>JARGCV010000008.1:3475000-4176250 GCA_034064705.1 Bothrops alternatus
AGAGGCAGATATGGCGGGGGCCACAGGGTAGGCCATTCCCGGGGAACAAGAGCTCGCTGTTTAAAAGTGATCCCTTGCTCCGACCCTGTGAGTTCAGCCCGAAGTACTGGTGATGGGGGAAATCCGGACCCTGGGCTCAGGCTGCTGCTGCTCAATGCCAGGTCGGTTGTAAATAAAGCTCCCCTCATCCGTGATCTTCTCCTGGATGAGGAGGCCGACCTCACATGTGTGACCGAGACCTGGCTGGGCCCGGAGGGAGGAGTTCCTCTCTCTGAGATGTGTCCAGCCGGGTTTCAGGTATGGCATCAGCCACGACCCCAGGGAAGGGGGGGAGGAGTGGCTATTATAGCCAAGAAGACCTTTAGTCTACGCAGGCTTGCTGTTTCTGAGATTGCGGGTTGTGAGTTGCTTTTTGTGAAGTTGGACCTAGGGGTTCAGGTGGGCTTGTTGCTTACGTACCTGCCTCCCAGCTGCGTGTCAACAGCCCTGCCTGCGCTACTTGAGGAGGTTGCTGGGCTGGCGGTTGAGTTCCCCAGGCTTATTGTCTTGGGGGACTTAAATCTGCCGTCGCTCGGCGAATCCTCTGGGTTGGCGCAGGAGTTCATGGCCACCATGGCAACCATGAACCTGACTCAGGTAGTTCAGGGTCCGACTCACGAGAGGGGACACACTCCCGACATGGTATTCCTCTCAGAACAGTTGAGCAATGATCTGAATTTAAGGGGCTTAGATATTTTGCCTATGTCATGGTCAGATCATTCTCTGCTGCGGCTTGTTTTTAAGGCTCCACTCCTCCCCTGCAGGGAGGCGGAACCGATTAGGTGGTTCCGCCCCAGACGTCTGATGGATCCAGAGAGTTTTCAGAGGACGCTTGGGGAAATACCGGACTCTCTCATTCACAGTTCGGCAGAGTCCCTGGTTACGGCCTGGAATATGGCTGCGAAGGGGGCTCTTGACCGGATTGCGCCGCTGCGACCTCTCTGTGGTAGCAGACCCAGGAGATCTCCTTGGTTTACTGAGGAACTCAGGGGGATGAAGCGCCAGAAGAGACGCCTAGAGAAGCGATGGAGGAAAAGTAAATCCGTATCTGACCGAACACTTGTAAGATCTTATATCAAGACTTATCAGGTGGCGCTCAAGGCGGCAAGATGCGCGTATCATTCCGCCTTGATTGCATCTGCGGAATCCCGCCCAGCCGCCCTGTTCAGGGTAACTCGCTCCCTCCTTAATCAGGGGGGGGTTGATGCACCCTTGCAGGGTAGTGCTGAGGACTTTAATAAGTTTTTTGCGGATAAAATCGCCCAGATTCGGATGGACCTTGACTCCAATTGGAATGCAGTATCGGCTGATAATGATTCAGTCGAGATGACAGGGACTCGTCTTGATCCTGTTGTGTGGGAGGAGTTTGACCCGGTGGCACCTGATGAAGTCGACAAGGCCATTGGAGCTGTGAGCTCCGCCACCTGTTTATTGGACCCGTGCCCCTCCTGGCTGGTTTCGGCCAGCAGGGAGGTGACGCGGGGCTGGGTTCAGGAGATTGTCAACGCTTCTTTGAGGGAGGGGTCCTTTCCGGCTCCCTGCAAGGAGGCAATTGTGCGCCCCCTCCTCAAGAAGCCTTCCCTGGACCCAGCTGTTTTAAACAACTACCGTCCTGTCTCCAATCTTCCCTTTATAGGGAAGGTTGTTGAGAAGGTGGTGTCACTCCAGCTCCAGCGGTCCTTGGATGAGGCCGATTATCTGGGCCCTCAACAGTCAGGATTCAGGCTCGGCTACTCCACGGAAACTGCTTTGGTCGCGCTGACGGATGATCTCTGGTGGGCCCGGGATAGGGGATTTTCCACTATCCTGGTGCTACTTGACCTCTCAGCGGCTTTCGATACCATTGACCATGGTATCCTTCTGCACCGACTGGGGGGGTTGGGGGTTGGGGGCACTGTTTTGCAGTGGTTCACCTCCTACCTCACTGGTCGGTCACAGTCGGTGTTGGCGGGGGGTCAGAGGTCGACCCCTAGGTTCCTCCCTTGTGGGGTCCCTCAGGGATCGGTCCTCTCCCCTCTGCTGTTTAATATCTACATGAAACCACTGGGTGAGATCATCCGACAACACGGGGTGAGATATCATCAGTATGCTGATGATACCCAGCTTTACATCTCCACCCCGTGTCATTTCAGTGAAGCAGCGGAAGTGATGTGCCGATGTCTGGAGGCTGTTAGGGTTTGGATGGGTGCCAACAGGCTCAAACTCAACCCCGACAAGACGGAGTGGCTATGGGTTCTGCCTCCCAAAGATAATTCAATCTATCCGTCCATCAGCCTGGGGGGGGAGCTTTTGACCCCCTCGGAGAAGGTCCGCAACTTGGGCGTCCTCGATCCACAGCTAAACTTGGAACATCATTTTTCGGCTGTGGCGAGGAGGACATTTGCCCAGGTTCGCCTGGTGCACCAGTTGCGGCCCTATTTGGACCGGGAGTCTCTGCTCACAGTCACTCATGCCCTTATCACCTCGAGGCTCGACTACTGCAATGCTCTCTACATGGGGCTACCTTTGAAAAACGTTCGGAGACTTCAGGTAATGCAGAATGCAGCCGCGCGAGCAGTGTTGGGCCTGCCCAGAAATGCCCACATCTCAGCATCACTCCGTGAGCTGCATTGGCTGCCTATTGGTCTCCGAACGCAATTCAAAGTGTTGGTTATGACCTATAAAGCCCTACATGGCATCGGACCAGGTTACTTACGAGACCGCCTGCTGCCTCACGAAACCCAGCGACCGGTTAGGGCCCACAGAGTCGGCCTTCTCCAGGTCCCGTCGGCCAGACAGTGTCGCCTGGCGGGGCCTAGGGGAAGGGCCTTTTCTGTTGCGGCCCCGGCCCTCTGGAATCAACTCCCCCCGGAGATCCGTATCGCCCCCACCCTCTCCGCCTTTCGTAAACTACTAAAGACCCATCTCTGCCGGCAGGCCTGGGGCGGTTGAAATCTTGCCCCTAGCCAGTGTATGTCTGTGTGTATGTTTGCTGAATGAATGGTTCTTAATTTAGGGGTTCTTCTTTTTATATATTTATTTTTATAAATGTACTATTTAGTTTGTATTGGATTTCTATTTATGCTGTAAGCCGCCCTGAGTTCCCGGAATAGGGCGGCATAGAAATTTAATAAATAATAATAATAATAATAATAACACTATCAAACACCCACTTCTGCCTATCCCAGCCAGATTACTAGCAGGAGAATATTAATTATTGCAGGCCAATGTTATCTTTCAATTGCTGTACTGGTTATTAGTAGTATTGGACCCAACTGAAGTCTTGGATGTGGGGACATAAATAGCTCTGAAATAAAAAAAATCACCTAATATAGCCAGTAAAATCCTTCAGACAATTAACTGAATTAATTACTTCTATCTGAGAACAATGTAAGCATGCTAATAAATTAATCTTTTATCTCACATTTGAATTGTTTCTGTGACAAATAAAATTTATATTATTCTTTACCATTTTTTTTCATTTTACTTTAAAGTTTTTTCACATGCTGGTGAAACAAAATAGGTATTTTCAGTTATACCGTCATGTAATTCATAACTCCTTTGTACTTTGTTTTAAATGGAATGGTATTAAAACATGCAAATTTAAACAATTTTACCTAACAAGACATGTGGAAGTAGGACAAAGTTTCCTTAATAAATTTTGCTGTATGTTCTTAATTAAATATCTCTGCCCCCATAAGACTTGAATTGCACTTTGTGCCAGATTTTGCATTGCATATTTTAAATGAAAACAAATATTTACTGCTTATGTAGGCTGTGCAAGGTCGTTCTATTACACAACAGGATAGAGACTTGCGTGTTGATTTGGGATTTCGAGGAATGCCAATGACAGAAGAACAGAGGCGACAATTCAGCCCAGGTCCACGAACAACAATGTTCCGTATTCCAGAATTTAAATGGTCCCCCATGCACCAGAGATTACTGACTGATCTACTATTTGCTTTAGAAACTGATGTGCATGTTTGGAGAAGGTAAGAGACCCATTAATTTTTCTAACAAAGAATTAGTGTGATAAAACACATACAGATTTCTTTAATATCTTTATGGGTTTCTTTTTAGCATTTTAAGTCTACTTGCTGAAGTCTAGATGCCAGTTGGGCAGAACTACATGAGAAAAGTGAGGCAAAGTCTTCCCTAGTGAACTATGATTTTCTTTTAAATTGTGGAACTTGACAATATGGATAGATTATTTTGTGGTATAAGCTTTGATACCTGTAGGCTAGATTCATATCCAATCTGGCTCATTTGGATGATTAGTGCAGCTGGACTCTGCAGTATGGTTAATGTTAACTCCTTGATAGAGTCAGTGCTGTAACTTTCTCGAAAATCAGTCTCTCCATTCTGCCGCATGAGATTTCTGCCATCCCCCAATCTTCTTTCTGGAGGGAGGGTTGTGGGAAATAAGAATCCTAAAGAAATTGATTATCTAGATTCAGGCCTCATCATGAGATGGAAACAACATTGTATAGCAGATAAATTCTATTGGAAGCTGAATAGGAGGAGTGTACCATTCAGTAGTATTGATCACAATATCCTAATCAGCCAGCAAGGGCAGAGGGAATATTTTTAGTGGTTCCATTCCTACCTAATTCAGTGGGTAGCCATGAAATGAGAGTAGTTCCAGGTACTGCAGGACTTGGTCCTCATGCTTTTTAAAATCTATGAGAACTGTATTGACTGAGGTATCATCAACTGCATTCACCTGCATTTTGCCATCATAGTCCTAACAGAGATGCCCTGAAAGTCTTGAATTGTTTTCTGGAAGCTATGAGCAGTTAGGAGTATTCCGTAGTATGTGAACTGCACTGGTTAATAGTAGGCTTTTGGGTGCAATTCAAGGTATTGGTTGTCATCTGTAAAGCCTTTAAGAACTTTTTCCCCAGTCTCTGGGATCAGTGTGTGTTGGTTTGTTATAGTTTGCTGTTTCCATGCTGAGCATCTTTTTAATGTTTTTGATAGTAGTTTGAATGTTTGTTTTTAAGCTATGCATTGCTGAAAATGATTTAGATATTACTTTGGTGGAGGAATGAAAGAGCTTTTAAGGAGAGGAGAAAGGAACAAGCCTAAACAGTCCAAAGATTGAAGCATTTTTGAGAATGAACCTCAAATCAGAATACCCCAACTTGATTTTGTTTAATATAAAATGGGAGAGAGAAACACGGCTTTCAAAATTCTGTTATTATATACTACAGCCATAAAGTTGAATTCCTGGAATCCCTTTTCTTGGTTTGGCCTACCTCAAAGGACTGATATCAATCTTGAAAGCCTCACAAATTTCTCAACACAGAGGCATGCTGCAACTAACATACCGGTAGCAATTGGGAAAAAACTTGCTTCAACCAGAATCTGTCCTACAACTTGCGGCTTCATTTTCATGGAAATTACTGGAAAACAAATGCAAAATGGAGAGTTACTCAGGCTCAGTATCTGTCTTTCACAACTCAATGTTAATTTTTATGGAGAGTTGGCCAGGGGAATTTGTCACAGAGCCCTCTAAGATTGTCTTTGTTCTTAATCAACTGAAATAAGGGGTTGCCAAAGAGATTGTGTCTCTCACTGAGGATAATGTTCTACTATTGGATAATTGTAATCCTCATGTAAAGTTTTAGAGCTGCTTTTGATAACTCATCCAAGATATTACTAGCAAATTGGAAGAGTTGCAAGGTGAGCTTAAACATAACTGAGTTTGTGAATATGTAGTTGATTTTCAACTGTATGCCAGATGTGGACAGGAATGAAGTTGCTTGGATTGACGAGGAAACTTGCTGATGAACTGATACACACCAGAAAATTTGGAATAATTGTTTCAACATTGTTGGTTATAAGATGCATGGCTATATAAATGTTTTACACAAAATAATAATAGTGTGTTAATTGAGAGGTAAGTGAAGAAATTGAAGCATAGAGGAGATAATTTTACATCCTCTCTTCACCCCAATCTCTCCCTCTGTAGCTTTTTTATTTATCTGGGGAAATTTCACTACCTTTCTTTGACTCAGTCACCCTTCCTTGTGGCCTCCTTGGCCTCCAGTTCTGGAGAAGTGCAGTGAAGAGATCCCTGTTCTAAGCAGAGAAAAAGAGAATGTGTGATTTCTACTGTAGAACCTTAGGATACCTAGCTAAGATGTACATGATTAAAGTACAGACATCTGAGCCAGTTACACATTGCTGCAGCATGGAATTGCAGGCCACACAGCAAGCTAGTGTTTGAATCTGTCCAGAACTTCATCTTCAGGAAATCTATCGGGCTTCACTTCCATAAGCTTGGCATATAAGCCCTCAGACAATTAGGAAGAAGTCACAGAACTGAGAAAAAGCAGGTGCTCTTTATTATTCTTATTATTTTTTATAACTCCCTGGTGTAGAAATACAGCTGTCCACTCCTCCAGACTTTGGTGCAACAACGCAATTCAGAGTTACTAGAGAAAGTCAAGCTTCTAGAAACAATTGCCAGGCAATTGCTTTGAGCTGCTCCCATTTTGCAATGTACAATTCCTCTACAGCTGGAAATAAATTAACATATGGAATTTTTGTCATTCTGCATCATAGGTTATATTCATATCTAGTGTTGGGTATAAATTGGATGAAATGTCCATGGGGAGCAATTTCTTTCCCTATCAAAAGTCTTAGTAGTACTCTTTTAAATCTATGACCATTAGAAATCATTACCCAATGCCTCTTCAGAATTGGTGAACTACCTTAGGAAAGCATGCATATTTGCCAAATGGGATTTGACAGGTGCTATAATTTGATCACAATGAAAAAGGGTCATGAATATTTTAACAGCTTTTTATGTGTATAGCAAATTTGAATACACAGTAATGCCCATTTGGGCTGATTAATTGTCCATCAATCTTCTTCAGATTTGTGATTTTTTTTATGTTTTGGACAATTATATACTGATATACTTAGATGATATATTGATTTTTTCCCAGAAGTTCCGCTTTGCACAAGTAATACCAGAAATGTCTTTTCTGAACACTTGACTTTTTGCTAAATTGGAAAATATGGATTTGATCTTCCCAGTTGGACTGTTTGGGTTACTGGACCTCTCCAATCAGGATGCAGATGGAGCCTACAAAAACAGACATCTAGAAATGTGAATGATGTCCAGTGTTTCCTGTGCTTTGCTAATTTCTATAGAATTGAGTATATAAGACCATGATCTTAACTTCTAAAAACATAAAATAGATGGTCTGTTTAAGAGTATGCAGTTTTCAAAGGCTGAAAATCTCCCCAACCTTTGTTGTGCAAACAAACTTGGATCTGACCTTGGGAGCTGTTTTCCAACTTTCAACAGAAATCTCTTGCTTTATGCCTCATCTAGTCATATCTGTCAGTGGGCCAAGGCTGTACTTGCAAAACTATCAGGTTTCTTTCAGCCATTTCCCTCCTTTAACCCTGGGAAAGGAGGAGTGTGAGAAAGAGAGTCATAATAAACCTATGTTTATTCTGCAAGGTGTAAGTGGGGGCAGATGGGAACTGCAGGCTTTTAAGATTTTGTTATTATATCCAAGAACAATGAAATAGAATTCTAGTATTTCTTGCAGTGTCTGTTTCTTGATGTAGCCTACCTTGGAAAGCTTGGCAGCTTTGAACTTTGCAAGCCTGTTTTTCTTTTTGATTTCTCTTAGAATCTCTTTCATGGACTCCTTTACAGCAACGTTCTCACGCTGTTCTTTAATGCACAGGATCTTCAGGGATTTTGTCTCCAACCTCCAAAGCATTTCAGTTTAAAGCTTTCTTGATCAGGTCTTCCATGTTTTAGCCAAACATATTTTTAGCTGCTATTTGAGTTGCAAGCCATGTTATAGCAGCAGTTTGGATAACAGCAGTTTATATCTCAGTTCTCTCTCTAAAATGGTTTTTGGTCAACTCATGAGACTTGTTAGATTAATATATATTTGTAACTTGATATCACAAAGGAGATAAATGTTATAAATGGGTGTGTGTATGTGTTGTTTATTGCTTTTCAGTTTGATTTATTTCTGTCCACAAGTTGATTTTGATCTTTGCAGTAGCAACTTCCTTTACAGTTTTACTTATAATCTTTTTTTCTTTTCTTTTAATAGTCATTCCACAAAGTCAGTTATGGACTTTGTCAATAGTAATGAAAATATTATTTTTGTACATAATACAATCCACCTCATTTCTCAAATGGTAGACAATATTATTATTGCATGTGGAGGAATTCTGCCACTATTGTCTGCAGCAACATCCCCAACTGTAAGTACAATATTTCCCTCTAATGGATATGTTGCAAATTGCACTTAGTGTATTAGTAACACTTATTTTGAGCATGATTTTCTAAATAAGAAGAAAATATTCACATTTTTCATTTTTTTAATCTACAGGATGTAAGTTTTATGCCTTTATCAAATTTGTATACAAAAATTATTTCAGAATAATAATTTATTATTTATGTATATAGGTGTTTTAGCTAGGTGCACTGCAAAAATAAATGGTTATAAACTTCTCAAATTACATTGCTCTGTTTCTATATCATAAATCTTATTCTTAACTAGTACAGCTTTCCAAATTCCTATTTGTAGTAAAGCTAGTAGAGCTTTAAATGCAGACTTGGCGTAAGAGCTATTGTGTCTTTAAAAGTTAGTCATAAAATAGCATATTCTGCTAAACAGGCAGAAAGAAGATTTTGTTTAACATGAAGTAAAATACTTTTGTAGTATCTTTAAATTTTGAAATGAGAGTAAAACATTGAAAGAACGCTATTAATATCATTTAAAAATATAATTGTTTATTTTACCCCAATGAAATATATTTTGCTTTCTTTTAGAAAAGGCCAGTATTCCTCACCAAAATATACTTTGAAATTCTAAAAAAAAATCCTTGTGTTTCAAAAGTGATTTGACTATCAAATCTGAGACCCCATTGATGATGCAGAACAAGTTATACATTATATCTTTAGAATGCTGCCCCACAGTACTGCTTCAGGTCACATAGACCTTCCTTGGGAAGGGTCACCCGGAGACCAATCTCTAGGGCTGCGTAGAGGAATTTTCAGGGCATTTAGAAGATAAAATCGCTTACATTCCTTCACAATTGAATTCCAAGCATGGAAGTCTTGTGAAGATGCTCAGGGAATAGACCTCTCCAGTTATCTGGGAATGATTTGATTCTATTGGACATGAGGAAGTGCAAATGTCACCACCTGAAAATTAGATCCTTGCTCCTCCTAACTGGTTAAGGCCACCCGAATGGTATCATGTGGGTGGGTCCATCTGTTGGTGAATTTATCTTTGTCGGAGGGGGTGATTCCAGCTTCTTTTAAAGAGGTGCTGGTGTGCTCCTACTCAAGAAACCATTACTGGATCTTTCCTTGTTAGACAATTTTTGTCCAATCTCCTACCTGTCCTTTGTAGGAAAAATATTCGAGAAAGTGGTGGCCTTATAACTCCAGAAGATCCTGGAGGAAACAGATATCTGGACCCTTTTTAGTCAGATTTCAGATCTAGATACAGGACTGAAATTTGAT
The DNA here is from genome assembly GCA_034064705.1 of Bothrops alternatus. Taxonomy (NCBI): domain Eukaryota; kingdom Metazoa; phylum Chordata; class Lepidosauria; order Squamata; family Viperidae; genus Bothrops; species Bothrops alternatus. The sequence continues at coordinate 3,484,536 of JARGCV010000008.1, forward strand.
TGGTCACACTTATGGATGGTTTCTGAAAGGAATGGAATGGAGGTCTCTCTTTGACCCTTCAGTGGCTTTTGATACCATTGACCATGACATTCCTTTGGGCTGACTTGAGGAGTTGGGGTTACGTGGCACAGTTTGGTGCTGATTCACTTTTTTCCTCTTGAGGCCAGTCCCAACTGATGTTAATAGGAAGTGAGAAGTCCTGCTCATAGCACCTCCGCTAAGCACAGAGAGGGCTCAGTGCTCTCTCTGCTCTTTTTTAACATCTATATGAAACCTCTGGATGGGATCATCCGTCTCCATGGGATGAGGTATCACCAATACAGTAATGATACCTAGTTATATCTTCATCCCAGGTGAAGTGAATGTTGCATGGACATCCTTTCATGGTGGGTGGTGGCTATGGGGGCCTAGATGGGGAACAACTGTAACTCAATAAGACTGAGTGGCTATGGGTGGGCCCTTCTGTATCCAGGAGTTTATCATATTTGGTCTTGGTTGAGAGTACACCAGCCCAGACCTGGTATGTAACTTGGGAGTGCTCTTGGACTCACAGCTCTTGCTTGATGAGCAAGTAACAGCCATGGCCAGGAGGCCCTTTGCCCAACTTTGCATTGTGTGCCAACTGTGCCTTTTCCTGGACAGGGAGAGTCATTCTCTGGTCATCTCCTGACTGAATTATTACAATATGCTGTACATGGGCCTACCTCTGAAAAGTATCCAGAAGCTTCAGCTAATGCAGAGTATGGCCTCATGAGCCATACTGGCGGCCCAGAAAAAGGACACATATAATACCCTTGCTTTGTGAACTACAGTGGGTACCCATTTGCTTCTGGATCCAATTCAAGGTGTTGGTTATCAATTATAAAGCCCTGTGTGGTATAGGGGCAGGTTACTACAGAACCGGCTTTACTCCATCTCATCATATTGTCTCACTCAATCAGGCAGGTGAGGTATATTTCAAACCCCCTCAGTTAGAGAATTTTGACGGGCAGAATCTAGATAGAGAGCCTTCTCTGCTGCTGTCCCCACATTGTGGAATATTATGTGGTGAGGAAAGCCCCCAGTCTCTTGGCCTTCTGCAAAGGGATGTGTGCCCTTGTGTGAGGACCATGAATGTGGGGCTGGCTTGGTCCATGATTGCCTCCCCACCTTGTAATAGCTAAATTAAATGACCATTTTAGGATTTTACCCTTTTAATATTTAATTGTCATTAGTCTATAATTTTAAAAATGTTATTCCTAATTTAATTTTAATATTAATGTTTATGTATTTTTATTTATCTATTATATTACCATTCAGCCCCTCTTTGAAAAACATGGACAGTTTAGAAATATAAAATATAAATACATACATGCATACCTTAGATTTAAAATTTGTAAACACAATTTTTAAACAATTCAGAGAAAACACAGCTGTTGATTGGTAAAATTGATAGATGACTATGTTGCTTTGTCTGCTAATCTGAGGAGCATATTTCATAGTATTATAACTGATGTCTAATCGTCTGCTGTGCTAGAGTTTCTTTGAGCCAAAGAAAACACATTTGAGAAATTGTTCTTATATTATTCTCATATAGTACAAATCAGCTTCTAGTCAGAACTGTTTTATATAAAAGCTAATGAAATGTTAGCAGATTATAAGATTTTTGCCAAATGACTTATTTCTGGATCATACAATGTTTGGTTGTAGTGAATATATATATTCAAATGTTAAGAAATACACTGTTTTTAATTAATAGCCTTATATATTGTTATGTATCAAATGGATGCTTTATTAATGAATGTTGTACTAATTCCTTATTAATTTGAGTTGTATCAATTACAGTGATGCCATACAAGAAGTTAAAGTTAAAAAACAAGTTTATAAAAGTTGACTTTTAAAATTGTGAATTAATACCTGATTTTTAAAATATTATTTTCTGTTTTGCATTGTATTTTCATTTGACTGTAACATTTCTTTTTCTTTTTGTCGTGATCTGTTGTCTGCTTTTCTATTGCATGTCCAGGGTTCTAAGGTTAGTATTATTATTACAAGTTTCAGTTTTGAGTTTTTAGAATTAGACATTTTTTTCTGTGTTCATTTTTTAATTATTTAGTCTCTTTTGATAAAAATGTAGATATATTATCAATAGGTTTTGATTGTATAATCTAACTATATGAAAGAAAAAGCCACATTCAGAGGGCATCACTTCCAATATTTTTATTTAAATACAGCATGACATGAGAGAGAGAGAGAACAGACTTGATTTTGCATTTCTCTTTTGCTTCTTCTTTAATCTTCTTTGAGATACTTGAATATGATGATATAACGGTTCTCTCTGCCTTACCTCATTGACAACAAGAAACAAGGATCTTGGCTCAATAAACAAGGAATTATTTAATTGCAACAGTATTAAGAAGAAAACTAATGTTTTTTCTGTATTTTAATGAGGAAAGAGTCCTGTTTCAGAGTGTGCACAGTGTTCCACTATTAAAATAGATTTTTCTATTTTGATTTTTAATGAAGTGAAGACTAAAATAAATTTTAATTAAGTTAAATTATTAAATGGATTTGGATAAATTAGAAGAAAGGTGTGATTTGAGATTTCTCTTTTTTCTTTCTCACACACACAAGTCACATTAACACATACATAATACTGTATATAGTATGTCTGTATATAGTGATTTTATATCAAAATTAATAATAGAATATTTGTGCTCAAGTGATTACAAAATTGTTTCTCATAGCTTACCATTGTTAAAAGAGGTACTGCAGCTTCTGAAACATGGAAAAAATGAATATTGTTACTGTTTTTAAAAGTGTTTTTAGTATATTATTATTACAAGACATAAATGATACTTTATTTAAGTGCATTATATTTACTCAATGGTCATGACACTAATGTTAGATATTTAAAAACTGAATTTTTCAAAGAACTGTTATATGAATAAAATTCACAAAACTATGTTTGGAAAATTACTTATAATTAATGCCAAGTAATTCCTTTGCAACATTATCTCCCATCATCCATAAAATTATCTTTAAACGCAGTTGCATGAACTGTGTATTTGTATGCGCAGACATACATTAATTAGATGTAGCCTACTGGAACACTTTCATGAAAGAAACAGCTATCTGTTGTTTTATTTGATATTCTAGGTAAAAAATGAATTGTACTTTTTAAGGTACATATTGCCAAGAATGCTTTTTCATTCTGATCAAAGTCTTAGTTCTACATAACATGTCATATTCATGATATTTTGCTCTTAATTTCCAGTGAGAAGAAAGGTATAGCCAATTTATGCAATTTCTTATTCACTTGTACAGAAAATTGAAAATCCATTCTGTTTAACTTATATGGTTAGTTCATATAAATAGCTTTTGTTCTAGGGATTTTATATTACATAGTATGCATGAAAAGATAATTTTTCATATTTGTTGCTATTTACATTATTTATTCTCTGTTTCACCATAGTCAACATGCAGAGAAGAAATGAAAAAAATGTTTGTGCATATAATGTATTCCACATGTGTGCCACATTAGAGATCTAATGTTATGCCTTTCTTTTCAAGACGGAATTGGAGAATATAGAAGTAACTCAGGGCATGTCAGCGGAAACAGCAGTAACTTTTCTTAGCCGGCTGATGGCTATGGTTGATGTACTAGTATTTGCCAGTTCACTAAATTTTAGTGAAATTGAAGCTGAAAAAAATATGTCTTCTGGAGGCTTAATGCGACAGTGTCTAAGGCTTGGTAAGTTTCCATAGAACAGTTCAGTGCACTAGGTAAATTACATATAGACCAATTAAACTAGGTATTAGTGTGGGGAAAGAAAAAAACCCTTAAATGTGGAAGCTCGCTTGATTTTGAGTAAGAAAGAATATTTTATGGAACATTAAGATTTTTAACCTACTGTTACCTCTATACCTAATTATAGAGAGACTTTTGGTTTAGTATTTGAATTCTAACACAGATAAATTTCTAATGAAAAAATAACATTGTCATTTAATCGCCTTCTTTCGAGGCTATTTCTGCTTTTCCTCACCTTTAGGGGAAATACCTTGTTCTAGCAATTACAGATTCCCTCAGTTAGTAACAATTGTCAGTATCTGTACTGTCTGTTTTATACCATCATTTGTTTTTCTTCTGATAATTATAATACAGCTAAACAAGAAATACATTTTAAATATATTTTAAGCAAACAATTGATATACATACAGTATTATGCTGCTCTAAAGTATTATATCTACATTACCATTTTCTTTTATCACTGGAGTATGCATGTTATTAAAGGTGTGTTGGCCATAAATAAAAATATATAAAATCTGGAACCTTAGTATCTTTATAGTGGAAGTTCTATAAAATAGTTGCAAATTGTCAGGTTTTCTAAGAATTCATTATTAAGTAAGTTAGTTCAGAACCGGAGCAGATAAAGATGGCTGATCTCTCAATTTCTGTCAGTTATGTTAATTTAGCGATACTGTATTAGGGAACCGACATCTTTGAAGAAGCAGGATAGAAAGACTATTAATGTTTTTGACTTTGGTGTTGGAGAAGACTCCTAAGAATAGTAGGGACAGCCAAGAAAACAAATGATCATTGAACAAATCAACCCAGAGTTTTTACTAGAGCACAAATATTCAGGCTCAGATTATCCTTCTTTGGACATGCTTTGCGAAGACCTAGCTCTCTGGAGAAGATTAATGCTGGGAAAGGTAAATGAAGAGAAACAAGAGAAGCAACAACTCGGTTACAGTGGTGTTTCCTGCATCCTTGCAAGACCTGAAGGACCAAGCTGGGGACAAATCATCTTTGAAAAAAATATGTGATTGCTAAGATAAATACCAAGTTGCTAATACATAATCATAATCTTCAATTATGTGTAATTCATCTCTAATAAGAGTTTACTTTTTGATAAAATAACTAGGACATCTGTTGACTGAAAAAGGTGGACCCATTTTTGTCATTTCCTTTTTTTTTGGTGTGTCATCTTCACATTTTTATAGTTTTTTTTACAGAATTTCTTTTCATTAAACAAGACTGAATAAATTTGATAGATAAAGATATTAGATACATGAAAAATGCAGCAATACTTGAGTATCATAATTTATAACACACTAGAATAATCCAGTATGAGACAAAAAGTGTAAAGAATGCAGGTCTTAAATCTAAACATGATTTATACATATTAAAATCTTAAAGTTTTAATACTGTCATTCTTTATATTAAAAGTCTAAGCATTTTTCTAATCGAAATCTTAAATTTGCTTCCAAATTACAAATTCACATAGAGGTTCCTTGTGTCAGAGCTCCCTCTTGTGGTTCTAAATATCTCATGAAATTCATAAAAAAGAAAACATAATAACACCAAATAATGTGTAGACTAAACAAAGCTGATTGGAGAAAAATAAATTCAGATAAGGGAAGCAAAGTCGTCATTATCATCATCATCACCATCTGTGATTGATTTTATCCTGCTTATAAATCAGTTTATCATTTTAAGAACTATTATAAGAAGACTATTATAAGAAAAAATGGTTAACCCTATTGACCATTCAAAAGAAGAAAAATAAGCAGTTTTAGAAATTAATTAAGCTGTCTTCGAACACAAAAGCATCTGTTCCTAAATCCCAAAAGAAGAAAGAAAAAGATGCATAATGAAAAAGACATAAGGATTATTAAGTGAGTTTTAATTAAAACAGGAAAGTTCTATTTGGGTGGACCCATTGTTCATTACCTAAATAAAAGTGTAATTTGGATTATTTCTTCTTTAAAGAAATTCTATGTCTGTGTAATGGGCCACTACCTAGAGTTGAATTTGGAAGTAAAATTAGATTGTTTTAAGGCTCAATTTTTATTTCTTTTGCTTTTTAAAAAATAACAGAAAAAAGTTACAAAACACAATGGTACCCATGGATATAAATACATTATCAAGAAAAAAGAAAGCATAACAAATATTTTTTAAAAGGGAAAAAACAAACAAAAAGAAGGCAAAGTATAATGTATCATTATAACAGTAATATAACTGAAATAGTTTCAATTTTGTATATGCTTGCCTAATGTAAATATTATGCTTTTAAGGTTTGCCTTAATGATAAATATAACAAATTAATTAAACACAAGAGTAAAACACTTGCATTAAAAATATTGTAGGCAAGACACTGGGAATTATGTTACCTTTTAGTTCAGGCAACCCAAAAGACAAAATTAAATAAGTTGAAAGTTAAATTACTTTCCCAAATAAGTGAAACAGACTTACCTAAAAATAACCTGAAATTCAGAAATACACCTGAGGATTTGAGGAAAGACGACGTAGAAAGAAAAATGAAAAGCTTATTCAAAACTTGACTTGGATATAGAAGAAATTTCAGAAATTCAAGAATTCTAACAAATTTATTTAAATTTATATTTTTTTCATGTTATAGACACTCCATTTTTTCCATCTACCTCAAGCCACAAAATAGCTACATTCGAACAAGTTTGTATTACCTTTTAAAATACACAACTTTTAAAGACATGTTCATTTTCTTTTTGAGGTTGATTTTTTAATCAGTTGAGCTGGGCAGTTAATTCTAGTAATAATTGTGGAGGAATATTTTAATTTGATTTGAAATAGAAGCCATTACATCCAATTTTTGGATTTCTGTCTCTTCTTAGTTTTTAATCCCTTGTTTTATCCTAGAAAATGAGCATTTTTGTATTGGTATCATCAGTTCAATATACAGAAACTTTGTCCTCTGGACGAGTGCAGTAGTTCTCTTGTATCTGAACAGTTGACAGAAATCAATTGTTTTGATTTTTTTCCCTATATTTTGTATATTCAACTGAAGGTGCAACTGATAAAATCTCAACTGTGTTCCCAGTTTTAAACTCTCGACATTTCTTGGCTATGAGAGTAAGACAAGTTTGTTTTTGAAAATTCAAAAGCTTGAAACATTATTTGTCCTAATAAACATATTGCCTTTAAGGAGTTTGAAATTCATTTTATCTAAGAGTTCTTAACTTCAATCATTACCTTATGTATATCAGATTACCTGATAGTTAGATGAAAGATAGGCATTGCTCTAACCAGGTGTCTCCTCCACTCTTTATATATCATGAGGCTTCAGTCAAATGGGTGTGGCTACTAATGTGATTTTTTTGACCCCCTACAGATAGTTCTAGCTCTGGTTCCTCTTTGTGCCTCTTATGGTCTTTTAAGATTGTGTCACCTAATTTGGAGTAAAATGCTAAATAACACCATGACATTTCCCTTCCATTTCTTACTAAAAATAAAATAAGTAGATGATTTAGGCATCTGTTATATCTTATATATGGTATGTAAGATTAACCATAAAACATAACATCCCTTTTCCAAAACAAAAAACAACTTGAACCTTCTTTTCCCCTTCACTCCCTTTTCAGATATCATCATAGCATCATTCACTGTGGTTCTCAGATGACCAAATAATTATACCTTTGAAAATATTTAGTTCCCACATATAAAAATCTTGCCTGGGTTCTACATTACATACTTTGATCATCAGTTGGTCTCAAAATCACAAACAGAAGTATAATTGTTACAATGTGTTTTTATTAATTTGCCAAAAAATTAAGCCTTACACCTTATGTATATTAAAGGTATGTCATTGCTATATATCCTCTGTAGTCACTAATTTGTTACTTACCTGTTTTGTATAATGCATTTACTTACATGTCAAAATATTTTTTTCTGCTCTTTTTAAAAAAAAAATTGAACCCCATCTTAGTTATACCTTGCCTGCTTATTCTTCTTTCGTATGAAATTCATGGCCCTAACTAAAATAATTTACATATTGGTCCTAAATTTCTTCCCCCTTCCTTCCTATTTTAAATTAAAAATACTTAAATATATTCTGTTGTGTAATTTAGAATAGAATAGACCTGGAAGGGACCTTGGAGGTCTTCTACTCCAGCCCCCTGCTCAAGCAGGAGAACTTACAGTGTCTAAGACAGGTGAATGTCCAGTCTCCTCTTACAAATCTCCAGTGATGGAGTGCCCACGATTTCTGGGGGTTAAGCTGTTCTACTGTTTGATTGTCCTCGCTGTCAGGAAGTTTCTCCTTAGTTCCAGGTTGCTTCTCTCTTCGATCAGTTTCCAATCATTGTTTCTCGTCCTTCCCTCTGGTGCTTTAGTGAACCACCTGGCCCTCCTCTGCCCTGTGGCAGCCCCTCAGATACTGGAACACTGCTATCATGTCTTCCCTATTTCTTCTTTTCTGTAGACTAGACAAACCCAAGTCCCGTAGACATTCTTCATATGTTTTAGTTTCCAGGCCTTTGATCATCGAATTTTTTGCAGTATTCCAGGTGTGGTCTTACTAGGGTTTTATAAAGCGGTAATAATGCTTTGTGTGATCTTGATTCTATTCCTCTGTTTATACAACTCACGATTGTATTAGCTTTTTTGGTTGCTGCTGCACACTGCTGGCTCATAGTCAAGTGATTGTCCATTAGGACTCCAAGGTCCCTCTCACAATTACTGTTTTTAAGCCAGGTCTCACCCAATCTGTATTTGTACCTTTGGTTTTTCCTGCCTAAAGGTAAGACTTTGCTTTTCTCCACATTGAAATTCATTTTGTTGGGTAGGGCCCATTGTTTAAGTTTGTCAAGATCTTTTTGGATCCTGAGTTTGTCTTCTGGTGTGTTGGCTACTTCTGTCAGTTTGGTGTCATCTGAAAATTTAATGAGTTCCCCTTCAATTCCCTCATCTTAAGTCATTTATGAAGATATTGAAGAGTACTGTGCCTAAAACGGAACCTTTGTTCTGTTGCTGTTAAATAAATGTTCAGTAATAGCAGATACATATAAATATACAAGATTAAGATTAAGAAACACATCTAATATTAACCTTAATTTATCTGTTCATAAAAACATCCAAACATAACAATCCTACATACTATAATAATTCATTTTGATAGAATTTGCATTTTGATTTATTGATTTCATTGCTATTTTAATGGCTTTATTAATGCACAGTAGTTGTAATTAATATGCATATATATCTTTTGATTACTTAGTTTGTTGTGTTGCTGTGAGAAATTGTTTGGAATGTCGACAAAGACAAAGGGAGAAAGTAAACAAATCTTCACTAATCTGCAGTAAAACACAAGAGACTCTTCAGGGTATAAGTGCAACTACTACCAACAAGGTACAATATTTTCTTTTAAAATTATATTAAAAGAGTTCCATTAAAAGTGAAAAGGAAAAGAGAAAAAAAAACTATTATCCAGTACATTAGAAAGATAGGGATAACTTCACAGTTTGACAATTCCAAAATTATTTTCTTATATATTTCATAATCTTGAGACAGGATTTGGATTTACTATGAACAGTTGCATTTATTATCAGTATTCTTTACTCCTTCAGACAAGTGGATCTAAGGGGTTAAAAAGCTATTAACAGTATCATTGACGAAATAAATGTCAATCATAAATAATTCCAGATCAGTTATAGCATTTATTTATTTATTAATTTTTTTTTTATTTTTTTTTTAGCTACCCAACTCCAATGAAATCTGGGCAACTTAAAAAAAAGCAAAAAATATGTAAAAACAGAAAAATCATAAAACCATATGCTCTGGACTAAAATGATCTTAAAAGTGACACAAATCAAACCAAACAGAGTTCCCCCCCAAAAAAACAGTAATACATTAATCCCAGCCTTGGGACAAAGCCAGGTTTTAAAAGGTTTCTAGAAACCTACGAGAGAGGCCATTGTCCATTTCTGTGGGGGATGCTGTTCCAAAGGTCAGAACAGCAGCCTTGTCCTGCAAGGTTACAACATTTCATAAGGAAAATGCAGGAACGTACTGGGCAGGCAGAAGTGATTGAAGACAATTGGTCCCTCATAAGACCTAATAACGTGTCTTATATATTCTACATACCTACTTTATCAATTCTTGAGGTCTTCACAAGCTATTTGAACGTTACTCGTGAGCATATGTGTTTCTGCAGAAGGGAAATCCAGCAAACAATGCTTGCTTCTGAATCTGTTGTGCTGTAGTTCCTGGAGAATAGTGAATCTATAGGTGTGCCTGAGGCAGACAGTCTCCCAGCTTCCCAGGTCCAATGCTATGTAAGATTTAATAAGTTATTAATTGCATCTTCAATTGCACTCATAAACATGGGCAACCAGTATAATACTCATAGTATTGCTGTTGGATGACAATATTGGAACATTCTCATCAGCACATGGGCATATAGGAACCAATTGAAACATAAGCTGATGGCAACATAAACTTGATTTTAGCATTGTTCTAGTGAGAGCCAATTGCATTGGAGTGCCAAATTTTAACTCTAAAACCAGCTTCATTTGATAAATTTGAAATGAATAAAATACAAATTACCTGTTTAGTGACAACTTCAAGAGCTCAGACTACAATTTGCTAAAACTATGCAATTATTGCATTTTTAGACTCCATTGGAAAATGTTCCTGGTAACCTATCCCCAATTAAAGATCCAGATAGGCTTCTTCAAGATGTTGATATTAATCGTCTACGAGCAGTTGTATTTCGTGATGTGGTAAGTATTATTATACTGCAGCTTTAAAAGAAACTATTTAAAATCTGTGCTTTGTGTATTAATGGTGAACGGATTCTTATACATTTATCTTTGCCTAGTGTAGAAATTCATTATTTCAGGTTAAAAGTTTATGCAGCTTAAAGGTTTAGTGTATTTCTGTCCAACTTCTTTACTTACTGGTTAATTAAGGTAATCTTATGAATGACTTTTGCTTCATCGAAAATGGATAAGCTGGAGAAATATAGTATTGAAGCTCAAGACGCGTCATTTGGAGTGGGTAGAATTTCTAAGATAACTTTGGATTTACTTTAGTTGATAATCTGATTCCAACATATTGGAGGATATATACTTAATTTAGTTTTTGTTGGACAGATTATTGTAATTTACAGACAGATTTAGCACTAACTTGTTGTCAAGAACAGATCACTGATAATACCTAACCTTTTTAGGGATCAATTGCCAATTAAGATGGCCCACACAAGCCACCAATGGATCAGGTGGATTCCTGATTACTTTGCAAGATTTACTAATCAACCAAGATAGTCAGCCTTTGAAATCAGAACAGAATACAACCGGTTGAAATGACTATACTATTTTCGGTTGCAACAACACTCATTCTTTGGTTTTCTGCAATAGTGGAAAAATAAAAATAACAGGAAATAGGAAGATTTGTGACAAATAGCCTGCCTCCTGGAGTTTATGGGTGCTCCATTGCTGGAGTTTTTCAAGAAAAGATTGTACAACCATTTGTCTAAGATGGTATGGGGACTCTTGCTTTTGCCAAAGGGTTCAACTAGAAGTCTTTCCTGGTCCCTACTAACTCTACGATTCTATGAAATAGTAGAGAAGGATGGGAGAAATCTCTTTAAATGACTATTCAGTGACACAGATTTTTTTTTTAATAATTTAAAGTCTTTAGTATTGTGTTAGCACAGTTGGCCAGCAGAACCTTTTCAAACAACACTTCAATAGAGAAATAACTTTTTGAGTTTCTACAAAATCAATTTGCAAAAACCTCCCTACAAAATTGGTACATAACTCTACAGTATAAAATATAGTCATGCCTGCGACAACTGCTTACAATTATTTTAATTGGTGGCTTTTAGTTTTCTGATCTGCTATTTGAAACTCATGATATATACATAGTAAAGAATACTTTAATTCAGCTTTGATAGGTATGCCAGCCTATATATTTTAATGTTTAATGTTCTGGTATGAATAGTGAAGGCTAAGATTGGTATCCCTATATTTTCAGAAATATGATTAGTTGAATAGATTTTTTATTACAGTGCCTAAAGTACATAGAAAGGTGAAGTTCCTCTCTCTTTAAACATATCTTTACAGCTAACCCCCTTTTAATCTTACATATCTAAAATTATTTAATGCTTTATTTCTGTGCTTTCAAAGTTTTTTAAATTAATAGAAAACTTATATTATTTCTCATTTTTTTCTACTGGTAAAGTTTAGAATTTTAGTGTATGATTTTAAATTTAGAGATAGATAGATAGATAGATAGATAGATAGATAGATAGATAGATAGATAGATAGATAGATAGATCCTCCTGATATTCAGTGAAAACCAGACTAATATGGATGGACATATGTGATGTTTAGATTCATTGAAGAATTTAGTTATTTATTTATAAAATTTATTTGCTACCTATCTTGTATACAAGACTCAGGGCTGCTTACAACATAAAAATATTAAAAAACATTAAAATCATTCATTGTAAAAACACAGCAGATAAAAACATTAACAGATAAAATCATGGACACAAGATGGCAAAGAAGGGAGCCAGACATGCGGGTGTGGGGGGTGTTGAATTTTAATTAGTCAGCCACCTAAGAATGTATATATGGCTCAACCTTAGAGAGAATCAGGCTTGGGCCATTTTTATTTTAAGATTATTTGGATTGGAAATTGACCTGCATATTCATATAACTAAGAACCAGTTTGGTATCTTAGAAAGTGGGAGATCATGAGTTCTTAAACCAGCTTGGGGACTTGGGGCAATCACAATCTCTCAGCTTTAGGAAGATGATATATAGCCAGAAGTACTGACAAACTTCTTTCCTAGTATTCCAAACAAAATAATTGTAATCCAAATGTACAAGTAAGAGATTTGAATTAACATGATTTCTCATGATTTTTGAGAAGGATCATCTACATTTCTCTGTTTTCCTTCACTAATAAGTAACATTGATCTCAATGGTAGCTTTAAAGAGTTTGGAATTAGTCTAACTTTTTCTGCATTGCCCTATAACATAGTACTATTTGGATCATGTTTCCCATATATATATGTATATATGTATGCATATATGTCTTGAGTGTTTTTTTGATGCACCCTGTCGGCCCAAATATGGGAGGAAGAAATCTTTTGCCTGTATCAGCCCAATCTAGGGCTATCCACAGGCAGCAGTCGCTACTGCGACATCATTTGTGCGCTAAATTCTTTTGGATTGCTAACAAAGAGTTACATATACATACATACACACACACACACACACACACACACACACACACACACACACACAAATATCTGTTGGGTGAGGCACCCGGTCTACCAAATATAAATCAGTCTGTTCTGCGTTTCACCCAACAGATAAGATATATATCCTCCCTGGTTTCTGCTGATAGGAGTAAGGGGGAACCTATGGCTCAAAAGGGTAATACAGCTGCCTAACATGCAAACTGTCCAGGTTCAAATCCCTGAAGGGTATGACTAGTTGATTAGGGCTAATGAGCCTGAAATAGCTATACTAGTCTCCCACTAACTATTTGCCAGCCACAGATTTTGAACATATACACACATACATACACACACATATACATATAAACATTCATATACATATGTATAATTTATCTCTGCTGCATAAGCTCTCAGTATACATACAAGCAACAAAGTGATAAATCATAAATAATAAGATAAAATCATAAATAATAAGATACAACCAACAAGTGATAATCATACCAATAGGAATAGGTAATAGGAAAGGTGAGAAGGATAATAATAATAATAATACATCAACATGGCTCTATGAAAGTAGTTACACACTGTCCAGCATGAATTTTCACAACCCTCTGACTTTGCCTTTACAAATATGTACAGATAAAGTGCAAATGCAACCAAACCTTATTGCCCCAAGCAAAGTAGTGAGGAAAGGCCAAACTGAATAGCATGATTCCTATTTTTTCTGCATAGGCATGATTAACTATTCAAAACATTTTATGGTCTCCTTCTAAGTCACTTAGCCTTGTCCCAATTCCCCTCTGAGAGAAATCACAAACTGGTTTGAGAATCTCTAGTTAAGTATATGATATATTTAATATATTTAATTTTATTTACAACTTTGTGGTAGTTCTCATAACTTTCTTAACTTCCTCTGAGATAATAATTTATGAAGATTAAGTCATACCCCTCTGTAACAGGCTATACATTCATATTGGGAAAGTGAAAGAAATGTTCATATATTTAAAGGCTAATCAAGGGAATGTTTAAATAATTGTCATATGGCAGCTTGTTTGTTTTTAATTTTAGTAATTTGCTCCATAGCATTGATTAAGAGAGGAAATAATAACTTCATTGTGTATTTTAATAGTATTTTATTTTGTGTGTTTGTATGTTTTTCTTTTCTTCAACAGGATGATAGCAAACAGGCACAATTTTTAGCTTTGGCTGTGGTTTACTTCATTTCTGTTTTAATGGTTTCCAAATACCGGGATATTCTTGAACCACAACGAGAAACTGCACGGTCTGGAAGCCAGGCAGGTAGAAATATCAGGCAAGAAATAAATTCACCAACAAGTACAGGTACTGCTGTTTTTCAGTTAATGCTGAGGAACTGTTGGGACACTTGATGTTTGAATATAGAAACTGAAGAATAAAGAATGCCTATTAATCTTTGAAAATATTTCTTGTTTCTTCACTATTTTAGCACAGGATGGTCTTAGGGATTAAGATACGAGACTCTTCTTCCAAAGCATATAATTAATTGCAGGACACAAGCTAATTACTTTTCCATTTTTTCCATAAAATCAGTTTTTATGTTCATCATGTAATTTGAATTCAAATCATAATTCCATTACTTTGTTACACTTTAGTGGCTGGCTATTTTACACCATAATAATACTAATAAATAAATTAAAATAAAATCTATATTTTGCTTGCACAAAATTCCAGATTTAATTTTTACTTTCTTCACTTATCAACATCTCTAAGAAGAAAGAATCCCTGTCATGGCAAACTAGAGCAAATAATTTTACTTGGATATGGTGTCATTTGAATATTAACAACATAATAGGTTTTTATGCTCAATGTTGATTGTTTTAATAAAAGAATTTTTTATAATAATAAAAAAAACTGTGGAAATAAACACACACAAAAAAATAATACAACTGTTGATGCAGTATGATACATGTGTATTAGAAGAGAGGGACAGACATTTTATATTAATAAAATAAAAGTATACTGGTCTATTTTTACTTATAAGCATCTAGCTTGTAAAGACTCCTACTGTTTGAATGATAGTATTTGCCATTTGGCAACTGACTTCCATCACTCCATGTTGCCAGTACAGGAATCATTAGAAATTATCATCTAATCAAAGGAAATAAAAATATATTTTGCATAGATAAAAATCTAATTATCCACAAAAGGGGAATAGTATTATATTTAGGCAGAACTGAAGTTTTTATAAACATTGGGAACATTTAGGTAAATTTTAGATACAGTACATGGCATGAAGGCATCTGTTATCTCTTAATAAAAAGGGAATTAAGTTTACTTATTGGAGATCTGCAAAGCTAGCAGAAATTTTGTTGCTAGAAAATATGTCTGTCTACATGTCCTAACTTTGCTACTAAGATACTTGTTTGGGAAATTCTAGTATTTTAGTGTATTTCTAGAAACTTTTAGTAGTCTAATTGTCTAGGATGTTGATTCAGTTTTGATGAACATGATTTAGGTGCTGTTTGTTTCAAGAGAGTTGGATTGAAACCAACTTTTACCCTAGGTCATACTGCAAAGTCATAAAACTTCCTTTTCTCTAATGTGCATTCCTTTGGGAAGACAATATCTTAATATGTGTGTGAATTCTTACCTGTGAAACCTTTCTTTAGAAGCAGAAATGCTTTGGATGAGACTCTTTAAAGATTCTCTCATTGGAATATTTTATTTATATTGTAAGCATTGGAAAGAGAGCCAAAATTGATGGCAAATCCTTCCTTTTATTTTGGCATCCCTCCATGCTTCTCATCTTTCTCCTTTTTTGTAGACTTTTAATATTTTGTAAATAGCTCCCTTGCACATGTCTTTTTCAGGATTGACTATTCACAAATGATGCAATAAGTATATTCTAATGAAATGAAATACAGTGAGCATTCTAATATTAGTTTGGATCAGTTTCCATTTGTTTAAATTTAAACATAATTTAAAAAAGAGAGATCTTATCAGAGTCCAGTTCCCGAAATGTTTAATCTTTTTGTTAGAACTACCTACTGTATATAGTGAGAATAGCTATATATCTTCTACAATATAATCTTATGTATGTGTCTTCTTTCCAAGTATGTAGTAATAGAATTGGTGCCAAAAGACATTTTTAAAGTAACTAGAATAGAGCAATTAAGCACAATGTCTTCATTTCATATATCCCTGAAAAGCGAATCTTCCCAAGATTTCAGTATCATTAACGCAAAGATTTGAAAATCAAATCTCTAGCAGTATATATGTTTTTTAAACTTAGCTCTTGGGTGTTATAAATATCTTATTGAGACATTGATTATCATATTAAATAACAAAATTGATTCATGAAAAGTCTGATACTAAAATAAAATAATATTACCATCAGTTTACCTAATTAAAATAAATGTTTTGGACTTAAATGCTTGAAGAATTTTGATAGGATTAAAAAAAATACATTCGTGTGAGAATCATATTTTAAAAAATGTGTACGGCTATGCCATGTAAATCTAATCCTTTCTTCTCAGATAAGGTTGTTTAAAAATCAGTGGCCAATCAGTATACATTGTAATATAGGATTTTGCACTTATTTATTTTCAGACATATTTTAGTTAACTAAATTTCATGTTGTTTCTATTACATTGTGAACTATTTTTATTTTAAAATAAAATTACTGATTCCCATTGTTTATACCATAGAGTACATGGTATATTTCCTTCATTCAAATCATGATTAAGTAATTAACTATTCCTGCATTAATTTTTTGTAAATAATAAAATTATATTGCTTCTTTTTTAGGGGATTTGCCTTAGAATTTGCCTATCATTTGTGGCTGTGCTACAGATAATGTATTTTTCTGTTTGTATTTTGTTTCATAAATAAACCTATTCCAAATGTTTCTGTCTAATTTATGTATACCTGTCTTTCCATGTAAATGTTTTTTCTTTGTATGTTGTATTATTTGCAAGTATCTTATTTTTCTAGATTTCTCCCAGATAAATTTTTAGTGCCTTGTTTGCATGTTTCAATAAACTTCTGACATGGATCCTCAGTGGACCAAACTACCGGCAATAAGTAGCTGGCTCACAATTGATTCCATGATTTTCTTCACAGTTGTGGTTATACCATCTATCCCACACCCAAGTTTGAACCATGGATTCCTTGCCAAGTTAATACCTGAACAGAGCTTTACCCACTCATTTTATAAAGGTAATTTTAACATAATCTCCTATTCTTTGCCACACTTATTTCATATTATATAATTCAATAACTTAATTATAATACAAAGTCTTGATCAAGAAGATGATTTTGGGGTTACATATAGATCAGAGTTTTCTGGCAATAATACTATGAACATTCTACTTCTTATTTATTAACAGTATTATAGGATTACAATTTTTAATTTTTAACAGTATTAAAATTTAATACTGTAGAGAAATATACTTCAACCCTTTAAAAGAATACTGCCGTATAAGGAAGTTATATAGTGCTATATTCCTGAAATATAGTTTGTTGCATTTTCTAAACTCTTTGTTTCTTTTGATTTAGAAACATGTCTTTTTCTATATAACTTCCAATTATTTTTACTTTCAGTAGGCAGACAATATGATTGAAGATACCACTGAGAACAAAAAAAATTGATATCACTTCTAGGAGCAGTCACTTGTTCCCCTCTGTTTTAGTCTATTATAGCAAAAAATGATGCACAACTTTCTTCTTTTTTCTTCCATACAGCATGACATTTCTCTCCCAACTGATATACGATACAGGGTTTTGCAAATAGTATAAATAACTATACAAATCTATCCTTTTTTTTCTATGCACTGTCTAATATTAGCTGTACTTTAATAAGAATTGGATAGTTAGATAGATATTAAAATCCCATAAAGGCAGCCCCAAATGCTTAAGTTAAAGTCATACAAAGGCTGTTAAAGAAATAAAGGAATATTAATTTAGTTCAGAAGACAGATGACTTTGGCTTAGCACAGTGAGAACATTTACTGCTGTGCAGCAAAATACCAAGTATATAAAAAGGCAGTCTAGTGAGGTTACAAAACCAAACAGTTTTGAAGCCACAATTTTCTAGTTGAAAACTATTTCAATTAAAAGCTATAATTTCCTGAAACATATAAGTTATAAAATACCCACATGTTTCACATTTCCAACACTAAACAACTATACACAATATATAAAGAAATGTCATCTCTTATTACCAGTGCCAAAAAACTAATCTCTCCAAAGCATATACATCCATCCTCTCCATTATCCCTAAAATTACACATATATTCAGCCTACTCAAGGTTGTATCACCAATTTTTCATAGGCTTTCCCAGATTCCTTACTAGTGCTCATCTATGCCGCCTAGTTCTGTTCTCCCTAGCCATTCTTAGCACCTACCCTTCGGAATCTCCCTAGCCTTTTAAGTCCTTCAATTTCTTCCATTTCCAAATTCTTGATAACCTCTTGGTGTTCTCCTCAGTCCTTAAAATTAATGTGACAGCAAATTGTCCCATTGTGTTATGTTTTGTCAATGGAGATTCTCTTAACCAGGTCATAGTTATCCTAAAAGAGCTTTTTCACAAGGCAACTAGACTTTCTTGTTTATCTTTGAAGATGTTTTGCTTCTCATCTAAGAAGCTTCTTCAGCTGAAGAAACAAGTCCAGTTGCCTTGTGAAAAAGTACCTTTGGGTATGTTATGTTATGTTTTCTTTTCTTTTCATTTTTATCCAGCTAGCAGAATGCCAAGTTTCAGTTGTCTTGTCTTTGTTCCCTTCTTTGAAAAAATAATTTTGATCCACATTTGTAGAACTAGCAGGTACTGTGGATAAGAAAAATGAAGAATGAAAGTCTAGCTGGTAGTCATAGCAGTGCTAGTTTTTAACTTAATACATTTTAAATATATATATAAATATTTGTTATAAATGGACAGGGAGATTACTAGATTTTAGCATATTTTAGTTCTTTCCAAATAACATCAGGTTGTAATCATAAATAAAACACAATGCTCTGGGCCCATTGCATCTCCATGAAAGAAGTTACTTGAGGTTATAGTGAGCCTGAAAACACTTATTGATTTGTGTTGATCAGTACTATCAAAACTGCAGCTAGAATACAAGAAATTATTATCCAAGAAATCTATAAGAAATTATTCATTCTTAAAAAACAAGCAATTTTCCATTTTCTTTAATTCTATATTATTATTATTACTACAGGTGACCCTGGCTTAATGACCCCTTGTTCAGTAATCATTTGAAGTTATGATGACACTGATTGAGTGATACTTATGACAGGTCCTCAAAGTTCTGGTCATCATAGCATTTCTGTGATCACATGATCATGATCTGGGCACTTGGCAACTGACTCACAATTAGAAAATTGCAGCATCATGGGGCCACATGATTGTAATTTGTGACCTTCATTGCTGACTTCCACAAAGCAAAGTTAATGGGGAAACCAGAAAGAGATCAAAAATACCAATCACATGATATTGTGCTTAATGACACCACTGTGTCAGGTGTCAAGAATCAGGACCATGTGTTAAGTTTCAGTTAAGCTGATTTATTGCTCTGCCTATGCAGAAGAATCTAGTTTATTAATCATCAGCATTAATTGGTGCTAGCAAAGCCTTAATGGAATTCAAGAGGTGTTGGACCTGGACCCTCTTGTGTGGGAACATAACAACTCTAGCCTAATTCCTCTCTTCACTCCATCCCCACCTTCTGCCTTTCCTTTTCCTACAGCAAAAAATTTGCATACATTACAGCATTACAGCAACTAGAAGTGTTAGAACTGCTGTTGCTAAGTGGTTCAGTCATGAAAAATCGCACTTTACAACTCTGTTATTTAGTGATGGAAATTGCCCTTGTTAACTGACAGCTACCGTGTACTATTATAGTCGAATACTGAAAAGGATTTCTATTATTAAATGTCATAGATGGTAATAAGAAATATTCTGGTAATAAGCAATGAAGCTATTTAATAAAAACTTAATTAGCTATATTATTAGCCAATTATTAGGACAAAAATAACATAATTTATACCAGTGATTGACATCAGATAGACTATTTGCAACCGTAATTGGTACTATTGTCATCATCCATGCAGTGATTCAATAGTGTGATTACTCAGTGTTTTTGGATAATTTATAAACTCTCAGTAATGTCAGTCTGGCTTCTTCCCTAGTTCTGGAATAGAAATGTCTACAGCATGGGTAATCTTTGCCTGAAAATAATACAGAAGTTATGACCCTATTGATCTTTAAGGATTACTTAGTGACTTTCAACATGATGGTCTGTGAATGTCTTCCAAATTTACTACAGTACTTGAAAGAATATGAGAGGGAGTTATTGTTCATATCTTTTTAAATAGATACTTACAGAATGGATAGGTAGCCTTATTGGCAGAATTTTTTTTATGCGCATGATTCTCCTTACAGGTCATTTCTACTTTTAGCAATTAGCAAAACTATTGAAGAAATGAATCCCCCACAAATTGATGTGAATTTAGTAATATAAGTTTACCAATTTTATACTTCATTGATAAAGTGGTCAGCAACATGAATGAATAATTGACAGCTTTGACTAAACACATTTAACTAACAAAAATGAATCCAGTTGAAATTAGGGAGGGTTGATGGGAATATCATTTGGTTTGGAAGAAAAGAGGTGTGACCACCACCTCCAAAATATTTATGTTACATTCTGTGTTTTCTCCAGGAAGCAGCATACATTTTCTGTCATTAATTCCTTATAGCTTTAAAGCCGAGACCATTCCAGGCTGGTAATAGCTATACAGTAATTATCTGTAACTTTAGAAAGTAATTTTTCCACTGTGATCTACTGTGGTTTTAAAGCGACAGAAAAAAAATCAGTGGGTGCAGACAATCCTATATTTACATGTGATTTTAATGAAGCACCTAATTTCTGATGAGTTATTTAAAAATGAAGAGGTAGACAAGATTTAATTAGGGCTGGAGATACCATAGTTTCTTAGGCCTGAAGCATTCAAATCATTTTGGTTTCAATATTATTTTCTTTCCCTTATCTAAATCATGCTATATTTTCAAAAGTATAGCTTTCCATTAATTTCTAAAGAATGGTTTGTAACTTGTTCAAATATTATCCAAAGTATTTTAATTTCTATAATTCTTAATCATCCATGTTGTATTTATTCATTTGAGAATTCATCTATTATTCACATTTTTTTCACTTCTGCAAGGATAATTATATATCTTGTAATCTAATCCTGAACCCTGCTTCTTTTGCAGTGTCAGTTTCAGGCTTTTCAGGACATTCCCTACCTCTTTCTCTCTCCTCTAATTTCTCATTAGTAGATCAGCACAGTAGATCAGTAGATCAGACCAGCACATACACATTTGAATTGAGAGCTCCTTTCATGTTGTGAGTCCTTATATTGTCTATAATCATCATACCAGGTTTGCTCTCAACCTGGTGTTTTGAAACTTTTTTTTAGTGGTCATTACAGGCTCTTTATTTGCCCCTCTCTCTAGTTTATTCTTGTGGAAAGGAGGAGTTTAGTGAGCAAAGCCTTGAAGGTTTGTAATACCTTCAAGATTAAAATAGATACTGTGGTATAAGCTAACGTGGATCACTGTCTGTTCCATCAAATGCATCTTCAATGTATCTAATGAGCTAGATTGTGATTCACAAAAGCTCATACTACATAGATATTAGTCTTCTGGGTGTCATGATACCCTTTGTTATTATTTCAGAATATTTTTTTAATTTTTCATAACAGCTTTGTATGTATCTGTATGGCATAATTGTATGCATTTGTCAGATTCAAAGAACTGTGTCAAGATGTTTGGTGACTACACATGTATCTCTGGGTATTTTTCTTGCCAACAGTACAGAAGCAATTTGACTTTTTCAGGATTTTTGGTTTTTGTTTTACTTCCCAGTACAATATTCAGTCCTGAAATATCCTCTTGGTCTCTCATTCACCTTCCAAGCAGATCCAACCCTGCTTAGTTTCTGAGGCCAAGCAAGTTTTTCCAGGTTTTGCCAACTGCTGGAATCAAATTCTTAATGACTTCTTGGATATACCTATGAAGTAGTTTTCATGAAAAGAGTATGGAAGCTCTCTCTCTCTCTCTCTCTCTCTCTCTCTCTCTCTCTCTCTCTCTCTCTCTCTCTCTCTCTCTCTCTCTCTCTCTCTCTCTCTCTCTCTCTCTCTCTCTCTCTCTCTCTCTCTGTGTGTGTGTGTGTGTGTTTAAAATTCTGAGTCCACCTAGAGTCCAAATACGTCCTAGATCTTGTATATTGCTTCTAATCAGATCCAATTCTATTTAGCTTTTCAAGATCACTGAAGATTTGTTAAATGCTTAAAGTTCATTGTAGTCAGTTGCATGTTTTACTGTGCATACTTTTATAATTACAAAGTTTGTTATTATAACAGACATTATATATAACTCAGCATTCTATAAAACATAATTTGACTTTTTAAAAATATTGAAGCTGCTGGGCTAGCAGTAGGATGATCGAGTTCTATCCTCAGCTAAGCAAAACTTTTGACCATTCACTCTCTAGCCCAGGGGTATTCAAACTTGGCCCTTTTATGACTCATAGACTTCAACTCCCGGAATTCCTAAGCCAGTGTGCCTGGCTGAGGAATTCTGGGAGTTGAAGTCCATGAGTCATAAAAGGGCCGAGTTTGAAGACCCCTGCTCTAGCCCATGACAGAAGGATGTTGCTGTGAGGGAAAATGGAAAGAGGAGCTCTCTTCAGCTTCTGAGTGAAAAGGAGAATGTAATAAATAAACAAACAAACAATGTAACCTTATATACTTCATTATATGACTGATTCACCTGAGCTTTCTATCTTAGAAAATGTTTTATTAATTTCAGCTACATTGAGTTTATTCTAAATATATTTTTTCTCTCTTTGCTTATAATAAATAAGGCTATTTCTAAGAATAATGCTTGTGAACCAATTGAATTTTTAATATTTCTGCATAAATATAACTAAAATATTATCTGTTTTCCACATAAAACTAGTCAAAAAGTAACTAGTTAAACAAATGAATCAAAAATATTATACTTGTTCATCTATTGATTGAGGAAAATGTTCCAAAGCTACATATTGGTGTATGTTAACCGAAAATGGCTTAGGCATCTGAGTCTGTAAGTCTAAGTCTACTGCATTTATCAGTTCCCAATGAGCTTGCCAAACTGCAAGCAAACACACAGCAAATATACTGCAGTACTCCAGAACACCAGAAAAAACAAAATGGACTGGTTATGCAACATGGATATTGACATAACCTTATCAAATGTGTGTGACCACCAAAAGCCCTCCAAAAGATCTTATATAAACCAAAAGACTCAGTAACCCAAAAAGGAAAAAATAGGAGTCATTTACAACATACAGTCCAAGGGCTCTAACAGCCACTATGTTGGACAGACAGGCAGAAAACTAACAAGAGTGCCTCATGAACACCAGCTAGCAGTCAGAAGCCACAATGGAAACTCCTTATTTTCAAGACAGACTTAACCATAGTTTCAGCAGGGAAACTCTGAGCATTCTATACCAAGACAAATCCAAAAATTCTAGGATTTCCTGGAACCTTGCACTAATCAGCCATCAAGGAACACATAGAGATAAACCACATTACACATTATTCAAGAGAGACAAGAAGGAAACAAAAAGACCAGAGCACATCTTCTCTAGCAGCTTCCATCCGGATAAGCAGAGATTAACACTAGCCAAACAATCAAGCAGAAAACAATAATCAAGGAACTACCAAGGAGAAAACCACATCCCACCAGCACTGTATACACACAGGGAGCAAATGTCACATTTATTTGCATTATCTACAGCAAACAACCAAACTCAGAGAGCATCAAGGAGTCTACAGTTCAACTCTGGGCTATATATATATTTACTTCTGTTGGAGGTTGCCAAAGTCACACATGCTTTATTTTTCAATGTGATATGCTTTTTGCACATTTTCACATTTATACATTTTCCAAATCTCCAATTATCTAACATTAACATGGCAACTAAACTTCCATTGCTATGTGGGAAAAGATTTTATGATTATTATTAGCCCTTTTCCAGAAACTTTGCTTTAAAATGATTGTTCAGAGCAGTTTGTTTATATTGACTTCATTTGAGATTACAGACATATTTTTACATGTAATTTTTTGTATATTTGTTTATTTTAAGGTTTATGAAGGGAGAAATTACAACATGGTAGAAGGGAAATGCTCCTTGCATAGTTACCGATTTTGTAAATAGTATGTGTTGATGAATGCTTTTAAAAATAATTTCTAGTCTCCAGTTCACTGCTTGGACATTTTCTGTATTTGATCTACAAAAATATATACTTCCTGATTTTTAGATATTTGTTTCATATTAGCATGTTATTTTTGCATGATTAATGGTTTCTCAATAATCTAAGGTAATTATCATTTAATTCATGAACATCTGCTTCATGCTGCCCCCTTTACATGCAGTACATTTTCTTGCATGACTTCCATGTTTCTGTGATAGACAGCTCCATGTGAATAAATAAATAGATAAAGTATGTTTATAGCTGCAGTTCTAAATTTACGTCTCAAGAAACCAAGAATTCCAGGCACAGATTCTTAGCACTGGAATGCTGGAAAATAAATGATGATATGACCTTCATTCATTTTCCTATCCAATTATCTCTTTTCCTCACATGATCTCCATTTTGTTTTGTTCTTTTTCTTTCCCTTTCCAACATAGCTAACTCTTTGCTTTGTCCCATTTCCACCCTGTTTTTTCCATATACTTTTATGTTTGTATTTGAGAAATTTGTGTGTTTGAGACATGGTTGATAAATGCAGTTTGTTTTGTTAAGGTGGTTATCATAAATTTTAAAGTCTTTATTTTGTGAGAATCTTATATAACTTTCCATAAAAGATTAGGATGTAACAATGATTGGTTGTAGATACATTTTAAATAGCAAACATATAAAATTTTGAAATTGCCAAGAAGTGGAAACTGAAGCTTTCATTTTTGGATTTTTATAATGCAAAGTATATAATGTATTTATAAAAAATGAATTAAATACTTCAAATCACTGTAAGATAAATGTTTTATTTTGCTATAGATGCATTATTACTTAACTTAGCTTTAGAGATATATTTGCATTAGTTTCCTGTAAGAAAACTAGAAAGTCTTCTTGTATTATCTTAGTTTCCTTTAGGAAAACTAGAAAGTCTTCTTATATTATCTGAATACATTGATTATGTTACAGTTAAACAATTGACTGACTTTGATGATCTCAGATAGCTAAACAGGGTCACACCTGGTAAGTACTTGAATAAGAGACTATTAGGAAATACCAAGGTTGTAGACTAGACTAAGAATTAGAAGGTAACACTAAGCTGCTTGAATTAACTTTGATTTAAAGAGACTTTGCTTTAAGCTAAGGCCTAAAGTTTACTTCCTTTGAAGAGAGCCATAAAGGTGGTTATTTTGGTATAGGCTCTTTGTTATTTGCATTATATTTCATTCATTCACTAAATTAACAGTTTCTATGAAAAATAGAAGGAAAAGGGGTATCTGTGGCCCAACTCCCAGGCAAGATTAAAATAGTAGATTCAACATTATTTTTAGTTGTATATTTTAAATAGCATCAAACTGAACATAAGAACTGCTGAATAGTTTGAAAGCAGACTCTTAATTATGAAAAATGAAATCATTGCTTGGTTGCCACCAATGTCTCTTGTTTAAAGTAGTTGAGTGTAAAAAGTGAACAGTATTAAAATTTAAGATAAAAGATGTGCTTTTAGGAAGCAGGTGAAATTAGTATTTAATGCTAGAATTCTAAAGAGATGAATGAATGATGTTACATTGATGTCCTCTTCTTGCATTTGCATTTATGTATGCACAGACAAGCATGCATATAGATAAAAATTCAAAGAAAAGAGTCTTCCAGTTCTAAACTCTTAGTAGATTTCTGATTTGTCACTGTGGAAAACCAAGGTATGTTAGCTGGTGTCGTGGGAAGGTAGGTGAATGGGAAATTAAGTCCATCTACTCACCATTTAAATCAGACATGTCAAACTCACGACATCACATGATGTCATGCGACGTATTGGAGCTTTTTCCTCATTGCCGGCAATGGGGTGGTTGTGGTTTCCTCATGACATGTCTGGCCCATGGGCTGCAGTTTGACACCCCTGATTTAAATGATACCTCATCAGAATTTTTTGGATTTTTTCATGTGATGGTTATGTGCCAGTATGAAACAAATCTGAACTATGTTCAACCAGCTGTAATGTATTTGAAACTTTTATGAGGCCAGTCCCCCTTTTTTAATGCTATAGTCCATGAAAGCAGATGTTTCAGAAGAAAAAAATAGTCTTGACCTCAGAGGAATGCTTTTTGTTGCTGTTTTTGTTCCATATGATAAAATAAATGCATAAAACAACAAAGGATATTATTAGAGGCAATGGTGGTAGAAGCAATTTATTTTATTTAGCTTTTCAAGATTTTATTTTCCCTTTGCACAGAATGGAAGAGAAGGGATTAGTATCACTGCAGTACCTGTGGCTGCTCAAAGAAGGGAAATAATTTTTGGTCCATATTGTCAACATTTTAAGGTTCAAACTGGTTGTGAGTGGGGAGTGGAAACAGTAGTGGCCATGCTTTTAGTGATCGTACAGTATCTGTTTTACTTTATGATCACTAGACAGCAAACCTTTTCACTTTGTCCTCCTGTCAGAAAATCAAAGAGAAGCCAACTTCATAAAGCTCAGATAAAAGAGGGAATAGGAAACTGGAACAGAACACAGAAAGAATTTTTAAAAAATGAGAAGAAGATCATAAATTTTAGGACTGTTAACTGTTTTATACTCAATTACTTCAGATAAAAGAAACATTGGGAGCAACCAAACAATGTTAGCTTTCAAGCAACTGGATAGAATTTGACCAGAGCACGAAGGGGCAGAGAAAAGAGAAGGAAAATGTAATAGTATTGGGTAACAGGAAAGAGTAAAGCCAGAACAGAAGAAGATTGAGCAATTAATTATATTGAACTTGAGCAATTGGGACTATGAGGAAGAGCTCTTTTTAAAAAAAAAAGAAAAAAAAGAATTTATTTATTTATTTATTTATTTATTTGAAGGCTGCCTGACTCACAGGTAACTCTGAGCAACTTATCTTTTAAAAGTAAGAAGCAATAAAAAAATAAAAATAAGAAGAAAAAACAGATGTAAACTGGAGGGAAAAATATCTCAATGCAACAAGAAAAAAAAATGTCAGAAATTCAACAACCACCCTAATCCCAGACCTGGAGCAAACTCAGGATTTACTTTTGGAATAGTATTAAAACCATATGGATCTCTGAGAGGATGCTCTTCCTGAGAGCAGGTATTGTCATCTCCTAAGTCCTGATAGATGACATTGTTTGAAGGGACCTGGAACATACCCATTCTGCCCAGTCTTGTAGGGCAAGCAGAAACTATTGGAAATAGGTGATCCTTCAAATAATCACAAGGCTTTATACATAGTAACAAGTATATTGATTTGCTCCTAAAAGCCAACTAGCAACCAGTGGTGAAACACTAATTATGAAACAGTGATGACATATAGGTATATGGTGGTGCACCTGTCACTCTTCAAATGGTTCTCTTTTAATGTTTCAGCTGACACATTCTCTGAGTCTGAAAGAGAAATAACTACCACTAATCCAGTTATTCCGCTGGTACAAGTCTCAAACAATTATCTAGCCTTCATTCCGGTGTGTGCCATATTTTGTGAAGACAGCTTTAGCAGTAAACCAAGCACCACGTTATCAGCATCTTACAATACAGAAAATATAAAGTACAGTAAAGAAGGGTAGCAGCTGATTTCTGTTCTACCCCATTCTAATATAGTTGAGGGACATCAGTTAAGTTTCCACTGAATATTCTTTGCCCATGGATAAATAAATGAAATTGAAGTCTGGATTGGCACAAACAAATCTGAATAATGAAGTATATTATTTTTTTTGTATGATTGTAATAAAGTTATCTTCATTTTTTATCCTCTTTCCCAGAGACCAAACAAATAATTTAGGTTTCCCAAACTGAAATAATTCAATTGGCAAAGCTAAAGCATCATGTCACAGAAGGGATTGGTCTGCCTAGGCCATAGTAAAATTCATAAGAACAAGACCAAGCAGGATAGGAGCATGAACATTTTGAATTCCACCCTTGTAATCTTGAAGGCCCCTGTAATTCTTTAGTCAATATGTCTAAAGCAGCTGCAGCTTATGTTATTCCTAGCTGACCTCTGGAAGCTCCCTTTGCACAGGTGATAGCTTCATCAAATAATCTTTCTATGTACCCAAGATATTGCTAGGGTCCTCTCTGGCTTTTAATAGTTTTTAAAATAGTTTTTCATGATGACTGTTGTATATACTTATTGGTTTTCTTTGTAATTCACTGTGGTATGCTGCCCAGCGTCACTCTTGTGAGATGGGTAGCCATGTAAATATAATAAATACAATATACTGAAAATGAGACTCTTGTCAAGAAACCTGTAACTTCTAAAGGATAAGCTATATATGTGAATTTCCGATTATTCCAGTTATAGAACTGTATACACATGGGAATAAGTCGAGAATTTAGGTGCCAAAATATACCCCCAGATTATCCAAAGATGGGCGTATACACAAATACATATATAGTTGGTTTTTACAGTCCAACCCCCTGCTGGAGCAGAAGACCTTATATCATTCTGAACAAATGGCTGTCCAATCTCACCCACCACTTCTGGAGGCAAGCTGTTCCACTGATGGTTTTCACTGCCAGAAAATTTCTCCTTAATTCTAAGTTGGTAAACTAAACAAATATTTTTGCTATGTAATTTATTGCCAAGAGTTGTACTAATTATTTCAGTTTAGAAAGCTTTTAAAGATGATTAGTTAAATTCATAATGGTTACATAAACAGCTATAAGTTGAGTGCATGTATTTATTTAATTTGCCTCTTAATAACAGACTTGGAGAACAAGAAAAAGAATGCTGTTGCATTTTTTTGCTGCTCACAGGCTTCTTTTGGCATGTGATATCTGTATGACATCAAAATACCTCAACAACTAGACATTTAGTCTATTACTTCTCCTCCTGCCCTTAAGTGCTTTGGAGAATAGGTTGACCCATTCTTCTCTGTGACAGCCCCTCAAGTACTGGATGGCTGCTATCATATCTCCTGTAATCCATCTCCTTCAGTTTTTATACATGGTATTAAGAAAATGATTTACATATGACTAAAATTCTCATGTCTGCTTGATTATACCCTTCAATTGGGTGAAGCGATGCATTGTAGGACAACAATTTTTCAGCTTCTGTCCTTTGAAAAATCTTGTCTCCAGAGATAATATCCACCCCATCTCTGTAGCCTTCAGGAAAAACCTTAAAACCTGGCTATGCCAACAGCCATGGGTTCTATAGGGGAAGCTACTGTCTGGTGCACTAACAGAAAAGGTACACCACCTCTCCTCTCCAAATCTTGTTCTTTGACTTTTTATTTTTATTTTTTTGTAATTTTAATCCAATTTTATATTTATAATCATTAATTTTTTTTAATCTGGATGTAAGCCACTCAGCGTTTCCTGAACTTCAAGATGGGTGGCAAATAATGTTGATAAAATAATAAATAAAATTTTGAATTGACGTTCCTCAAATGGACTAACTTACAAAATTCATCCAAAATCTGGGACCCAGATGACTCTTGTGGGATTGAAATTTGGCAAAGTCATGACCTCATCAGTGCTGCCATGCTGCTATAGTCAGCCAGGTAGAAGTCGGAAGTTGCTCCTGTTCCCACAAAAAAGTAGTGGTCATTCTGTTTTAAGAAATATCTCTGAAACAAATGATCAATGGATCATGGGTTGTTTAGCCTTTAATAAAATAAAAACATAAAATTAATGAGGACAAATAATAAAAACAGTTCTTCACAAAATACATAATTTTCCTGTGCAGTTTATTGCCACAAGTTGTACTAATTATTTCCGTTTGGAAAGCTTTTAAAGGTGATTAGTTAAATTCATAATGGATGACATAAACAGCTATAAGTTGAGTGTATGGATTTTTTAATTTGCCTCTTAATAACAGATTTGGAGAACAAGGAAAGGGGTGCTCTTGCATCTTTTTCCTTCACTTGGGCTTCTTTAGGAATGTGATATCTGTATGACAACAGAAAAACTCAACAACTAGACTTTTAGTCTGGCAGGTCTTTTCTTAGGTTATTTTAGATATCATAAGTAATGAAGTTGCTTGATTCTCTGTTATTCTAAGCTCTTTATTTATTCCTACTGAAATAAAACAACATTTATGTGTGTGATATTGAGTTCTTTATTCTACAAATCTTATTGTAAATAGAATGTTATTAGAAAAAGAAATTTAGGTAAAAACCATGTCAAAAACAATTTTGACTATTATCAATTCTAGAAGTAGAGAAATTATATTGAATAAAAATCATGTTTTATATCATGTTTTCAAAGTTGAAGTTAACAAAAATAAAGTTTACAGTTTGATACAGTTCCTAAGATTTATGAAAACTATAAAATATCAAATATGTGAAAAATAGACATTAAAAAGAGTCTTAAGAAATTTAAAGTATAGTTATCTTTGAGAAAAGAAATAAATATTGTATATAGAGGCCTAAATTCTGGATTAAGTCATGCAGTAATAAATCTACTATGCTTCGAACTTCAAATGTTTAGCCTAAATAAGAGAAGGCTAAGTGGAGCCTTGATATCATCTTCTGCATGTCATCCATTTGAAAAGGATGTCAAAAGGAAGAGGATGTGGATTTGGTTGTCATAACCTGGAGAGTATGACAAGTACCAATGGAAAGTTTACATAGAGATATGCAAACTCTAAAGGAGAAAGAATTTCCTGACCACGAAATTTATGGAAGAGCCTGCCTCTGAGTTCTAAGTGTTTTACCATTGGATATTTTCAAGCACGGATTGGACAGCCACTTATCTAGAATAATCTGAAGGTTTTTGTTCTGGGTAGGGGCTTGAACTAAAAGACTCCAAGGTCACTTCTAACCCCATCCTTCAATTTTAAAATGAACAAAATCATTAAAATAATATATAAAATAGTTTAATATAAAATGGGATGATTTAAATACACCAGAGTTTGCCCAGAAATTTTATATTTTTGTACAGAAAATATTTGCCTTACTATGTCAAATGCTTGCCAGAAGAATTTTTATAAGCAGAAGTAATATGCATGAGAAAGATTTTTCTTCACCCTGCAGCTCATATGCATTAATGAAATGCATATTTTGCATTTCTTTGTTAAATTTAATATGGTTGCCCAGAATCTTTTTGAAATCCAAAAACAAATCAATTATCCCAGACCTCAGTATATAAACTTTTAATTTTTTAAAAAAAATCATTTTCCTTTTTAAAATTAATTTCAGAGGTAGGAACAAGAACAGCACTGACTCAAGAAATCTAAAGATTACAAGAAATATAATGCAACCTCCATGGCAATTGAAGTATATTAGTAACAGTACTAATAGCAATGATCATTATGATAATGTACTCCATTTTAAATTACAAAAAAACTGTATGCTGTCTGATTTCTACTAAAAAGTATATTGCATTCAAAATGTAGTTCTGAAAATTGGAATGATAACAGAATCAACAGGGCACCTTAACTAGAATCTGACTATTCCCCATATTGAAAAAGTACCTAAGAGTGTAACTAGAAATCCTAAAATATATAGAGAATTTGAGACATGGATTCAAATTTCTTGTCAGATTTGACAGAGGCAATACAACTGTATCTTCAAAATTCAGGTTGGGTCATCTACTGTCTTCTCTGTGATTGTCAAAGGTTGGTGGTGAAACATGCCTTTATTTGGGCAGATCCTATGAAATAGTATAGGAAACTAGCACATAGTCAACTGTCTTCTTATTATTTTTTACATGTTTGCTGCTAAATGACTTATTGAATAAGTACAGAACGTCACGAAGGTACTTGACTAGGACCCAGAAGACCTAGGTTTACAGCTAACTACAGCCATGGAAGCTCACCCTCATTGTAACCGACTTCACAGTATGGGGGGGGAAATGAGGGTAGAATGTTGTGTGCTTGGCCTTGGCTCTTTGAGGAAAGCAAAATAAAAGCAAACAAACAAATATATGCAAAATAATTTGTTCTTTTCTGCTATGTTACTTAGTATTGGAAAATTTGATAGTACCAAGCAGACGTTTCTGAAGCATTATTTTTCTAATTTTGAATTGAAGCCTCGCAGTGTAGAACCAGTAAATGTTTGTATCGTGGCTGCTGTGAAATTCCAGAATAGAAATGTATTTCTAATTGCTTCTCATGAATTTTGGAGGATTTTCCACCTATATTTTCCTGCCTTATTTTGTGTTGCCATTTCTATTAATTTTGGGGAGCATAACACTACTAATTTACAGACTTGAGAACGTTTCTCTACTTTTTTGTTGCAGAAACTCCTGTTGTATTTCCAGACAATTTCAAAGAAAAAGAAACCCCACCAATTGAAGATATTCCATTGGAAAGCTCTATTCCTCATACCGATTCTGGAATTGAAGAGGAGCAAATACCCAGTATTTTAAATGGGACAGATTTAGAAACAAGCCCTGGTCCAGATGCTATGAGTGAATTGCTATCTACTTTGTCATCTGAGGTGAAGAAATCTCAGGAAAGTTTAACGGAAAGTTCCAGTGAAATTCTGAAGCCTGCATCTTCAATATCAAGTATTAGCCAAAGCAAAGGTATTAATGTTAAAGAAATATTGAAAAGTCTGGTAGCAGCACCGGTTGAAATTCCAGAATGTGGGCCTGATCCGATTCCTTATCCTGATCCTGCACTGAAAAGAGAAACTCAGCCTATTCTCCCAATGCAGTTTCACTCTTTTGACAGGTGTGTAATACAATCCACTCATCTGTCTGTCTTTCTGTCTGCCTGTCTATCTACCCTACCTACCTACCTACCTATCTACCTTATTCTTGATAGTTGAACCGTGTTATGTTCATACATAAAACATTTAACTATGATTTGGTAAGTAAACCAGAAACATTTGAAATATTCAGATGACATTGTTTTTGCCGGCCAGTTTAATTCTCATCCTACTTTACTGAAGTATCTCCTTAGAGAATGGTACATCAGCGTAGATCTGGGTGAAAAAGTCACTAGAAATGTTTGCAACTAAAAATAGTTAATACCAACTGGTAATGTGAACACAATTATTTTCACAGATGTTTACAATAATCATAGGTCATCTAGTCAGCTCAAAGGACGGCTTATTTTATGTTGTAGTTTACTTGGCTATATATTTGTTAGTTTTAATTTAGTGTTTGTGTTTGCAAATGTTTATGTCCTGTACATTCAGAGTTTGAATTTCTATACAATTCTAGTAATGAAAAAATAAGAAAACAATAAACTACATAAAAAGTTTGGCTGCATAAAAGGCAAAAGAAGACATATATGGGAGCTGTAAAGAGAGTTAGTACACCATTAAGATTATAAACAGATACAAAATAATTGTACAGATGGTATTCGAAAAATCTAAAGCCCAGTCAGAAAAACCTAAACCCCAACCTAAAGGTGAGGATATTAAGAACAGCTTTATGAGTCATACTTGAAGGAAAAGAATCAAAATACCACATATTCAGATAGAAAGAAAAATGCTAGTGGGAACAAAAAAAATTGACTCAAACATGATTTTGACTTAATATTTTTTGAGAGGAGTCTTTCTATTTTACAATTAGGAAGCAAGATAAAGAGGCAGGAGTGAGGTTTGAAATTTAACTGGCAAAGGATACTTATTTACTGTGCATGAATTTAAATCTCCACAGCATACCTCCAAAGAGGAATCTGTAAGCACCTTGAAAGCAATTTTTAAAAAGATTTTAATTTCCTCAATCAATTGTATGAATATTATTGGCAAACATTTGACAAAGTATTTCATAATATTTTGATTATCACTCTATCTCAGGGGTGTCAAACTGCCGGCCCGTGGGCCGGATGCATCATGGCGAGACCGTGTCTACCCCAATAGAAAAAAAGTCACAATACGTTGCAACACGTCACGTGATGTTGCGAGTTTGACACCCCTGTTCTAATTAAATGAAGGATTGATGACAATTCTGTTGGTTTCACAGCTGACCTGACCAGCACATTCAAAAATGTTCTTCAATGAGTCCTCATACAAATACAAAGTTTTAAGAAGGTTGTCGCAGATTCTGATCAAGAAGGCATATTCTAATTGAATGTTTCCTAACAGTAAGGAAATAACAGAAACAGTTTGACAGAAGAAGTGATGGGCTTGCCTTTACCCAGTGTGTTGAATTAGGACCTGGAGTCATCAGGGATTCTTTAACTTGGATTAATCAAATGTCTCTTCCAAGTTTGATATTCTAATTTGTATTCACTACTGTTATGGTACAGGAGAGATAGCTTGTTGTGGGTTGTATGCTGTTTTTGGTGAGATATGTGCTTGTAGATGCCGTTTTGTGCATATTAGGAGTATTTTCGGAGGGAGTTTTGTGCACTACATGTGCATGGGTTTATAAGGAGCATAAGTAGGTGGGAAGATATTTCTGGGATAAAAACTTTGGGAAAAGGTTCAGCAAACTGTACAATCTTTCCATTTTTAATCCAATTCTAATATATGTTCAGAATTACATTTGTTTCTAAATTCATGAAGTAATACTTTAAGTGTTAGAAAAGGTTGTAACAGTAGATATAGGCTATTTAAACATAAAAAGATACAGAAGGAACTTTTAAAAATCTGTGAAATATTAATGCTCTTAGAAAATGTTTGTGTTACTATATTTGCAAATCCCTTATTTTCCATTTTCAGTATTAGTTCTATGTGTATAACATAATCAATTTAAAGCTATGGTACATTACTATTATGAGAATAAGCCATGTTGAGCCTTTTCTTCTATGACTTTGCAAACAAAGAGACATCAAAACTTCAATAAATCAAGATCAAACTTTGGTGATAAATACTGTTCAGTACTGTAGAATAAACTGTAAAATAAACATATGTCAGATTGTATGTAACGGGAAACTGTAGCATTTGTGGCCGAATACAGATTATTTAAATCCCTTCCTGAAACACAAAGGAGAAAACAGATGTAGTATAAGCAGTACCATATATGGGTTGCAAAAACTGGATAGTCCCTTGACGATAGCAAAGAGACATGAAATCCTAACTGTACTTTGCATATCTATGAATTTAACCTGTGAACTAACTATCAGGGTATGCTTGTGCAATTCTTTGCACTATTGCCATATTTATTTAAAATATTTCTATTGCCATTCTAAAAGATAAACATTTCTAGGGTTGTTCTGCTTCTTATAAATACATTCTAACATTCTATTAGATATTATTTTTCATAAATATTTTTATAAGATTTTCTAAAGTAGCTAAAGATTATTAAAAATTTCCAGGGGAATCTTAAAATCCATTTAAAAAACATTTAAATACCCAGATTCACATAGAAAGTAAATACTTATTATGTATTTATTCATTACAAATAAAACAAAAATGAGTGATGTAATTTTACAAAAACTGTCTTCTAAAACATATTAAAATTATTTTTAAAACATAGAATTGCAAATGAAATGTAAAAACAATATATATGTGTGTGTATGTATGTATGTATACATATATGTGTGTGTATACATTATATATATGTGTATGTGTGTAATACTCATGAAATAGAGCTTCTCTCTTATTAATGTATTCAGCAGTTCAAGTGCTATCGAATGTAAATGATGAGGTGATATTGATGAAAGGAGGGATTGAGGTCTCGGGGGGCGCTGATGACGGATTGAACAGAAGCGCCCTTGCACTGCACGTAACTCAAGTCTGTCGTCTTCACTACTCAAAGCCATAATGGAAGGTGGCAGTCTGAAATGAGTTGCCACGGCAAAGAGTATTATTTTTGAAATGCTTTCACACAAATCACTAGGCCCTGCATACAACTTAGTTTCATGCTTTAATGTCATCAGGAGGCACAAATTGGTGTGTCTAATTGTTTGCCACCTGCCAGCAAAATGAGCTGCCAGCTAGCCAGACGGGTTTGATTGTCCGTCAGCTTTTCAATAGATTGAGAGTGACAACATCAAAAATTTCACTTCAAACTCTGAAGCTTTGAGCAGCTTTTCAGAGACCTCTTCCCCACAAGTGCTTCTGGACAACTGCATTTTTCAATCAGTTTCAATATATTCCTGCCTTCTGTCTCATCTGTACTAAGGTATAGCTGTAATTACATCAAAAACTATATAAACAGATTTCTTCGGCCCTAGACTCTTGACTCATAGTTATGATCCCAATATCACGTGAAAAACAAAAACAAAAAATGTAGTGGTTTTTGCAATAGCACAAGCAACTGATTATTTGCTAGTGGCTACGGCAATTTTAGTGAAAGTGACACATTTTCATTTATACTTTTTTATGTGTCAGATATTTTGCTGTATATGGAAATGCAAGCAAAGACATTCATAGATTATATATTTTATTTTATTTTCACTTTATTTTCAAGCAATTCTTATTTACAAATTTATCTTTAGCAAATTACTATGTTGACTATAAAACTCTAAATGTTTGTGAGATTTGAAAACAAGAATTCTAGTAAATTACTTAATGTCAGCTATCCTAAAAAAAACTGGAATTAAAAGACCTGCAGATATAAAAGCAGGCTAAATTTCTCTATCTAAAAGCATAAATACCAAATTTTGTTTTTAAAATTAAGCTTTCTTCCTGCCCCCAACCACCTTTTGAAACTCTCCTGAATTTAGTAAAATAGATTGGTCATTTATTCTGTCCAAAGAAATAAACAGAAAAAAAAATTGGCATGTGGTTTCTTTTAGGTAACTGTTCCTAAAATCTCAAATTCCAGGGTATTTTTAGCAGAACAGAAGATGCAAAAGCTGACCGTGGTGAATATACTAGCTTTTAGATGAAGTAAATGTTAGGGCAGGTTTTTTGTTTGTTTTTGTTGTTGTATTTCAGGTCTATAATTTGATATTTGTTGATTGAAATATGCAGTCCCATTTTAAACCAGAGCTTGATTTTCTCTAAATTTCATGCTATTAACATTGTTTTAAATTACAAACATTGAGGACATTCTAGTTAAATGACATTGACTGTTATTCTGTTTTAGTTTCACTTGGTAACTTGTGTGTGACCCATTCACGGTCTTTTCTAGTATCAGCCATTGGCCTTCTTTTTGCTGTTAGCTGTATCTTTCTACTTCATGGTACCAATAATATAATATTATTTCTTTGTGTTCCATTGTGCTCGCAATGAAACGATCATTGGATAGGCAAAAACTGATAAGTCTTTCCCCTGCTTTTCCCCCATTTCCTAGATCATATAGTACAATTAAGTTTTCTTATTGTTTCCAACTTTAGTTTTCTAGTCTCCAATCATAAGCAATATATCTTGCTTGCTTTTCTTTTGATTTCAAACTGAACCTGACCATAAAACCCTCTTCTGCATGAGTGGTTATATCACACAAAATTGGATAAACATGATAGTAAATGGTTGTCCATTAAATTTATTTGATATTATTCAGTCACTGACTACATCATACCCAAGTAGCATCTTTGCTATAAGCTTTCAAGCAATACTGTTCATTCTTTATTTTTTAATTTCAATTTGATTGTGCCCAGGTTGTCAGTGTGTAGTCACTTCAGTTTTCTCTACATGGAGGTTTCCCATGATCATGCTTCTTATATTCCATGTTCCTTTTATAATTGTGTTTTTGCAGTGTTGAATTTTCTTTTCTTTCATGGCAACTTTAGCAACTAGACATCTGGCTGCATCAATAAACTGCATTAATACTCAGCTATTCCTCAGAACCATCTTTAGTGCCATCTGATTAAGGGGCTTATCATCAGGAGCTATAAGGTCAATACTTAATCTTGCCTATCAGTTTAGTTTTTGGGACTAAAATACAGAAGTGGTTTGCTTTTGCCTTCTCCTGCTCAATCTAAAATTATATCCACTCCGTTAGCCCTAAAGTGATCATCTGCTTCAAGCATTTTCCTGGAGGGATGAGTTTTATATGGAAATTACCCCTGGGAGTATGTACTCCTAGCATACTCTCCTGGTATCCTTGCTCATCCTTCCTGGGAAGAATTCTCGTCCAACCCCTGATAATAACCCATAGCAAGATGCTTCTCTGTTATTTCTGGAACTTTCTCATTAAATGAATGTCTCAAACTCTG
Source organism: Bothrops alternatus (assembly GCA_034064705.1). Classification (NCBI taxonomy): domain Eukaryota; kingdom Metazoa; phylum Chordata; class Lepidosauria; order Squamata; family Viperidae; genus Bothrops; species Bothrops alternatus. Next base: position 3,522,734 of record JARGCV010000008.1, read on the forward strand.
AATTTCAATCCTTTATGTCCACAAAACCTTTAGCTTAACAATTTAGTTCTGTACCTTGCCTAGGTTGCCTACTGAATTGTATCTTTGTTACATCATACTCTGTCAAAATTTATGCTGTAGTTACTTCTGGTTATAAACCTTTCTGTACCTATTTACTACACATAATGCGCAGTGGTGCGATTCAAATACGTGAGCAACCAGTTCTCTGTATGAATGCCGCTTCCGAAAGTCCATTCTGGGCCTGGGCAACAAAAAATTAGCTTCTGATTCTGCCGAAGTGGTGCGAACCGGCTGAATCCCACCACTGATAATGCATAAGGTTCATATTAAAGAATTTACAGTAATATAATATTATGTTTATGGTATGCTGAAATGAATAATTTTGATTTACTGATTTTATGTAAATGTATTATTGTTATATTTGGAGATATGAATAACAATTCCATAAGCAGAAGTAATAACATAACTTTTAGTAGTCATCTGGATTTTTTGCAGTCCTGATTAGGTAGCCCTAAATCAAATTACTGTTGAGATCATTTCAGAGTTAAAGGAAGTTAAAATTACATTGTCATATCACCTGAAAAAATATTAGAAACATTTTATCATTTTAATGAATATGAATTGAAAGATAAATGTGACTAATTTCAGAAATGGTAAAAAATGTTGTATATTTAGTATATTTGTAGTTTTACAATATATTATCTCTGTATAAATGTCATCTGAGTATACATTTTTAATATTCATATTTTAAATGTTTTTAATTATTCCTTAAAATCATACATGTATTCTTTTATTTAATTTTTGTCTTTGTTTTCTTCCTTTTTATATTGTTTTGATAGTTTATTTATGTAATAGTAATAAATTGATTTCTTCCTCCAGTGGATAAGAAAAGAGAAAAGCATTTCCTGATTTTGCACTGATTTTTTTTCCCTTCTGTAGAAGTGTTGTAGTTCCAGTGAAAAAACCTCCCCCTGGAAGTCTAGCAGTCACAACAGTTGGAACTACCACAGCTGGAGGTGGACTACCACCAAGCAGTACGCCAAATATATTTGCTGCCACAGGAGCTACCCCAAAAAGTATGATAAATACAACAGGTATTGTCTTTAGATATTTTTGTGAATTTTGTCCTTTTCTTTCAGCTTTTTTTTTTTTGCTGTTGGTATCTTTCTTATATTTGTGATCCTTTTGTAATAAATACCTTTAAGCATTCTCACTTCCTAATGTGTAGAAAATTGAAAAGTTCCCCAGAACATTTATCTTCTAAATCAGGGATGTCAAACTGCCGGCCTGCACCCACCCCAGCTCTGGCAATGCGAAAAAGTGATATGTTGTGACAAATCACGTGACACGGCGAGTTTGACACCCATGTTCTGAATCAAGCAATTCAGTTAGTGGTTGGAAAAAGGGAAAAATTGTTGAAGGATATCAGCATTATAAGCTCAATCTGCTATGTGGAAATGCCCCTAATGTACTTAAGCAGTCCTTGATTTTTTTTAAAAATTAGTTCATAGAAGTAGAATATACCTGACTAGATTAATTTAAAATATCTTGGAAGAGATATTTAAAGCCTTTTATGAAAACTTTCCTAGTGGAAATGCTTACCGAAATGAGCATATTCTATAAAAAAAACCCTGTTCAACATGGTCATGCTTAATGATAGGATAATTCATCAAGGATACTGTTTATAGATTTCATTATAACTGTAGTTTATTGCTTTCCATATGCTGGTTGCATTGGTGTAAATGGTATCATTTGTACTCAACATATTTTTGTTTTCATTGTATATGCCACAAACGTATGCCAACATCTGTTTATAGTAATTTTGAGCATGTTTCTCAGAACATCTCGTTTATAATATTTCTTTGGGATTTTTTTAACTAGATATACTCAGAATAGTGACTAATTTAATGAAGGCATTAAATGTCATCTTTTTGGTTTATGGAGATCAGATACTCCCACATGTTTATTTTTATTTCCATTAGCACTAGATCAGTGGTTTTCAACCTTTTTCAGGTTGAGACCCCACTTGCCCCGCCCATGCATGGCGCAACCCCGGCGCGTGCGCACGCGTCGGGCTGATCCGCGCATGTGTGGCGCGCACGTGACAAAAAAACCCAAAATGGCGGACCACGACGGGCCGATCCGCGCATGCACGGTGTGCGCATGTCGGGCCGATCCGCACATGCGCGGTGCACGTGCGACAAAACAAAACAAAATGGCAGACCGCGACGGGCCAATCCGCGCATGCGCGGTGCTTGCGCGATGGAAAAAAAACAAAAAAAAACCAAAATGGCAGACCGCGGTGTCCGGCGACCCCCGTGAAACGGTCGTTCGACCCCAAATGGGGTCGCAACCCATAGGTTGAGAACCGCTGCACTAGATGATACTGGAAGTGCTTATTGCTGTTTTTATGTGGTAATTTTAAAGAGGATAATGTCTTAGCCTTGAGTTTTATAATTACTGTTTGTTTAAATCACCGGGAGGGGTTTGACATTTTGTTCAAAAAGGATGTATGTATTTGTATCTTTATGAAAAATATTTATGAAGTATAGTTATAATACTTTTGAAATATTTGGACTATAAAGTAGCTATGGGCAAGATATTCTAGAAGAGTTTCTTCTATAATCTAAATAATTTCATACTTAATCATGAGAGTACTTGAAAGTAAATATCTGTACTATAGCATATTGGTATATAGTTAAGAAAAAAGAATGAATGATTTTAACTGAATTTTGGAGTACCTGACTGAATACAATTTTTTATTTATTTAATTCAGTTTTTAATTATTAGTTGCCAGGTCTTTGTAACAGAGAAATGTTGTCTATAAGTAATAGCACTCCAGAGTTATAATGCATAGAAAATAGACGCATCATGATTTACTGTGAAATTGATGCATTGTTTTTCAGACTGAATATATTCTATTTTGGTGGATAGGTGCAGTGGATTCAGGATCATCATCATCATCATCATCATCATCTAGTTTTGTGAATGGTGCTACTAGTAAGAATCTTCCTGCCGTTCAAACCGTTGCACCAATGCCAGAGGATTCAGCTGAAAATATGAGGTATGCTTTATAGATTGGTATAGAGGTGGATTAAAAAAAATGAATGGCATAGAACTTGTTAGCAACAAATATCTTTGTAAAGGCTTCTAGGTCTTTGAAATAAAATGTACTGCTTTATAAACTCACTGAAGTACAAACATGGGCTATAACCACATTATATGGACCATTAATCATAATTAATATAATATTAATAATCCTATTTCTGCTTTGGTATTTTCTCAGATAGTGAACATTGCTGATGTAAATATATAAATGTAAATATAAGAATACCCTGCTGGTCTTTCAAAAGACACTGAAAACATGATTTTGCAACTGACTATAGCAACCAGGGAATGTAGCATAGCTGGCAGAGTGGTTATACTGAATGTTATTGCTAAATCTGATTGCCTCAGCTATTTTTTATGACGTTTTTTATGTTTTTGTGTTACCTTTTAAAAATTGTTCTATTCTTTTTTGTTCTTTTTTAAGCTTTTCTTTTAATTGTTTGTAAGCCACCTACAGTCATATATATGAAATGAATGGCTATAAATATTTGAAAAAAAATCAGTAAATACAATTTTTGAAATAAAACAGATAGACTATAGAGGAAATTTTATTTTTTTTTAGACAGGATTCACACATTTCCTGAGGAAAAATAATTTCAAATATTACTATAATTAATCAATTAAATTTCCAATTTTAAGTTCCTGAAATATAAATTCAAAATTATAAAAATTGTTGAATTGTTACAGAAATAAGAAAACAGTTATATTTTGCAGTACCGAGGAGGCTTCCATCAAATTGTAAACTGGTCATGAATTCTCTCTTGATGATTTCAGTTTGACAATTTTTTTACACAGAGTCACTAATTATACATTACATAGTCCTTTAAAAAAGAAATACAATTGAGCCAATTTTAATTTTCAATCTGTTTAAAATATATATTTTTATTTATGTTTTGCTTTCTCACAATCCTTCGCTGGTTGTTTGTGTGACTATATTTCAGAGACAGAACATGGGAGAAGGATAAAAGTTAGATTATGACAAAAACCTATGGATTGAAAAAGAAAAGGTTACTTATGATGATAGTCCTTTGGGAGAGTGAATGTATTAGCAACCAGTTATGGGATTTTCTGCATTAAAATAAACTGGATATTTTCATAAAATTGTTTAATATTAGAAATAATACCTTGATTTATAGGAGATTGAGCTAAGATAAAATAATCATATTTTTTACCTTTAATTGGGGATGTGGTGCATAAACAATGGAGGTTATTTTTTCCATCCAGTAAACTGTATCTATATTGAGATATATAGATCTTTATAATCAGATTGCAAAGAGATAGAATTTGTTCTCCATTTTATATAATTTGGACAATGTGAGAAAGCTGATTGTCATCTTTTTCACTAAGATATAATATTAAACTGAAATCTTTGCTTGTTTCATGCTATTTTGAATATTGTTGTAAAAGAGCAGCTATTATTTATCTGAACTTCAGCTTTGCCAAGAGTATGCAGTAGAGAGACAATTTGAACGCCTCTTTTACCACCTAGAAAGCTTACATTGACTGATTTAACAATTCATTTAGGCCTATAATTTACTGATAGTTTAATGAAAGAAATAAGTCAACTATGCTATAAAGTTGCAATCCCTTCCCTTTCCCCAGTCTCTGTTTTGAACCTCTGTATTCTTAGTAGCGGTTCTAGCTACTCTAACTATTTAGAACTGCAAACTGGTGTCTGGATATGATAGATATATACATTTGTACAAAAAAAGCAGAGTCTTGAGACATCAAAAAGATTAACTAATGAAGTATATCATAAACATTCTTGAATTTGCTTACTCCAAATAAGAGGCTCAGGTTGTGCATGTGCTGGAACAGGCAAAGGTATACCTCATGAAATTGAACTCTGGGCTCCTGAAACAAAAATAGGTATTTCTTTTCTGACCCGCTAGACCCAGCTGCTTACTGCCTGGACAAGCCCAAGTCCATTATACCACACTTGATCAACTCTGGGCCCTCAGACTCTCCCCTAGTTAGGCAGGTGTGTGATCAGGCCTACTGTATGCCAACAGTTTTACAAAATGATCCCTAAACTAAACATTTATTTGTTTATTTGTTCAATTTCTGTGGCTGGCCATCTCAGTCAATAACTTTCGGAGGCTTACAATTCAGAAAATATGTTAGGATTAAAAAAACATTTTAAAATAATAAAAGCAGTAAAATTGTAAAAGAAAAAAACCATTAAAAACATCCGATTCAACTTACACAAAAACAGGATATTTGGCCAGTTAGCAATATAGACTCTTAACACATTCAGCCCCCCCCCCCAGGCTCAAGGACCATACACAGGTTTTTAGGTCCTTGGAAAAGCGTACTGAATTTCTACCTCAGGATACTGAATTTCTACCTCAGGATCTTTTGTTAGGGATCATAAAAGATTGCACCACTACTGAGACGAATATACTTCTGAAGCTCGAATGAACAATAGGTGATAGACTAGAAACAGCAGATAGACCATATATAAAAGAAACACCAATCAAATAAAATGTACCAGGCGTATAGTTGAGGCTTGACGTGAGGAGTGAGAAATGTTTACTAAACCAGACGTTCACAAAAACTGATCCTTAGAGTTGTATTGCAGGATATATGATGATTGCTTTTTAATATGAACTTATGTTTAATGTTGATGGTTTTAATAAAATAATTTTTATTAAAAAAAAGATATAAGATTTTTGTAACCAAAGGCACCCTCAATCATAATTTTTCTCTTTAAAAAAAAGATATTGCAAATGTATCCTCTTTCACAACTTTATCTCTCCTACTCAGCATGCAGTCTTCATCTGCTTGATTTTACTATTCATAGATTAATTTCAATTTTTTACATAATAAACCATTTTTGTAAAAAAAGAAAAAGAAAAGAAAAGTAGCAAGCATTGAGGCCACTCTGATCTTGACAGGAGGATGTTCCATAAATCAGAGGCTACTGCAGAAAAACCTTGCCTTCTGGTCCCCAGCAGCCAACAATCTTTGGCTGATAAGATCTGTAACATGCCCATTCTGCTTGGCCTGGTTGGATAGATAGAGATTCTTGGAAAAAGTGATCCCTGGGGGGGGGTTAAAGGTAACCACCAACATCTTGAATTGCACCTGGAAGCACAATGGTAACCAGTGCAGTTCATATAGGAGGGCATTCTAGATTAAAGTCTCGGATTCTGAGTTGGATACAGACAGGCTTTGGTAGAGTTTTTTTTTATAAATCCAGTAAGGCATGATGGGCAGCATATTTAGAAGGATAAATGGCAGAAGCACAGTGATGTTGAGGGTCCTTAGTCTGTCACCCAGATTGCTGTGCGGGAATGATTAACACACAGGGAGAATCCACAGTTTATTCATTCTACTAGTCCAGCTTTCTACTGCTCATAGTGCCTTACTTGTGTAGGAACTGACTGTTACCTAATTTAAATAATCATCAGTCAGGATCTCTTTCTGAGTCTGCATAATGATCAGCATGAATTTGTTGAGCTGACTGGGAATAAAGGGCAGTAGTTCAGGTTGAAAAGAGGTATATTGGATGATTTATCCTCATGATAAATTTTGTGACACTAACAAGAAATGGGAGATGAATGTGACCATATCTGGATGCCAAATACTTCTTTTTTTGGTGCTGAGGGAAGGGAGATGGTGATACTACTGGCCCTACAAATTGAGTCAGGAAAGCAGAAGGGGGGAGGGACAGGACAGTATAACTGCCATTCTTCAGATTCCAACAGAAGTTCCAGACCAACACATTGCCAATACTGCCAGGAACAAAGAAGTTGTGAATTGGGAGGGTGCGTCACAATTGCGCCTCTTACCTAAAAATCCTCAAACTAGGTTTTTTCCTTAACAGTTTAAATTGACAGGCCCCATACTGGCAATTCCCTAGTCCCATAATCCTGTTATTTAAACTTAGACTAGACAGTTGAAATTAAAGTCAGGAAATAGGAATTTAGCCTTGTGATTGGCAGCCCACAGACTCCATTTAGACAAACTATTGAATTCAGAAACTAGTTGTCTACATCACAGTGGTGCTGGAAACTGTGTTTCCATAGCTAAGGCTTGTGTACAAATAATACATTCCTAGTCTGATCACTGATACATATTATTTGGACTACTGTAATGTGTTTGTATCTCTTTCAGGAAGCTGTAAAAAGACTATTTACCAGGTTCAATTATAAGGAACACATACTCCAACAACAGAATAGCTTCTCTCCCTATTTTCTGTTTCTTGGTAGAGTTCATAACATAGATTTTGTTTAATAAAATCTTTGGGATATATTTTGGGGTCAGGTGAATTGAAATATCAATATAATTGTTGTTAAATATTTTTGTACTTCATTAGAAATACATTTGTAGACATGAAAGAAAGGGCCTTTACAGTCACTATAACAAGGAACTTCTCCAGTGCAATAAAACCAAATTCTCTGTGATGAAATTCTCTCCTTTTTCCCCCAGCAGATATTTTATTTAGGGAGACCTTTTGTAGAAAAGCTATATTGACTGTGAAAGTTAGTTTTTAATTAAGCAGATATGGTTTGATTCTGTTTTCTGTGTCATGTGTTGTTAACAGCATTTATAAGTTTCTTTAGTTTGTTGTTGCCTATTGGTAGCTAAGAATAATATTTTGTATGGATAATATGGACCATAATACAGGACATTTAAAGATCAAAATACACTTGTGGGGGTCTAATAATTTAAATTAGCATGCAACAGAATTTCTGGAGTTGCTTGAAAGTTTGAAATCAGCTCCTATCCTATAGTAACCTACTATAAATACATTTGTTTTAAAGGTAGATAGAAGATTTCCAAATACAGGCAAGGCAGACAAACAAAACTACAAGAAATCTCAAAGTTACAGATAGCCTTAAGTTTAGGGCCATTTAGTCAACAACCGTTCATTATGACGGCACTAAAGAAATGGTACTTATGACTAGTCCTAAAAGTTCCAGCCATTGCACCATTCCTGGAGTCATGTGATTGCAATTTGTGTGCTTAGCAACTAGTTTGCATATATCACACTGCAGCATCCTAGTGTCGTGATTGCCATTTGCTTAATTCTCTGGCAGCTTCCCACAAACAAAATCAGTACAAGAGCTGACAGTATAGATTTCAAGCACTCTGTAGCACACACCCATAGCACTCCCTTGCACATCTGCATTTCCTAGTGCCTGCTCTCAGTCCTGCCTACTCACTCACACTTCCCAACACTCACCCACAGCCACTGCCAGCCCCAGCCCCACACTCCCCAGGACCCACTCCAGCCCTCAACAATTCGCCTACATACCCTTCTCTCCCTGCAGCACCCTTCGCTCCTTACTTAGGATTCCTGCATCTTCCCACATATAATAACTTGCATAGTCCTGGGACTATTGGAATTGCTGTTACTAAACAATGTGGTCACAAGACATCACACTTTATGACAGCATAGCTCATTGACAGAAATTCCAGTCCCAACTGCCATTCTAACCCGAGGACTATCTATAGAGACAAACCCAGAATGTGTCAAAAAACCCTTATCTCCATGAGATCACCAAGAGTCAAAATCAATTTAAAGCAGACTTTATCTTCGTATTACATATTTTTTGTGGGAAATATGTTACCTTTATTAAATCTGTGAAAACTGGATAAACTAATTTCTGACCAATTCATTAGATACAAAGAGTTCTGACACTGCCCTAGTTTAGTTTAAATTACATTACTAATTATTTTATCCATCTACTTTAAACAGCTTTGGATTGCTTAATGAATGGCTTTGTTTACCTCACTTACTATGCTTTGCTTTCAACAGCATAACTGCAAAGCTTGAAAGAGCTTTGGAAAAAGTGGCTCCTCTTCTTCGGGAAATCTTTGTGGATTTTGCCCCGTTCCTATCTCGCACATTATTGGGCAGTCATGGGCAAGAGCTTCTAATAGAAGGTAGTACATATTCATTAATTGTTTTATTATTTCTTTAAATGTTTAATTTGTATTACAGTTGAAGGCCAACCATATTAACTGTTAATGTATACATGTAACTCCATACTATTAATGTACTCCTATAAATAAATTAAAGTATATTGATATACCACAGTCAACAATAGCAATTGATCTACACAAGCAACAATAACAGTTTGTATAGATATTGTGTTCTCTGTGACACTTCAAGCTGTTTAATAGAATTTTGCCAAATTGTGGGTGAGATGCTCATCCTTATTTGATAAAAGTACAGAATAAAATAGTTCTGAAATTTTAATAGCATTTGGGTAATATATTTCTACTGAGTTTCTCTTCAAACTTGCAATATAGTGGCATAAAGCTAACATTCTGAATTGCTCTAGATCCATAAAGAAAGAGATGGGCCATATATGAAATACAGAATATACTTTATGTGCCCTGGTGAACTGTGAATGGTAACATAGCAAATCTTAATTTTGTATATACCCTCATTTATTTCAATAATTTCTGGAAAAAAAAAGGGGATACAGATTAAGTTTTGCAAGGGCAAGTCACTTGGTCTTTGATTTGACCAAACAGGAAAGCAATAATTTGTTTTGATTTTCTAATGTTACAAGTTTCATTTGTGATCCATGCTACCTGAGCTATTGAATATTGTACTATCTCCTAGGCATTTGAAGTGTTCAAGCTATTAACCAATGATGTCTCACTTGTACAACTTCAGTCTTTGGGCAAATATAATTATTTTAGGTTTTTTGTAATGAATGTTCTTCACTACAGTAATGAGCTAGTATCCTCAAAGTCCTCTAAGGCCAATAAAATTTGTAGACAGAAGGACTATATCATTGGCATAAATAATACTGGAATGCTTAAATCAGCTTGCTGATTAGGATGCTGCTGCACTTTATCTACTTTTTGGTTAAGGTGTTGCTATAAAGATTGAAAAATGCTATAGTTGTCTTATACTTTTTTCACAAATAGTTGGAAATGCCCCATTTAGATTACATCTAACTCTCACCTAGATATTGTTATATAATCTGCTAAGTGAAAACATCCATATGTCAGTGTACTTGAGACTAACTCAATGTTTGCCTATAGCAATAGAATCAAAAACATTTCCATCATTCAGAAGCATGGCATATATGATTTTGACTCCAAGGAATAATAATAACTTTATTGTCATTGTGTGTGTATACGCAGTATACACATACAACGAAATTTACATGACACCCAAAGACCAGGTCCCACACACATAATCCCCAAACACACTCCCACCCACCACAATTCCCCACCCCCAAACCACCCATCATCCACCCAACAGACCAAGTAGTACTATCCAACAGTTCACTGATGGTGGCCCTTTAGTTCATTATTAAGTGCAATTATAGCTCTGGGATAAAAGCTATTCAGAAAACGGGTGGTCCAAGTTTTAAATGTTCTATATCTTCTACCAGAAGGCAACAGTCCAAAAAGATTGTAAGCAGGATGGGAAGAATCTCTGAAAATGTTACACAACTTCCTCAAACAATGAGATTCGAAGATGTTGTCCAGGGCTGGTAGCTGGAGTCCAATAATATTCTGGGCAATTTTAATAATTCTCTGTAGAGCTTTTTTGTCCACTACAGAGCTACTCCCATACCATGCAAGAATGCCATATGTCAGGACACTCTCAGTGGTGCTGTGATAGTAGGACAGAAGTAGATGTTGAAATAGATTTATCTTCCTGAGCATGCCTCTTCTGTACCTTCTTCACAAGCATGTTAACATTCATAGACCATGAGAGGTCCTCTGAGATACAAGTGCCCAAAAATTTAAAACTACCCACTTATCAATTAGGTGTTAGAACACAATTATGTGACCATAAAAATATGATTCATTGTTTCAAGTTCAATACTATTATAGGGACACATCTTTGAGAAATAAGAATCTTTTCAAATCTATATGTAGCATATTTGATGGCAACACCTGCAAACTGACTGATGAAAAGGCTATTCTTAAACATAAACTATTAAAATATATAGGGAATTGAAAAGTATGTCCTTTGTTTAAAACAATAACATAAGTAAATATAATATCTAATTTTTCAATTTCATAATATCATATGTTTTATATTTAGTATGTTATAGTATAGCATAGTAATTGATCTTGCTAAATGAATGAATAAATTGATAGAAAATCACTAAGCTACTAATTATAAACCCACATTAGTGGCTTAAACAGGATTGATACCACTCATTTATTTATTGATACAAAGTATTGTCTGTCTTCTGTCCATCTATCTATCTATCTATCTATCTATCTATCTATCTATCTATCTATCTATCTATCTATCTCCTCTGCTTATAAGTTTCTTGTAATATGTCTACAAACACCCAATTATTTTAAATAGCTTAGTAAATACATAACAAATACCATGCATATATCATATACATATAAGTATGTATGATATATGTATAAATATGTATCTTTTGATTTTAGCTTCTAAACCATTTAAGAACACTAGTTTATACTGCTCACTCATCCAAGTTGTTTCAAAGTATTATCTCTGCTCTTAATCATTGCGTAAGTGAATAAAGATGAAGACCTTGGGATTTTGTCATTCTGTATGTCTTGGTAATATTATGGTAAATACACAAATGCAAATATAATACAATTATATGCAAATATGTATGTGTCCTTTGAAATCTTGTATAGTGTGATACTTAAATTTAAAAATTAAAACTCAAGAAGTTTGCTTTGGTGCTAGAGTTCAGCTTCCATTACATACTAGAATCTTCAAATAAAAGAACATGTGATATTCATTCAATTAATCAATATAGAAATAATCTGTTCTTCTGTTTGTGTGTGTCAAATTGAGCAAATAGCATGACTTCATATTTCTGAAACATATAGAATTCCTTTTGTGCCAGTTTGTGGCTCTTTCTGTTTTTTATATAATATAAGGTTGACTTTACTGTTCAGTGGAAAACACATAACAGTATAATTGGGTCACAAATGGTTTATGATTTAAGATAATTGGAGATTATTATGAGCAGTCTTTGCTAGATATGTCCTACTGAAATGTTACAGGATCTAACCAATGCAACTATTTGAGAAAAAAAAAGCAATTTAACATTGCAACTTATAATTAGTGCTCTGTTTTCACTTTTTTACAGGACTGGTTTGCATGAAATCAAGCACCTCAGTGGTTGAACTTGTTATGCTTCTTTGTTCACAAGTAAGGTGATTCTTAGTTTTTACAAATACTACTTTTGTTTTTTCTTTGGAGAAACACAAGTATTGGATGCATGCATTTCCACCTGTATATTGAAAAAGTAACTATTTGATACTGTTATAGAGCTCATAGAGCGACTGAACTGGTGTTATAAACTCCATTATAACGACACCTTTATTTTTCTTTGTTTAAATAAGCATTGAATATGACCTCAAGAAAATTAACAAAATAATACATAATTAAATAAATGAATTATAATAACTGATCTCAACAACAGAAAATTCATTTCAGCAATTTATTAGCAATTATTAGCAGTTTGTTTAATTATTTGGTTTGTATTTCTTTTTGACAATATTGCCTGTAAAAGTCAGTTAATATAAGGCATGACATCTGAAAACTTTGATATTGATAAATAGTAATGTATCACCTAATAGAAAATTGGAAGCATGTGATTAAAACGCATTGCAGATATGCGCATGAATATAAATGATGTGCATGTTTGGGAGTCGTTGGGAAAATTGCTGTAGGACAGGCATCACACATGTTCAGGAAAAATAACCATTTAAAATATAAATCTGGAGATGTGACTTTGTTTTCATTCTAATAGATAATAAATCAAAAGGTAAGAATTATTTTGAATTGAAGGATCAGCCTTCATTTAAATCTGGTATATTATTTTTTTCAAATAATCTAATATCCTCTTTTGAATAAAGTTACTTCTTTTCACACTTCTTTGTATTCCTTTAAATAAACCTGATATAAAATAATAGTTAAAGTGCTTATTCCTGTAAATATGGCAAATTTACAAGAGCTGTATGCTTGCTATTAAAATGTAGATCCACATTTTAATAATAAAATTATATTTGCAGATGTTAAAACGTACAATGCTGTCATAAATGAGAATTAAGTCTCATAACTGAAATATACTTTGCTTACTCACATTTTGATGATCCACAGACTGATTCTTCAAAACACATACACAAACATCCCAAAAGGAGGGGAGGACTCTAAATAAAAGATGTCTGTATTTGGAATGTTCATTATGGTTGAGTTTCAAAACTTTTCTTGCAAAAAAAAAAACTTTTAAAACTTGCTATATAACAATTAAATCCTTGGTTCAAGAAAGTCCCAAATATTTAAGTCCATTGAATACTGAACACTGAACACTGAACCTGTTCATAGGCAGATACTTAAACTGGACTAATGCAATATATTCTTCTCTGCTCCTTGTTTTAACTGCAGCTCACAGAGTTAAAGTGGAATGCTGCATTACAGCTTAGTGTGTTTTGATGGTCTCATCATCTAATCATAGGTTTAACATTACTCATTTGCTGGCTCCAGGAATTCCTGCCATTAAGGACTCTAGAGATGTAATGTGCCTCAAATATTGATTGTGGGAAGAGTGAGAAATTCAAGCTTCTTTGCTTTTTCACCTTCCCTTTCAACCTTATATAGAATTTATGCAATAAACAAACCAGTTGTTTTTAAACTTGAAATGTTATCCTGGAATATATATTTAGTTAATATTTATATATATTCCAACTATATACATTATTTTAAAGGCAGTGTTAGATGGACTTATAATAAACTTTCACTTTACTTCCGCCCCCAAATATCAGATCAGATTTTTTTTGTAATTTCACAAAATAAAGAAAATGTTCAATTTTTTAAGTTCTAGAACTATTTGGAGTCTACCATTGTACTGTACAGTGCTTCAGATTTGACCTCCAGATAGTACTTAGAGTAATTCTGCAAAAATGCAAAGGAAGCAATTTTCCTCAATACATTAAAACAGTTGTGTCTTTTCCCCAAGTTCACCTCATTAGCTTGCACAGCTGTTCCACAATCATGAGAATGGTTTATTTAAGGCACTGGTGTCAAACTCGCCATGTCACATGATGTATCGCAATTGGAGTGGGTGCGGAGCTGGGGTGGGTGCGGCCTTTGTATGATGCAATCAGCCTGCGGGCCAGCAGTTTGACACCCCTAATTTAAGGTGTTGTACTTTGTGAAGAGGAAATCCAAAGGGCCACACTTCAGTATTTCAAATGATATTAATGAATTATCTTGTTAAGAGGAGGAAGATTCATCTGATTTTTAATAAGGATATAAAATGCTTAACTATTTTCTAGAAGTTGAAAATAAAAATTAAGAATTGACCCTCACCTGAAGAAGGAATTCTTAATTGATTAAACATATAACAAGAAAGAGTTGTTATAAGTTGATGCATGTGTTGCAACAATATTTTTAAAAAATGTCTTTTCCAATACATAAAATATTCATGATAGAAGTAGTATACATCTAGTAGAACTCTCACATTCACACACACACACACACAGAGAGAGAGAGAGAGAGAGAGAGAGAGAGAGAAAGAGAGAGAGAGAGAGAGAGAGAGAGCGCTTATTACATTTTTCTAATGATTGTATTGTTCATGAAATATGAAACCGTGTCATATAATCTTTTTATGGCTGCACTTCTAGTTAGGATATAGAGAGCCAAGATGGTTCTCTTCCAACATCCTGTCCTTCTTATCCTAGAGGCCAAGGGTAATTGGAACATAGTTTGGACATAATCTAATCCAATTGTTTTTTTAGCTGGTGGCAGTCTACCTGGGAAATAGGCTACTTGTTTAGAATGACAGTAGCTGGTAGAAAAAAAAATCCTGCATTATTTCATTCTGTGGACGGGAAAGGAAGTTCTTAAAATGTTTTGCTTTTGAAGGTAAAAAAGTAAATATATAGTGGAACAGAAAAGTACTTAAGGATGAGCTGCCTGAGACATACCGGTACATGTAGCCAGCTGTATGAATAATGCTCAATCTGCAATATAGACAGATTCTCTTTCAGAAAAGAGGCAAGATATCCCTATTGGTCTTGCAGATATTACAGAGATGCTATCTCATGCTCCCACACTGATTATTTTGAGCAGCCTATCATAAACAAGTTGCCAGTCCCAATTGTGGTTGCTAAATAATGACTAGCTTCAATCAGAATAGAGCTGGAAGGGACCTTGGAGGTCTTTTAGTCCAACCCCCTGCTCAAGCAGGAGACCCTATACCATTTCAGATAGGTGGCTATCCATCTTTTCTTAAAAGCCTCCAGTGATAAAGCACCTACAACTTCTGAAGACAAGCTGTTCCACTGGTTAATTGTACTCATTGTTAAGAAGTTTCTCCTTAATGCCAGGTTGCTTCTCTGCTTGATTAGTTTCCATCCATTTTTTCTTGTCTTGCCTTCCGGTACTTTGGAGAATAAGTTGAACCCCTCTTCTTTGTGGCAGCCTCCCAATACTGGAATAAGGCTTTCATGTCACCCCTAGTCCTTCTTTTCTCTAGACTGACCATACCCAATTCCTGCAACTGTTCTTTATATATTTTTGTCTCCAGACTCTTAAGCATCTTAGTTGCTCTTCTTTGCACTTTTTCCAAAGTCTCATATTTTTTGAAACGTGACCAAAACTGGATGCAGTATTCCAGGTGTGATCTTACTAAGTATTTATAAAGTGGTATTAATACTTCATGTGATTTTGATTCTACGCCTCTATTTATACAACCAAGGATTGTATTAGCTTTTTTGGCTGCTTATAGAAATATTTTAGAAGTTCAGTATAATCCAGCCATAAAAGCAATAGTAGTAACTGTTCTGGTCCAAACAAGATATCTGCTTTAATCCTGTTCTTCTCAGACAGATAAACTCAAAAAACGGACTAATATTCAGATTATTTATTCTTCAGGAATCTCAAACAATAACTTACAGTCAAGAAGAGTTCTTCTGATGAACATATCATAATCTTCTCCATTCTTGTGGTGTGAAAAATTAAAGGTAGATTCATCCCATATTTCTTATGGGACACACCACCTCGTGTCTGTCTTACACAATGGCTTCTACATAACATAGCCAGGAAGTACAGTCATAAACTTTGAAGCCCCTCCCACTGACTAGATAAGAAATGGGTCTAACAGCTAAACTACATTCCCCATAAGCCGTTTAACCCTTTAAATGCTAAATGCTCTAACACAGCTCTTTTAGAGATACAACATTAACCCTGTAAATGCTAAATACTATAACACAGTTCTAGTTAACTGACTGGTCCAGCACAGTAACTAATAATAGCTATTAAAATAAGAATAAAATAAAGCTAGAAGTTTCAAAAACTTGATATTTTTCTAACATTAGATTCCATATTAAAACATTTCATTGAGGTTTTAACTTTATTTTTATATTTTTAATCTTATGAACTTCATTCAGTGAGTTTTTCCTGTGGATTGAAGCCTTATCCTATTGACTAAAGCCTGTTTGATCACTACATTCAGTAAAATAATTTATTTTTGCCAGCTCCCTAGTTTTTGTATCTTCTCCCCATAGCTAAAGTTCCTCCAAGCATCTTGGGACATTTGGAAGCATAAGTATTGCGGGAATAAAAAAAGATAAGCAAAATATCACTTCTGTTTCCATTGATGGAAATTTCCTGTGTAAGAAAAAAAGCCTTTTGTTGGTAGAGAAACATAATGCCTACAGTTCATGGTGTTATTCTCCCCTCACCCCAAATCTCACAATACTGGCAATACAATGTTTGAGATTTTGATTTTTTTTTTCAAAATTAATTGCACTTTGCAATCTGTGTTAGCAGTCTGTTTTGAAGATAAATGTATCTTCAAAAAGATAGATGATTGAGAAGGCTTTTGAAGAGGTTTATTTATATAAAGTAGGGTAATAGTAGACACTGAAAAGGAAAAGGAAATGCAAAGTTTGTTTTCTTTTCATTTGCTACAGCAAATTAGATGCTTTTATGCTCTTTATTTGGAAATTCCATGTTAACGACTACAGATTAGCAAGGATGTCAATTTTTTTACTTATCTGAGCTCCTGAGTAAACTTAACATTGCCAGCGGCTCATGTCTAAGGTATGGTCTAAATTTACATGAAATATCACATTACAAACGTCTGAAGATACATGTCATGGATAATTCAGTTCATATGGGCAGGTTTTTAGACTCTGAAGGATATGCAATCAAGACTGTCCCCAGAGGAATTATGTCTTTGTGAAAAATTTGCTTTAAGCTTTACAGGAACTCCTGTAGAGATACTGCATTATTTGACACTGAGAAACCACTTTTCTTTTTATATTTTGATTACTATTGTCCTTTTACAATAGCTTTCTTTCATGTGTATTAACACTCTGCATTTCCCAAATATGAGGCTGAGGTTCTACTTAGATTGATTCGGTCTGCAATGTCCTTAGAAAATTTATAATAAATAACAATATATTTAATAACTTGAATTGGGTTAATTTTCAGGGGTGGGTGAGATTAAGATGGTGATTTGGACAAGATCTGTCCTTTATTAACTAGTCTTTGTTTGCTATAGTCTAGTTTTATATGTCACAGCTGTGATACTGTTTTGTAGCAAATTCCTCAAATAAACCAGGACATTTCCTCTAAAGTTTGGTTTTCCTTTTTAAAAGCATATTTGATATTCATTAATATTTCTTTTCTTCTTTGCTTTAGGAACCACAATAGATTCTAAGTATTTCCAGATTGTTGTAAAATTTTCCTGTTAAGAGTAGTAATATATTCAAATATAATCTTGCTATTTCAAATGGGTCTTCATCTTTCCATTGAAAATAAAAACATTAAAATAAAACATTTTTCCTCTATTAGACACATTAGTGACAGAAGTAAAGGACGTATCGGGCTTAAAGTATAGAATTCCACTATATTATATTTTTGAACCCTTATTCTAAAGCTGGGGGTAATATTTGAAAGAAATACACATAATAATCTGTTTGGATAGTAACTTTAATATATTGATATATTGACTCAATAATATATTGAGTTAATTTGAGACAGTTGCTGGTTTAATATGCTTTTTAAAAATATTCAAGGTTATCATAATTAAATTAAAAATAAATAATTCCTGTCCCCAAACTAATAACAGATCTATAAAGTCGTTCCACATAGTTATAAAGGTACACAACTAACATAAGTCATTTTCTCATGGTATCTATATTCAAGAGAGCTTCAGAGTTGAAGCTTGACTTCTTGTATATAGCGTTACTCCTTAATACCCAATATGATGGAAGTGATAGAAGAAGAGAATGCTTTATGATAGCTTGTATTGTTATGCTAGCTGTGATTTTTCTCTAATAAGGCATGACCTAATCATTATGCTTCATGCATCTGGATTAGATTATTGTGAGGCATGGTATATAACAGTCTTAGAAACATGAATTAATTGTGAAATTGGCAGCTGGCTATTGATTTGTCCGAACCCGAGGCATCATTTGTATTATTTTAAGCAATGCAACTATTAGTTGACATTTGAACTACATACAGAGTTTAATTAATTACATGCTGAATAATTCAACTCCCCCCATTTTTTTTCATCATGGTATTTCAAGAATTGTTTGGAGATGAAACCAATAACCATGGTTGGCATCCCAAAAGCTGTATGTAATACTTACAGATCCCAGCTGAATTTGCAACAGATTCCATCATCCCTATCCAGACAAAAAGTCTCCCATATCTAGACCTCAAGAATACCATTAAATGGGGGTAAAACAGGGAGACACAGATTATTTATTTATTATTTATGTAACATTATGTAGTATTTGAGGTCCAAAAAGTGGTGGCCTGAATAGCTTTATCATTGGCCAGGAACATTGTGCATGATCCATCAAGATTATGGCATATCAATAAGTGTTTAGGACAAGGGAGAGAGAAATAGGAAAAGGTTCCCAGAGAAGCAAAACATTTTCAAAGGACAAAAAAAACAACAACCCCAAGAAAGTCCTTGGAAAAAGTATTTTAAGACAATCTGGCTATAGCAGATCAAGTATGAACTGTTGAAAATATATGTTCTTTTTTCCCCCAGACTTCTAGTCTATTATTTTCTTGATTCCTCTCAACTCTTGGCTAGCTGGTTCCATATAAGTGGGATTTGTAATTCTTGTGACATTTGAGTGTGACTTGCATTTGGACTTCCCTATTTACTTGCTCTTTGGACACTGTCAGTGAACTTGCTTTTGGTTCTAACCTTGGACTATATTTATGACCATGAAATTAATTTGGCATATTTAGTGTGCTAATAACCCAGATAAGGAGCTGCTATTCATGAGGCCAGGACTCACATAAACCTATCTGTCAGGAGGAATTGCAATGATGGAACTGGCTCCTGATCTATTAGTATCTTGTTCCTTACTGTGTTTTAAGTGATGATGTGAGGAAAAGAAAACAGTTGTAAATGATATACTTTAAATATTTTGGGAATGTCATTAGAGGTTAGCAGATTAGTTAAAAACATGGAATCAAATACTACCTCTTAATCGACTTACGCTTCCGGATCCGGCAGCTTCACCCACACAAAGAGCTGTCGCTCTTCATTGGCTGCCTTTCTCTCTACCAGTAGACTCTTATGCGGGTCTTAAATCGCCCTGGAGGGGCGACCACCGTCAAGGAAGTTTTTGCTCGGCTGCGGTGGAGCGGCGGCTCCCCCTACAGTCCGAGCTAACTCCGTAGGGCCAATGGAGAAGAAGATTGGTCAGTAAAATGGCCAATCACTTCGCTGTGTTAGCTGAAGTCAGAAAATCATCTAAGCATAAAGAACCACCGTGGTGAATCCGGGTGAGACCTTTCCTCCCTCTCTCTATTCTGAACTACTTTTCCTGCAAAGAGCTTGCTTTTTGGATGACTTCCCTGTTTTAAGAAAGCAGCTTCTGTCTGTTTGGGGGAAAAATAATAATAATACTTTAAACCAAACTATAGAAATAGTACTCATTATATTTTGATCCTTTTGGATATTGGGCATCCCTGGAAAGATTTCTAATTTAGAGCATTATTTTACTTACTATACTGAAGATATTTACTTTTTCCTGTCTCTTTCGTTGTCATTCTTAATGAGATAAAGGCTTTTAACATGCAAAGAAAAGCTTTCTATAGCTTACTGAGGACATCTTGTGGCGAAAATAGTGTTTGGAGAACACTACTTCAGGAATTAATAAGAAGAAAAGATAAAGGCTTGGAAACAGCTGTGGTTTGTGTTTGTGATTTAAAAATTGTGGAGGCGGATGTATATGGACTCTTAATAAATATAGTTTCCACAAAAACTTTAAAAGATTCTTTTACTATGGAAATAGAAGACTTTTACCCACAGTTTGACTATGAGCTGATATTGGAAAAAATATTGGAAATGACAGAGGAGATGAAACTATGGAGAAAAACTAAAGGTTATTTTGCAGAACCACAAGCTGAGCCTCAAACTTTAAAAGATCAACCTATAGGCCAAGAAGAAACCTATATGCAACAGTATACACAATCTGAGAGGGAAGAAGAAGTTACTGATTAATTGAATTCTGGACTGGATTTTGAGCTGATATTGGAAAAAATATTGGAAATGATAGAGGAGATGAAGTCATGGAGAAAAACTAAAGACCATCTTCTAGAATCACAAACTGAACCCCAAATTTTAAAAGACCAATCTACAGGCCAAGAAGAAGCTTATATGCAACAGTGTACACAATCTGAGACGGAAGAACTCACTGATCAATTGAACTTTGGAAAAATTCTGGACCCAAAATCGCAGATTGAAAATAACTTAATTAACTTAAATAACTACTCTATAAATCAACTAACTACTACAGAGGAGGATATTTCACAAGTCTATCTACAAATGGAGAACTTTGAAGATCAAAAAATGACTATAAGGGAAGTTCTCCCATTGCCAAAATTAACAGGAATTGACAGCCAGACACGATCAATTGAAAGTTATGACAACCTGGATAAGCAAGCTGAAATTATAATATGGAATAAAATGGACTATACTGCATATATGATACTGGAAGAAGGGGAAGAGAATTTTGATCAGATTGATTTGTTGATAAACATTAGTACTCAAATACTGAGATTTAATGACATAGAAGCGACATTACGGAAACCAGCTTGGTATAGAAAAAAAGCCAGAGTTAGATTTAAAAATGTGATTAAAATTTTAATTATTGGGTCAAAAAGGCTTTAGAAATTTGGACTGATTGGACAATCTAATTGAGTAAATGAAAGCTGTAAGATAATAATTGGTGTAATAATATGTCTGTCTTAGATACGATAGTTAATTTGGTTGAGAGTTAAATTTTACTTAACAGGTCGAAATGATTCTTTTTTTGTTTTTTTTTACTCTGTTTATATAGAAAACTATTTTGTAATAGCAGAAGAATTAGAGAGATCTATGATAAGAGAAAAAGGGTATGATGTATCAAATTAAGAGATGGAATATATGTGAAAATATTAGAATGTTATTCTTGGAATATTATGTGTTTAGAAAGGATACCCAAAATCTTATTAATATGTTTGTTTAAGATCAATTGGAATATTTTAATTGAAATTAGTGGAGCTTAAAAGCAGGAGTGATTTATGTAGATGGAATAGTAGGGATGATTCTGTGGATTGATTGAATTTTAAGAAGAAATAGATTAAACTAAATTTGCTGTATTATGTGAGGAAATAGAGGGGGGAATTTTTTTTAAGGTATTAATTTTAGTTATATATATATATATGGCTTGTTTTGTTATGATTGATTATCCTTTCACCACAGTGTTTTCCTGAGCACTTTGGTGTTAAAATTAAAAAAAACAATAAAATGTATATTTTAAAAAATACTACCTCTTAATCCAATGGTATATTCTTTAGCCCATCATATAGTAATCATTCCATCTCTGCAAACAGAAATAGTCTTGGAGTTGGTGTTGAGACAGCCTGAGATTCTTTTTTGTTTGTTTGTTTTTAAATTCAACAGAAAGAAATACATCCTGTTTTGTATGTTCTGCCTTAGGAATTTGAGATTATCACATTGATCTAATGTTGTTCATAATATGCCCAAAATCTATTGAAATACTTTTAATTAAAATATGGTTAGAAAAACCCATATTATGGCTTATTATTATATTATAATATTATTATATATTATATTAAACCTTCAGAAGACTGGAAATACCAATTATCTTAAGAGTTTTTAACCTCTTCATTAAAAAAGAGCTAGGTGAAGAGCAATTATTGTCATATCCTTGCTATTTAGAAGGATTTAGAATGTCATGTCAATATCTACAATTCTATGAACTGGTTTATAAATAAGCCTAGCTGATTTATGTGCTCCACTCTCATGCATTTCTCTCAGGGGTTATAAGAAAAGCAGAACATTCCAATTCCATTTTTAAATTAAACACAATTTAGGTTTTATCTGAATCCTCAGCTTAAATTTAGATTAAATTTAAGTATGATTAGTTGGTTTATTTGTACCAACTATATGGCATCTCTTTGTTGGGATCAAATGACATGACTAGCTTGCAAACCTCTACTGACTGCACTAGAGAATGATTCATAGCACTAAACTATAATTTAAACTACCCTATATGTTATTGTTTTCTTGTAAACTTTTGTAAGAAAGGAAAGCAGTCAAGGAGAAAAATATGTTTCTTAAAGAGAACATATACTTAGATTTTTCTCCTCTGCTTTGCAAAACCAGCAAGAAGCCAGCAAAATATTCATCAAATCAAGATGGCAGGAAGACAAAGCTTAGAGTTTAAATATTGGATCGTAGTTGTACATATAAGCCCTGCCTTTGTCAGCATTAAAGTCCATAATCTAAATAAATCTTATTTGACAGTCTTCTACCAAGCATTACTACTGTAATGCTCTCTACATGGGGCAACCTTTGAAGAATGTCCGGAGACTGCAAGTAGTTCAGAATGCGGCGGCGCGAGCCGTCTTGGGTCTCCCAAGACATGCTCATATCACTCCAGCCCTCCGTGAGCTGCACTGGCTACCAATTGGTCTCCGAACACAATTCAAAGTGTTGGTTATGACCTATAAAGCCCTATATGGCAATGGGCCAGGATACTTGCGGGACTGTCTTCTGCCCCATGAATCCCAGCGACCGGTTAGGGCACACAGGGTTGGCCTCCTACGGGTCCCGTCTGTTAGACAGTGCCGTCTGGCGGGACCTAGGGTTAGGGCCTTCTCTGTTGCTGCCCCAGCCCTCTGTAACCAACTTCCCTCAGAGGTTCGTACTGCTCCCTCCCTCCTAGCTTTCCGAAAACTCTTAAAAACACATTTATGCAGACAGGCTTGGGGCGTGTGAGCTGCACTCTGCCTCTGGGCCTTTGATTGGAATTGTATGTTGTATGAGTGGTAATAGTTATATAGTTTTTATATTGTATATTACTATTTTAATTGATTTATATTTTTGTACTTGTATTTTTGCTGTGAGCCGCCCTGAGTCTGGGGAGAAGGGCGGCATATAAGTCAAAATAAATAAATAAATAAATAAAATAAGTCTAATCAAGTTCTGACAAAGAGATTAAATTTTTAAAGGATCACCATCTACTGTCAAGCCTGGTTATGGAAACTGAATAGAGAGTAATTTTATCATTTTTAGAATTTCATGCAAAACTGAACTATTAAAACATATAAAGAAGTATTTGTTTTCTAAAATATTTATAAAATGTATGGTTTAAAATTTTATTATTTGAAAATTCAGCAAAATTTTGTATTGATAATCAAAAGAAAATTTCACAAGTGGGTTCTATTATGTTGGATTTAAATATCTGATGCCCTTGAACAATGCATATCACTGCATTACATTTCAATAAACTATAGTGGCTAGAAAAAAATAATGTAAATCAAAGTTCTGAGTATTTTAAATTAATAAAAATAGTTACATTTTCAGAAGAATTGCCACTTTCTAAAATGTGGGGTTTTTTCCTCCTCTCCTTTAGGAATGGCAAAATTCTATTCAGAAGAATGCTGGACTTGCTTTTATTGAGCTCATCAATGAAGGAAGGTAATTAATTTAAAATCTTTGAACCAATAGTCATTTTGCATTTAATTCCATTAGACAATAATATCTTCACCATCTGCTACACAAATACCAGAGAATGAAATATTTTAATTAGACAGGTTTACAGTAGAGATGTTTGGCATAAAAATACTCAACTTGTTTATACGTTAAATGTAGAAACGATGAACTCTTATGTTTATTTTTTTAGAATACCTATGCAATAGTTATAAGATTTATCTGAGAACTGCACATCTTCTTACAAAGGCAACACAGCTTTTTTTTTTCAGACAGAATCTGAGTAACCCAATCTCTAATCCATCTGTCACTCCATCTGCTTTGGAGCATTCTGTTCATAGTGTTTTTATGCAGTAAGGAGGAAGTGCTATTTTTATCATAATTCCCAATGCTATTTTCAGGTATTTTAATATCAGATTGAAATTTTATGTGTGCTGTGGTATTATGGAAAGAGTTAACATTCTGAATGCAGTTTAGTTCTGTTAGTTTTGTTTATAAGACTGTGACAATTATACTCTCAACATAATAAGTTTAGTGTTGCTGCTATTAAGGAAAAAGTAAAATTATCCTTTTTAAGCTTAATAAGAATTATTTAAATGTTAGTAATTATCTACAGCATTTTTGTTTATTTGTTCCACTAATATATTATTTGCATCATATGTAGAAGTGAAACAAATGGTAGCAGCTGTTTTGAGAATTTCTAAAAACCTCTGCTGTCTATTTTCTGTAACTGTTAAAATAGTATTTGCAATTATAAAATGATAAGATTCAAATTCATGAAACAATATGCTAGAAATATGTTAATTTATAACAGTAGTCTTTCTGATAGTATATTTAGTAATATTCCTGCACGATTCACTCAGAAAGAGATATGCATTTATTTTATTTTAATTGTGAGGAAATATGAATAATCTTTTTGTGCAAATGTTTTAATTTGATTTTTGAGTGAAGATGTAATACAGCTTTCCTGTGCTAATATCTATATGCTTTAAGTAGTAATATTTGTGGTAGAAATCAGCAGCCACAACTGAGGTTAATATGATTAAGAATATTTGGACATCAGAGCAGAATGTACATTAATTAAAAAAGAAATATGTTTTTCTTATTCCTAAAATGTAAAGGTTTATAACATTTGTTATACAGATATTTTTCTGACTATAGAATATATGTTAGAAAAGTTGACTACAATTTTATATGCACTGAACAAATCTCAGTTTTGTATTCCTTCTTTAAAATGCTAATAGTGTTCTTCTTCTGATCAAGCAATAATTACAGCAATAATATTCTTTCTTTTGCTGATTTTTCTACATACACTCTATATTTATATCTCTCTATATCTATATCAATAACTACTGCATATATCATCTATATCTATACATCTCTATAGATATCTAGATATAGATACATATCTCACTTGCTTATGTACAGTACATTGTTAAAATGCATGCTTCCTTCTATCCTAAATTTTATTTTAGTCTGCAAAAAGCAAATTATTATAAATATTATGCTTCTTAATAGGTGAAGTTTGAATGCTATTCATCAATCATAGCTAGAGAATGCAATTGTGCTGTTGTCAACAATTAACAGGACATAAACAGTTGATGAATGTGTACTTGAATTAAAGTGCTCCCTTGAACAGCCTGAAATTATAAAGCAGATCATTTATAGGAATCTAACAAAGGAGCTTTATAATTAAAACAAAACAAGCTTAATGGATTGTAAAATTGTTTATAATTACTATACAATTATGATTGAATTTTAAATTGTGGATTGAAGAACAGTGCAGAAGAATTTGAGAACTAGAGAACTACATTTTTCTTTTTAAAATACTGAAAGAAGTTCCATAATTCATGATGATTCTTGAAAAAAATTTTTATTAAACACAATACCCAGATTAAAACACAACTCTCAGCAGCGTGTTTAATAAAATTAATGAAAGGTGGGCAGCTATACAAATCTTTTTGAATAAATAAGTAAATATGAATACAATTAAATTAAAAGTCATTACAAAGAATGCCAGAAATAAATAGATGGTTAAAACTTACAATTAAATATGAAATCGCTTCTATGGCTAGCATAAAAAACAACTATTTTACTTGTCTCCAAAGTTCAGTATGCATAATGCAATTTCTTTAATGCAAATCTCAATACCATTTTAAAATTGCTCTCTATCTACAGTTTCAAAATGGTACTGCCGTGTATCGTGAGAGCCAGTTTGGTTCAATGATTAAGGCATCAGGCTAGAAATTGGATATTCAAGTCCCCGCCTTAGGAAAGGGGCAATGGCAAACCAGTTCTGAAAAAGCCATGCCAAGAAAACTGTAAGAATTTGTCTTGGTAGTCACCAGAAGTCACACTGACCCAAAACACATATCCAAATCTTTCTGTGTGAGAGTATGAGCAAGATGTGTAGTTTCACAACTTAAGGCTTTTATGAACGGATAAGTAATGCTAATCAGTATGGATGGTTAGAATGTAAAGGACTACTTACAATGCAATCCTATACAAATGGAAGTTTCTCAAAATTCAGTGATCCTTACTCAGAGCTCTGGGATGTCACCAGGTTTAGACTCTGGGGAGAGGGAGAGCCTAAATGAAAGCTAGGGCTAGATTTCAGGGTTTTGTTTTTTTGGGATATCTCTGTCCTTGATAAGAACTGGAGGAACAGCTGGGAAGTGAGTGAGGCCAAGTAGGTAATGTGTAATTTGTTGAGCAGGATAAATTCAGGAAAGCTCTGAAGACCTGCCTGTTCCATCTTGCAAAGGAGAGAGTACTCTTTGACTGAAAGGGGAATCGCTGATGTGTGGTATCTGTATTCTTGGCATTTATCTTTTTTTATCCTTCCATATTAAACTGGCCTTTTTCTGGCTCTGCAGTGCTTTATTTGAAATTGAAACAACATAGGCAATTTCTTTCACTGTACAGGATTGGAAGTGCTCTGTGTTTTCTCATCAGCAAAAAGTAGTACCTTTCCCTATGTGCTGAGTTTCAAGCAAAACATTTCTTTTTGAGGTAGTAGCTAAAAAATGAAGCAGAAACAGCAGCAGTAATCATCTGGCATCTGTAGAAGACAAAAAACAAAATAGAAAAATATTCATACCTGATGAAATCATCTGAGCTATAATGTCCACAGAAAGAATTGCAAATATGTATAGTCAAAATTGTTGCTGCATTTTAAAGTAGAAATTCTGTCAGCATTATTTGGGACTTAGTTTCCCTGTTCTGGTTACCAGGCTTTAAACATCCTAATTTATAGAATAATCTTTAAATGCTGCCAAAAATATGGTATTTTCCAATTAAATACCAGTTAACACAGGTAAAATGCAGAACAAATTTAGATAATTTCTTTGTGGGATAAATACAACAAATCTAATTATTTTAGATGGGCAAATGAGTAATCCAATTCAAAATATAAAATAAAGAATAGATGCTAAGTAAAAAGATGTAAGAATGGTAAAGCTCCAGTTTCATGGCAGAAATCCTCCCTTCAGACCTAAGAGAGAGATCAAAAGATTTCCTTTCCTAAATACCCAGTTGGGCTAATCTAGAAAGTAGATGGAGAGCACAGATAAATTCAATTTAAGTTATAATATAATAAATATATATATCTCAAATGGATGACTGCAACACCACAAGATACACAGAAGCTTATCATTTTGAAAATAACTGGGAAATTTAGCACTTTGGCTCTGTCTGGGAAACATCAAGAAAACTATTCTGTCTGGTTTACAGGAATTTATAAGATTACCCAAACAGTAGACGGGTGAATGTGCATTTGTGGGCCTTGGCAGATTGTAGTTACATACATCTAAAAGTCACAAAAAAGAAAACAAAGTCTGGATCATGACTTAATTGGCTTTAGCCCACTAGAACAAAAATACATAATAAAAGAGTGATGATATGTGGAAAATCAAAAATATAAATATTCAAAACTAGCTTAGCTTGATTAACCTAGGACCTGAGAAATACATTGACTGAATTAGCACATGACTAAGAATAAAGTTATTCTTGAAGACATGCTTATTACACCTCAGGTATTCAGAAAACTGCACAAATTCAATTAAGATTTAAAAGCATTCATCCCTTCCCTTTGCAGAAAGAACATTCCTATGTTTAGTGAGAAATTACTTTTTAAACTGCAAGTCTCACACTTAGAATCAGTTCTTTTATTTTTTTTATTTTTTCCATCTGAAGACAACCTTAATCAAACAGCTTGATTAAGGAAGGAAGCTAGGTTCCTGGTACTAAATTTCTTTGTGGGGCTGGGTTTGAAATTCATAGTAATTCTGTGAAGGTCTTTTTCACATTTGATCACTTTAGCTGCTCAGAATCATTGTGAGTTGGATGGCATATATATCTGTATAATAAGTAATTAATTGGACTATATGGACTATATTAGACATATGGATGACTATCAAGTATACTTTATATGACTCTTGTATAGAATCTGTCTACAGAAGTTCATTGCCTTCCTTCTGCCACTCAGACTGAAATGTCATTATAGAGTAATGAGGGGAAATCTATCCTGAGGTCACATACAACCTTTGAAATTCTATTTGTGATTTTTTTAATCCCTCTCCAATTAAAATTACAGAAAACCTAGGATCCTGTTTTTGTTTTATTTTTGTTGTTTTTTTTAGTTAGACACGCATGACATGAAAATGACTGCATAAACTAAAACGTAGAAGTTCCATAAGCAAAAATAAAGTGACTCTTATCTAGGTTACATTTTTTTTAAAAAAAAGAAGACCCCAATTGGTCACATATATGATATTTAAGTGATATAATAAGTGCACCTAGTTTGTCACTCCATCTCTTAAATATTCAGTGTGATTTCGGCCACCTCTTTTTAAAGAAAATAAATAATAATCATCGGTTCAATCTGTCTGCAAAACTGTATTAAATGATTCGGATATAAGTATTCTTCCACATCATCAAATTCATTAAAAACTAGGTATTGTAAAGATTTCTGAAAGACACGTTACAGTTCATGTGTCAAAACTAATTTGGTTGTAACATATCTGAGATCCTTTCTTGATGAAGAAAACATGCAACTGAGTGATTTGCCTTTCTGAGAAGTCAGAAACAAGCCATTAAGAGTTCATATGATTCATTGTAATAGTCAGTATACCTTATGAAGAAGAAACCGCCAAGTAGAGAACATTTTTTAATCTACAAAGAAGAATTTCCAAAACTATTTGCATTTGAAGGAGCAATATAAAAATAAGACCTCTAAAAGAGTTATTGTTTAAAAACTGCTGAAACCTTTGATAACATGTTTATTGTATTCAGTTAGATCAGACATACTATAATATTAACTTGTATATGTCAACTAAGTAATAGTTGGTTTAAAAAAATAAAGAATAATCATTCGTTGATTAGATTATGCTTTTTATGTATGTGGACTTTTCACAAAAATTTTACAGCTCAATTTGTCTCTAATGAGCCTGGATTTAAGTTAGGAAAGTAAAGAAGTGATCTTTTGAGTTATTGGAAATGTTTAGAACTTTGAGAGTATCTTTTGGGGACTCTCACAGAATGGTTATCATGACTGATGTGGCCACTTAGAAAAGTACTGGATTTCAGCCAGCCAACATCTAAAAATGTTGCTTGGATCTCAGTAGAACCCAAATGCATTGCTGATAATGCAGTTTATTTTCATGCAGAAGCTTTGCTTTTCATATTCTTTTTATCGATATTATCCTGAAAAGTAAAATTGGGGGAGGGGAGATATCTTGATCAGGGTCAAGCAATACACTAATGGGCCATTTTCACTGCTGCATGCTATTTTACAAGCCCAGGGTACATTGATTGCTTTCTTGAGTTAAAAATTGCAAAAAAACCCAACCTTATAAACTTATTAGGCCATTAGGATGTGGATAAAAATTGCTTTAGAGCAACTTTAGTTGTTTTGACCAAGCAAATAATACATTATTTTTCTCTTAATATATGCAAATGGATTGGTGATTAATGCAATGTCTATCATTCTTTAATAAAATTGTATCATGTCTGAGATCAATTCACTTTTTCCTCTAGATTATTGTGTCATGCAATGAAGGATCACATTGTAAGAGTTGCAAATGAGGCAGAGTTTATTTTGAACAGACAAAGAGCTGAAGATGTACACAAACATGCAGAATTTGAGGTAAGCCTCGCAGTTGTTAAAACCCTGAATTTCTGTTTTCACCTAACTTGCCACCATCTTTATCAGCCTTATCTTTATCTTTGGGACGTTGGGTTCCACAATTATTGTTATTGTTAGTATAATTATTTTGGTTAGTATAATGGTTTTAGAAAGCTCCTGATCTGGACTGGGTATCCATCCAGAGCAATTGTTTGTTAGCTATTGTTTGTCTAAATTTTAAATATTTAAATTTGTTTAATACCATTTTAATTGATTGTTAGATGCTATGAATGATGGGGGGACTGATGTTAGTGGAAAGAATCGGGTTGAATGGATGGTTAGTTTATTGTTTTTAATGTGTTTAGTTTAAAGAGTGGGAGAGATAAATTAACGATATGGATGGAGTTGTGGTTGAGTGGAATGAATGTGATGAACTGGCTAGCCTGCCTGGCATGGCAGAGGCGGAGGGGAGGGGAGACGCTGGCTCTGGGGTGATAGAGGGCCAAAGTATACCGGTCTTGCTGGGGAGAGGCAGATATGGTGGGAGCCATAGGGTAGGCCATTCTCGGGGAACAAGAGCTCGCTGTCTAAAAGCGATCCCTTGCTCCGACCCTGTGAGTTCAACCCGAAGTACTGGTGATGGGGGAAATCCGGACCCTGGGCTCAGGCTGCTGCTGCTCAATGCCAGGTCGGTTGTAAATAAAGCTCCCCTCATCCATGATCTTCTCCTGGATGAGGAGGCCGACCTCGCATGTGTGACCGAGACCTGGCTGGGCCCGGAGGGAGGAGTTCCTCTCTCTGAGATGTGTCCAGCCGGGTTTCAGGTATGGCACCAGCCACGACCCCAGGGAAGGGGGGGAGGAGTGGCTATTATAGCCAAGAAGACTTTTAGCCTACGCAGGCTCGCTGTTTCTGAGATTGCGGGTTGTGAGTTGCTCCTTGTGAAGTTGGACCTAGGGGTTCAGGTGGGCTTGTTGCTCGCGTACCTGCCTCCCAGCTGCGTGTCAACAGCCCTGCCTGCGCTACTTGAGGGGGTTGCTGGGCTGGCGGTTGAGTTCCCCAGGCTTATTGTCTTGGGGGACTTAAATCTTCCATCGCTCGGCGAATCCTCTGGGTTGGCGCAGGAGTTCATGGCCACCATGGCAACCATGAACCTGACTCAGGTAGTTCAGGGTCCGACTCACGAGAGGGGACACACTCCCGACATGGTATTCCTCTCAGAACAGTTGAGCAATGATCTGAATTTAAGGGGCTTAGATATTTTGCCTGTGTCATGGTCAGACCATTTTCTGTTGCGGCTTGTTTTCAAGGCTCCAATCCTCCCCCGCAGGGAGGCGGAACCGATTAGGTGGTTCCGCCCCAGACGTCTGATGGACCCAGAGAGCTTTCAGAGGACGCTTGGGGAAATACCGGATTCTCTCATTCTCGGTTCAGCAGAGTCCCTGGTTACGGCCTGGAATATGGCTGCGAAGGGGGCTCTTGACCGGATCGCGCCGCTGCGACCTCTCTGTGGTAGCAGACCCAGGAGATCTCCTTGGTTCACTGAGGAACTCAGGGGGATGAAGCGCCAGAAGAGACGTCTAGAGAAGCGATGGAGGAAAAGTAAATCCATATCTGACCGAACACTTTTAAGATCTTATATCAAGACTTATCAGGTGGCGCTCAAGGCGGCAAGATGCGCGTATCATTCCGCCTTGATTGCATCTGCGGAATCCCGCCCAGCCGCCCTATTTAGGGTAACTCGCTCCCTCCTTAATCAGGGGGGGGTTGATGCACCCTTGCAGGGTAGTGCTGAGGACTTTAATAAGTTTTTCGCGGATAAAATCGCCCAGATTCGGATGGACCTTGACTCCAATTGGAATGCAGTGTCGGCTGATAATGATTCAGTCGAGATGACAGGGACTCGTCTTGATCCTGTTGTGTGGGAGGACTTTGACCCTGTGGCACCCGATGAAGTGGACAAGGCCATTGGAGCTGTGAGTTCCGCCACCTGTTTATTGGACCCGTGCCCCTCCTGGCTGGTTTCAGCCAGCAGGGAGGTGACGCGGGCCTGGGTTCAGGAGATTGTCAACGCTTCTTTGAGGGAGGGGTCCTTTCCGGCTCCCTGCAAGGAGGCAATTGTGCGCCCCCTCCTCAAGAAGCCTTCCCTGGACCCAGCTGTATTAAACAACTACCGTCCTGTCTCCAATCTTCCCTTTATAGGGAAGGTTGTTGAGAAGGTGGTGTCACTCCAGCTCCAACGGTCCTTGGATGAGGCTGATTATCTGGGCCCTCAACAGTCAGGATTCAGGCTCGGCTACTCCACGGAAACTGCTTTGGTCGCGCTGACGGATGATCTCTGGCGGGCCCGGGATAAGGGATTTTCCACTATCCTGGTGCTACTTGACCTCTCAGCGGCTTTCGATACCAT
Organism: Bothrops alternatus; assembly: GCA_034064705.1. NCBI lineage: Eukaryota > Metazoa > Chordata > Lepidosauria > Squamata > Viperidae > Bothrops > Bothrops alternatus. Next base: position 3,555,342 of record JARGCV010000008.1, read on the forward strand.
TGACCATGGTATCCTTCTGCATCGACTGGAGGGGTTGGGGGTTGGAGGAACTGTTTTGCAGTGGTTCACCTCCTACCTCACTGGTCGGTCGCAGTCGGTGTTGGCGGGGGGTCAGAGGTCGACCCCTAGGTTCCTCCCTTGTGGGGTCCCTCAGGGATCGGTCCTCTCCCCTCTGCTGTTTAATATCTACATGAAACCGCTGGGTGAGATCATCCGACAACACGGGGTGAGATATCATCAGTATGCTGATGATACCCAGCTTTACATCTCCACCCCGTGTCATTTCAGTGAAGCAGCGGAAGTGATGTGCCGATGTCTGGAGGCTATTAGGGTTTGGATGGGTGCCAACAGGCTCAAGCTCAACCCCGACAAGACGGAGTGGCTATGGGTTCTGCCTCCCAAGGATAATTCAATCTATCCGTCCATCAGCCTGGGGGGGGAGCTTTTGACCCCCTCGGAGAAGGTCCGCAACTTGGGCGTCCTCCTCGATCCACAGCTAAATTTGGAACATCATTTTTCGGCTGTGGCGAGGAGGACATTTGCCCAGGTTCGCCTGGTGCACCAGTTGCAGCCCTATTTGGACCGGGAGTCTCTTCTCACAGTCACTCATGCCCTTATCACCTCGAGGCTCGACTACTGCAATGCTCTCTACATGGGGCTACCTTTGAAAAATGTTCGGAGACTTCAGGTAATGCAGAATGCAGCCGCGCGAGCAGTGTTGGGCTTGCCCAGAAATGCCCATATTTCGGCATCACTCCGCGAGCTGCATTGGCTGCCAATTGGTCTCCGAACCCAATTCAGAGTGTTGGTTATCACCTATAAAGCCCTACATGGCATCGGACCAGGTTACTTACGGGACCGTCTGCTGCCCCATGAATCCCAGCGGCCAGTTAGGGCCCACAGAGTCGGCCTTCTCCAGGTCCCGTCAGCCAGACAGTGTCGCCTGGCAGGGCCTAGGGGAAGAGCCTTCTCTGTTGCGGCCCCAGCCCTCTGGAACCAACTTCCCACGGAGATCCGTGTCGCCCCCACCCTCTCCGCCTTTCGTAAATTACTCAAAACACACCTCTGCCGGCAGGCCTGGGGTAGTTAACATCTTGCCCCAAGCCAGTGTATGTCTGTGTGTATGCTGAATGATTGGGTTTTTTTAAAAAAAATTAAGCGGTTTTATATTTATATGTATTTTTATGTTGATTTCTACTGTGCTGTGAGCCGCCCTGAGTTCTCCGGAATAGGGCGGCATAGAAATCGAATAAATAATAATAATAATAATAATAATCTGAGAAATATATTTTGAAAGGAAAACTTAAATTTTTGTCACTCAAAATTTATATTCATTTTTAATAGAAATAACACATATTCATTTAAACTCTATAGAAATAAATAGTATTATATTTAGAATTTTCTTTATTCACATTTTTAAAAGTAACAGTATTGTTCTGCTATTGCTGATGTGGATTACCAATTCCATTACAGTTTAAATGTAAATTTTATTCTTAGGATTGTCTGAAATTTCTCCTGTGTTATTTTGATGGTGGTAAAGGATGTTTTATTTATTTATTTGTATCCTATCTTTATTATTTTTACAAGTAACTCAAAGCGGTGAACATATCCAACATACCTTCCTTCTCCTATTCTCCCCACAACAACTCTGGGAGATAACTTGGGCTGTGAGGAAGTGACTGGCCCATAGTCACTCAGCTAGTTTTTCATGGCTAAGGCGGGAATAGAATTTTTTTATTGGGAAGGATGAGCAGAGAATTCCAGGAGTATATACTGACAATACATACACTCAGCAGTGTGTGGGTGTGATTGTGATTGTATATGGGAGGGGTGTGTGTGTGTGTGTGTGTGTGTGTGTGTACATACATACATACTCTCAGCAGAGTCCTACAAGGTATGAAGATCATCCTAGCTGCCTGCTTCAGGCAAGTACACATCTAAACTGGGCACCAGTTTTATAGGAGAATACTAGAGGTGGAACATACAGAAAATGAATCATTTTATACTATGTGCGAAAAAGCAGTGGTAAATTGCTCCTATATTTTACCAAGAAAACCACATTAATAGACTAGCTTACTACTGAAAAAAAGCTGAGGTCCTTTTGGAATATAATGGTGTTTATGATGTGGCTAGTTTAAAGTCTTCCAGATGTCTAGTTGCTGAGGTTTCCATGCAGGAAAAGAAACTCAAAGCTGCAATGATAGAATTACAGTGGGAACCTGAAATATAAGCATAAACTTGAGAAAGTTCAACATAGTAAAAGGTGAAATGAATTGAGTACACATTGATATCTTAGACACTAGCAAATTGAAATGGATATTGGACACTTCCAGTATTCCTCTGTTTACTGCTTAGGACATTAACAACAAGGAACAGTATATTCAGCAAGGGCATAGCAAGAATAGTATATGGCTACAATGCTATCAATAACTGAACATTAACAATTAGACTTCATGGTCAATCCTTTAATATGACAGACAATCTTGCTACTTTTATTTTTTTGGCACAAATTAAAAACAGATCTTTGACTTACATTTTATTCATGTATGTATATGTATATATTAATTATGTACACACACACACAAACACACACAGAGAGAGACAGCCTTCCAAACATAGAATATTACCAAACTTATTCTAAATATTTTGACTTTAAATTTTAAAGATCACATTTGCAATTAAGTGTATGTTTCATACAGCTTCAGTGGTAAATAACATTTGATATTTATCACAGCATTCTGCAGTAAACTTAAGATGACAGTAGAAGATTGAGTTATCTGCCCTTTGAAGAATTTATTGCAGAATAAGATCTGTCAGAAACGTAGACAAAATGAGAATATTCAATTAGATTCCAGCTTCAGTTAGCAAACACAATTTAGAATATTAACCAAATTCCTTTAAGGGGAAATCTTAAGCCAATTTTCTAGTAAGCAAACAAAGACATTTCTGAGGCATGGATTTCTTTAAAAATCTAAGTCCTTAACTATTAAAAATATTACTATTGTATAACAAATAAAAATAGCTTTTTATAAAATTAAAAATATAATTTTATGTGAATACCAAATCTTTCGAATCACTCATCATAATCCCTTGACCTCAAAAAAAACAAAACAAAAAACTGCTCCACAGAAAAGTGTCTGTTGAAAGCAGAATTCTTAAATATCTTGATACACATGGAAAAGTGTGAGTTTGTTAACAATTTGTGAATTCTTGTCTAAAGTTACAGAAGTTTAATTAAAAGAATAAATGAATATCTTTATTATGGTCACTGATCAGTATTGCAAACAAAAACACATTAAAACAGGCATGTCAAACTGCTGGCCCACGGATCGGATGGGTCACACCGAAACCGCGCCCACCCCATTGCCAGCAATGGAGAAAAAGTCTTGATACATCGCACAATGTCACATGACGTCGCAAGTTTGATATGCCTGTATTAAAAAGAAAGCAAGGTAAAATGTTAAAATTGGTAGGTTTGTGAATGGATTATAGAAGTCTAAATAATTTTACTGGCAAAATGTAGCTATGTTCAAGATGATTGAATCATACTTATCTGATAACAATAGCATAAAAAAGATCAGAATTGTCTGGGTATTTTACCAGGTTAGAAATTATAAGGCACATCCTTGAGTCCGTATAGAGAGTCTTGTATAGTAGAACATGAGCTGTAGTTTCCACAGCCTCTTCTCCACAGAAACACAGTCTCAGTTGATAGTGGACTATTTTATGTTGACCCCCCCCCCAAACTGCTGTGGAAAAGCATTAAACCATGCTAAAGCTAGTGCTCTTCAGAATTTGAAAACAGTTTATACGGTATAACTATATAGCAATAGCACTTAGACTTATATACCACTTCATAGTGTTTTACAGCCTTTTCTAAGTGGTTTACAGAGTCAGCATATTTCCCCCAACAATCTGGGTCCACATTTTACCAACCTCCAAAGGATGGAAAGCTGACTCAACCTTGACACGGTCAGGATTGAACTGCTGGCACTCGACAGAATTAGCCTGTAGTATTGCATTCTAATCACTGCGCCACCATGGCTCTATATATCCTATATATATCCTGCCTTTATTATTATTTTTACAAATATCTCAAGATGGCAAACATCCAATACACTTTTCTTCTCCTATTTTCCCCACAACAACCTGTAAGGTGGGTTGGCCTGAGAGAGAGAGAGAGAGTGGCTCAAGGTCAATCAGTTGGCTTTCATAGCCAAGGCAGGACATGAACATCTCCCTTTTGAAAACTACATTTGGAACACAAGGGCTACCTAGAATATAGTCCTTAGGAATTTAGATTGGACCCTTTCAAGAGGAGTAAAGGAAATGAATGGTCCTAGCTGGCTACTAGAAAGCAGTTGTTCATAAGCCTTAATATAGATTGGGTTCTGCTGTGGTATGCTGTGCTCCTTTGGTAAAGTGAAAAGATTGAATTATAAATTGCATTTATTAATATCATGTTATCTGCTTGTTGCACAAGCAATGCAGCTGCTGAACAAACAGCAGCCTTCTTGGGAGGGAGATTATCCTCTATCAGGGAAGAAGAAAGTTCTACAAGCTGTAAACTTTTCATTTCTGCCTGTAGATCCCATTTCAAAGGCCACAACTGGAATGGGAATTTCCATCGCTAAGCTATTGTTAACTGAGAATCATGAGTTATTAAGCGACTACCCTCCCAATCCAAACCATTCTTGGTCCATCCCAGCAAAAGCCTCAGTAAGGAAAGAGAACTGTCTCCAACTCCCCCCACCTGCCTATCTCCCCTTATCTCTGCCCTTTTCGCTGCCCTGTATCCTTCCTTGTAAGGCAGTAAGGAACCCCAGAATCATGAGACTCTGGGACTATTTGCTATGCCCAGGGAAGCTGCAACTGCAAAAGCAGCCCCAGAGAACTATGGGGCACCAAAAAGCCCTATTGGGCCACCAGTCCAGCTCCAGCCCAATTCAGAAGCATGGAACAAATGGTCTTTTTTGGGCACCATGGCTCTGAGCCTGCTTTTGGCTAATTTTTTTCCCTTCGCAACACAAAAGCCCAGCCACAGTCTAGAATTTTGATCTGCAGAATTTTGATCACATGATTGCAGGGATGCTGCAACAGTTGTAATTAGAAATATAAACATAAATATAAAGAAATATCAATATAAAAAATTAAAATAGCAAGTTGAAAGATAAAATAGAATAAAATAGCATAGATTCAGAGCTGCTTGCCCATTGTCATCATTAGAATATCCTGTTCCCCCTCCTATATTCCAAAACAGTGAAACAATATGTAATTATTCTTTAATATAAGAAGGATAAGAAAACTTTTTCATCATTAGTCCGTTTTTTTAAAAAAAGCCTATTTCACAGTTAATATCCATTCATTCTGTTAACCTCTATAATTGCTCAGAATGAAAAATGAAAATTTGATTTAACTGTCCAATAAGCTGATGAAATATTATCCTCATTACTGAACAATACTATTGTACTAATTGGTGTTTCTTTCTACAAATAGGTAAATTGAAAAATTAATTAACCCCTTAATGTCTATGGTCTTAAAATACATTTAACTAAAATATATGCCTATCCTGATGGAGAAATGTACAATGATTTTACATTGTGCATACATGCAGTTTTTATGCCTTTTCATATTAGTCAATAACATAAACTCCACATTATTATGAATGCAGTCCCAAATGATATCAAACAGATGGGGAATGCTTTGAGACACATTCTCTCATATGCTGACAATAATCCCTTTTCTTTCTATCACCTCTTCCTTTATGCCCCCATTTCCCCCCTTCAAATTCTCACATGTCTATTGAGTACAATTCATTCTTCTATAGATTTGAAATTTAATGGCAAAATATCTTTAAATTATATCAAGATTTACTTCTGTCACCTACAATACAATTTGTTCACCCTGTTTGCAACTCTATACATTATAATTTTAATTCATATCAATGTTATCCACAAAGCTGCAGTAATTGATGAAATATTAGCACAACTGCTTAAAAGTCTAACAGGATGGTGCAGTTAAACTGCTACACATGATTAATAAGCAAGTACAAAAATAATTACAGCTGTGGCCAAGATCTATTTATATTCTAATTCCAATATGTGGTCAAGACTAAAAAATGTTCAAGCTACTGAATGAATGCACTTATTTTACATGTTAGCAACATGATACTTAAGATGTGAAGTCCAGACTTTTGGGAACAGGAATTGATAGATATATAAGTTTGATTCAAAAGAGACATGGATATTGCTAACATTTAGAAGTTATAGGGAAGGCAAAGAAGTTTCAAAAAAAAAAAACAAGTGCAGGTAGTTCTTGACTTATGACCACAATTGAACCCAAAATTTATGTTCCTAAGTGAGACAGTTGTTAATTGTATTTTGCCCCATTTTATGACCTTTCTTGCCACAGTTCGTAAATGAATCACTGCAATTGTTAAGTTAGTAACATGGTTGTCAAGTGAATCTGTCTTCCCCATTGACTTTGCTTGTCAGAATGTCACAAAAGGTGATCACATGATCCTGGACACTGCAACCATCATAAATGTGAACCAGTTGCCAAGCATCCAAATTTGGATCACATGACAATGGGGATACTGCAATGGTTGTACAGTAGTGGCCAAAATTGTGGAAACCTTTTGGGAAAAGTGTATTTTTGAGGTTTGATGGCTAATAACACCACATTTTTGGAGTAGTACCATAGAATTATATATCAATGGAAAGATAATTTAATCAAGAATATAATGCAGCATAGTTTCTTCAATTATCTGTACTGTATTCTATGAAAAGTTATAGCCAAATAACCAGAAAAAGGAAGCACAACTTGCTTAGGTTGATATCAGGTAGCTTTCCTTCATCTGATTGTAGCCAATGAGCATGAGTATTTAGAGAGCCAATCAGGTGTCATCTTGTTTTGGCAATGAGCCATTCAGATCACAGTAGGATTCAGTTATTGATGTCATGTATTGAAGCTGAGAGGGGGACATTTGTCAGTGTGTTATGTGATCGCTATCAAGTTGGTTGGGGGGGGGTTCTTTCATTTAGCGAGCTTGTAAAACATAATAAAATTAAAATAATGGTGCCAAGAGTTGACTGGTTGCCCAGAAAGTGATGTAAAATAGTATTATTAAGTGAACAAGGCTACATTTATAAAAAAATTAGAAGAAAAATTGGTGGAAACTTAACCAAAGGTGGCATTTCTACTGTACACTTTTCCCAAAAGGTTTCCTCAATTTTGGCCACTACTGTAAGTGTGAAAAATGGTCATAAGTTTTGTTTTTTTTTTGCAGTGATGGAACTTCAGATAGTCACCAGATGAACTGCTGTAACTCAAAGACTACCTATTTTTTTGCTTTGTTGATCATATGTAGCATCTGACAATGTTTTATATTAGGTTGTGATGCTGGATTTTAGGCAATTTAAACTTCTGTGAATATATTAGCAAAAGATATAATCTTACTGTTTCTTTTGCAATATTTTTCAAGTCTACTTTGTGCTATATACATTAATGTAATATTTGCAAGAATAGGTAATGTTTTAAATGTGTGATTGTTGCTTTCACAAATAATTCCTATGCAACGACTTACCTATTTACAAAATGATTGCCATGATAGATATGGCTCATTACAAAATACAGAAGCCAAATAGATATTTTTCTTTGCCACTCATCCTAACTTATCTTCATCTCTTTTCTTCTGGTTAGGTTTCATGCACCATTTTATTTTCTAAGAATGCCTATGGAGCCTATATAAGAACCAGAGGCATTTTTTAAAATAAAGGTAAAGGTAAAGGCTGCGAATTCACAACAGAGTAACTTCTCATTAAAAATAAATTCACAATGATCAGAGTTCTTTAAAAATTTGAGATGAAGCAGATAACTTTAAAAAGCAGTAAGGGGAGGTAATCTGAATACTAGCATCTGTAAATATCACATTGCTTAATGGATTTAAAAGCAAAGGATCTAATATACTGATTCCATCCAGATTTTCATTGAAATATTACATATATCATAATTTTGCCTTAATTTTTAGCAATCTAGTAGACACTTTCTAAATTTTGATACAAAAATATGAGACAGAAGATAAGGTTAGCATGTAATAAAAAGGAAGAATCAATTTTAAGGAAGCGTGAATTTTCCATGAATGAGATCTAGGTACCATATTATTTCTCTGTCAAAGCTACTGCTCTTAATATGCAGCAAACATTTTCTGGATTTTCATTTTCTAAAAAAATGTATTATCTTTTAATAACATAAAAAACAAGAGGGCTATATTTTGCTTAAGTGATCAGTGCATTATAATAACCTTGTCAAGTTCACTAAAATTGTGCTATGTAAAGTATTTAATCAAATATTTTCTATAAATGTGTGTGGAATTGTGTCTATGTGTTTTAAAAACAATATTCCCCTCTTCGTTGTGCTCTATCAAAAAGCATCTTTTAAGAGTCATAGGAAATTGTGTGTGATGTTGTTGTCACAGAAATCCTTGGGGCAAGCATGAATATTTTTTGGATATTTACAGTATATCTTGTTTTGGGTAGAGCATATGTTACGCTTCTGCTATATCAGCTGCATTGGTTATCAGTCTGTTTCCAGGTCAAATTCAAGGTTCTTCAGAGGTTGACCTTTGAAGCCCTACATGGCATAGGACCAGATTATTTGAATGATTGCCTCTTTTCAGGTTCATCTCCCGTCCCACCAGACTCAATAGAATGGGCATGTTACCAGATTTGTTGCCTAGGGAGATTCATTTGGTGGGCCCCAGGCAATCCACCTTTTCTATCATGGTACCCACATTTGGAATCTTCTCCTAGTGATGAGGTTGGCCTCATCACTCCTAAGGTTTTGAAGGTCTCTCAAAACCTGGTTATGCCAGCAGGAGTGAGCAGTACATGGGATGGGTAACCTAGTGAGGTATCACCCTTATTGTTAATATTTCTCTACCTTTCAGTTTCTTTGTTGTGTTTTTGTTTTATACTTCTTAGTGCTTTTTAATAATTATTATATAATGGTTTTAGATAATGACTGTTATATATCATTGCTGTTTCATTGGATTGTTGTACACTTATTTCTATGTCTTGGGCAGCCATATAAATTCGATAAATAAATAAACACACAAATAAATATCTTCAAGTTTAGGGATAAACAAACTTTATTGTGTACTATGCATAGTTTAACTGAATTTTTTTTAAAAGGAAGGTTTAGAGAAAGTAAAACAACCGTAATTTATTTGCCTAATGAAATCATAAACATCATTTCTCTTTTTAGTCTCAATGTGCCCAATATGCTGCTGATAGAAGAGAAGAGGAGAAGATGTGTGATCACCTTATCAGTGCAGCCAAGCATCGTGATCATGTTACAGCAAATCAGCTGAAGCAGAAAATACTGAATATTCTTACTAATAAGCATGGTGCTTGGGGAGCTGTTTCATATAGGTATGTTGTTAATTAATTATTATAGGCATGTTGTTAATTATATACTTCTGATCGGGTATTTTGAATGGATGTGAGCATTTATGATACAAATAACCTGAATCAATTCCTGTTCATGCAATTATTACATTGTAAGCATAGCTCACAACTCAACTGAATTGTCAAGTACTCCTTTAGCTTTCTATGCTTCCTCCTCCTCTTTATGCTATCTTATTTCTTTCTCAGTATTTATACTAACCCAATGAGCTCATTTCTTTCCTCATTTTCTGAGGTGAGAACATGTGATAAGCTTCTTTTGTAAATTTTGGCAAAAGGAAGCAGGATTTACTTCAGACTTGGATATCGTGTGAGCGGTATCAATATAACTAATGAGCCCAAAGTCTAAAATAGATTGACCATAATTAGAAAATGATAGCCATAACCATAATGATATATGTCAATCTGGAGTAAAATTAAATTAACTTTCTTTGCCAATTTAGGTCAATATCAGTTCCCTAGAAATGGATGAGAAAAAATAATGATAGTTCTGTAATAAGAAAAAATAAAGATACTCTTGATTTGAGCTCAGCTCCTTGTGATTGCATCCATTTGGAGTCCTTGGTAGCATTCCTCTACATTGCCTTGTTTTTCCCAGGATTTTTTCCCTCAGCTTCTCAGGCTAGCCCAGGGGTAGGCAACCTTGGCTCTTTTATGACTCGTGGACTTCAACTCCCAGAATTCCTGAACCAACCTGGTTCAGGAATTCTGGGAGTTGAAATCCACAAGTCATAAAAGAGGCAAAGTTGCCTTCCCCTGGGCTAGCCAATAGTCTTAGAATTCTCAAGTGGTCACTTAAAATACTAACCAGGGCTGGATTTGCTTAGTCATAATTGTCTCAGGTGCCACTTCCTGAAGCCCAAATCTATAATTATATAAGCAAAGCTAGAGTGATTATTGAGTATGTTTTGAAAATGTGTCAGAGTTTTTTGAAAATGGACTATTGGTTGACTTGGGTGACATATATCTTATTAATCCATTATTTTCTTAAGTTGAAGCTTGCACTGCATTGCATAAATTTGTGGAAATCTGCCTAAGTGATAGGTAAGGAATAGCTTCTTAATTATAGCAACCAAATTTTGTAACACTTTCAAAGGAAAGCTTATCTAGTCTTCCTATTCAGGAAAGTAAATAAAGTCTGCTTTGTTTAACAGGTTTTCAGGAACAGTAGATTGAATTTTGGTTTTTAGTCATTTAATACTTAGTTGTTTTAAAGAATACTGTTTGTATGTAATTATTTTTATTAATTTAATAAATAGAAATTACACATAAAATCATATTTATGTAAAAATAGGATATAAAAGTATATGTACAAAGAATTAAAAGATGAGTAAATGTTTAATGGAACATGTTGATTTTTTTTTAAAAAAATCTCTGCCTTTTAAAAAAAATGCCTATATTGAATTTGTAATAAGTCCCTCAAAAACTTAAAATTTCTGACAGTGAAACTTCATCACTGCCCTTAGTACTAAAGAAAGCTTTCTGAAATACAACTGTCTCAGTAGGAAATTTTACCTATGGGGAAAGATAAAATAAATCCAATTTTGATTTCCTTAAAGGGTTATAGCTCTTTATTTATTATGCTGTACAAATAATCAGAGAGTTGCAGCAGAATCAGATGCTATAGTACTTCAATAATTCTTAATGAGTATCATCTTTATTTCTATCATATTTCAGAAATATCCTCGATGTGATATTTTATTTTATTTCTTCTAAACAAAGAAGCAAAAAAAGACATGTTAGTCATACATATATTTCTGGTGAAAGAAAGGAGCGCTTTAATAAAGTGGAAAAGTTTTGATGACAGTATTAATAATAATGTCATCAATATGCAGAAAAACAAAGTTATACTTTTTATTGTAAAGCAGAAATCCTCTATTGCTAATAACTATTGCAAATAACTCAGGCAGTGAGCATATCTAATACTCTCTTATTTTCTGCACAACAGCCCTGTGAGGTGGGTCGTGCTGGCCCAACGTCACCTAGCCAGCTTTCATGCCTAAAGTGGAAGTAGAAATTGTGATATCCTGATTTCTAGCCTGATACTTTAATCACTAAACCAAACTAAATACAGTTGAAACAATTTTTCAATTTTTAAAATATTTTAATGCAGCGGTTCTCAACCTTTTCCGGGGCTCGACCCCAGCCCGCATCGCGCATGTGTGGCGCGATGGGGTGCATCGCGCATGCGCGGCGTGACGGCCCGCATCGCAAAGGGGAAAAAAATGGCCGACCAAAAAAATGGCCAACCCAAAAAAAAATGGCCAACCAAAAAAAAATGGCAGACTGCGGTGTTTGGCGACCCCCATGAAATGGTCGTTCGACCCCAAATGGGGTCACGACCCACAGGTTGAGAACCGCTGTTTTAATGTGATCATTCTATTTAAAGTTCTTCTCTTGCTTTTTAAATTTATTTGTATATTTGATACATGAGATTTTATACACTAAGGTATCTTGTATACTTTTACTGCCTTTTATTGTAACTGTAAATTTAATTCTTTTTAGCCATAGGAGGAATTTTTATAGCCTTAGATATCATAGGTTCAGGGCAACAATTTTTCCAGTTTGAAGATATTAATATGTGAATTAAATGTAGAGTTTCATTTGCTTCTGTTTCATTATTTGCTACTCAGTAATAGTAATATATCTGGATCACAATAGTTAGCTATAATTAGCAATAATAATTTTAAGTAGTATTGACTCCAATATGTGTTTAATGCTTTAAAATCAGTGTTGTGCCAAAATCACACAAGACATTCTTATTTCATTTCTTATATAATTTATTAAAAATAAATAGCATATAAAAGGTAGGGCATATGAAGATCAGAATCATTTTCTGCCTATGTGATAGTGCTTGAATAAACTACTCCTCTACTAGCAACCTCTCATCAGTCCCGATTCTTACCTGTGCGAATAATAAATTGAGATGAGGAGTCATTGCAGCTGAGGTAGTATGAAACTATCCTTCCCAATCATCAAGCAACAATTCTGTCATGCTTCCCCTGCATCATTTGACATTCATGTCCTTGGTCCAGCATATAATAGAAATATTAATAATTCTGAGTCTGACAAGTGTTTCACATCTGTATGCTGATCTCTGTTCACTGAGAGCAACATGTGTGGATAACTTTCAGTCCCTGCAATTTAGGTATTCATATGTGGATGCTGTTTCCACTCTATTTATGTGAATGAAAAATGTTTCTGGACATGTGTCTATGTAACTCCACTGAAATCAATTTATTATAGATAAACTTTGTCTACGTAAGCTGCTGCACATCTAATATATGTTCATAGCAACATCGTAGTCTCTTTTCATATGGAGATCTGTTGAAATGAAGGAAATATGGATAGGGCAGGAAAGGAGAAGTCAATTTCTTTCCCTTTGCCTTGCAATGATTCCTTTTTAAAAATTGCTATTTATTGATAGCATTCTTCTCTTACAAAAATGTACAAATGTACACTTTTTTACAATGAATGTATATTTTGTATGATAATTACAGGAAATTAACTATATTTCTTAGGACATTATTAACTTGATTATTATTAACCCTATAATTTATAATGAAATATGTGATTTTACTATAACTTTTATAGGTTAAATTTTAATATTTCTGATTGGTGTCATTCAAAGGCTCTCAAGTTCAGAGGCCTCCAATTACAGACAAAGAACAAAGAACAGTTCTGGCATCAACACTTGGAATTATTTATTGCTTTATTTTATTTAAAATAGATTTTTTTAAAAAAAAACCTTTTTTTAAAAAAACCCAAATTGTTTTTTAAAAACATCAGCTACTAAAGCTTAATTAGAAAATATATTTAAAACATACATTAAAGCATTAAACAAAACATATCGTGCTCATCATCTTTATGACAGCATCTTCTTCAGCAAATGATGATTATTTTTCTTCAAATATGATAAAGTAATTTTCAAGCATGGAATGATGGAATAGGGGAAGATAAATAGAAATATTAGATGGATGCTTCACAACTGAGGTAATATACATGTTCAATTAGAATGGGACTGATGGGAGGGAGAATAAAATCTCAAAGCTCAGCATCTTGACTACATAGCAATTTTTTTCACAATTTAAAATGCCAGGATATTTTATTTTACCAGTGACTCTTTCTCTTACACATCTTACTGTATTTCACATATCTTTTAATAACCTTTTTGAATGAAAGTTTATGAAATAAATTTCAAGATTATTTTCTATAAGCTGATGATGTATGTTCTTTTCCTGAAGTTATATCAGAAAATCAATATTTTTAAAATTGAAACAGTATAGGTTTATATTGATCTATATGACTAAATCAAAACTACAGGCTTTGTAGCAGCTTTCTCAGACAGCTATCTACCTACCAGTGGCAACTATCAATTTTAGCTTTCTACTGATAAATCAGCTTGAAAATTGGATGTCAGATTTTTTTCAGTGAAGTAGTGATTTTTGTATGCCCTTTAACCTTTTCTTATATATTAGATTGGTTTATAGGGCTAAGCTTACCTTCTGTAGCAAATTTGTTACAGAGAGAGAGGGAGAGAGAGAGAAGAAACTTTTGAATAGGAATATTTTCAGGAATGAAGTTCTAGAAAAAAATTTCATTTCCCATTTTACATTTACTTGTTGACTTAATATAAGTATTTTCAGATTTTCTCAAAAATGAACTTAATATTTTAGATAGATTTGCATTTGATTCCCAATGTTTAAAACAAATTCTTTAAATTAATAAATCAAGACATCTTGTTTTTGTGATATTTAACAGTTGTTCTAGCTACCAGTTACAATTATGAAGCAAGAGTTTCATTTGTTAAATTCATAAGTGTACTTCTGTCCCAGTTTTTTTAAAAAATGAGGCAAATAGCTCTATGTATCTTAAGTTAGAAATACAAATCTCTTCTGAAAGTAGTTGAATAGTATTTTTTGACTCTACTCCAAATCATAGGTTAACTTAGAATATTGATTAAGAATTCTTCAGTGGGATAATTACTTCTTGCTGGAGAAAAATGTGGCATGTATTGATCTAGATGGAAGCATTTCAGTTAGTTTCTCATGGTTAATAGTGTCATTTATTAACAGTCATTACAAATAGTAACATAGAGGCACATTATAATTATTTTGTAATGAAATAATGAACTATTTTTATTCTTTTCTGAATCACTTTCACTCATATTTTACTAAACTGAACAGCCTTCTCTCCCTGATAGAACAAGCTTCTGTATTGCACTCCTGATCTACATTTAAATGTCTAGCCTTTTTTTTTTTACATGTAAAATATCTGCTTTAATTAAGGACAATGTTCTTTTTCTCTCCATCTGGATGTCAAGTAGTGATAATGTATACAGTTTCTGGTGAGGAAAATAGATTGGCAGGCATCTATTTGCCTTCAACCTTTATATTTCAGATTCTAACCCCCATGACCCCCAAACCTGCATTTCCAACATATCTGTAATTTCCAGCAAATCTGTAATAGTAGCATGTACCCCACTTAGATGTTTTTCTAGAGATCATATGCCCACATGACTGGAGGCTTTATATTTTGGAGGTTTTAATAATTCGCACAAAATAAAAGCTAGCATTTATAGGAACACAGGGAAAAAATATTTACACACTCACTAAATCTCCATAATTTGTAATTCCACTAAATACCTATAATTCATGGTACTATCTATGCAATCATTGACCATGTGAATCTCAATTGAACCCATTTTCTTTCAAGGGCAACCCAACTGGATGTGTTTGAAAGATACTTGAATATTTTCATATCCATTATGCTATTTCCTTGTGAGGTAAGAAATATTATGCAAAGCACAGAAAAAAAAATAGAAGCCGTTTAACAGAATGTTCTCATCCCTACTTCTGTTCTCAGGATTACATTCATTCAGAATGTTGCATAATTTACCCCTAAATTCATTCCTAGATCTTTCCTTGATATCATTATCTGGATCACATTGAGCATTTAATATCAACTTATGTGTTTTTATTTTCACAGAGGCTCACAACAACTTAGATGATATCAATTCATACTTTTTATTAAAAGTGTTAACCCTCTCTTTCATAATTAAATGTATTCTTTTACTATCCTCCAGTCTACTCTTGAGATCAGACTATCTTCATTCAGTTCTATTATATTATTTTCCTTTCTCTTAGTGTTACAGGCTTGTTACATATCTGTTTTTCTTTCATTTCATATATTCATGCTCTTGACCTATTCATTTTGTATTCTGTTACAGTCGTCACCTTGCCATGGTTAACACCAGATGGGCCTATCAAAGCTGCCCATCCTGGCTTTAGCTAAACAAGGATTTCACATAGTGCTTTTTAGAATGATATGGAAACAGTAAGACTAGATAACCAACCTTAGTCATGTCCCTGTTAAGAATAAGGCTACAACACCATTTCCTGTTAATAATAAGTTCTACAAAACCAGCCAAGTTTTAGCACATTTTGGAACTTATGGCTCAAACACAATGAAAGCCCAGTGTATCCCAAATCTACTCAGGCTATTTTATGCCACCTCTGATCTCTCATCTAGAGATTTCCTTGCAAGTCAACAATTTGCTGCCTGTTTCCCAGCAATTAGGAGATTCACTCTAAACATTTTAAATGTTATTTTAAAGATTGATGACCAAACTGTTAGAATGTTTTGAAAATCTACTGTTCTGTCTAAACGCAATGTATGAATCTATCATGCAGAGCACCAAATATTATGGTTGTAGGCATTTCATAACCAATCCTCTGTAATTCTACTTTTTAAAAATGTCAGCATGTAAGCTTCCCCTGCAACATCAAGAAGCAGCAAAGAGGCATTAAGATAAACTGAACACAGGTATTTGTCATCTTTTACATAAGACGATGAACATGTGACCCAACAAAGCAAGTAGTTACCTCAAAAACCTTGAATCAGCTTCACTTTTGCCCACCATAAAAATATGTTAGCACCTCCTTTGCTGAAGGCAGCCAAACCTTCTGTTGCTATTAGCTGTGAGGAGGAAAATAAAACCAAATTTATATTCCATGCATGCCAGCAAAAGAAAGTTGATACTGCTTCTGGCATCCCAATGAAAGGTTTTAGAAACTGTTGCTAATAATGTCATGATGTTCACACAAAAAATTCAGCACAGAAATAATAAGGGCTTGGGAAAAGTAACATGTGGATCAGAAGGATCACTGCAATTCAAGACTCTATAACAGTGATGGTGAACCTTTTAGAGACCGAGTGCCCAAATTGCAATCCAAAACCTTTTGAATACAAAAGTTAAAAATTTGCTACTTGACTTCTTGACATAATCATTCAACTGCCTATCTGTTTTGTGAGAGCTGAAAGAAGCATTCATAGTGCTCTGTCCTTCAGGTTTTTTCAATGATAGCAACCTTTGAGGTACTGTAGATTAAGTTAAGTAAAAAAGACACAAATAAGCGGCCATAGCAGAGAATGGGATTCACTTGGATGCCATAGTCTTTATGAAAATAGTATTGTCTTGCAATAATAACTTCAGTAATGTTGCATTGTGAAGTAATCCTTGCATTTCTTAAAGGTAAATATCAAATTAAATCTATTATTGCCTTGTTAAAATTATTGAAGAATTGAGATAGTTCCATAAATTTGATTCTAAAAATTATTATGTTGATAGCTGTAAATCAATCTGTTCATATATCAGCACAGACTCCATACGAAGAAAGCATATATTTTATCACCAATTAGTCTCAGTGTTAATTTTTTCTTAATGCTTGGAGCTATAGCTCTTTCTTCTGTTTTTAGCTGACTCAATAATACAGATGATATATTGTTACTATGATATTTATAGACTGGACTGTGACCTTTGCCTTTCTGCTTATAGTCTAAATTTAGATAATTCAGCCATTTTCATAAATCATTCATTCTTCTGTATAGTTTTTTGATCGCAATTGCCAAATTTTTCATGTTTCTACATTGTCTCTAGACTGTTTTATACAGTGTTGTAAGTCCTTCATAGTTTAAAATGTTAAACACAATTTATATGTAAGAAAACGTGGAATATTTTGGTCTGTGCGGATAAGTCATGTTACATATCAGTTTTACTGTCTCAGGAATGTTGAATGTACATGTAAAATAAAAGTAAAATAATTGCTGTTATCAGCTGACTGATCAGAAGCTGTTGTTTAATTGCTAATGTTATATAATATAGTATTTTGCTTCTGAACTCGTAGTGGAACCTATCTAAGAGGTAAAGTATGTTACCTACAGTAGAAAGGCAAATAATTTAAACAATGTTGGTAAAATAAATTAAATCATATGAAGAATGTAATTGATGATCTTGAGTAGTATTGGCCACAAGAGATAACAAAAGTAATTTTTCTGAAATCTTGATATCAGGAGAGGTGTAACTATTTTAAGAGTAGTATATTTTATCAAGTTTAACAATGCTAATGATGACATTTAAAAACAATGAGCATTAATCTGAAATCTGTTGCACTTACCCATGCTTGCTAAAATAATTATATTATGCAGTACTTCAAGATCAACACCATAGCATTTGATAATACTGTATAACCTTATCAAATTGTAAAAGCAAAGAATATGGAAAAAGGATTAATGATTAAATTTAGCAGAAAACAGTAAAAAAAAGTAAAAAGTAAAGTACATTATTTGATTTATGCTTCTAGCACCATACAAGTGTACAATTTTATTTTATTTTTCCCCTAAAGGTTTACTGAACTGGTACCATGTGTTGAATAGAGGAAACTTATAAGCTTCCCTTGCTCAGATTCATAATAGCTGGAGTAGGCTTGTCTCTTCTTTCAACGCATTGTTACATATACTTTATATGAGACACATTAATCAGTAGATAATCTGTGAAAGAATTTGATAAGATCATTACAAAACCACTGCATACAATAAGGTATCAAAAAGCAGAAAATCTAAAGATCGTATCAATGTAAAATAAAATGTAAGATATTTTCTGAACTTCTTAGGGGTGGTGATAGGATATTCATCTATGCATTCTTTTTTTCTTTTCATCGTTTTAATGTTTTACATCTAAATTCAATATTACATTTGCTGGAATTATGTAATTAGTAGGTAGCTATAAAAGTCTGTTTCTGATTTTAAACCATATACCAATAACATTTCAATTCAATGTAATTGTGAGCCATAGAAAGCAAAATTAGTTGAAACAAACATAGTGTGTTTAGCAAGAAGTGGATCCATTTGTAAAAGAGACCACTTTATCTATTCTGTTCTCCTACAAAATCCAATAAACCTATTATTATACCCATTTTAAATTATTCAATTATTACGTTCTAGAACAATCTCTTGATGAAAATAATAAATGCCTATAATCAAAGCAAGAACCATTTAAAATAGGAAGTACTGTTTTCCAACAAATACATTGTTATTCTTCAACCTTCAGAGTATTAAATGTCAATCTAAACCACTAGCTAAGAACATAGGTTCACCAATACAGCTTCCTCAAATAAAAGTTTAATAGCTGAGGTCAATGAATATATTGTAAGGACAAGCATATTAAGTGTTACCCCTTTCAAGCTGTATATACAGTAGGAAAAATTAAATAGATAAGAATACTAGCTTATGACTGGAAGCAAAATCTTTGTAACAAAGTCACAACCTTGTAATTTAGTTAGAATGTTGATATTGCTTTAAAACAAAGTGATAGATTAGAAAACATTTACTGAGCTACATATACATTGCTGAACTTTATACAAGTTTTTTAGAACCTAAAAAAACTAATATTACATTTAAAGGAACAACCAATCATTTCCAGAGATCATGTAAATAACTCTAGGCTGATAAAATTACGGGAAATGACTATATATGATCAGAATGACTTTCATCTGCCTTTTGTTAGGGCAAGCATTGATTTCAGTTTTCCGCTGTGAACAGCAAGAGGCCAGCTGTGGCCAAGAAGGGAGCAAGCAATGAACTAATGTCAGATTGAGCTCTCAGAAAATGCAGCCCTGAAATCACTGGAAGGGAAGGGAGGGGAGGAAGGAAGGAAGGAAGGAAGGAAGGAAGGAAGGAAGGAAGGAAGGAAGGAAGGAAGGAAGGAAGGAAGGAAGGAAGGAAGTCTTCAAGTTACAACTGTTTAAAAATTATAACCAACGGATCAAGAAAGTGTAGAAAATTAATTTAAGGCAAATTAAACTCTTGTACTGTGGTAAAAAGGTAAATCCAAAAAACACAAACCAGCTTGGCCAAATATAATTAAAGCAGAAACAACTATATTTTATTATTAATTTTTGTGGAGCTTGGCTAAGTTCAAAATCTAAGCAGGGTCAGGCTTGGATAATACTTGAGTGGGGAACATTTGGGGATGTCAAAGCCTTAAACTACATTGAAAAGCTTTTTAAAAGCTCCTGAAAGGCAGTGGGAGACTCAACTGTATTTCTGCCAGGAGGATTATATAGACATGTCTACAAAGTCACCAGGAATTGAGCACAATCTTAAAGGGATATTCACCATTTCTTACTAATCCCATATATAGCCAGTCTGCATTTTCATATTTTTAACAGACTAATCAGTAAAAATAATATTCATCTAAACTCTTTACCATTGTCCTAAAACTCTATGCCAGATATGTTTTTAAACAATATTACATTTAAAAAGTCATTATTCATGGTCCATGATATACTGCTGCTGAACAAATATGAGTCCATTACTGAGATACTGATAAGCCATTAATTACAGTATTTGCAATGCTATATATCAATGTATAGAATATCGGTATGGGCTCATTTTTCTTTTTAGACATATTTGTATTATCTACTTAAACATTAAGTAAAGATTATTTTTTTCTTTTGAATTTCCTTGGGGAAAGAAAGAAAGAAAGAAAAGTGTTCTACTCACAAATTCTAATTGTAGAGTAAAATCTTCCACAATTTAGGAAGACATTTAACCCATCAAGATTAGTGACCAACCATACAAGAACTGTATAATGGGTTTAGACTTTATTTTTGTTTTACATGTGGTCAAGGCAAATGCCCAGTTTTCTTTAATGTTACTTTTCTATAAGAGTAATACCCATTTTGGTTTTTCTTTACTGTTACATGTCCTTATATAATTATCCACATGGTTTCCTTATAGATCAACAAATACAGAAATGCACAGTACATAGAAGTTATAAGAAGGAATAAGCTTAAGAAATTGGTGGTAGAGGATAAAAGAAAAAAGAAAGCAAATCTAACTAAACCTATTTAGACCAATGCTATTCACCAGTAGCCTCTATTGCATCTTTGTAAACGATCCTTGATTCACTGGGCCTTACATTGATTCATTCAATCCATTTAAGATTTTCCTCTCTTCAGCTCCATCCAACCATATCCATCATGGTCTTCACCTCCATTTTAACCGTTACTTTTCCTTCATACTGCATATTTATTTTGTGATCTAGTCCTCAATTAGTTTCTTAACATACTTCTTTCATATTGATTATTCATATTTGCGTTCAATCCACTTTCATCCATTTTTGTACTATCTCTTTTTTTAACCACATCTTTTCTTAAGTGCCACATTCTCATTGCAGTCAACTTTTATTTTTCCCCTAAAATAACTAGCTCCCACATAACAAAATTCACAAATGCACTGTCTTATACCCATCTTATACTTTTTTCAAGATTAACTTTTCCTTGAAAGTAATTCACCATTATTATCTATTGCCAGCATTTGCATGTCTGAAAAATTACCCATCATGTTCTTGTCCAGTAAATATTTTCCTGACATACACAAATTCATTTGCTTACTATATGCTCTTTGGGAGATGGGAGGGGACACATACTTCTGTTCTACTTATTCTTCACCCGATTTTCTCTAGCAACCAAACACACCTTAGTTTTATGTAATAGTTTTCAAGTCTATATTTCTTATTGCATCATAAAATCTGTCTAATTGTTCCTGCAGATTTAGATTATCACCAAAATATAATATCTCTGTATTAAAAGATAAATTAATTGGTACAATTAATAAATATTGTGTACTCTTACTAAAGGAAATACCGTATCACACATTTTTGGTTTTACTCCATAGTCAGTATTTGTTTGTTTGTTTGCTAATTTATTTATATCAATTAATATGGCTATCTATCCTGTCCCTGCATGGCTAAAAGAAATTAAAATACAGTATAAGCATCACGTACATTTAAATAAAAATTAAAAACATAACTCCTAGCTAATTAACACTGAGTAGCTCCTGAAAATACAATTTGCCAATAACATAGGCTTGATTACTTTTCTGGCCCCTGTGCCAGAGCATGTTTCTCCTAATGGGATAGGTGGAGATGATGGGAATAAAGCAATCACTAATCCCATGTTATGTATGGTAGGCAATGGCAAACCACTTCTAAAATCCTGCCAAGAAAACTTCAGGGACTCTAGGGAGTCAACATAAAAAAAAATTGAATCCAAAACTAGGTGAACTAAGCAAATTTATACTTTATAACCTCGGTTTTTGCATTGTGCATTCAATTTTGCTATTATACAATGTAAACAAAAATATGTATTTTAGGGGGAATTGTAGTAGAGATAATAGCAGACCAAATGTATTTTATGAGAACGCTTAGGTATTAGGTGAAATTGTATATAAAATAAATGGGGAAAATACAAATTTTATATAATCTTATGACAGTTGAACTCATAATTGGAAAAATATGACATTAAAAAAGTTTGTTCCCTTTAAACAATTTTTCTAAGTTGTATAGAAATTTCAAGTATATATTACTTCATATTACAAAGAAATTTAAAATACTAAAATAGTCTTTTAATATGTGCGTTTGAGTTCTTGCATTGTCATCCTTCTTTCCTATTTTTTCATTTTATAGTAGGCTAACCTTTTCTTAGTAGTTAATCTATGAAAATTCTGGTCATGGCACAACTGTGGATGATTTTGGTGTGTTTCTATTTCCTATTCATCACAACCTACTGTTGTGTCCAATATTAATTCTGACTCCCTTCACCAAGAAGAAACATTTTGAGTTCAATCATTTCCATATACATCTGGTAGCAATATTTTCTTTTCTGATGTTTTCCTTCTATAGAAGAAGATTTATCTGTGCTCAAGGGTTTTTTCCCCCCTTATGGCAAAGTTCAATGTTCATCTTTTGAACAGTGGCAGTTTCAGCAGCGCTGCCTCTTTAAATTTCCTTAATGTTAACATTTAAGGTAATTTTAACAGCCTCCAGTAGTTACATTTCCTTAGAGAATAAATTGTTAAAATGATCATCTTACAGTGGCACTGACTATGAACTTTGTTACTTAACATAGAAAATTCTAATTGTAATGGGATTTTTTCCCTATTATGCAATTAATTACAGTGGTTCTACATAGTTTTATGTTTTAACTGTGTTAGGCAGGGATCTTTTTTCACATATACAACTTTAGTAGTGCAATTCCTAATGTATTTTTTTTTCCAATCTGATTCTCCATTTCAAGATTTTAAAGTTGCATCATCTACTATTTTCTATTACCTTCTGTTTAAAAAATAGGAAGATTGGAATTGTTAAGTGTTGTTCTAACAAAAAGATGGGAAATTTTTAACTTTCTGGTCCATTTTCTTCTGAAATCAATGGATTCACAGTGGTTTAGATTCTCTATTGAGAGTCCAGAGACTTAATCATTCTTAGTGATGTAAGATGTTTATCATGTATCAGCATAACAGATTTTTACCAAAGGTTTCATAAATAACTATGGTTGCAACAACATTTAACAAGAAAGATTGTTGACATTACAATAATGTATGTTGATTTTTTTTCAGCTTGTACCAGGTGTAGAACAAAGCAATTTTATATGAATCTAATTTTGTTTTGGGAAAAGTGGAGTAAATAAGATTAAGAAGACTCTCAAGATTCACTGGTTTTGAGTTAAGTTTGAAACCTAGGTAGTTTTTTAGTGCCAGGAAAGTAAGAGGTAGAAAATTCAGAAATGGGGGAAGGGAATGAGAAGTGGGAAAGAGAGTGGAAAGCTAGAAGAAACATTTTTCATGAAGAAACTGAGAATGCATAAAAGGAAAATGAGATAAAAGACATTAAGGTGGGTAAATGGAACAGAAAGGAAGAGATGAAAAGAAAAGAAGTGAAATGAGGGTAGTGTGAGTGTAGTAAAAGTGAGGAGAAAGAGGAAAAACAAATGATGACCTAGAATTGTCAGAGAACGCAACATATTGGAAAACTAAGAGAGAGATTTATTTATTTTTATAATCTGACCACATTCTTCTCAGAATTTTTCTTGGTAATATTGTCAGCAAGGAAGGAAAGACATAGCAATTCATCACTACTGTTGATTGGGGAAGAGACATCATGCCTGCCATTACTGTTTGAAAACAGGATGGCTTTAGAAAGGAAGATGAAAAATTCAGAATGTGACCAAACAAGCTTGGGATTGTATGAGAGCTGCCCTTTCCTAAATGGCTAGTTCCATTTGTAGGACAAGACAAGTGGTAGAACATAATAGCACCCATCAGATACTTAAAAAACATGTCTCAGAAAAATGTTAAGACTTGTTCTTCTTGTTCTTCAGTATAAGACATGTAATAATAGATTTAAACTTTGGGAGGTAAATTCTGACTGAATGTTAGAAAGTTTCTTAAAATTAAGAATAGTTCAACAAACCAAAATGTGCTCTCTCTTGTTAGAAGTTCAAGCTGGGGCAGATAGTTACTTTTCTGAAATGTTTTACAAGTAGGCCTAGCTTACTGATAACTTAAAGTGTTCACTTGAAGTGAAGTGTTAATACCACTTTATAACGTCTTGGAATACTACATCCAGTTTTGGTCACCACGATGTGAAAAGAAGTTGAGATTCTAGAAAGAGTACAGAGAAGAGCAACATAGATGATTAGGGGACTGGAGGCAAAAAAACATATAAAGAACGGTTGCTGGAATTGGGTATGTCTAGTTTAATGAAGAGAAGGACTAGGGGTGACGTGATAGCAGTGTTCCAATATCTCAGGGATTGCCACAAAGAAGAGGGAGTCAAACTATTCTCCAAAGCACCTGAAGGCAGGACAAGAAGCAACAGATGGAAACTAATCAAGGTGAGAAGCAACCTAGAACTAAGGAGAAATTAGAACAATTAATCAGTGGAACAACCTGCCTCCAGAAGTTGTGAATACTCCAACACTGGAAGTTTTTAAGAAGAGACTGGACAATCATTTGTCTGAAATGGTATAGGGTTTCCTGCCTGAGCAGGGGGTTGGACTAGAAGACCTCCAAGGTCCCTTCCATCATCATCATCATCATCATTGTTATTATAATCGATATTGTTATTAATGTTATTATTTTAACATTGAATTTACAAAGTTGATGAAAAACATTTATGACCAGTCCTCAAATTGCAGACTTCACAGCATTCCTGCCCACATCCATATGATCACAAATAAGGCACTTAGCAACCCCGTTTACAATGGTCACTGTGTTCTGTAATCACATGATCATTATTTGTGATCTTCATACCCAGCTTCCAAAAAGCAAAGCCAATGGGAAATCTGGCAGAAAGTCATAAGTTATGGTCACGTGACATCATACTTAGTGACTATGGGTGATTTGCTTAATGACTAGGGTCAGAACTTAGAATGTATAAGTCGGTACTGTCACGTGACATTGCACTTTATGATCGCATTGCTAATCAACAGAGTTGCTGGTTCTATTTGTAATCAGTAAGTGAAAACTATCTGTATTTTAATTCCTGTACTTAGACTCAGTGGCCTAAGTACTTCTTCTAATACTGTGTTCGTACAATAATAGCTAATATCTTAATATATTATTAAAACAGGCCTGTCAGGAGCAATGTGAGAGAAGCCAGTTTCTCTTAGGCATGTAGACTTACTCAAAAAATCATTACCTTTCTGCACTCATGATTACTTTTATGGAGAAAATTTAGGAATCCAGTTGAAAGACTTTCATAGAGCAGAATTAACCTGTTGAGGTGCTTCATTTATTGTTAAAACAAAAGAATGTCAAGAATTAAATAATTGTACGTATGATATTAGCTGATGAGACTGGATAGGTTTTCTAAAGGAATATTAAGCCCTCATGCTTTAGTGCATAAGACAACTGCTAACTGATGGAAGTTAAATGTAGCCCTATCTCTAATGTGACATTTATTGCATAAATGTCAACCATAAAGTTTTTTGCACCTTCTTTGGAAACATTTAGGACTTGCCTGTTCTCAGGTTTATACAGCTGAAACAGTTGTCTCTATTGCACTTAGAGAAATAGTTCCTTTATAAGCTACTAGGTCTAATATTTCATTATTAAATGAAAGAAACATTACTTTTTGTAATTTGATATAATGCTAATACTTGCACAAAGGAAAAATGACTGAACTAAAATTTTCTTAAATTCAACTTTCAGATTTTCTCAGTTCCACATTAATACCTCTAAAATCTCTGCCAACAACAGAAAGTTCCCTGCTCTCTTGCTTACAAGTAACTTTATATGTCCTGTAACAAATAATTAAGGAAAAAGTTTATTTATTAAATCTGAGGCCAAACAAACATACAATGAAACATTCAGAACAATTGAAGTATATGCTTAAATTACATAAAGTCCAAAGAGCAGGGTGATTTTGATATAAGAAAGATGGGAAATTTTACCCATGTGCACCTGGATACTCAAATCTCAGACCATCTGCTTAAATTCTGCTAGGGTTTTATCAGGACATAGCATAAGTAAGACTGGTTATAGCAAACAATGTATACAGTATCTGATTTTGGTTAATTAGTTTTTGCAGCGTGAATTTAATCTATTATTAAGGTAAGATACGCCACAGATTTGCTGTGCCTAAGGTTTTATGTGTTATGTTGCACAAATCTCAAAAGAGATGCAGCTCAACTCTAATCTTGTTAGACCATTACAAGTTTAATGAAGGAATGTGTACTATTGTTTTTAGAAATTTAGATTTTACAGACTATAAAATTCCTGTGGATACAAGAATTTAATTCTTGTGTATTCTTGTGGACACACGACTGGGTTTCGTAGAGCAACATACCTATAACTTTGGTCTTAAATAACTTAATACAGATGGGACAAAATTCTCAAATCTATTAGAATAGTCATGCTTCAGTTCCATCTTTAAAATTATGTCATTTTGTGGGATTTCAGAGACCAAGCTTCTCCGTGTTATCCTTGTTGTGTGAAATAGATCCCCATGAAATCTGCATGGCCCCGTTTCTGTTGTCATCTAAGTAAGACTTAAAAACAGTTGTTTTCAAATATATTGTTATAGGAATATTTTTTCTTGCTCTTCTTGATTTTTCCTTCCCCAGTATAGTAACATAGAACTCTATACTATTTTGGACAATTTTTAATTTCAATAAGCAAATCAAATGACATTGTTAATGTGGGCTGCAATGGCTCAGCAGTTAAAGACACAGAGCTTGTCAGCTGGAAAGCTGGTTCGAGAGCTGAGTGCCATGTATTGGGGAACTCCCGTTCCTTGCCCCAGCTCCTCCCCACCTACTGTAGCAGTTCAAAAGCATGCAAATGTGAGTACATCAATAGGTACCACTTTGTGGGAAGGTAACAGTGTTCCATGTGGCTTTGGCATATAGCCATGCTGGCCACATGACCAGCGGACAATGCTGGCTCCCTTAGCCAAGAAATGGAGATGAGCACTGCACCCTAGAGTCAGACACAACTGGACAGGGAAACATTTACCTTTACTTTTATTATACATACTTGTAGAGTCTGTCTTGATTTATGATTTATTCATAACATTGTTTTTATACCTGAAAATAGGTAAGTTTTACTGGCTATCTCTTGTCTTATGTAAGCTAGTGTACTAGTTCCATCATGCTGGGTATCTTTGCATTAATTATCACTTTTAGAAATACAGTGAATGATCATGTCACTCTGTTTCATCTGCCACATCAATCATGAACTATCTGAGCTTGATCTGGGTGTATATTCAAGAATTGGCATTGTCTTGTTTCCCTCCATATTGACAGATTCTATAAATGCAGTCCACTTATATAAGCAGCTGTACACATGATACCCAGTTTATTTTCAAGGCTAATTGAGGGAGATGAACCTGCAATTCCTGCAATTCTCAAGCCATGAAACTTTATACTAAATTCTCACAATCAAAATCATTCAACCTAAAATGAGGATCACAGAATTTTAACTTGCCCTTGAAACTGGTCAAAATCCTCCATAAAAATATTACGCAAGACGGTTGCAGTGAGGCTTTGGACAATAGTGTGTGATGGTTAGATGCCTTTATTTGTTTACCGGCATCTGTCCTGTATGAATGTTACAGATGAATGTGTGAAGAAACATCTTCAATCCTCAGGAAGAAACAAAAATAAAATAAAATAAAAAATCAGAGAGCCGGTAAAAAAAAATCAGAATCTACATTAAACAGTCTAAAGATGCTGAACATGAAATCAAACACAGACAAGAAAAGTCTTTCAAGACATCTCTCAAGTGGGCTTGCTGAAGATTCCTAGTTGGCAAAAGAGAGAGTTTTATTTTATTTTACATTTTAATTTTTATATGGCCACCCAGTTTAGTTTAGTTTAGTCTAGTTTAGTTTAGTTTAGTTATGCATTATAAATATATATTGAGAAAACTGGACTGGAAGAAGATGATTTTAAAAATGGAGAAAGAAATATCAGTTGGGCTATATTGATGATACTACTTTGTTAGCTGACATACTATAGAGAAGAAAGTCAAGGAGCAGAGTGAAAAAAAATATACAGACCAAATTAATAACAACAGTTACAACAACCAGCCTTAAAACTAACAATGAAGATATTGCAGTGAAACTTATTTTCTGCCTTTTAGGATCAACTATGAAAAGTAATGGAACAAGCAGTCCAAAAGTTGAGGGTTCTCCATCACTGGATGCTTTTAAGAAGAGACTGGACAGCCACTTGTCTGGAATGGGCAGGGTCTCCTGCTTGAGCAGGGGGTTGGACTAGAAGACCTCCAAGGTTCCGTCC
This sequence comes from Bothrops alternatus, assembly GCA_034064705.1. Classification (NCBI taxonomy): domain Eukaryota; kingdom Metazoa; phylum Chordata; class Lepidosauria; order Squamata; family Viperidae; genus Bothrops; species Bothrops alternatus. The sequence continues at coordinate 3,583,732 of JARGCV010000008.1, forward strand.
AACTCTATTATTCTGTTAAAAACTTGCCAGAGATTAGCAATTAACAATTATCAATGAAATCCTTGGAAAAGTTAATCAGATACTGGGATACTACAAAGATCAGAATCATACAAGAGATGGCATTCCTGTTACACTCTATGGAAGCAAAATTTGGACTTTGAATATATTTCAAGTAAACATAAGAAAGTGCACATCTGTAACTATGTACATATAGTTTGTTACTCTGAACATAATTAAAATAGAAATAAATGGATAAATAACACTTAATCTCATAGAATTTCAACAATTGCACAGCAGCTATGAAGTGCACTCACTCCAAATTTGTTTTCAAGACAATTCAAGACAATTCTTGCAAATAATAATAATAACTAAGAACATCTTGCAAGTTCCACATAGAGAGTGCCAATAATTGGAAAATTCTATAGTGTGGTATTATTAAACATATCTCAAAGGCAGTAGGATATTCAAGAGAGTTGCAGTAGGTCATCTTAAATGATAGGTTCATATGGAAGCAGATGCTCCACTCTTTCTCACTTCATAATCATTTGGGGGAGGGTGATATGAGTAAACCATCAGTTGGAAGTATATTTAACCTTGTGGCCCTAGTTACTTCATACAAAAGTCACAGGATGTGGTCAAATATTTTCTGCAGCCTAATTATAAAAATATAAGCCATTGAGTAAATGGTCATTTGTATAAGAGAGGGATAAGCATCCTTCCATTCCCTAATTACCAATTATTCCCTACAATTATGTAAATTTGTTTTATTTATCTCAGCAAATTAATTTTCCTTAATATGCAGTTACTGAGAAAAATGCTCACATCACATTGAAAGAAAACTATTTATTTATTTAAAGATTTTATATGGCCACCCAATAAGAGTACAATCACGACTTGATCATCCATCAACATCATAATGCTATTATCTAGAACAATAATTGTTTGCATTTTGGTTTAGTGTTGAATTGTTAATTCTGAGATTCTTGAAAGCCTCACATATACTAAAGAAAAATTAATTTTCTGTCAAATAAATGCACATATTTGCATTTTCAGTAGGATACAGATTAACAATAGTTTCTGAGTCATTATGTGGAAGTTTAATATAGATTCTGAATGTAAAACAGGCAATGTAACATGAACATGGCCATGGTTGTTAATGGCTTGTTTTAGCTGGAAGCTATAAAATCATCCAAGGACTCTGTTGGTGTTGGAATAATAATTTACCTATACAATTACCACATGGTGGATTTTTGCAGCTCTAATTCTGTGTTATTAATAATGAATAAAATTGCAATTTTCTCAGGTTGCTCGGGGCAATGGGGAATTAGTTCAATGAATATTTCAGTGCATTATTTTAATCATAACTCCACAGATTTCAAGTGGCCAGTGTTTTATACTTTTAAGTTTACTCTTCTAAAGGATTCTAGTAATTAAAGTGAAAAATATTTGCTCTTAAGTCCACTCTATGATGTACAGTTCTTTTTAAAAACACTAAAAAAAGCAAGAGGTGTCATTAATACTTGTAATTTGATACTGCATTTGTTAATGGGCTTCCTCTGATTAATGGCTTTTTTTTGGTGGACAAAATATTCTGAGACGAGGCAGAATCCATGAATATTTAAATGAAAGTAAAGAAGTTATTGAATATTCTTATTTTAAGAATTCATATATTTGTTGTAGTTTGTTTGTAATCACGAAACAAACATGTGCTTTATACAGCTTTTTCCTAAACAATGGTACAGACAGAATTTACCTGTAGATGGTGATTACTTTCTCTTATTTTTTTTTTAATTCCTTAGCCAACTGCATGATTTTTGGCGCTTAGATTACTGGGAAGATGATCTTCGCCGGCGGAGACGATTTGTTCGCAATGCTTTTGGCTCCACCCATTCTGATGCATTACTAAAAGCTGCTGCAGAATACGGTCAGTATCACTGTAACATTCTTACTGTCCTAAATGTAGTCAGAATTGTTATTAGCCTCTGTTGGAGTGAAATCTGTCCATTTTTATTATAGTGTTTTCTATTTTTTACATTTAGCATTTTAGTTATCTTGTATAGCTAAATACATTTCAACATAGTTAACAATAATTTTCAAGCTTGTCCAGTTTATATTTTATTTAAATACAAACAGGACTGGGGATATTAGAATAATGTATACACATAAATGAAAAACTATAAATACAGTAATAATCCAGTTAGTTTTAGAAAAAAATATGGTTCATTGAATCCAAAGAAAGAGGTAGGGGGTTTTTTTTTGACAAGGTTAATATAAAAGGGCTTTCACATTTCTTAGTTTTATAAGTCTCTTTTATTTTAGAGAATACAGAGAGAAGCCCATTTTTGGAAGCAAAAAATTGAGAATAAGATAACCTTTCTGAAAAGCACTCTGCTCTTAAAAGTGTTTCATTGTATGATTATAGAGACTTATTGCACTGCTTCAAGCTGACAGTGTATATGGAGTATTATATGTATATATAAATTCCATTGTCAGAGTGAGCTAATAAATTTACAAATAGCAAATCACCTCCTATTAAAGATCTAATAAGCCAAATTTAAATGAAAGAATTTACAATCTCATTGAATTAATTGGGAATGTAAACCATTCCAGAAATTTATTCCACAGTACTAGCCTCTGTAGTTTGGTTGAATTATGTAAATTTAGTAATTTAGTAATTTTATATATACTCTTTTAATCTCCAATTAATCTGATTTAACTTTATAAAAAATGACTAAAAGTTGGAAACTATGAAGAAAAGAGAAAAAGCCCTGCAATAGGAAAAAAATATGAAAAAAGAATGAAGAAACTATTTGTAACTATATGCCTAATAATAGAAATCCTTGTTTATATGCCACATTTTAATTCTTATCTCTTAAGCCCTATCAACAATTTTTATTTTGCTTTTAATGAAAATGATTCCTACTGAGCTATGTCAGACTGAATTTCATGGAACTCATATTTGAGTAGCATATAAGATTGCACAATTATAATTCTTGAAAGCTGCTACATTCAATGCCTTTCTCAGCCCTCTGTAGTATGGTTCGTGTTGCTTTCAGATCCCTTTGTTTCAACTAACTCTTTTCTGAAAATATAACTGAAACAGTATAAGTGCTGCTTCAGACTTGTTTAGATTAGTAAAATACTTTAAAGGTTTTATATAGCATATTCTTAGATTTTATGATGCTGCTTCTCTAGAATGCCATGTATTAGGTCAAGTTGCTCTGTGTTCTTCAATAAATACATCGACTCACAGCAGCTTTCCATACTTTCATTCTTGATGATATTAGAACCTTATAGCATTTGACTTGCAGAGCTTTACTTCTCACTAATCTTCATATGTCTTCAACCAAGGAGTCTGAAAGCAAAATTGTGTTACAGGCCATCCTAAGACACAACCGCTATTTTATTTTATTTCATGCCATTGTTATTTCTCTAATTTATGTTGAAGAACAAGAGGGAATAGATGCCATGGGGAAAAAATAGGACGCTTTTTTAAAAAGTAATTTCTGATTAGTTTGAAGTACAGTATTGGTACAGACAAGATATGTACATCCTGCTGTTCTTAGCCTCTCTTCCCTTGACCCTTGTAGCAATGACTTTAATAGGGATTGCTACATGGGAGAGATTTTAACTTCCCTCCTCCGGTGAATTATACTCTGTGTCTTCTCTGGTGTGTGTGTACATACATATGTATATGCCCCCTTGTATGAATAGCCAAGTCTGACCCATCATGCCATGACAATTAAAAAAGGCTCCCTTAATACAAATTGATGTCATATGCTGTGCCTATGTTACCACAATCAGTCTTGCTTATTTGTAGTCTGAAACTAACAGAGGGCAGGAGCAGCAAGCCACATTTATGAAATGAGAGAACTGTTTGTTATTGTGCTTAAAAGGAGGTTTTTTTTAAAGATTGTGATCTAGCTTAATCATAAGAATGTCATACAGATTAGCCATTGATATTTCTCCTCGTACATTTATTTCCCATGATACCATGTACCTGGAGAAATATAGATAGTGTCATTACTGTTTATATTACAGGTCACAGTGGAAAGATGTTATCTTTTGCAATTTTAGGAAGTCCTTTTTTTCTAAAGTTTTCAGTATCAAAATTAAGAACAGTCTTCCAGAAGAATTTAAAACAGCTTTCATTGAGATTAAGTCCAGAGAAGTTTTACCTTGATTGGAGGGAGGGGGTGTATTTTGGAGGCTTGTACTTATGGATTTTAATATTAAAACTTTTACTTGATCCAACTGTATAAGAAAACATCCTTAACACTGATGTTATTTTTATACCTCCTGGTGATACTAATGAGTTGAATAATTTATGAGGTTGTCATGTAAAAAGGATTTGGTGCAATTTGATGTATTTTCAACCTCTGGTGCTGGAATGTGATTAATAAAGAGCTGGAGGCACAGCATTTTTTTCCCCCGTGGGGGCTTAACTTTCATTAGGGATTTTTCATCAGTTTTATTTTGATCATTTTATATCTTTTTTAATACCAGAATCACAGATAAGTACTATAGAGAAAACCATTGATTTTTTTGTTATGTAAAAAGTTGCAAGTTACATAAGATAATTCACTGTCCACAAATATCTTCATAGTAGAAACAAACAAAAAAAAAAGAATTATATGGATGAGTGAGGGGTTTTTAAATTTTTTTTTAAATGGTAGCATAAATACTGCTTTACATTTCTATGTAGAATAGACTGACAGTTATCACTGTGTGGAGGGAATTGTGATTAAATATCACAGCCAAGAAATGTTTAGTCAGAGCCTAAGTCAGCAAGCTCATCTGGGTCTGTGATCAAAGGCGTCAGCTTAAATAGGTCTGATCAGGCATTGCAGACAAGGGCAGGCAGCCTCAGCTGAGCAAAAAATCACAGAGCAAAGATGACAAAATTAATCAGTCAATTCTTTGGCAATAAATAACAAGATATGCTGAGGTCTGCAGATGAGAGAATTTCTAGGTTCTGCGGAGATGCATCTACTTAATGCCTGATTTATCTAAGCTTGCATAGCCATCAAGACATGACCTTGATGAATAAAAGAGCACTCTCTAACTAATCTAGACTTAAATCACTATTGATAGTGAACACATGGTATATAATAGTATTATGATGCTAACTGATCAAGGAACACAGGAGTTTTTTGGAAATAACAGTTCTCTCTATGGATTTTGTACTTGCGCAAGGGAGGAGTGGCAGATATTACCTAAAGAGGTAAAACATTAAAATTTAGTGGAAATGTTTCAGATAATTTGAGAACCTGAGAACTAAACAACATTAAGTTGTTCATTTTCATTCATTCAATTAAAATTTCAGTTGTTTGTATAACATTTTGTACAGAAAATATTTTAAAATAGCATTCCACATTAAATTCTCTTTTTACTGTACTGTATTTCATATTACCTTTCTATAGTAGTTTTGTTAATTATACGGTTTTGTTATTGCCACAGGCAGTTTACAAAATCATCCTGATCCATGTAGAGAACTGTTTATATAACTGACTGTGTGATTGCTTGACGAAACTTAACATGAATCTCAAATCTCAAAGCTTGCAAATCCACACTCACCAATTTCTTTAAAACTCGAACCTTTGGAAAGAAAATTTGCAGTGTTGCCTTTTCTATATAAATACATGCTTTTAGAAGTGCTTTATGCATTGGGATAGAGGAATTAGATGGAATGGCTGAATTGAGGTGTAGCTTAGAAACTTGGTTATTCAATACACCAACCCTGATTCTGACTCTGGATGTTGATCTTCACATCTCTTTGTAAACTAATGAAGTAAATCATTTTAATTAACTAGGATTGGAGTAAAAAAAATGCTCCAAAGATGAAAGTGGAAGGCAGTCCCTCACTGGTCCTTACCACTTTTATCCATGGAGAATGTTGTTCTAGACTCTCCTTTTTACCACGAGTTGTCTTCAAAAGGCTTCCAGGTTTCATCAGTCTCTTCTATTTTTCAATCTAATAAGGATGATCTTAGAGGAAGCAATGAAAATGAGAAAAGCATGTAAACCTGCTTCACTTAAAAAGCTTTCTAGTTTTTGTTTTTGTTTGCAGGTTTGTTTGGGTTTGAGTTTTGTATTGTATTGGTGCCATTAAGTACCAAATTGAAAAGTGATAATTGGGGGGAAATGATGTGGGAGGGTGTAAAAATAACTTCTTCCCTTAGATTTGAATTAATCTGAGTTAACATTTACAGTTAACATTTTCCTTAAAATAAATTTTATCATTATTTTCCAAACAATTTTGTTTGTTGTATTATGTTGTGATTGCATAATTTGCAAATTTATTATAATTGGCTATTACATAGTCAATAATATATTTTTGGTTATTTCAGAAATAATTCTCTCAATATAAACTTTTAATAAGTTTTTTGCCCTTCAAAATAAACTAGATTTCTGTTAAAGTTACATTTCAAACTTGTATTTAGAAGAAGGAAGAAAATGCTATAAAAATTAAATAGTGAAAATACTGCATGGCTTTGAAAGCCAGTACACTCTATTAGCAAAACTGTCAATATAAAAAGTGCATTCCATTTCCACCTCCTCCTCTAATAACCTTTTCTATGTTACTCACAGACAGTTCACATAATCAGAGTATATTGTCAGCTTACTGGAGTTGGGGAAGCATGAAATGAAAATCACTTTAATATTGATCCAATTCTTTCTTGCAAGTGTCCTTGATGTCCTTTTCTACTGAGCAGTAGCTATTTGTTTTATTTAGGGAAATAATTTGGTTATGACTGCTCTTTGCAAAATGTATTTCAGGGCAATTATTATTAAAATAGTTTTTTGCAGTTTATTATTTTCATATATAATTTTTTTACAATATAGTGGCACGAAATCGCAAGTAGTCACCATCTTATTTACCAGTCTATGTTATAAGACAGCACTCTCATAGCTTAAGATACGATGAAATTATGTGTGTGTGTGTGTTTGTGTGTGTATACATATAAAATATATATAAATTTTTTATTGATAATTGCAGCATGAGGTCTTTATCTGTCCAACCATCTTGGTACTAAATTCCTTATGTAACTAAACACTGAAGAATAAGATAACATTCAACATTTTAGATATCTTTTTTTCACATAGCATGCAAATTAAATTGTTTTTAAAATAATTTGAATCCAATATTTCATGTTAAATTCTGGAATGTCACCTATAATATTTATCTTTAGTTTTTAATTTTACATTATATAACAGGATCTTTTCTTTCTTTCTTTCTTTCTTTCTTTCTTTCTTTCTTTCTTTCTTTCTTTCTTTCTTTCTTTCTTTCTTTCTCTCTCTCTCTCTCTCTCTCTCTCTCTCTCTCTCTCTCTCTCTCTCTCTCTCTCTCTCTCTCTCTCTCTCTCTCTTTAAATTGCAATTTTCTCTTATGTTAAATGGCAACTAGATCTCTTCTAGTAAATATAATTTCAGATATTCACCTTGGAGAGTCCTAGCAATACACTAACTCATTTTCTTTAAAAATCTCTTTCAAAATAAATCAACTTTTTTTGGTAATTCAGCATGTGATAGGATTTTATAAATATAGTTTTCATGGTGCTTCAGCAAAAAAAAAGTATTAAATGAACCTGAACATTTTTAGAGACGATGATGGTTAAGTGATTTGTTATGATTATATTAAAAGTTTGGTACTTTATGGATCCATAATATTTCCAAATATATGGAAATAAGTTGAAACTTTTAGAAAAGATTGAACTAAGCACCAAAGATTCCACAGTTCAAACCCTGAGCTAGATATGTTCTTTTCTGTTGGTCTCAAGAATATTTTTTAAATCGACATACATTTATTGGCTATTTCAAACATGGAGTAAAGAATTGGAATATCTATAAAACCATAGCAATAGCCTCAGGTTCTTAAAAATGCTGAAATAGTATCTACAGATTTGAGATCTATTTAACATTGTATTTAGGGTACATTGGACTCCTTAAAGAATCTATTTGATTTGATTTTTTTATGCTGGAGGCATAAGAAATTAGAGTGCTTACTGACCCATATGATATGCAATCTTTTAATATTTTGGGGGATAATGTATTAATGTAAATTAGTAAATTTATGCAGAAACATTTAAATGTTAAAGATGTTAATATAATGATCAATTATATACCACATCTTTAGAATGTGACTGTTTATTGGAAAGTGTTGGTTGCATCAAGAATTGGGAAAGTGTCAAAAAGTATATTAAGAAATTATAAATTATTATTGCAAATGTCAAGGAATGGTGTCAGTTATGTGTGATCTATCTCTTTTAAAAAAGCAATTTGCTATTTATCAAAGGATGTAGCAATATGTATTACTATGGCAGAGATTCTTGATATCTTACAATAATAACTTGTATTCACTATATTGTAATAGTGAATCCATTGGTAAACCCATGACTATTGATAAGTATGAAATATAAGATTTTTTTCTACTCCTTTTTAGCTATATGAAGTTTTCATTTTTAAAAAAGATTGTTTTGTTTCAAAAAATAAACATAAAAAGTGAAGGATGAATTTTTTTTAAAGAATAAGGCTTGTAATAATATTGATAAATGTGTGATAATCAGTAATAAATTAATGATAATAATAGTGCAATTTAACCAATATCACAACTTCAAGCCTGAAATTTGGCAGGTTTTTTTAAAATATCATAAATTCATGGAGCACAAGACTATCAAAGATGACTACATAATTACTTCCACTTCAGGAGAATCATGCCTCTCAATATATCTTACAGGAAAGACAAATTAGAAGCTTCTTTTGTATGTCCTTTTGACATCAGATTATATTGGGAACAAAATACTGAATTGCAGATCTAGAATAGGAAATAAATCAAAGTATTTTCCTACTTAGTTTACCACTGTTTTCTTTAACTGGTAATAGTACTGTACTGTACTGTACTGTATTGTATTGTATTGTATTGTATTGTATTGTATTGTATTGTATCACCTTCTACATTTAATGCAGAAGGAAAAGCATCAAGAAGTGAGAAATAATAGTATGCTTTTATGTCCCCATCTGAACAAAATTGTTGCATGAAATGTTTTACAAATTTATGCTATATATTTACTCCTTTTCAAAAACGTGTTTTTATTTTCTGCCACTTTACCAAACTGAATTATAATGCTGTATTTCCTGATCTTCCAATACAAAGATAAAAAACAGCAACATCTTACATTCTTAGTTAAAAGAAGAATTTTATATAGAGTTATTTAAAATCAGAGGGCATTAGAAACTGTAGGAGTTCAGTCACATTCAATTCAATCTCATATGGGCAATTATGATTTCAGGATGGATTTGAGTAAAGAATAAGGTAAGTATATTAATGTGCATAACAAAATCATTAAGTAAAATTTAATCATGGCCTTCGTAAGCTACTTTAAGTTCTTGGGATGAATACTTGTGAAAAGCAATGGTTTTAATGCTACTGCCTTTATCGCCTTGATGTTTTAACTCTTACTGATCACAGTTAATACAATACTGGTAAACTGGCAGAAAGGTTTAGAATGGATTTCAGATTGCAGCTCAAGAACCATGCAGTTAGGACTGCTAGAATTTCAGGTAGAATGAAGCCAAGGAAAATGTAAGATATTCTTGAGAATTTGTAAAGAACTTGCTAGTGAAGTGCATCAAACTGGGATCTTACATCCTGATATACAGTAGTTCTATAAGGTCAGTACCTTCTTCTGGTGTATTCTTAGATCATCAGACTCAGTTAGCAAGGTACCCTTTGTTTTTTTGTTAATACCAGAATAATGATGTGTTTGGCAGGAATCAGGCCAGATTGTTTTTAGTTTATGGCACACCCAGTTGTGAAGAAATCCAAATGCCTTCTTGCCATATTTCTCAGTTTCATCCTGATAGTATGCTGCAGATTATACTTTGAATGTCTTTATTTTACACTTACCTTATAATCATAGAACAATACAATAATAAATGAACCAAAAATATTATTGCTTAGAAAAAAATGTATACTTTAACAGGTAGTGAAATAATGGTATTTTTATGAAGACTACTTATGACTATTTCAGACTAAGACAGTAAAAGTTGCACATTGGCTAAGTAGTTTCAGAAAGAAGCAAGAGGAAAGTTTCACCTTACATTTTTATTGTGTAAAATTTTTTTTTTTACTTGAGCTCATTGTTTTATTGTTAATGGGACAAACTTTCAGTATGTTGACACACATTTAGAAGCCACACAAAGCTGTAAAATATAAGAAAAAAGCATTCTTTAAGAAAAGAAATCACCCCACGAAGCTGATTTCCAGATGTTTGGAAACATTAGAATGTCCTGTCAGTACATTTAGGTAACACTAAAATGAGTTAACTTTCCATTCTGCCAGCCCTCTTCAAAGATGAAAGGAAAATCACTACATAAATTGCCTTATCTATAATTTACTGAAGTAAGCTGTGGAATGAATTCTGAAAGATGCAGAATTCTCTTTTGGTTAGTATCGCAGCTACTAAACTAACTGTACTGTTATTTCTACTTTACCTTTAAAATGAAATTAGTGACTTTAAAGTCAAATAGATGTTAATGAATTATGATGTTGAGTAGTTTGTTTGAACTGAGTTGTGTGTTTGACTTAGATTTGGATGTGAAATTTTGTGTGTTTTTACCCTTCAGTCAACTCATGTCTAAAATCAGCCATATACTGTCTGTGCATTTATTTAAGTAGCCTTGAACTGACTTCTAATAGTTATGGACAGTTATTGTTATTGACTTAGATTTGGATGCGGAATTTTGTTTTTCTGTTTTTACTCTTCAGTCAACTCATGTCTAAAATCAGCCACATACTGTCTGTGCATTTATTCAAGTAGCCTTGAACTGACTTCTAATAGTTATGGACACAGCAGGTAATCTTTGATGTTTAGGTTGCATACCTAGAACCAGCTGTGACCTGAAGAATCTAAATGAGAATTTACAAGTTTAAATGACATTTGAGAAGAAAATATGGATGTTACTCAAATCAATGTTGATGTGTCAAATGCTTTTTTAAAAAGTTTGTCTGTTTTTCTATGTTATGGTTGTTTTCTTGTTCTTTATGAAATGTATGCATAGAAAGGAAAAGAGGAGAGGAAAATACAGACAAAGAGAGAGAGAGGGAGGTAGGGAGAGAGTGAGAGAGACAGAGAAAAAAAAGAAAAGGTTCTTATTAAATTGAATAAATGGCCAGTTTTGTTTGGTTTCATAAGAGTTTTGGTTTACTACTCAACATACTTTTAAGTCACCTCTAGACAAGCTGGGTGGCCCATAAATCTAATATGATCTACCTACTAATAATACCTTTTATTTCAATGCATCTAATTCAATTTTTCTTTTTATTATTGTTATTTTATTTAAAAAAAATAGTGATCTACTGTGGATGTAATTTTTCATTCCCCTTTTCCTGATTAATTATATAAAACTATACTTTTCATTTTTTAAAAAAAGTTAGTAGGTAGATTGTGTCTATAACCAACCAGACTTCATAATTGACAAATGTGCCATGAAAGTGGATGATTACATAGGTTCGTGCCTCGTGCATTTTATCAATAGAATTATTTAGTATAATGTTTCTTTTGATCCAAGTGAGTGCCTTTAGTGTCATTGATTCATAAGCCAAGGTATGGAAATATCTAAAAAAAAATCTTCCATGGTCCAACTAAATTTTTCTCAAAACCATTAGGACTAATTCTGTCAATATAATTAGTACAAAATATGCACCGATTTGAAACATACCTTGTGTACCTTATTATTTCTCTATACTATGATTTCCTAATAAATTTAATTTTAATCCATCAATGGTATATTTTCCATCCATTATTTTTCTGTCTATTACTGTACCTATCATTTAGAACATATACATTTCTGAGAATTTACATTTATGCTGAATTAATACAGTTGTAATCTGCAACAAATAACATAATAAAGATTGATGATAAAATTTGGCTAGGTCAAAATATGTCCTAAACCTTAATTGTTCATTGCAATGGTAGTGTAGTGTTGTATTCCATTATATCTGGTACAAAAACATTATAAAATCATATATTGTTATTTTAGAAATTGAAAATATTTAAAGAAAGCAAGCAGGGATAGGGAAAAAAATACAAGTATCTCTAAAGTTGCATGCAGTTTTCCAGAAGACCAAGAAATGTCTTTGTTGTTACACCGAAAAACATAATAATAATCATCTGTGCATTTCACTTAAATTCATGTAATTAACAGGAAATTTGAATGTCATCCCCCGAGTTCCTAAAAAAGAATACAGATCAGATTTTAAGGCAGAGTAAATTAAAATGAATCTGCATTTGGAATCATTTAAATATACCAAATTTAGAATGAAAATTTAGGTGATTTTTTTTCATTTATCTATGACAGTTTAAATTCTGAAAATAGAAAAACAGATAAATATTTTATCTAACTATTCAATTAGTTACTTGGCTTCTGGTCTGAAATAAAAAATAACCAAAATACTGTCATTAATATTAAAATTCAGAAGGCATGCCTATATTACAAAATATGTGCTTAAATGTTTTTGATTAAATATTGAATGTGGAACACAATAACTACAGTCTAAATGCTATATATAAAACAGAAATGTAGATGTATTTTATGCCATGTATTAGAATAAAGTTTTAAAATAATGAAATTATTTTATAAACCTCAAGGCTTGTTAATGTCTTACTTAATGCTGACTACCTTATATCAATTAAGTAACATTGTTTATTATTTGATATATTTTACAACATTTAAATATACATTCAAATTAACATTATTAAAGGAGTGTTTTATTTTAAAGTGTGCTAGTTCTGTTCTAAGTGTAACAGGAATTTGCAAGAGGTTCCAATTTGAATATTGAATAGTCAAAATTCTTGATATATTTAAAGACTAAAACTAAATAAAAAATAACAGTAGACAAACCCAATCATTATTCCAAAATGCAATTAGGATCTTGGTCAATGTTTAATGAAATAAAAATAAAGGTCCAAAACCTTACAATCATAACCAAGGAAGCTTATTATTAACAATATCCTTTCATAAAATGTTAATGATAATGTACATATATGCATATGCATGTACATATTGATTGATTGATTGCCTCCTCACATAGAGATCATCTTCACCAGAACTAATATCAATTTTTAATCTGAATGCTTAATTATAAAAATGCTAAATAGTCATAATGTTGGCCTTTATTATATCATGTTCAGTGTTAGTATTATTAGCTATGCATAATTCAAAGCAAATGCATTTTTAAACTGAATCTGTGCCCTTCTGCTTTGAAAAAGAAAAATATTGTGTTTCGAGAATACCTCTTTAGAATTATATAACTAGACTATCTTTAACAAATCTGCTCAGAACATATTGCATATAACAGGATACAAGGTAATGCAGTGGTTTATAGAAGCTGCTTGTTAATTTCTTGATGAATGTATAGTGAGGCCAAAAAATCCATTCAGTATAGCATGTTTTCTGAAGATAGATGATCTCAGATAAATTCTGTGCCCAATCAAAGTTTGATTTGTTAGGTGTTAAACCATTTCTTTGTAAGGACAGTGTTTATAAACCTTGTAATGAGCCAGCCCCCTGTGACATTATAGTTCTTTCTGTAATTTTGATAAATGGAATTCTAATTCATAAAGGATACATTGATTGAAGGGCAGCTTTCGGTGTCCTACACTGTCATTTAGATAAATGTTTATTACATTGTGGCAAACTGAATGATAGAGAATGACAAAAAAACTGCAGTTTCAATCATACTAAAGAACCCAAGCAATTCTTTAAAAAATGCATTTTTCATATTGTAAAACAAAATTAATTTCAAGAAGATTTATATAAATCGTTAAACTGTACATTGAGCAAATTCAATGACTACTGCATTTCTAGTGCATGTGCCTTATCAGGTTGTTATAACAGAGGAACTGCCAGTAGTGTGATACTTTCATTTTTTATGGTTTTATCTTTTATTTTGAAGTTTACATAATAACCAATAATCCTAACCCATTTTGTCTAAAACATGATATCTGGTTTTTGTAAAGGCTTGAAAACATATTTTGAATTACAAATTAATTCCATTAATTTTGTATTTGAAAACATTTAATAAATGTTCAGACTAAACTGAAATGTTGAATGAAAACAATGTTTATTTTATAGGAACTGAAGAAGATGTGGTGAAATCAAAGAAAACCTTTCGAAGTCAAGCTGTAGTCAACCAAAATACTGAAACTGAACTCATGCTAGAAGGGGATGATGATGCTGTCAGTCTGTTGCAAGAAAAGGAGATTGATAATCTTGCAGGTATCAAAAAATTATTGCTATTACAAATCTAATTAGAATACTTGATCTAAAAATTCAACTTTTGGCAAAAAAAAGTTATCATCTATCTCCTATATTTTGGAAAGATTTTGCTGCGTATAGAATTTGGTACAGTTGCTATTTAAGATATTGGTTAGTGTAATATGTTCTATTGAATCTGGTCACTAATCATTACAGTCATTATACACATACTGAATTAAGCTTTATCTAGCACAAAAATAAGATTGATATTGATATATATATATATATACACACTATTGTTAGATTTTATAGACCTGTAATTACATGTTCATTATAGGAAGACAATTAATAGCATTAAAAATTGATTTCTTATATTTTATTTAAATATGCAATTCTGCAACTGTGGTTTTTAACACTTAATTATCATTTTAACTTAAAAATAGGTTGTTTGCATATGTGTACCCATAATGGTATGTGTCAATGACCAGGCAAAGAGATATTGCCTAAGGCAGGGGTCCCCAACCCTTGGTCCATGGACCAGCACTGATCCACAACATGCCAGAAACTGGTCCATGCAAACAAGCAAAGCCCCATCCGCAGGATGCAGGCAGCATGCAAAACCATGCCCCCTCCGGTCTGCTGAAAATCCTCTCTCCATGGAACCAGTCCATGGTGCCCAAAAGATTGGGGGCTGCTGGCCTCGGGAACAGACATATAAGAGGTAGCATAGCCCAGAGCTGCATAATGGACAGAGCGAGAGGCTCAAAAAGGACTCTCCCTAACTTCTCAGATTGCAAAGGAGTAAAAAAAGTATTGCAGAATTATATTTTCAGACTTGCAAGATTCATGTCAGCCTTATTAGGAAGAGCTGATGGGAATCATGGCCATATAAGCTAATACTACTTTATTGTAAAGCTACATTAACAGAAGTCTGAAAGTACAATTCTGCTGTCACCATTATAGCCTGTAACTTAGTGAGGGCCCCTTATGAGTCTCTTGCTCTTTTCACACTGCAGCTATGGGCTAAGCTTCCTTTTATCTGCCCATTCTCTGGGTAGTATGTCTTTATCTGCCCATTCTCTGGGTAATATGTCTTTATCTGCCCATTCTCTGGGTAGTATGTCTTCTCCTGGTCTCCCAAGATCATTCTTACATATCATTACAGTATCCAAAATGATGTGATAAACTGAGCTAATCTTTTCATATAGTTCGTTCCCCAGAAAACAATTTTGTAACGTTTTCTTTGAAGTTGCAGTATGAGCACCTCCCTATTGGTGGAAATACTCGCTTTATCCCATTTCCCAGGATTTTCCTTCTATATCCATGAGCAATTAGACAGTTAGCTGTTTTTATCCTTTTCCACAATTATTGATTTGTTTCTTTCTCACTCACTTAAAAAATAAACAGGACAAGGAAATAGGAAGGATGAATATAAGGTCAGGGTCCAGGCTGAAGCACTGATTTTTATGCTCTTCTAATTCTTGCTCGCCCTTCTACCAAAATCCCAAGGATGTGAGAACACTTATGTGGGAATATAAAAATGGAATAGAGTAGAACTAGCACAAGGCTGATGACTATATGAAATGGCCAGACTTTATTTAGGGCATTATTTTTTATTTTCTAATTATGCAAATATGTCTCAAAGGCAGTTGGACTGTTTTTTGCCTTGAGAACAAAACATTTCGTTTCTCATCCAAGAAACTTCATCAGTTGTGATGGGGGTGGAATGGAAGGATAGGTACTGACAGTTGAGACTGGATAGATAGAACCTATCCTTCCATTTCCCCCTCCCCCCAGTCAGACACAACTGTCACTACCTGTCCTTCCATCCCATCCACCCCCTGCCATCGTAACTGATGAGGTTTTTTGGATGAGAAACAAAATGTTTTGTTCTTCTTCCTCAAGGGAAAAAAAAAGTCAGTTGCCTTTTGAAAAAAGCACCTTAGAGACAACTATGACCTGGATGACTGAGAATCTCCACAGACAACTACATAGGTAGAATATGATGGATGAGTTGTCTTTTTCTTCTTAGCCAGTTTCAGTAATATAATTCATGACATTATACCAAGAGCCAGTTCTGAATGCCTACATCCAAAAAATCTTCAGCTGACTAAATTCCACAAAACACACAGCTGGTATCATTACTCAACCTCTTTTCTCCCAAATAAGTTTAACTCCTTTTCTTACCAACATTTCCTCTGTGGCCCTGAAATTTCCCACCTCATACCTAACTACTATTTCCCAAGCCCTCATTTCCATCCTACCACAACTGTGGCAACTACTACTCCGTGCCTCATATTCCAACAGTTATTAATGTGATAAATATTAACCTTTAATGTCCTTCATCTGGGATTTCTGTTGGAAACCTACTGCAAACTCCCCTAGTAGCTATTGTTATCCCATAGATTCCCATTTTTATTCTGCTTTGCATCTGGGAAACACTGTAGGGATTTTCTAGACTTTTGCAAAGATCCCAACTTGTTACTTTTTAGATATAATTGTCATGTGTATAAATTAACTAAAATGACTTTAAAATGTTAGTATTTCAGTTGCACATAATTTTTTCACAATTAAATGATCTTTAAAATCTGGTAAACGGTTTTAGTGTAGCTGGCTAAGAAGATATGGCCAATTTAAAGCATAATTCCACTTCAGTGACTTGTTTAATATTAACAAACATTTCATAATTTTCTGTTCCAGTTTTAGCTCCTAAGTTCCTTCCCAGACTGTTCATTTCAAGAGGCAAGTTTTTATTGATAAATTACAGACAGAAAGATCAATACAAAATAGCAGTGTCTAATAGCTAACTCTGTAAATTAGTATCTCAGTTTGCACAACTATACTGATTATACCGATCATTAACACATTTTTTAGTTTCTAATCCCTGAATTTTAGAATTTTAGAAATGATTTTCAGTAGTTTTTCTTGCAATTAATTATACTAACTTGCAATTATAAAAGATAAATTTTCCATGATAAAACTATTATTTTATGTAACAATAATTTAGTAATAATGTTAGAATAACCCCTTTTTATATTAATATTGAACTGAATGTTTATTAAATAATACATAAAATGTATTTAATGCAGCAACATACTACTTCAAAATTTGTTTATGAAGAACAAGATATGGGCAGGACAAATATCAACCATGGTAACTTACGAAACATGTAGGAGTGCATAAAACCATTATGCAATCAAGCCATAAACTTGTTTCAACTTTCTATTTCAACTGGCAGCGGCAATCTCAACTCCTGTGTATTCCCTTCAAAGGCTTTATCTGCATTCAATAGCTTTATCCCAGGTCCCTTCTTCTTAGTTCCACCTTTCTGAAACTCATCTTTTCTGTGTTAAGTTCCTCACATAATTTAGAAAGCAGCCACTTCTTTGGACTGGAAACAAGCCACAGGAGAATATTGTTCGCCATTTGCTCCACTTGTGCAAAAAGAGGAAAGTAAGAAAGTGATTAATAATGCCCAAGGAGTTAAATTAAGCCCTAGCTAAAAGCCCCAAGTACTAAACACAAATAATTTCTTCAAATTATTTTTTTTAAATTATCATTCTTCATATTAAGAAAAAGTCTTCCCCATAAGTAATGCTCTGTACAAATCAGCTTTGTAACCAGCAGTTACTATCCATGATAACTAAATATATCTTTATATTTAGAAGAATATATTTCCAAAGGGCAAGTATAAGAGACAAGTGAGGCTTCCTTCTTTATCATAATGCTGAACTTCCATGGCTGATCCATATTTACCTAAACTCATTTCTACAAATGTCCGCAGAGCAGCCACAGTTCATTTTTCAGTCTGCCGCTTGTCACAGAATGATTTTTTTAAAGAATTATCAAATCTTACTTCCTTTAACCTTCAATCTTCTACAACATACATAGCCTGATCTGGTCCCCATTTTTCTCACTCTATTCAGAATCATTCAGCAAGAGAATTTCTTTTGTTCAATTTTATTCCTGAGAAAACAGCCCAGTCCCCAGCTGGCCGTGGCTGATATGCAATAATAAATTATTGATCTTTAACAGTTATCTCCCTCCTTAGTACTACTGTGCCTGGAATAAGTTAAAGATCTTTATTTTGGAATTAACTTTACTGTATCCAGATGGAGGCACTTTAAGGGCAAAAATCTAATGTTAGATAAGATTTCCAGACCTGACTGTTTCCTTCCAGATAACTGTTTATCACCACTCCTTCCCTGATATTTATTTTTATTTTTTATTTACTCAATTTCTATGACTATACAGCTCAACCAAATGACTCTGTCCAATGACAGTTCCAATTGGCCATGAAATTTATCGTCGGTATCCTAAATGGATCTATGAAAGGATATCGAGAAGGAGAACTTTGTATTTTTATTTCAATATTTGGACAGGATTTTTCCCTAATTTTGACTAGTATATTTTTCAGTATTACCTACTTCTTGAACACTTTAATACATGATACGATCACTTCCAAGCTACTGTGAAATTAGAAGCCAATGCCCAAACATGCAATAAAACTAAATAATATTTCCCAGAGAACAATTTAGCGGACCTAGAATTGTATTGTTTTATAATTTCTAACTTTCCAACTTTGACAAGCTATGATGAAGATACGATATGAGATGTTTTGAGTAATGCCTCTATACTAAACAATAACATGCAGGAAATTCTAAGACCTAGGGAAACAGCATCTCCTGTAAGCTCTGTTTTGAATATATTGATGATTGGCTTATGAAATTAACAAGTAGCAATTATAATCAGCCAAAAGTATGTTTTCCTTAAAAATAACACACATTCCTTAAGTCAGTGTTTCTCAACCTTGACAATTTTAAGGCATGTGGACTTCAACTCCCAGAATTCCACAGCCAGCAATGCTGGCTGTGGAATTCTAGGAGTTGAAGTCCACATGCCTTAAAATTGTCAAGGTTGAGAAACACTGACTTAAGTAAAATTGAGCTAAACTATCATATAGCTTGTATAATAACTGGAACTATCACAAAAAATGTCAAGGCTGAGAATGTTTAAAATTATATTCTGAAGAGGCAAATAAAGAATCCTTACTTGTGTAGAGTATAGAATAGGAGGAAAATTTAGTGACCTATAGGCACAGATACATATAGACACAAACACACATTGTGCCTTAAGTCAACATTGACTCCTGCAACTGCCTGGGACAAATATCTGTAGTTTTCTTAGGAAGACTTTAGAAGTGGTTTTCTATTGCCACCTTCCTAGGGTTGAGAGAGAGTGACTGGTCTAAAACCACCCATCTGGCCTTGTGCCTAAGGGGAGAATAAAACTCCCAGTCTCTCAGTTTCTAGCCTGGTGTCTTAAATTTATGTGGACATCGGTAGATTAGAATCTGGTTTACTGCCATTAAAATCTGTTAGGTTAACATGGATATTCTCAGCTGTGTCTAAAATACCCTGGAACCCTATTCTTGTTGAAATACAGTTTGTACATTTGGTACACATATTGACTTCAGTTTAATTACAATTTCATGTATAAAGTAATGACGTCTTAAGCTTCTACATCATTCCTAATACTATGTTTTGTATGTTGCTTATCTTCTGAATACAATCTTGTATAGAAGGACACAATTTCATAAAATAAAAAAGTACTATTTACCTGATTAAGCAACAATAGCAGCAGCCACAAAGCAGAAGTAGTCCAATATTAATATGCAAAGAACTTGCAAATGGCATTCTTTTAAGCATAAAATTGCCCACAATGGATAGGATTTAAAACTTCCAGCTCTAGAGCCTCTAGTTTCTACATTTTTTGGAAAGTATGATGTTGAATTTAATGATAAAGTTTGGGAAGGGATGATCTTTTCTTTTTGACTGCAACTTGTCCATATTCCAGGAAAAACGTTTTCTTTCTAATTGGCTGATTATTTCTTGTTTCCATTGGCAAGAGCCCTGTTCTTTTTATGTAAGAGGCATTCAGTAAGTGCTCAAGGCTTCTAATACAGTAACTTAGGATAAATTTTCCATGAAATCAGCTATGCCAGGATTTGGGGGGGAAACAAGAATTGCTTGGACCAAATTCTGTCCCAGTTGCCATTTTATTAGTACTATCTTTCCAAAAAATTATAATTAGATGGAGAGTTTTGGTTAGATTGTTCTATCCTTCAGAGTGGAATTATTGTTTTTAATCATTGTTCTTGATACCAACTGTGAGAAGCATATTATAAATGACTGCTGCCATTTCTACCCCTCTGTGACTATTGCAACGATTGTGCTACATTGCTTTTTCTTTACATATAAGAAGCTCTTCAGATTATTTCTGCTGCTACACAATGTTGAATTCACTATGGTGGGGAGTAGGGTCATTGTTTACCATTGGGCACAGAGAAGAGAATTCCATTTTTAGATATTAAAATAAGAAAAAATATCACCATACATTTGTAAACAATATTTCAGTTGGCATTATTATATATTTATAGGTTTTTTCCTAATGATGTTGTAAAATAAATTTGGAATGAAGGTATTTCATAGGGAAGTGAGAGTTTTAGTTTACTACCAACAGAAGAGTTAGTAGATAAGGGAGATTTTTATTAATGCAATATCTTGAGCTTATGTTTTATACACTGGAATGTTTATAATTGTTTGCTTTTTGCATATTGTTGTAAAACATTTCCAAACCTATCTTGTCTGTATCAGTTATAATCTCTCCTGTGCTATGGCACTCTGCTCATCTTTTCTATAAAGAAGAATTGTTTCTTACCAAGTTGCTATTTAACATATTTGCCAACTCCCATCTTTCACACTGAATCCATCATTATCAACAACCTCAATTTCCTTGGTAAAAACATTATATTGACTTTTAATACCATATAACCTAGTTCAAAAAATTGACCATATTACTTCTCTGGAATGATAAGTATGATGTGGATCTGATATGGGGAATCGGCTATTCTTCATTACTTGTTTGGAATTATAGAATTGGAAATAACCTAAGAGATTATATGTACTTCCTTCACATAACAGTCTTTCTTTTTCTTTTTCTTTCTTTTTCTTTCTTTCTTTCTTTCTTTCTTTCTTTCTTTCTTTCTTTCTTTCTTTCTTTCTTTCTTCCTTCCTTCCTTCCTTCCTCCTTCCTTCCTTCCTTCCTTCCTTCCTTCTTTCTTTCTTTCTTTGTTTCCTTTCCCCCCCCCTCTTTTCCTTTTTGTAGTTTAGTTTTTTGGATGTACCCTAGCCTTTCACTAAATTGTACTTTACAACAGTGTGCCATCCCTTTAAAAAGTTAAGAATTTGTGTGTGTGTGCGTATACATACAGTATGTATCAATGTGTGTGTGAGTGTGTATGAATATGTGTATGTAATGCATCCATACAAATTTTGAGAATGGCAAGTGATATGTCAAGTTGAGTCATAACAAATTTATGCTAAACGCCCTTACCAACACTTCTAACTTCTAAACTTATTGAAAACTGTATGAGGTAGTTTGAGAACCCTTTGCTGGAGATGATCAAATAGACTGCAATATTGCAGCTCCAGAAAGTACCAAAAAGAAAGCCTGAAAGACTGATATTATTGCATAAAAGCTCTATGCTCCCATTATCTTATATATAAAAGTAGCAAGTTGTCAGATATATGTGGCTCAATAAAGATTCCACGTAGGCTGAATAACATATCTAAAGTGCAAATACTACATTTTTCAGGAAGCGGCCTGTTGGCATTTCAGAATTCTGTAGTTTTTATTCTTCAGGTATACTTCCAAATTTTAACAAAAACCATCACATTATGTAGATACTGTATGTATGACTGAGATCTAAAGACATCAACAGCTCAGTCTCCCTGTTTATTTCAAACAAGTTTAAATCTCAGGCCCAGATGAATTGTTGAGTTATTTGGAAGTCTTGCTGATGTCTGATGAATTGTCCATAGATAGCGTTTGAGAAATCTTGGAGATTTCTCAAACGTTAATGAGTAAAGAAAGTAAATAGTTTAAAATTTGTAGATAACACAAAAAATATTGGGATAACAATGCAGAAATGGCAGGTCTTTGAGTCCTAAAGGCCTCAGGGAGAGAAGTGGCCATGTTTGTTATACCTGTTGGTGCCTGATTAAAGAAGGCACACCTTTTTGTGGACTTGAACTGTACCTCAGTCTCATGAAAAGTTTTTCCTAAATAAAAAAATGAGAAAACGAAAAAGAAAAAAAAGAACTGCATTTAGGATTTTCACTTTGGTAGTGAAACTTTCCCACATTTTCCACATTGAGATGGAGTAATTTAAAAGTTGTACCAAACAGGTATGTTCACTACCTGAACCTTTTTATCTCAAGCACAACAGTCAATAAATCCTTTTTCTTTCTCAGCAAATTCTGAAATTGTGGTTCACTTTATTGCTAAAGCGAACATCCAGAGGTCACCCTTCCCAATATTATTTTTTTTCATGCATAGCCACTAGATTTATGCCCAGTGAATTTATATAAATCTAAACAATAATGAAGAGATTATTTTTGTACATGCAAACCATCTTTCTATAGATATCAGACTTTGAGCAATCAATTATTCAATTTCCTAGATGTTTAGACACTTAGTCTGCTGTATCTAACTTTTCGTTGGAGATATGCTATTGTGTCCAATTATGTACTACCATTTAGGATAGGGTAGGGTAGGATAGGGTAGAGTAGAGTAGAGTAGAGTAGAGTAGAGTAGAGTAGAGTAGAGTAGAGTAGAGTAGAGTAGAATAGAGTAGAATAGAATAGAATAGAATAGAATAGAATAGAATAGAATAGAATAGAATAGAATAGAATAGAATAGAATAGAATAGAATAGAATAGAATAGAATAGAATAGAATAGAATAGAATAGAATAGAATAGAATAGAGCTGGAAGGGACCTTCTAGTCCAGCCTCCTGCTCAAGCAGGAGAACCTATACATCTCAGACTGTCCAGTCTCTTCTTAACCTCCAGTGATGGAGCGCCCATGATTTCTAAAGGCAAGTTGTTTTACTGGTTAATTGTCCTCACTGTTAGGAAGTTTCTCCTTAATTCCAGGTTGCTTCTCTCTTTGATCAGTTTCCAACCATTGTTTCTATACCTCTCTGGTGCTTTGGAGAATAATTTGACCCTCTTTTCTTTGTAGCAGCCTCTCAAATATTGGAATACTGCTATCATGTCACCCCTGTTTCTTCTTTTCTTTATACTAGCCAAATCCAAGTCCTGCAGCCATTTTTCATAGATAGATGCCCTCCACTCCCATTTTATGATAGCCAGTGGGATTTATTCATCTCTCCTCATCTCAGGCTTAAATTGAAATCTGAAAGCAGGGTTTTTTTAAGTAATGCAATTAGCCTAAAGGTAACATCTGTTCCAAAGGTGATATATTCTCTAGAGAAATGATTAGCTTTTTCTTATTGTACTAGATTTAATTTCTTTTTAAGTCTTTATGGTTTTTGCTTTTGTTGTCTGTTTAACCCCCTTAGAGTATTTTCCTATGGGAGATACTTCTAAGCTACTCCCTGTAATTTCATATTTTGTTTTAATTCACTCATCACTAAATGTTTTCCATATGAATACTTAAAATTAACAATGAATATTTAGCTTTCCTCTTTTCCTTTTAAAAATAAACATTAACATTTATTTACCTCTTATAAAAAATAAACATTAACATTTATTTACCTCCAAAAGAAGGAGGGTTCATTTCCCTAATCATACATTTAATACTATCTATAGCTCTTCTATTCTTTTACTGGAGAAAGTCTGTTTTCTGCTTTCCCAGTGATCAAATGCATAGGCATCTATCTTGGAGAAAAGAAGGTGCTATTATTACTACCATTCTTCTAGTACCATGAAAAAGCATCAAGGATTTAATGCAACACTGTTGTTAACTTGTGATGCCTTTGAATGATAAAGTAGTATCCATCATCCTTTGAAAAAAACTGACATCAATTCACCAATTTCACATCTCGATCTGAACCTATCGTTACTAATTTCTAATAGAGAAACAGATTCAATTTCATATCTTTGCTTTTGTCTTCTTTGCAGTTCTCAACATCTTCACTAAGTAGAAATTACAGTAATCCTCTTATACATAAGGGA
The DNA here is from genome assembly GCA_034064705.1 of Bothrops alternatus. Taxonomy (NCBI): domain Eukaryota; kingdom Metazoa; phylum Chordata; class Lepidosauria; order Squamata; family Viperidae; genus Bothrops; species Bothrops alternatus. The sequence continues at coordinate 3,608,034 of JARGCV010000008.1, forward strand.
TGTGCTGTTTTTTCCTCACGTCTGTAAAATTAACTCTTAGTGTCCTCATAAAAGAAGACATTGAAAGACTATGTCTCTTTTAAATATTCTGGTTTTATGCATCAATACTGTACATTTTAATCCTTAATTCTGAACTGTATAGCTTATGGAGCTGACACTGGTCTGCCATGCTTTTCTATCTATAGACTCATGCCAATTATCAATTTTGTCTGCTGGCTTTCAGAAACAATGGTAATCAGCCATCAATATGTAACCATTCATAGGTTTTACATTATTTAAGGTTATAGTATTCTATAAGTGTTCAAGAACTAGTTCCTCTTCAACTTCCCATCCCTTTGTCTTCTTCAATGAGCCCTTCAGAAGCACAAATATCCCTTGCTTGCTAGTATTTGGTCAGCAACTCCAGATCAGATTCTAAGCAACAGACACATCCAAGTCAACCTGCAAAATTGCAGTATATATCATATGCAGGCCTAAGAAGAAAATGAGCAACACAGTTTTAATAACAGCTTGTCAGAGAGATTAGCCACATTTAAAGTGCTTTGGGCATCCAAGAAAATCTTCTCAGATAATGTGATCCAGTTCTAAATTCTGACTTTCAAGTGACCACCAATTTTAAAAAAAACAAACAAGATACAGAAAATCTTTATTCTCTGACATTGGTGAACTTCAAAGCACCAATGTTTATGTGCAAATGTACATATATAGAAGTTCTCTACTGTATTTAAGCTATTTGCCCACTAGTAAAGCCTGCACCTACTTAAGTATTCTCTTCCTCATTCCATCTTTTTCTCATAAATTTCTGCAGTTGTATAGAATTACTACAAGTAGCTCCAGCTTTTGTGTGAAAGGTGTGCCTTCTCACCCTGATATATGTTGCCTAACTAACTTGCCCCAAGTCTGGGAAACAAAATAGATCTCTTTTTATGTCTATTACATTTGTTCTAAATAGGACAACCCACCTATGCTGACAACATTCTACTGTGTAGTTGAGGACTGTTTATGTATGTGCATGTGTGAGAGAGAGAACTCTGTGATATGGCTGTTTTTATCTGAGATTTCTTGTGCAAAAAAGATAACAAAAATGAAAATGAAAAATAGGAAAATATGGAGATTTCATCCAATTGCAATTTACTACTAGTACTACTACTACTAGTAGTACTACTTTTAATGATTCTCAGATAGAAGCAGAATAAAAGGAACTGTAGTTTCATTGCACAGTGCAATAAAGGTAAAAGGTAGAACTTCATTACTTTAATTATTTTAAATGAAAGTATGTGTAGCTCTAACATATGGAGCAAAAAACTAGTTACAGTTTATGGATATTGACAAAGTTAGCATTTCCAAATAAGGTGTTTAAGATTTATTATTAAAAAAATGGAAAAGAATTGTGATAGGCCAAGAAAGCCTCTAATGCATATAAAACTAATTAATAATAATAATGTACTGAGATGTTTTAAGAAGCATCTACTAACCTTCTGTACTTATGACCACAAAAATAAAATATTTGCTTTGTAGGTATAAACTACATATGCATCAAGCTTTTATGTTAATTTCACTAACTATGCTAAATATGTTATTAGGAATGTCAAACATGCAATTATGCATAGAACTGCCTTCCATTTTAAATGATTGTGATTAGGAGAGAACTAAGTCCCTTCATAAGGAGCTAATTATATATATTAAGGTGCTGTTTAAATCTTTATATATCCAAACAGGTAATATTCAATATCACCTATTACTTTTGTGGTATTAAATTAGGCACTAGAGTCTTAATTTAAATATAAATATTTAATTTTATATAAAAAGGAATCAGCTTATTACGTATTTCTTTTTGGATTATACAGTATGTTATAGTTGGATTGTTAAAGATAACATCTTGGTGTTGATTTTGAAGATGTTTTCCATGTAAAGCATGAGAAGAATTTATCACTGTCTTATCCAGGGATTCTTTTCAACTAACCAGTTTGGTCTTCATCCCTTAGATTTTCTGGTAGTGTCCTGTCCAACTACTTGTCAGGTCCTGCTTAGCTTCTGAGTCAAGAGAAAACCAGCCAGGTGTTACTACCTGCTGAAGTATTGGAATGAAACATTACAAAGTGTTAATTTAAAAAGCTACCAACCTGATCTACTGAATTAAATATTGTCAGTGATTTGTACAATTAACCGCATAAATACCAAAGGGCCAAATATTTCAGTTTAATTGTCTTACTAGTTTGTCCTCCAGATGGTTTCAGTGAAATTAGTGAAATGTTCTTTTAGTAGCCACAAAACCTAGTTAAAAACTCAGTCAATAGTGACTTAACAAAGTGTAATTTACATTCTCTATTCCAAATGTTCTGGATGGAGGACATGTTGTACCCCAAATTCTGTGGTACAGTTCGCCCAGAACTAGTTTTTTTTTAATGTCCTGTATAATCCACCCACAATTTCAGTTTCTTAAGCAGAAAATCTGGAGAGAGTTAACAGTGTGTAATGATGTTCCAAGAAGGGAATTTGTTTCAAAAAGCAAGCCATCAGACTTCTAATGCCATCCTGCAGATGTTTCTTTTTGCATATCTGCTGATAATTCCTAGGCTACCGCCGTTTCTTGAGAAGTAATTCCCAAGAGATTCGGCAGGATGTGTCCTCCCATTTGAAAGCCTTGGGCTACAGAGCCACGGAGAATTGTTGAATCGGAAATTGGATAGGACAGAAGCAGGGGAAGAGCTGCTTCTGGGTTTTATTATTAACCTACGTACTTGCTTCAAAGCTGATTTGCACCGGCGGACTTTTTGGTATAAACAGCACTCCTTTAAACTATCCTAACAAAACCAATCCTTTCTCTCCTTTCCCCCCCCCCTTTCCCTATCGGCACCCTTTCCGCTATTATAGTCGGAGTACGAATCTTGCAGCTTTTTTTCGAAATGTATTACTACTGTACACGGTTCCGCGGTGGCAACTCGGCTCGATCGATGATCCACATCGGAGCCTTTTCGCCCTTATTTGATTGCGGTTCGTCAGGGCAGGCCGCCGCTATGTCTGTCGCGCGTCCCGGTGCTCTTCTTTCGGCGAGAGGCTGGCAACGCCCACGAGGGAAACCTGCTTAGAGACCCGGGGTTTGCTGGCCGCCTCCTTTGCCTTTTGTTAGCAGGCAGGCGAGGGACAACAAAGGGGGGTGTCCTCTGGACCAGCGGAGGCGAGCTCAGGTGGGAGCATCTTGGGCGCCTCCTGAGCCAAACGGCGAGATTTGGCACGGTCCCGCTTTCAGTGGAAAGAGACTAAGTGGAAGACGCCCGAGATGGTTTTTGTTCGACTTTTTACACGTTTTGACCAACCGCACCCTTTCTTCCCCCCACTCCGGCATCTCGGGAGTCGAAGTGCCTCTGCCGCGCTGTTCTTTGGGGTGTCAGGTGCACGATCCGAGGCGCGGGGGGGGGGAATAAGCAGAGGCGGTGGCTGGTTGGCCGCCTGTCTCGGGGCCATATGGAAAAGCTGCACTATTTTGATTATGCCTAGTGTAAACAGTTTAATGTCGGATCCTGAAAATCCAGAGCCTGTCCCAAAGGGGATTAAATCATAATCCTCCTGCTCTATAGCTGTAGTGGATTAATTTGGTATTCTCCCAGTGGCCGCTTCGCTCCCTGAAGGCTGTAACAAAAAGACTCAGCGCTCCTTAAAATGTGCCGTGGTATTGGAAGTTGTAATTGGAGATTTCCAAAGGAAAAGTGTTGAAAATGACACGCCATTAAGAGTGCATGTTTCATTTGCGCCTTTTCTAGGGTTTGGAAGGGGGGGAGGGAGAGGGAGAGATGTTCAGCGACCGAGTGAGACAGAATGTAAACAGGTTACGGAAAGGCGGCATCCTAGCGGTAGACTCGATCCTGAAGGGGCCGGGTCGCTTCTTCCTTCCTCCCCCCCCCGCTCCCGTCCGCAGAGACGGTCCTTGCAGCCCCTTTGAATAGCGCAACGGCGAGGCTCGAAGCCATCGAAGAGGGCGGAGCCAGACCCTTTGCCCCTTTTATCTTGGAGGCTGAAGCGCGCCCGTGTCTCTTCTGGCCCTCGTAGATAGGGGTGGCCCCCCAGAAATAGGAACACTTGTTTTGTTGCTGTGTGTGATAAATATGTTAATGGAAACGTCGTGTGGGTCTTAGGAGAAGGGCGGCATATAAGTTTAAACAAACAAACAAACTAACTAACTAACAAATAAATAAATAAATGAATAAATGAATAAATCGCTGGGTCTGGTAATTCCGTGGCTGGTTTTGTTCAGGCCTGCATGGGGTTTCACAAGGTTCAGTCTTTTTAAGGGGGGCGCCGTTCCTTGCCAGTCCTGCGTACGGCCCTCTTCCTGATGATTTCCAGCAGCAGTTTTAGAAAGTACGTCCTCTTCAATACTGACCATCCTTTCCTGGTTCCCCTTCCCCTCTCCTCCCCCCCCCGTTGTGCGCGCGCGCGCGTCGCCCACAAAAGTCTTAACCTTCTTTCGGAAAAGATTTGGCGTTATAGGCTTTGGCCTTCTGACCACCAACTACCAACCGCTTCATTTTTATTTGGTTCATATAACAAGCGGGGGACCGGGAGGCAATTGGGTTAAGTACCCGATCTTTCTTCCGAGAATGAGAGAATCCCACTAAACGCCTTCTTAAAATGATGGACTACCAGGCGGCTCCTGAGCTGCATCATCTTTAGCGCCCTTTTATTTTAGCGCTTATGGCCTGAAAAGCCGGAGCCCTGGGAGAGAGAGGCAGCCGGCCAGGAAGGGTTAAAGAGCCCCGGGAAAAGGAACCGGCGAGGCGGGTCGCCGCGGGAGAGGAGGGCAGGCCAGGCCAGGCCAGGCCAGGCAGGGCGCTGCTGTCTTTGCCGTTAAACACAAAGGAAAGAGCCCAGGGAATCCAGACCCAAATCCACTTGTAATCGCACGAGAGAATCGCGCATAATTACTTGAGCACCCTAGATTAAGATTGATGAGCCTTTAAAGCGCCGTTTCGGATCGATCCCCTGCCCCTAGCAGGAGCCCGGCCGTTACGGCAGCCTGCCCAGCGGCGCGCCAGGACAGCGCTCCGCCGAGCGCGGGGAGGGAGAGCGGGAGGCGACGCGGGGGGAAGAGCCAGCCGAGCCCAGCGCATGTGATCCGGATCAGCTGACTGGGGTCGAGAGGCCAGGGTGGCCTATTAGGAGAGAGAAAAACAAGAAAATGAAAGAAAATGGAGTTTGTATCAATATTATCCAGCCCCTGGTGGGTTTGCCTGAAAGCTGTCATAGGCGACAAACGGAGCGTTGCTTTGGACTCTGCAAAGGGCCGCGGGGCGGCGGGGGGGGGGGAGGCGATGCCTGCTGCTAGGAGGGAAGTTAGCACGGAAATCAGGGCTGAGCCACTCACGTCAAGCAGCTAGAGGGTACACGCGAGTTAAGTGGGTGGTGAGAAATGGCCCCCCAGAAATTCGTGGGCGCCCGGAAAGGGAGCGCTCCGTGGCAGCTCCGAGCCCAGGTCACCATCTTTAGCCAGAAAAAAAAGGAGATGGGGTGGCTGGCAACTTACCCGGCCGCAGGCAGAGAGACCCAGATTTGAAGGGGACACATTGGAAAATTGATTTTTCCCGCTCCCCAGGCTAAGGAAACTGGATTTGGCAGGAAGGGGTGCTTTCGTTTTCTAAATTGGACAATATTTAGTTATTCTAGCTTTTAGAAGGTAGTATATTTCGGATTTCTTATAATGGATATCTGGATTTATTTATTCATATCATTTTAGGACAGCACCTTAATTTCGACCCTGATCTTTACCTCAAGATTTTTTTTTAATACGTTAAAATACAATTACACAAGGAAATCCTTGGGCTTTGATTCCCTCTTGTTGTCATGCTATATTTACATTTTATTGGTAGCAATAATCATTGCTATCTTATCTGAGAATACTTCTGTAAAGTATTTCCCTATTCTTACCATTGTTAGAAATACTACTTAGTTTCAGGATTCCTTTGCTAAGATAAACTTGACTGCATTTTGCTCACATTTATTTGGAAACAAGACTTAATGAAATAGGTACATATTTCTTTCAAAATTGTTTATGTTCAGTAAATAACATTAGTTTTGTTAGAATTGCTCAGTTATTTTTCGGTGGCTTTCTGTTTTAAAAATATTTCTGCTAGAAACCACATTTCAATGCCAAGCTTTCCTTTTTTTACTCAGAAGTTAGTCCCAGCTAAGGTCCCAGCCTAAGACAGCATGCTTAAGAGATTAAATGGTGGCAGCTAAGAGAATATTTCTGGCATCTTGGGAGAAAAATCGATTTGCGATATTTTTGCACAATGTATTGTAATAGCTACTCTTTTTTTACAAATATTTGGGCACACCCACACAAACAAAACAGCATCAGAAGCCTTGCAGATGGTTGTATAGTGTTAAAAATAAGCCTTGGTTACAGTCAGAGATAATAATAAAAATTAAAATATCTTCTTGCTGATAGGATGCTTCAATGAATTGATTTTGGAACTAGGGAAAGAAACAATTTAAAGGCAGCCCTGGTTTCACTGTAGTCATCTTCAACGGGACTACCGCTAACTCGTTTTGATAAGATTCCTACATATACATGATTGATAAAATATTTTCAGTTATGATTTATTTTCCCATGAAAGAACACTTCCCAACCACCAGATCCCTCGGTCTCGGAGAGTTCGAGGTCTCCCATTGAGTTGGGATTAGAAGACCCAGGCAGTCTTGTTTCTTCTCCCGCCGGCCCTGTGTCGGTCACCCTTTGGTGCAGCGCAGGGTCCCGCTTTAGGAAACCCGCAGGCTGGTCCCCCGAGTACAAAGGCTTTTTTTGCTTTCGTTCTCTGCAAAGGAAACGGAGCAGGGCACATCTGCTTCCGAATTGCCGCATCCTGACGTCGCCGCTCTTGTCTTGCAGGGCCCGTCGTCCTCAGCACGCCGGCTCAGCTTATCGCCCCGGTGGTTGTGGCCAAGGGGACGCTCTCCATTACCACCACCGAAATCTACTTCGAGGTGGACGAGGATGATTCGGCCTTCAAGAAAATCGACCCAAAAGTGAGTAGAGCGGCGGGTGGTTTGCTGCAACTCTCACGCGAAGAAGGCTGAACGTGCGGGGGAAACTGTCGGCTGCTCCTACTCTTTCACCCCTTCTCTCCTCCTGGATCCGTTTACAGCTTTAATGAGATATAAAATCCGCTATTACTCCGACCTTTCCTTTTATCAGTCTCCCTCTCCCCCCCGCCCCCTCGCAATCCTGCCAACCTGGGATGTTTGAGGGAATGTGGAGAGTTTTCGCTGTTAAGCCAACTGTTTGGTTTTCCCTGGAGGTAACGGAGGGTCCCCACGCCGCAGACCCGATCCTTCAATGTAACAACGGCAGACCAGGCGCTTCCTTGGAACTAAGAGGAAATAAACCGCCCCGTTTCGAGGACCTGATTTTCGGAGGGAGGGGGGGAGACGCTCCAGAGGGAGAGGAGGGGTTGTTGAATGGTGCTTAGTTTGAAAGCGGAGCCAGGATCGCGCTCAATTTTCCGAGAGCGGAAGCAGAGAAAGTTCTGCCTTCACGCCGACCAGCAGCAGTGATGCATGCCGTAAAGCAGGAGCCGCGTTCGTCCCACCTCCCCGCCCCCCCCGCCTCCCCTCGCCCTTACATGGCATGAACAGTGCGGAAGGGGTAATTGCGTGTCTGGCAGTCGTGTCCGTAAAATGCCGTCTAAACCTTCATTAACGCCGATTTAGAAAAGGAAAGCTGCCTGACGGCGGTAGTAGCGTCGTAGGCTGCAATTTCTGTGGGCATTTGTCGTTCACCTTTGGGTTATTGAAAACGGAGTCGGGATAAGCTGCGCTTCACCTCTGATTTTGGCCTTTGGGCTTAAGCACGATCTACCTCGGGAAGAAAGGCCCGTCCCCCGGCCTGACTGCCTCCAAGGGTAGCGCTAAAGCATTGCTGGATGTGTCCCGGCAGCTTCGTCCCGAAAGGCGTCCGGAGAAGCCGGCGCTTGTCTTTCCGAATGGCAACTGGCTGATGGCCAGCGTAATGGGCTTTAAGGAAAAATGAACCATAACCTTGGGGCTGTTAGATCGATCTTTGGCCTCTATAAATTTCTCAGATTTCCCTCCCTTTTCTTGAAGTGCTAATTTTGTGGCCAACAAGGCCTCCGGAGCTACAGATTCTGACAAAAACAGGCAGCCGAGTTAATGCAGTCTAGTAAATCTTTGATGGGTAGATTTATTTCCTAGAGGTTGTAAAAATGTTACTCGGTTAATTACCATACCGTCCTGTGTGGCAGATGTTGATGGGGTCTGAGACCCGTTTTGGGGCTGTTATCCCTTTAAAAAAAAACCATAAGTAAAATGCCACAGGAGGTTTAACTTACGTGCCTTGAGAAATGCAGCACCATCTCATATCGAATCCAGCACGCAAAGCTTTGACCATATTTATTTTACTTGTATTTATTAATTTGTAATTAAATAAAATCAACAACAGAAATTTAAATCACAAAAAGTAATTATCCAGTGTATCTCAAGTGCATTTTTCCAATATATAATTCCAATATTCGCAATTATATAGACAAGGTCAAAATTTCTTCTGAATATATTTAAATAACATTTCAAGTATATTTATGGAATGTTACAAAGAGAACAAGCAATATATTTGAAACAAAAATGTAAACTTTTAAGCTTAGACACTTCAAAAGACAATAAAACGTAAAGTACCATGATAAAATGTACCTTTCGAAAGGGTATCTTTCTTGAGCAAAAAAATGTCTTGAAGTATCCAACAATGGCAATTTAAACTTTTTTCACCAAATCACAAAACACTAACATCCACAATTTCAAAGACAATGTGAGATCACAATATTCCATACAATGTTTTAGAATGTACAGGGGTTGGGAGCGGAGGGGAGACAACCGCGGTAAGGCTTGTTTGCTTTTCTTTGTTCGGGTGGCCTCGCGCAAAAAAAAAAAAAATTAAAAAAAAATACTGGCCTGGTTAATATAATCCCCCTGGTCTGTTTTCTGTTCAGCAATGCTGGCAGGCAGGCAGGCTGAAGTGTAACCGCTATTGCCTCTCCCCGGGTGATAATAACACTCTTTGTTTTGTTTTTTCCGAGCGGGAGGTGGACGCCGGGTTGGTGACAAGTCGTAATCCTTGCGGTGCGCTTCGCCTGCGGGGACGGCCTCTTCCTTCTGTTGCAGGCTGGGCGTTTTGCGTGGTCGGCTGGCAGCACCTGAGTTTTTTCCCCCCACAGAATCCTCGAAAGAGAAGGAGACGGCTGAATAGTTGACGGCTGCGTCTCCTCCGGCCCTCTAAAGTTTTTCCAAACTTTTGGGGTTGGTGAGTATTTCCCTCGCCAACCGCCACGTTTGTTTGGCAGCGTTTTCCAGGGCTGAGTGAGGTTTGCCTTGGAAGAGGTCTAAGTTAGGCAAGAAATAATGCGGGCACCGCCTGCACTGAAGGCAGGAGATGAGCTGTAGTAAAATCCCGTTGAGGCGGTCGCCCAGGCAAGACTCGTCCCAGTCCGATTCCCGCGGGTGCTTTTCGCACTCGTAGGAAACCAAGGTCTTCATGTGGTAGTTGTTGAGAGGCTGCCCGGGTAGCTCCAGGTGGCGATCCCGCAGCGTTTTGAGGATCGAGAGGCATTTCTTTCGGCAACCGCCCATTTGAAGTCTGTTCTCGGCCTCGGCGAACTGCAAGACCCAGGCGTCGCTCTCGGCCGAGCTTTGCTTGCCCGCCAGCGAGTGGCATTCCTTGGACAGGAGGTTGAAGCCTTCGGCTTTGACCTCGGCCACGCGGTTCGGACCCGGCCAGGGGATGTGGGGCAAGGGCCAGTGGGCAGCGCTTCTGGGCCAGATCCCGGTGCATTTAAACGCCGGCGTGATCTGCACCACGTATCTATCCCGGATCCGCAGCTTCACCTCGCTGGTGTCTGCCACCATTTTCACCACGTCTCGGTAGCTGCATTTGTCCACCGCTTGGGCTACGAGCGTCTGAAAGCGGGAGCGAATTTTGCGGGCCGAGAGGTAACCCGAGGCCGTGATGAACTCCACCCAAAGGGACATGCTCCTCTTGCGCCCGTCGCTCAACTTGAGCACCGCGCAACCGGGCAGCGAGCCGTCGTCCACAAAATTGAAAACGCCCATTTGGTTCAGGTAAAGGACCACTTCGAACTCGGTGGGCGAAATGACTTCCAGCCCCTCGTAGCGGTTGTCCATTTCGTTCAAGGAGCTGATGAAGCGGGGCTCCTGCACTTCCACTTCCTTTAGCACGTCCGAGACCACTTTGCAGACTTCTCGGATAGTTTTCGCGATGGCCGCTTTCCTGGCTTGGCATTTCTCGTTGTAGTACTTATTGAGGTGGTAAACCAGCTTGGCCTGGGCTGCGATCATGTTGGGACAGAGATCCGGATTGTAGACCGGAGTCTCGCAGTATGCTGTGGGATCCAATGCGGCTGCTAAGGCTGGAGCCAACTTCAGAGAAGAAGCAGACTCTCTTACACTCGGAAACGTAACCAGAAGGTTATGAAGAAGGCGCTAGGCGGCGGCGGCGGCGGCGGCGTTTCTGCTCTTTTCCAGCTCAGATGCTTTTTCTTGCTGCTGCTAGATGGACCGTTTAGTTCTGGACAGATCTCCGATCCTTATCAAACACACACCCTGCTTCGGTGTGCTCAGATGGGTGCCGTTAGACAATCTTTGAGTGAACAGCAAAACGCATGGAAATCTGCTGTTGAAAAAAAAAGTTTAAAAAAGTTTGAACAGATTTAGCAAGCCTTCCAATAGTCTGAATTTCACCTCTGATACATATATTTATGTGAGCTTCTCTCGAAGTAGCAACCATGTGTGTAGGATGGCTAAATTGCAATGGAAGTGCCGGTGTTTCTCTCTCTCTCTCTCTCTCTCTCAGTGTGTGTATGTATCAGAAGGAGCTAGCTGTTGGTTTGTATAAGAACCCAGATGCACTCGTGTGGAAATTATAAAGGCAGGGCCAGGCAGGCGGGCGGCCAATCGCCACTGGGCTCGTCACGGCAGCCTCTTTCAGCTCCAGCCCGGTTAATTAATCCCTCTCTTGGCGGTAGAGAGAGAAACACACAAAGTAAAGGTAGGGGGCTGGTGGCACAGAACGACCAGCCAGGCCGCCTACCCATGGGGAATGATCGAGAGGGCGCTTAAAGGCGGTGCCGCCAGGAAAAGACTTCGAGGAACTCGAAAGGCGCCGTCAGAACCGCTTTCTGGCACAAACGGGATTGCAGGTGTCACAAGCCCGCCATCACTCGACCAGCAAACTGAAGAAGAGGTTCGCTGTTGGAGAAAGGGTGCGGGGACCTTCTGCATTTCTGAACAGGGCTTAGCTGGCGCTGCTTCTGCCTCATAGCTCTTGGAAACCGCCAGGACAGTTTTCCACTGGTCAGCTGGCCAGCCTAATGTTAAGAAGTTTCCTACCCTTGACCGCAAATGCCAAGAGAAGGCATCCCTGCTCTTCCAAGCACAGTTAAATAGCATGAACGGGTCTTAATCGATGGGATGCAAATGTTGTCTTCTTAGTTTGCTAGCAGGCGAACGAGATAGCCCGTGGACGACCGGGTTTGTCCATTTTCCGGACTGAGTTTGTGAAGCCACACGTCTGGTGATCAGCACGATTTGTGTTTGTTAGTGATTTAGGTGGACTGTTGCCTTCTTTGCAAATTGTGTAATAGAGGTACCTGCAAGAGACGCCGAGTGTTCTGGACACACTTGCAAAAATAAATGCCTTTTAAATGATCCGAAGTGGGCAGTCTACCCTCGTTTGAATTCGGGATTAAATAAAAGGACACGTGTGGCTGAGGGGGTGGGCCAGGTCAGCGGAGCTCATACTGGCATTGGCCGGGACAGCAGTTATCTCCGCAAGGAGCATCCCAGGAGGAGCTGAAGTGGGGCACATTTGTGTTGTAGGACGCCTCCCAGCACAGCAGATCGTTACGGGGCGCTGGCCCAGAAAACCGGTTCCCGCGGAGGGGAGGTCACCTGCGCGAGCGCCCGGTTCTTGGAGAGGCCTTTCGAAGTCCCGAAGGCCTCTTAAGGTTAACATTAAGTGCCATCCGGAAAGCAGAAGGGGTGCATCGGCAAGATTTAAGCCCTCGAAGTCAGCGGGACCTTCTTCCGCATTATAAAGTCGGGGGCTTCCCCCAGGCAAACGGCCTTTGGCCTTCAAGTCCCGTTTCATTCTCCTGGATGCTGGTGGGAAACATGCGGGTTTACTGTGCGCTAAGACTCTTTCAAGGACTTGTTCCCCTCCCTAAAATTGCATTCACGATCCCCCCTGGTGTAGTTCTGTAGGATTTGGGAGTGAAGATTCACCCCTCAGAGGCGTCGCTTAAGCCCTCTCCTTGAGCCATATTTTCCCCCTTTCCAAAGTCCTCGAATTGGAACTCAAGATACCCCGAACGTGGAACACGCCTGAGGCCAGTCGGCGCTCCACCACTCCAACCGAGCGAGGCAACGCGGGCATTGAATGGGACGGCGGCGAAGACGCGAGTCTAACGGCCGCGGAGAGCGCGCCGGTCTGAAAGTGCCTCCGGCTGCGCCTCGGCGGGTTCGCAGGTCGCCCGACGGGAGCCGAGAGAGTCGCGTTTTCCTCGAGCCAGCGCTTCTGATCTCTCAGCGCCCTTCCCCGCTGGGAACGGGCGGCCGGCTAGGAAACGGCCGCAAGGCACTTCCAGACCAAGCTGGATCTTTGGGAAGCGGCTTCCCATCGGGAGCGGAGAGGCGCCCAGGCAGACGTTTCGATACGCAACTCATCGCCCCCCCCCTACTTCCCCCCCCCGAAAGTTGGGGCTTAGTGGAGGACACGGCGTGGGCCGGAAGCCGCACCGGCGCTTGACTTTCTCGGCTGCCCCGGAGGGTCCCAGGCGGCAGGGACCGCCAACAGGTGAAGGCTCGCCCTGCCTGGGAGACGTTTCTGGCCCACGAATGGCGAGCTGTACGTTGGCCCCTTGGCCCTAGCGCTACAGGCCTCTCATTTCCTATAGCCAGGAAGATGCCTTTGCCCTCCGAACCGAGGACTGAGCGATCGACCGATGCCCGTAGCCCTCTCCTCTGGGGACCACCGAGGAGGGCGATTCGCGCTGGGAGTGCTGTGCAGAGCCGCGCTGCGGGCAAAGGGCCCGGGCCTGCGGAACCCCAGGGCGGTGTCTAGAGCGCGCTTCTGCAGTGGCCTCCGCTTTCTGACGTATCAGGGCTTTCCGATTGTCTTCTCCAATCGCCAGCTTTTTGCCGAAAACATAAAATGGTACGTGACACCAGCCGGCCATTTAGATTCTCTTCTCAGAGGAGATGCAGCCAAGCTCCAACAACTGAAATCCTGAGACATCAGGAATCCTCTTCCTTCCTTCCTTGCCTACTGAGAAAAGGCACACACTGTGAAGCATTGAGTTACATTGACCTTGTTCCTATTGTAGCAAGACGCAGACCTTAACCAAGGAGTCTTATTAAAGTCCCACTAAAATCGGAGGCTTTTTATCTGGACTATAATGATTGTCGGGATGGGCTTAAGAATGTCCTGTTATACTTCCTGGAGGTAAATATTTCTTGCAGACTATATTCTGTAAATACATTACTGGTGCTTAAGATATAAAATGCAAAGCATAATTTATGGGCCTGAGCAGTCAAACTAGATTGCTAAGACCTTGATAGCTTAAACTGCAGTCTTTATATGCTGAAGAGCATTCTCAGTGGGCCTTAACTTCTAGCTAAATATGCATATCCCACTGCTGTTACCGTATCCTCTTGAGATCACTAAGCCAAGTTCTGTAGATCAGATTTACCTTCTCTTAGGGTTAATTATTATTTCAGCATTTGCCACTACTGATTCAAATGGTTTTGGTATATTCAAGTGTGCTATTTGAGTCATGCAGTTAATAAAATCAATACAAATGATTTATAAAATACACTATTTTTTAATTTATATGAAATAGAAATGATCATATTAAATTTCAAATAATTTAGGAAGACATACAAATGAATTGTAAAATGTTCAGGAATAGAAGAGATGTATGTAAAACTAGCAGAGTTCCCAAACTCAAGATGAACTCAGTCATTTATTATTTTAAAATCATTTTAACCAACTAGCCAAATTTTATTAACTTTATTTTAATTTCATGGAATCAAAATACCATACTGACAAGAATCACAGTGTTTTTCAAGTAGGTGATGGTGGATTGGACTCAATATTAATAAATGCTTTCCCAAATGCATTGTCTTAAAATAATTGTGCGTTAGAGATGCTTGTTTTGGGCTGATATTCTCACAAATTTTAAGCACTGTACTTTTTACTTTTCTTTGTGCTATATACCCACTGGATACAAGTTTAAGTTTTAATTTTAGTATCATGATGTTTATTATCAAAAATAATTGATAAATGTATTATTATGTAAAGAATAAAAGGGATAATTATAGTAAAATGTTATATCCTTTATATTTTTTCTTCTCCAGTTGCTTAGACCTGCCCACTTTTGCATTGTTGTAGTTAGAATTTCTAGACATTGATATAAAAATATTTTGTTAAAAATTATTCCTATGTTGTGTCAGAAGCCAAATTTAATTAAAAATACATGCATACTCATTACATTTTTAACACATTTTGCATATTGTGTGATTCTACACATTCGTATCTTTTTTTAATAACTGTCTATAACACAGAAGAGACAGCACACAAAGTGTTATTAAATTATTTATCCCAGTTGATGCAGTGTGCTTGAAAGCTCATTGAATCTGTCTGAGTTTAACTGTGTTTTCTTATTTTCATAATTCATATTCCTGCCACCACAATAAATTTATTTTTGCAGTAAATTAAACACATATCTACAGACAATTCATTTTATTATTTTTTCTAAAATAAAATAACCAGAAATTTATCTTCTAAGCACATTTGGTGATACTTCTGATGTTTTTTTAAAACATATTTAATTACCATGCCTTTTTCAAACATAGCCCTGTTCAAAGGGTTAAAAAAACAATTTTAAAACGTTATTTTTTTCTCAATGCGTTTTGGTTTATAATATTAAAAGATGTATACTGCATCAGCAGTAAATATGCATAATTACATTACAGATGACCTTTTCATACATATATGTATTTGGTGTCTAAAACAGTTCAGGTTGGGTTATTTAAACAGGAGTGCTTCAATGTTCTTCTACAGATTAAGATATTGTGTAATTAGAGTTGTTCTGCCTCAGGACTTTGCTACATATACACTCAAGAAAGAAACCTTCTTCCATTCCCCAAAGATTAAGCATAGCAAATCTTTCATGCATGCCATTCATCTTTGGAAATAAAGTTTACTCAGCGTTCTGTATTGTGACTCTGTTTAAGTGATAAAAAGGTACTCCAGTCCCACACTGGCCTTGCTGCCCGTTCGCTTTGCCTAAGAAGAATTCATACCTTCTTTACCCCAATTACGACATGGTAATGAAGCTCAGGACCAGTTATTGCTTTTTGTCTCTCTCTTTTATCTCATATTGTGATCACTATTACAGTGTAGCCAAGGAGAAAAAATAACCATACAGCCCACCTTGTACACATTTGGAAAGATATATACCTATCAGTATCCTGTATTTTTGAAGTGCAGCAAAAAAAAATAAAAAAATTCCAACCATCAAAATCCTGGTTCTGTCCTTTCTCAGATGATCCTTGGAAAAAAAACAGATATTACATTTCTTTTGCGAATTATGTGTAGCTCAAATGAGTTTTGGGTCTACAGTAATTGTGCTGTTTCAATTCATACAAGTTAGCTATGGCCTATCAAAATTCTCATTATAATTCCAAGATGACATTTATATTAGATTTATATTATGCTAGGTGCAGGTTGGGAACTCATTTATGTGCATTCTTATTCTTCTTTGAAATAAAAAAGTGTGAATTGTTGGAAGAATTTTTAACAAATAATTTTGTATATAAAATTACATTTAAATTTTTTTTTTTAAAAAAGGAAATGTATCCAAGAAAAGTTTGGCATGTCTACACGTCAAATTTCAGTTAAGCAATCCAACAGTGACATTTAAGGATCTACTTTGAAAAAGCTCAAATGGTTATTAAAATCAGAAAGGATTAGTTTCCTTTATTCTACTGCATCTGCAGTAGGTCACCCAATAAAATTCTCACCACTGTTTTATATTATATATGATTAATCAACTAAAATATTCTGTGTGGACCTTGAAAATATAGCAACATGTATTATAAACAATTTTGAAAACGTAATCTTTTTTGTAAATATGATTTCTAAAATGTACCCCACAAGAAATAAAAATTTTAGAAATGCTTTCTGTCATACCTAAAACTAGAAGTAGACAAAAAAAGTTTCTAATAATTCTTTTTTCTCTGTTAGACAGAAATAGACAGAAGTAACAGTTAAAAAGATGCTAATATACAAGAGCACATCACTAATTGATGTCATTTAATTATTGCAAAGACTAGATATTTGATACCATTTTCCCCCCTTTAGTAGCGTGTATTCTTCAGGGACTAGTATTGGTATTCAAAGACATAAATTGTGAACAGAATTTGTAGATGAAACATTAAGTATTTTGCATTTGGCTACAATTTCTAATACCTGTATTTTGATTTAGGAATATATAAAAAAGCTACAAGATTAATTGAGGAAAAATAAACTCGTTGTTTTTGAAATCACTAGCTTCTGGGCATAATTGAAAGAAGTTAGGTATACGTGAAGTCCTACTGAAACTTTTGTTACATTCATTCAAGTGTTGTCCTTCTTTAAAACTTTAATAGATAGAATATCCTTCTTTGAATAATTTCTCCATTAATAAATCAGCTAGAAAGATTTGTCCATAATTTTATTGTAAGAATTGTGAGAAAAGATCCTCCTATATAAATCTGTGGAATTATACCCCCAAATATATATAAAAATATATTGACATATTCTGATAGTCTTTCATATTCAAATACAGACACTGCTATAAGTATTTAATTTTATATATGATAAGCAGTCTTGATATTATTACATAAAATGCAAGATAGAAGGACAATCAACAAAACATTGCTATTAAAATTATCTGTATCATTATATTCAGTATTTATAACAACGTAATAGTTTTATTTGTTTGAACAGATATTCCCCTCCCATTTTCAGTGTGTTGCTTTATGGCAACTATTTTTGAAATATAGGGACGTTCCAAATGTAGTATGTCAAATAATAGAAATATATTTACTTGTTAAAGTGCTAAAATTCCACAAGACTAGCGAAATCAACTTGCGTGTACTTTGCCAGCTCTAAGGCAACCACAATTTTTATGCTTGAGTTCAGAGAAGAGCAACAAAAATGGTAAGGGTCGCAGAGGCTAAATCCTATGAAAAGTGGTTAAAGGAAATTGATGTGCTTAACTTGAATAAAAGAAAGCCAAGGATAGACATGATTACAGTTTCCCAATACATGAAGGGACGTCACAGAGCAGAGTATGTGAATGTGAATGTTTTTTCTGTAACATTGTAGGCTAAGGGACACAGATCCAAACTTGAGACAAGAAGGAGGTAGGTTTCTGTGAGAGTTTCTAAGTAGTAGAACAGCCTGCCTCTGGAGACTGTGTGTGTTCCATCATGGGGGTTTTTCAAGAGCTTTGAAACAGGTAGCCATTTTTCTATGGTAAGAGGACAGGCTGTTGAATAGATAATATCCAATATCCCTTACAACCTTATGGTTCCATGATTCTCTGTATTCTAGCCTGGGTTCTAACAAAAATAATTGGGGTGATTGCCATTAATTCTGAATCAAACTGCTCAATAAATTGTCCTCTTTTAAAGTGAACTTTTATAATAAAAAAGCCCATGCAATTGTTTTGTTTCACAAAGCTTTGGGGTTTCAAGTGAAAACTATTTTGACTCCTGTTTGAAAATTTCTTAATTGTATAATGAAATATAAGATTTCCAGCATGAAATCTATAAAATATATTTTCAAGATTTATCCCATAGATATTATATTTCCACTGAACCTAGTTACATTTATTCCTGAATACATAAGTTTATGCCATCAGACTCTAAAATTTATCAGTTCTAAAAAGTTGCAAGGTAGGACAATCTTATTTAAATTAGTTTAGAAGTCTTAAGTATTAGTGAATTTAGTGTACATTTTAAATACCTTTATATTACTGCTCCATATGAGTATAATTCACATAACTGTTGTATTTGCAAACCAAGCTAAAGAACAGGGATTATCAACCATACATGCTGTGGAATCATAAGACTTGGAACGTACATTTTTAAACTTAAAATGGTTGCATCTTCTAAGTTGCAGTAGTACTAGTAGACATTTATAGGACATTAATATCTGAATGCTTAACATTTGAAAAAATGCTATTAGCTTCCTTTGAAACACTGACAAGTGTCAATGGGTCACTCCCTGTGCTGGCACTACAGTATTTATTATACATTATAATACTGATTTTCATATCTATGATGTAGCCCCAGTTAAAATACAGAAAACAAAGGGGCTACTTTAATAATCTTTTTTTCATCTTTGAAGGTGAATTATCTCCATTACAAATCTAGCTTAGGAAACCGTTTCAGTATATCAACTATAAAGGATGATACACAGTGAATAGTCTTTTCCAGAAGACATTTCCTTTTGTTTGCTCAGACATACGGTAGATCCTTCTGGATCCAAAGACATCATTCCCAGATAAATGAGCATAGAATTATAGCCTTAATGCCTTTTTAAAAATATCCAGTACTTGTGGATTTAAACATGTTCCAACATTGACATTGTGATGAAGAACCTCAGCAACTGAAACAAAGAAGAACCCCAGTGACTAAAAGGAACAATTCAGTGAGGCAGACTGGGGCCTGAACAGTTCTCATACTTCAAATACTATGCATGAATTTCAAGAATATTTTTTAAATATCATTTAATCTTTTTGTTTCAATCACTTCCTCAAAAACAAACATACAAGATTTCAACCAGGCAGAAGTGTTATATAGAGCAAATGTATACTAACTTGTTCTAACCAACTTTTAAATTAGGGTCGATAAGTAGTTAGAAAAAGAAATTTCATGTCCCAATCCCCTCTTTTATTAACTGGATGAACTAGTAGTCATCCAGAAATTTCAGGGTGTCAGAATAAGCAAGCAAAACACTAGTTTTGTGTTTACTATCTCTAGGAATTTGGTACCTGTGCTTAGGATGTCATCTAAACAATTACGTTTAAAACCTGAAATAAGCATGAAATATTTTATTATTCATTTCTTTACCATTCCATATAATATTGTATCAGTTTTATATATTAATTATAGATACATTCTAATTCTAAGATTCTAATGATAATGTAATCAGTGATCATCTTCAAATAAGCTGCACCGTGCTTTCATTTTCAGAATTTTCCTTTTTAGTATTGAATTGGTAACTTTTATTGGCATATTCTCTGGACTGCAGAGTCCAGAATTACTTCTGTTAGCTTCCTGCAATGAAAAAAGATTTCCCTGAAACTTTGAAAAACTAATGATTCATTTTTAATGGACTTAGTGTTCACTTTTGATTTCTGTTATATACTATCATTATACTTGGCTAAATATTTCTATTTAATTCTATATTGAAAAATTATGACATACAGATGTTATCCAGAATATACATGAACAGCTAACAAATTAAAGACTGGATGTTCATCTGAAAGTACTCTAAGAAGGAATATATTGTTTATATTTTGAAGAAATATTCAATACAAGATTTAAAAGGGGCCAATACTACAAATAATAATACCAACAACTTCATACCCAATCTTTGTCCCAAACTAATTGCTATAATGTAAATCTGTTTCTCCTTGGGTGTTATTGAGTTCCTCTGAAGTACTTATTGAGTATTTTCAAGGGAAAATATGGTAGGCAGGAAAGTGGGTACTTTCAAATTAATTAAAAGTAAAATGAAAGTTTATCAACATATCTATCAAGTATCAAGAATGTGAGTGTATATATAGATCTTCCAGTAGTCAAAGGTTACATTTAAGTACGTATAATTTTTCCTCTTAGGTATGTTGGAAAAGGATATAGGATACAATCCTTTTTCTGAAGGTGTGGGAAAACAATTCAGTTTGCAAAGAATGTTTAAAACTTTCTCAAGATAAGTATAGGCAATGTGAAGAAGTTGCCATTCCTTATCCAGACATAATGCAGGTGTGCAAAATAAAGCTACCTTTAGTATCAATGTTAGGAAGAAAGGCTAAGTTCTAATTCTTTGCATCATATAAAAATAGATTTGTAGCTTTAGAATCAACACTGTATGTATCCCTCAGGACAATACTGAATTTAGGAAATAATTAATTAATTGCTAATTAAAATTAATTGCCTGTAACATTTAACAAAATAAATTGATGAGCATGCACAGTATCATTCATATATGAACCATCTTCAACAATAGAAACAAGCACAATTTTTGGTTCAAAAATTGGTTTAAATGGGCTAACTTCAGAAAATGTCCAAAATCCTGAACACATGACTCCCAAGGGAGTGAAATTTGGGAACATTGTGACTGCTTCAGTGCTACTAGCTGCTGCTGGGCTGGTATTGTGGTCACATGTACTTCCTTTTTAATATTCTGCGATAGTTTCCCACCAAGTTCCACAATCCCTTGTTCTCCCCTCCACTCAACAGCCACTGACTTCCCAAAGGAAAGGGGGGGAAATTCCGATTCTTCTTGCCAGCTTCCCACAATGAAACACAATAGAGAAGCCAGCAAAAAGTCAGAAGTCACCTCTGCTTCCACTGCTTTTGTGCCTACCCATGAAAATTCTGTTTCATCTCTGAAATGATGGTCCAACAGGCCATGATTTTTCTAGTTCTTTTAATTAAACGCCAATTCCACTTCTCAGGAAATTATGTGGGAAAAAGATTTTCATATTAAGTAAACAAGGTATTAGTTCTTTTAATACAGGATTAAATTGTGAACAATTTTAAAATTTCAAAATGGTCAATGAACCTTTCCCTTAAACCTGAAATAAACCAAGATTATATGTAAGACCCACATATATATACATACACACACACACACACACACACACACACACACACTATTGTTGGCTTCGGTTTGGGGGATGAGAATACTTATAGCAGTTTCTCTCACTTTCTAGATCAGAGGTCCATGGGGAAAGTTTTTCCATAGATCGGAGAGTGCGTAGTTTTGTGTGCTACCTATATCCCATTGATGGGGCTTTGCTTGTTTGTGCAAACTGGTTGCTGGAATGCCACGGCCCGGTACCAGTCCACAGACCAGGGGTTGGGGACCCCTGCTCTAGATAAAATGCTCTCTACCCTTTAAAATATTTCTTAATGACATCATTGACATATTTAGTTCTGGGCTGGGTCAATTTCTCACATTTTCAATATTTCTGCCAAATTTTAACTTTGGTATATACTAAATCCTGTATACTAAATAGGTTGTTAAGTACTAAAAGACAGCCCAGTACAGATGAAATGAATAGATGACACTTTATTGGTATTTATAGCAGTGAAAAAAAGGCATGGCACCATTAAATGGATATATTTTGTTCAATTAATATAACGATTTTACTATTACAATGTAATGTTCAAGCAGCCCTCTTATTGGAGACAGCTGCACAGATATTGTGTATCACAAACCTACCATGTTTAACACAGAAATGCTGTGTTACTTCATTTCTGATAAAAATAGATATAGATATTATCACATTTACTATTTTTTCTACAATGGGATAATTTTTGAAGTTACATACTTTTTAGTAAATATCTAAATGATCTTCAGTCTATTAGAACTCACTCAGATCATGTTGACATCACATTGAACTTTAGCTAAACATATGTTACACATTCACCTTGGACAAAAAACAGTTGACTTTTATCCTTTATTCAGTAAAATTATTTAGTTTAATTTTAATGAGAGTTGAGTCATCTGTTCTATTAAAAGGATAAAAATAATTGCAGGAAATAACATTTCAAGTAAGAATATATTTTAGAAATGTTTACAGTGTCACTGTGTAACAATTGCAGAGTCAGATCTATAAGAATAAATGTATCATATCTGATAATGTATAACCGAACATAGAATTTTTTTTTTAAATTTTGGAAATCAAATACACTTCATTGTAGATTATTCATAGAGCTATGCTGCGTGGTCTGAGTTCTGAAAGCAGTCTCTCCTATGAAAAAGAAGTCTTCAGCATATACCTAATAAATAGTTATGCGAGTGTGAAAAAAAATCTTTTATTGAAAAGAATAGAGAAGTTAAAATGACATTTAAGGCACATTTGAGGTTCAATAGTCTATCAAAAATCAGATTAATTTCAAGTGAAAACACAAATATTCCAAATATGTTCTCTTTCATAAATAATGCTAAACATTTTTTTTAGCAAATATTCAACCAAAGGCACATTTTCTTCCCTGGAAATCATTTCTCAAATATATTGGCTAATTTAGACCCCTACATGTTTTTTTAATAATCCTGTAAAACAAAACAGTTAATAAATATAGGCTTCTCATTGGCAGTAGGAAGTATATATAAGTAATCTCACAGTTGCTAGATTGTCCTTTAATGTTTGTAATTTTCAGCTGCACCTCAAGAGATTTCCCTTTAGCAAGGTAAAATAACATAACATATGAAGAACACAGTTGTCTCATTGTACTCATTAAACATATTCATTGTTTGTGAGAATAAAGCGGTGTTGGTAATTTATTTTGGCAAACAGCTCTGTGTCGCTTACGGTTGCTGTTTGTGATACTACCTTTTGATTTGTTTTGCACATTTCTTGACTTTATTTTTAGTGAAATAACATGGAATATTTATTGCATGCAACTTACTACTGGCCTAATTTGCACTTCACAAACAAATGGCATAATTTAATAGATGGAAAGATTTCCCCACCCTACCAAAATTCAGCTCTTCATTTGTTTTGCTCACCATGCCACATTAGCACAGTTTTCCCTTGTGTCCATCTGCCCGTGTACAATTTAGCCATGGGCATCTGTAGACCCTGTGGTGATCAGTATTGCAGCAAAAAGCCATATGTGTTTAAATAAAAAAACCTCCTTATTTCATTTGCTATTTTAACTGGATGGATAACTTTTGTGCCTTAAGTCAGAGGAAGAGAAAATACAAAAATAATTGCTTCTATTCTTTAGGCAGTTTCATTTTCCCTTTCCAATATGGAATGCTTGTCAGATTTCCTGATAAATGACAGCCAGTATTTGCATAGATTTTACATTAGCAGAAAAATTAGTTTATTTGTGAAAAAGTAGTTTACATAATAATGCAAAGAATGGTATAAATCATGTTTATTAAGCTAAGGAAAAAAACTGGAGAAGCCTTTGCAGTAAAGGAAATATTGCCCATCTACCGCATCTTCACTTATTTTAGACTTTATTTTAAATGGATAAATGCTGAAGAATATTGTAGTCCACTGACTAGACATTTTTAGAAGCATTGTTTTTAAGAATAGGAATTCCATTTCTGTTATTTAAACATGGAAATCCATTTGCTGCAACTCTCAATAAACTTGATTTATACCTTACTAATTTTATTTCCAAGCTTTAATAGAAAACTATTGTTGTTTGTAGATTATGCATAAAGGACACATTTAGCATTTCTAATATTTCTACTGACATGTTGTTATCTAAAGTGTTTCTTTGAAGATTTCAGTTGCTGTATCATTTTCGCCATGAAAATAAATCATGTGATGTTTTTCCTCATCGTTTTAATATGTTTTTAAATCTGAACAGTACTAGTTTCAAACACATTTTAAAAAACTGGAATTTAGTCATGCTTTAAACTACTACAATAGTTTTCATACAAAAGTACTATATCTATTTTTAGATGTAAAAAAAATGTACATAAATTTTCAGGGAAAATGTTGTAGCTTGTGGCCTAGAGGCAAACACTGTGTACAACGTATTGGACATTTTTATACTGTGGAAAACTCAGCTGTATTCAGAGCTGTTGTCTCAACCCTTTTTGCAAAATATCCGATTGCTGATGAAGCTTGCCATTTACCAAAGTGTATAAAAAAGTATGTCTTTGCCACTTCTTGAATCTGGGACACCCTGGGTACCAGCTGCCATAGCTCAACTAATGATGACAAATATCCTTCTTCATGCAGATTGCAGCGTTTGCTGACTGCTATGATCAGTGAGCCAGATTAGCTTTCTCAGATACTAACTTAACCTTTTAAAGTCAAGTTCAGAATGGAATTATTATCTAAATTATTTTCTTTCTCTTTTAAAACAGTTTTCATTCCTGTTGCACTAAAAGAATGGGAAACTGATTTGATCATGCCCATAAGCAGTAAATACACCTTGCCAGCTTAAAATGATTCTGAAAAGTTTGAAATCAGTGCTGGTTTCTCCACCAGCATCAGGCAGCCACATAGCATCTATTTTTTAACAATCTGATTGTGTTTACCTGAAGTTTAAAATAATATTCAATTTTATTGGATATTAAAATAATATTCAATTTTTATTGGATATTAATACTATGAACATTTCTGGGAGCTTTCAGTCTAATTCATATTTCATTTATTCATTTGAACCAAGCCTTAGGCCTCAATTCACCATGGTATCTAAAATTTCCGTGGTGAAATATGTACAAATGTTTGCATTTCATTCATTGGGATTTGAGTGAACATTAATTGTTTTGTCAATGTTTTGTTTTTAATAGAAGTTTTCAAATATTTTGTACAGTTTATGTTGCTATGCATTGCTGTCTTGTATATATTAATACTGAATTTATTCTCTGAATGTGAGTACCTGCACACAAGATAATGAGTTGGCTTTAAAAAGATAGCATAGCAATTTTTAAGTTTTTATAGAGAAAAGCCACAAATAGCATAATGCATAGATCAGACTATGCCAATAGTCTTGGGAGGGAGAACTGGAGATGTAGAATAGGACGTAGTTATTGGAAACCTTTTGTAAGAACAGTCCAGAGTGGAAAACCATAGTGCAGCTCTTATATATATAGCAATTATTCTTTTTATTATTTAATGTAGGCCGAGAGTTACAAGGGCCAAGTGCTTTTTCAGTAAGGGGTGAAGAAGTCTTACGTTAGTGATGGTGAATCTTTTAGAGACTGAGTGCCCAAAAACTGGCCCCGCCCCACTCCACCCCCTGCCCCACCCCCACCCTGCCTACCCTCAGGGTCACTCACTGCCTCCAGAGCCCACCACAGATTGCCCAGGCAGCCCACTAGTGCCATGGCGGCCATGCCCTCTGCCCATGCCCCGCAGCATCAACTGTGCACAATGGGGCATGAGGGCAGAGTCTTGTCTATGCTGCCTGGCTGCCATGTCCTTGGCTGTGCTGCTCCGCGTGGGCCATGCTTGGGGGCAACTCTCTTCCAGGGGGGCTGCTGGTGAGGAGGGGGTCACGGGGAGGCAAGGCTGGGGCAACGACATGTGTGCCCACAGAGAGGGCTCCGAGTGCCACCTCTGGCATATGTGCCATAGGTTCGCCACCACTGCCCTAAGTGGTCTATGTTGTGCTAATATGCTTCAGCATAATGAGCTATTTCAGTCCTTAATTAATGTTGGGGGGAGTTGGTCTGGTCAGAAGCTTCATGCAAAAAGCCATTCGCTACCTCAGCGATCTCACAGTTAAAAGAGAATTTGCACACTTTTTCTTAGCAGTCCACTTACAACTCATAAAAATTGCTCTGAATAAAATGGTCCTATCAAGAAGTAGTTTTGCTTACCTAAATTCATACTTACTTACCTGTGTTTTAGAGAGATCACAGCCAGAGCAACTCTAATATGGGAAGGATGCTCCAAGATTGTATGCTAAATAATCCTTACTTGACAAAAAATTCCCAGCTGATTTCACCATTTGGGTTTCCAGGAAAAGCGTGAGGTTCTTAATGGTCTCTGACTTTGTGCACCTTCACACAACTTTAAACTTTTACAGATCAGCAAGATTTTAGTGGGAGATCTACTTTTCAAATATACAAGAATTCCCCACATTTGTTTTTACTATTGCCGCAGTAGCAACAATACACTTATGTTATGCTTTATGTTTAAGAATGGAAGATCTGAAAAACATTTAATTAAACCAAAATACTGTTCAAACCACAATTATTCCAACACGTGGCTTTGTGTAAAGGTTGGGAAAACATAAAGCTATAACTAAAGGATGTTTGCTTTCCAAGAAGTGCCTTTCTGCTCGAAAAATGAAGAGATAGACTTGGTCTTGATGGTAGCATATCTGCATGCTGATATGGGAGCAGGTCAGGGAGATTAAAGTTCCTCTCTTGTCTTTCCCACATGTCATATTGACTGTTGTTGCAGCTGTCATGTTCTCTGCACATCCTTTCAAATGTTACATATTATTGAGCTTTTTCTGATACGGCACCCATGTTGTAAAATCTTCCACCCTCTGAGGTAAGGGTAGCTTAATTGCTTCTAAGCCAGGGTTCCCCAACCCCGGGTCCATGGACCAATACCAGGCCGCAGCATGCCAGCAACCGGTCCGCACAAACAAGCATAGCTCCATCCGTGGGATGCAGGCAGCACACAAAATCACACACTCTCCAGTCTGCGGAAAAACCTCTCTCCATGGAACCGGTCCCTGGTGCCCAAAAGGTTGTTCTAAGCAGTAAGGTCTGTATGGAATAGAATAAATCAAACTTAGGGTCAAAACAGGAAAAACAATTTGGCTATAAATTAAATATATTAAAGCAGTATACATATGCTAAATAGGGAAATAAAATGAATTATCGGAAATTTATCATAAAAATTAATTGTAATATACTTGTAATAAAGCAGTGTCAAAAAACACTGAGTTGAAAATCACTTCAACAGTTTAAAGACTGATTTAACTTCTTAGCAAGGTTTTGTAGGGTATGGGTTGTAGGTGAAAATAGAAATTCTTAGTCAGTCTATGAAAAAGTACATATCACCATTTAAAAATGGAACATGACACCCAAAAGCTGTTATTTTGACCCAAGTAATTCTGGCCTACATACCTAAACACGCAGCCATTTTTCCCCATGCTTACATAACTTTCTTATACACTGATCCTGGCTCTTGCCTGTCTCTTCATCTTGTGATATGATATAAAATGGTGGTGCCTTCATATACTGAAACAACAGATTCCAAGTAGCTTTGTGAGCCTGGAAAAAAACACCGTTGCATTAAGAATTAGAAATAGGTATTTTATACAAGATGTCACACATTCACAACTACTACTTTCTCAAAGGAGTTTTATAGCCTTATACCTGTAATGTTGCATCTGTTAGGAGGCAAAGTTTGGGCAATTGTTAATACTCCAGAAGACAAGCTGAAGATTCAAAAGAATCCTGATAGACCTGAACACTGGACCTTATTTAATAGGTTCTGTGGTGTTCAGTGTTGAGAAATGCATCTAGGTAGAAAAAATAAATGCACAGGTACAAGAAAAGCAATACCTGCCTTAGTAGTAGTATTTCTGAAAAGGAACTGGATGCCTTGGCAGATCATAGATTAAGCATGAGTCAGCGATGGTGCAGCAGCTGCCAAAAATCAATGTAATTTTGGGCTTCAACAGAAGTATCAAATGATAGGACCATTATTTCACTGAAGGTTTCAAGAAAAGATTGGATAGCCATTTGTCTAGGATGGTACAAGGATTACTGCATTGGGCAGGGGTTTGGACAAGAAATCTTCAAGTTCCATTTCTACCCTATGATTCTAACATGAACGTTTTTATGTCTCAAACATATGCAGTTTTGTATGTAGGTTTAATTAAACAATTATTTGAAATGGCAGTTTATATGCACTTTTAACTGCTTTAGACCATCTCCAATATCATTACTTCTAATAATATTAATGTGTTCAACTCTAATACTTTTGTAATACATTAACTTTGGCAATTACATTTTGTTTAAAAGCTTTACAGTCATCAAGGATAGCGAAACATATTATTTTATGCAATGGTCTGAAAATTAAAAAGAGCCAAGATGTAACACTTGATGCACAATGTTCTGCAGTGTGTTGCTTGAATAGATATCAATGCTGAAAGAAAAGAAGTTTTTTCATATCTGGATTTGTCCCATCTGTGTGATCTAGTGGATATGTGGGAGGAGGTTATCACATGAATCCAAATGCATAAAGTCAGTTGTTTTATAGACTCCTTTTTGTGCTTGAAGGGGTTTATAGGTTGCCTGCTCTATTGTGTGTCACTTGCAGCTGACATGTGTGCATTGTCCTGAGCATATTTGATGTGTGATTACAACTAATGAGGTCTGGAACACAGTTTGCTGCTGAGTAATTTATTCACTTTTGTTTGATTTTTCAAAAATTGCAATACACTTTTTATACAATGTACAATATCAAACCTGCTTGGAGATATCTTACACTGTTTCCATTTCCTTCTGTATTGGAAATCAACTTCATTTCAGAACTTTTATCATTAATTATGCATTTAATCTGCTACATATGTGCCTTAAGTATTTACCAAAATAGGTAAATGCTTCTTTCAGAAGTATAGCAAAATAATGATGTATAAAAGCTCAGTTTATATTATTAGATGTGAAAAAGAATAAATAGATATTAATTTTTAAATCAACAGATATGCAGTATAATTAAAGATAATATATCAGCCCCCCATGAAAAAAAAGATTAAATGTAATTACATTTTCCCCTTGCAAAATTTGTGGCCCAATAAGAGACTGTAAGAGCCTCGGTATGCATAAGGTTAAAAATCAAAACCAATTACTTTATATTTTATAAAATTTTGGTTTATGATTAGGGATTTGGCTTGAAATTTGAAAATTTTGCTTCACCTTAATGAAACAGATATGATAGATTTTTATTTTTGAAGGATAAGATTCAAGTTACAGGAATTCACACTTACTGCACAAGCGTCGAAGAACAGAGAGTCTTCAAAAGGTGAAGTAGTTTGTATTACAAAGTGAATCAGTAAATTAGTTGTATATGAATATTATTTTAACTATATTACTTTAAATTTTGAAAGTGTAAAATTTTAACTTTCTGGGGAAATTTACTCAAATTTTATAACACTTTCTCCAGTGTACTCTTTAAGATTTGTTCTTGTTCAGTTTTTCTGTTGAGAATCTCAGTTTAAATCTTCTAATTAGTTGCTAGGTAAAGATAGTTACATTTAATATGCCATAATAATTCAGTCTTTCTTAGAGAGAGAGAGCAGATCAACACAAATTAATCTACTATAAAATGAAGTCCTCCTTATGAAGGTTATATGTTTTTGATTTCCCAGTTTAGGATCAAAAATAAGATTATTTTAAAAATAAGATTATTCTATGCTCAAAAATGGAAGACTACATCAATTCCTACAATGGAGGAATGGTTACAAAAACTGATGGAGCTGTACTGACTGTACTGATTAAAGAAAAGAATACAAATACTTTTATTGTCAGGTGGAAATCGCTTCTAGATTGTGGGCTTGAGGTGGAAAAAAGTGAAATTTTGATTTTGTGCTTTATCAATTAGATAGATTTGATGTTATTGAAATGGCTAGTTTATAATATTTTGTAAAAGTAAAAAGTTGAGGTTTGAAGTTGATACTCTATTGCACCAAAGGAAATGCCATTTTTTTCTTTTTTTCTCCCTTATCTCACTTTTCTACTTCCCTTTCCCTTCTCCATCTTTTCCGCTATTTGCTTTTGTATTTTCATTGTATTGTATATTATAAACTAATAAAACTTTCTAAAATGTAAAAAAAAAATTAAGTTTTCAAAAGCAATAGCACTTAGACTTATATACCACTCCATAGTGCTTTACAGCATTGTTTTACGAATGTCAGCATGTTGCCCCCAACAATCTGAGTCTTTATTTTATCAGCCTTGGCAGGATTGAAGACCGAGTCAACCTTAGGCTGGTCAGGATCAAACTCCTGGCTGTGGGGAAAGTTAGCCTGCAATATTGCATTCTAGCCACTGCACCACCATGGCTTTTTGGCTCTTTCAAACATCCTAGATCTAAATATTAAAATTTTGTTTAAAGCTAAACAATTTCCATATGTTTATGAAATCTACATTTCAATTAGGAAATCAATTAACCTAAATATAATAACTTATATTAAGCAATTCAATACAAAAAGATTGTCTAACAAGTACTAATAAAGGAGTACTGATGTACTAATAAATCTAGCAGTGATGATGTTACCTAATTTGCAGGAAAACAAGCAAGCTCAGAGAGCATCATTGTTGTCTAGATACTAATCTGAGCCTGGAAATAAGTCAAATTTATAAACAATCATTCAAAATAGCATATTTTGTGAATATTACAGTTTGTAATATTCAGATGACATGAGAGGCCATGGTTAATTAAAATAGAAAAGATTACTTTTGTGGCAGTGCTAGAAGAGAAAGAGAGATCAGTCAAGGTTAGTCTTATTTCCATGACCATAAATTGTGATGTAGCAAAACTTATTCTTTGATGTCTTTGTAGTAAAATGGAGATAGTACATTAAAAATATTAATTCTGCTATAGATTTAGGAGGGAACTTCAACAAAAAGATATTGAATTCCTCCAAACTAACATACAAAGGGCTGTGCTTTATATAGTAGGTTGCATTATGATTCACAAATATAGCTTGGGTAGGAGATATGCAATAAGTTAAGAAGAGAGGAATATATTCATGTTGAAGCAATTTAATTTTGAATAATTAAGAATTTAAATCCCCAAATCTTATTTTTCTTTTCCTTCTCTACTCCATTTTGCTTACATGCCTTTTTAGATGGGAATTTTTATTTATTTATTGTAAGCAACTCTGAGATTGCGTT
The DNA here is from genome assembly GCA_034064705.1 of Bothrops alternatus. Taxonomy (NCBI): domain Eukaryota; kingdom Metazoa; phylum Chordata; class Lepidosauria; order Squamata; family Viperidae; genus Bothrops; species Bothrops alternatus. The sequence goes on from JARGCV010000008.1 coordinate 3,638,734, forward strand.
TTTAACATATTTTATTATGAATATTTATAATATAAAGAATATTTTGTTAATGAGAGGAGGGTTTAAAACTTCCTTGGAAGTTTTAAAATAAGAAATGGATAATATGCAAGGAATATAATTCAAATATATAACCTCTTAGCCTACTCCTGTGATTTTTGCATCTGTGATCACAAATTTAGGTTCTGTGATTATCTTTCAAATCTTCTTTTAAACTCTAAATCCTGTTTAGTGAGTCTGCTTTTGAATTTAATTCAGGCAGTCTGTTCTGAATTTAGCACATACTAAAGTAGGAGAGATCAAAAGTAAATGTGTATTTGCCTCCCTTCCATTCATTTCATCTCCCTCCTTGAGTTGAGGTCAGCTTCTGAAGCAGGTTCTCTACACAATTCAGAAGCAAGGTTTTCAAAGAGTTCTAGAGATCTAAATATTGAGCACTTGTTTGCAGACAAACAATTTCCATAACTCTATGAAATATCTGAATTACCTGAATTAGTGCAATTATTATCCAGGATAATTAATAATTTTAGTAAATCCTAAGCATGTTATGCAATATTACTATAATGTTATGCATTGGGGTGCACTGCACATGCTTAAAAATGAAGTATTTCATACCTTACGCACCTCTCTGCTATTCATTAAAGCAGATGATCTTTTTTTGGTCACTCTGTATGATATGAACCTGAAAATTTTATAACGGCTTTAAATAGTCAAATATTTAACATTAATGTAACTCTTAAAGCAGATGCCATGTAGAAGCCAGTAGAAAAGCTTGTGAACTATGTATATTACTGACTCATTTAATAAATATATTGCTGTATTTTGCACAGTCTCCAAAGACTGTTTATTGCAATGCAACTGAGACTTACTAGATGATAAATAAGTGAATCCAGAAGCCTCCTTTCAAAAGGGTTTGATGATAATATGCAAACCTACATTTCTGGCAAATCAAGATCTGTAGATATCTAAAATACGATGTAAAATTGTTTTTTCCACAAAAAAAATAGTTATAGAGTCTCTTTGTTGCCATTTAGTGATCATGCCTGGATGTGGAAGCTCCATATATTCCTATAATTTTGGGGTAGCTTCAGAGAAATGTGAGCAGTATTCTATTTATAGTTCTATCAGTTTTTCTTGGTTTTCTTTCCATATGAAGACACTGCATGTGTCAAAAAAATAAAAAGATTTTGTATTCCACCAGAAATCCAATCTAGAAACTGTGAGGACTTTTAGACCACAAATGACAGTATATAATTCCACCAGGAATAGATAAAAGACAAAAACAAGAGACACTTGTTTCTGCAAATATATATGCAGTCTATTCATGCAGATTTTCCAGATCCTATGTTTCATGTCTTCTGTAACATTAATCATTTCAATAGTTTTACACACTCAATTAAAACAAAGACTAGTTTACCAAATAAATAAGACTGGATGATCAGCAATTAAGAAGCTTATTCTTTCTCTTGTCATTATGACTTACATCAACCATATGTCCTTTTAAAAGTCAGCTTTGCCCAGATACTTTTTAAAATTGTATATTCCAAATCAGTGATCCCCAACCTTTCTGGCTCTGTCTGTGGAGTGGCAGGGGACCAGCAATGTTCACAGCAGTGGTGGGGGGAGGGGATGATTTCACACACATGCTTGCTGCTTACGCAAATAAAACTTTGCATGCTCGCTCCCCACTTGTGTGGCCTAGTTCCCAACAGGCTGTGAACTGGTCCGTGGACCATAGACCCTTATTCCATATAATACCCAATGGAAATACATTGTATTGGGCACTTACCTCATTATTCCTGACCTTAGATTTTGTTTATTTTGTTATCACAACTTGTGCCAAGCCTATTGGGCTATAAGCATGCTCCACAGTTCCGGGTCTACAGCTACAGTCTCTGCATCCTTCCATTTATTTATTTTATTTTAAATTACATTAATTAACTAGCTACATTATGTCTTCTAATACTTCAAAATACTTATGTACTTTGAAAATTAGAACTGTTCTGGTCTCATATTATAGAAATTGGATGTGTTATGTGTTATGCTACATTGTCCCCCTCCCCCTTTTTAAATCAAAAAGTCTTAGTATTTACCTGGTTGAAATTCATATTGTTTTATTATGGTGTCAATTCTTTGGTTTTGGCAGCCCTTCTAAAAGTGCCTATGCACAAAAGGACTACCACAAGGAATGAATGCAAGTGTTGACACCACCTAACAAGCAGGGATTATATGTTTACAGAAGGAGTAATATGATAGGTCAAGTCTAAGAGGCACTTCTCCAGAGCACTTCGCCACATAATGAGTGACTGACTAGCAAGTGCACTGCTGCCATTCTTTGGCTTCATTGCAGTGCTGATGCCTGCCTCTCTCTCCAAAGCCCTCTTGATCATGTTCAGCTGCTCTGTTCTCATGTGGGGAATAATAGTAGAGTAAAGCTGCTTTTCTGTCTCATTTTTCTTGCTAATTTACACATTCAAGCCATTTTTGTTTGCTATCCTTATTTGCTATTCCCTTTTGTCAAGGCACTGTTCTCTTTTTTGCCTCAGGCCTAGGAACTAATTTGAGCTTCTATAATTACTTCATGTTTTACACCTGTCTGCATATCATGCACCCCTTGTCTCTGCACTTAAGCTGTATATTTCCTTGCAAATAATAAGGAAAAAAGGCTACTTTTCACAGGAGAAGAATCTTCAAGTTTTTCTCCCCTCCCTCTCCACTTCCAGAAGAAACACAATCAAACTGCTGAGATGTTTTCAGCCATGCAGCTGACCTTTAGGGTTCATGAAGGACGAATGAATGCTGCTCGTTCAGACAGTTTGTGTTAAGACATTGCTGAGGAAAGAGCTCCAAGCATTATGCCTCTTGAATGAAGTTGTGGTTGTAATCATTTTAAAATAATTAAGACAGTGAACACACTAGTATCATTCCATGAAGCTGCTGTTCAGCTGCTCTTCTGCTTTAATAATAGCTTATTAAATCTGGGTCAAACACACTCCAAAGACTTCCACAATGAATGAGCTATTCAAAAAGTTATGTTGCTTTTTTTAAAGCAGCTGATTAGATTTTTAACTTAAGTGACAGCTGCAGTTCATTGCTTGCTCTATAGTGTCCTGCAGCCAAAGTAGAAGCCTTTTGTAAATTGTTCTTCAGTTGGCAAAAGCATTCTTAAATAAAGCTGGGTTGCTTTCCTCCCAGAGCTTGCCCCAATCCAATTAGGAGTTTAACAAGGGTCAAATTAAGGAGACTTTGCACTTCATGTTTGCATCATTAACCATAAGACTGTTTTCTGAGTGTACTACCGTCAAGGGGTGGGCTGGCTGATTAGAGTAGGGTGGGGGGAAGAAGCAAGGCAGAATAGACACAAAGCTGTCATCTACCATGTGGTGCATCTTTTGACTGAATGGAGGCCCAGCAGGCTAGAAACAACGCTCCTAGTTGTCTTTGGGGGTTTGTTGTCTTGTAGGTTTCAGCTGGTAGATAGTTGTTTGAAGGCTACAGGTGTGAGTCAGAGCTGATGAAGAAGTGTGTGCTCTGTGCCAACTCATTTCTTTCCTAGTAGCCTATTGTTATTGGACAAATGACTGGGAAGACATGAAGTTAGAAGTCTCTTGAGAATTCATTATTTTTGATGAGATGACAACTATCCAGCTTCATTGTACTCATTGCTCATGCTGTTTCTTGGCATTAATTTTTTTTGGCACATTAAGGATATCATAAAATCCAAATTTTTAAAAATAACACTTGAGAGAAATGAAGGAAAGAAGGAAAAGAGACAAGAACCAGATTGATAGAGATTATATATTTAATTAGCCAATTTTGTTGAGAGCAGAATGGGGTAATGTTGGAAATCAGAATATCTATTTGTTACTTCCATTCGTAACATTGCTTTAAAATAAATATTTATGTTATCTTAATTATTTGTCTTTCCTAAGAGTCTCTAAATATTTCTAACTGAAATTCTTAAAAAAAAATTGGAAGAAGAAGGGGGAAGCATAGGTAAGACCTTGTTTCACATATAACTTCAAAGGACAAAAAAATACTCCTGCTAATTAGTGTTAAGATGTGTGGCATATTGCCAAAAAACTGTTGCTGTATCTCCTTAGCAAATTCTTTGTGCTTCCACACAGAATAATTATTTATCTAAAAATAGCACTTTCATTGTTCCTCCCCCACCACAAACCCATTAAAAGGTGCTTTAATATCATGTGAGTTTTTATAGCTTAATCCCTTTTCAAAAAGCTTTTCAGAATAAAAGCTCTGAATGGTCCTCAGTATTAATTTGATGTGACTTCTGTACAATATGATTTGAAATTCTCAGAAGTGTGTGTGTGTTTTGCAGCTTACTCTTTGTACATAAGAGCTGTGTGTAGACAATACCAGCTAAATGTTGAATAGAATCTAGGTTATAAGCCTTTACTCAAAGTCTATTTTTGTTGTCCTTTTCCTATTTTTATATAGTTTTCTTGAATCTATAATGAATTAAACATGCACTGATTTATAGATATATGTATTGCTATATGAACTGTTATTTCTTAAGGAAATTTCATACAAATGTGAGAAATTTAAAACAGATTTTTTAAAAATGAGATAATGCAGGATATATTTCAATATATTTCACATGTCTTGAAATAACATCCAGTTAATGATATGATTTTATATGATTTGAAACTACAAATAATTTTACACTTGAAATTTAAATATTTTCTATCATCTTAGGCTTTTTTAAAGTCTAAGATGATAGAAAATATTTTAAAAAGCCTTTATTTTATCTTTTGCTTTTGCTTTAACAGGGTTGTATTGAATTTATCTTTGTGGCTTCTGTAAAATCACCACCCAGGCACTAATGTGTTTCAACACAGTTTGTCTAGATAGAGTATTTAGTAAGTTTGAATAAATAAAATAATATTTAATGATAGGTTCAAAATATTGTTATTGCTCACCCAACATTAATTGTTCTAAATAATGGAATATTTACATTTACACTGTATTTACCATTAAAGTCTCCAATGGATATTTTTTATGCTATGATAGATCTGTAATTTGGAAGGTATAAACATTTGATTAATAATAACAGTGCTATGAAATGCATTAAAAAAGACTTGTCTTTCTGAACAAAGCATCTCAAAGTCTATCAATAGTTATATTTAGAAAATATATTTAGAAATAATATATTTTACAAATACTGCCTGTTTACTATTAAACTGAGCAATGTTGCAATGCAAACTCCACCTTTAAATATACATGTGACATGGCAACACAAGTACAAAATAAAGGGAGGTTACATTGTGTGTTACAATGCATGTTTCATCATTTTTAACATCACTGTGGTCAGTAAGATGGAAGATGAATGACAAACTACTGTACAGGAATAATCCCTTCAGTTAAACTTGAAATTTAATCCCCTTGTGCTTCTCTCTTGATAAAGAAATTGAGAAAGAACCCAACATACACAGTGATGCGTTTAGTATCCCAAATCTAAATCCAGATGTTTGCCTTCCATAGATTGCATTACCCATGTGAATTGACACCCATGTACCATTTGCATGTAGATTGTTAAATGCATTTACCTTTTCTTGTATTTTATATATATATATAAAGTGAAATATATTCAGGGCAATTTTGACATTATTCCTGACATTATGTATTTTATTTATTTATATATATATATATATATATATATATATATATATATATATATATATATATATATATATATATATATATATATATATATATATATATATATATATATATATATATATATATATATATATATATATATTTGTTTTCTGAGGTTTTCGCGGGTGTTTGTATGTAGGTCTTTGGTTCTTCGGGTTTTCTCCCGCGTAGAATTTGAAGTGTCTTGGCAACGTTTCGATGAAATCTCATTCATCATCTTCAGGCTGGTGCTTTTGGCTTCTGCTTCTAGGAGCAATGTGTGGTCTAAGCTGTTTTTTCCTTTTAACTGCCAGTGGGGGTTTGAACTGATTGGCTGGGAGCTTGGCTATGTTCTGATTGGTTAGGGGCTTGGCTGTGCTCTGATTGGCTGGGGGGTTGGCTGTGTTCTGATTGGCTGGGGGAGTGTTCTGTTTGGGTGGGGGCTTTGTTGTGCTGGAGAGGTTCAAAGTGGCCAATGTTGCAGCTCTGGTCTGGCTCCTGGTCTGTGGTCTTGCCTCATCATTGGTGTGGGTTTGGGTTTGCTTTTTGCGTGGATGTGTGGAGGTGGCATCCTGTGTGTTTCTGGTGTCAATCTTTGAGTTAGGAATACGTTTGTCAATAAGGGCGGGTTTCCAAATGGCTGGTAGGCGGGAGGTATCATCTCGTTTGTTCATGCTGTGGGGGCGTTTTTCTATCTCGATGGCTTCTCTGATTATTCTGTTATTAAAATGTTCAGTTTTGGCAATTGTTCTGGTCTTTTTGAAATCAATTTCATGTCCTGTGGCTTTAAGGTGTTGGACCAGGGAAGAAGTTGGTTCCTCTCTTTTGACTGAGTTTTTGTGTTCTTCAATGCGTGCATTTATCCTTCTGTTGGTTTGTCCAATGTATGTAGTGGGGCAAGCAGTACATGGGATTTCATATACTCCTTGATTTTCTAACTCAATTTTGTCTTTAGGGTTTCTTAGGATGGTGGATATTTTTCTGTTTGTGCAGAATGCTGTTTTGATGTTATATTTGTGCAGGACTTTGCTGATCTTGTCTGTGGTGCCTTTTATGTATGGGAGGAGGGCTTTGCCATTTTCTTGTTCTCTGTCATGGATTTTAGTGGGAGTTTCTTTTTGGATTAAGTTGGAAATCTTATTTCTTGGGAATCCGTTGGATGTTAGTACATTAGTTAGTACATTACATTAGTACACTAATGTACTAACATCCAACGGATTCCCAAGAAATAAGATTTCCAACTTAATCCAAAAAGAAACTCCCACTAAAATCCATGACAGAGAACAAGAAAATGGCAAAGCCCTCCTCCCATACATAAAAGGCACCACAGACAAGATCAGCAAAGTCCTGCACAAATATAACATCAAAACAGCATTCTGCACAAACAGAAAAATATCCACCATCCTAAGAAACCCTAAAGACAAAATTGAGTTAGAAAATCAAGGAGTATATGAAATCCCATGTACTGCTTGCCCCACTACATACATTGGACAAACCAACAGAAGGATAAATGCACGCATTGAAGAACACAAAAACTCAGTCAAAAGAGAGGAACCAACTTCTTCCCTGGTCCAACACCTTAAAGCCACAGGACATGAAATTGATTTCAAAAAGACCAGAACAATTGCCAAAACTGAACATTTTAATAACAGAATAATCAGAGAAGCCATCGAGATAGAAAAACGCCCCCACAGCATGAACAAACGAGATGATACCTCCCGCCTACCAGCCATTTGGAAACCCGCCCTTATTGACAAACGTATTCCTAACTCAAAGATTGACACCAGAAACACACAGGATGCCACCTCCACACATCCACGCAAAAAGCAAACCCAAACCCACACCAATGATGAGGCAAGACCACAGACCAGGAGCCAGACCAGAGCTGCAACATTGGCCACTTTGAACCTCTCCAGCACAACAAAGCCCCCACCCAAACAGAACACTCCCCCAGCCAATCAGAACACAGCCAACCCCCCAGCCAATCAGAGCACAGCCAAGCCCCTAACCAATCAGAACATAGCCAAGCTCCCAGCCAATCAGTTCAAACCCCCACTGGCAGTTAAAAGGAAAAAACAGCTTAGACCACACATTGCTCCTAGAAGCAGAAGCCAAAAGCACCAGCCTGAAGATGATGAATGAGATTTCATCGAAACGTTGCCAAGACACTTCAAATTCTACGCGGGAGAAAACCCGAAGAACCAAAGACCTACATATATATATATATATATATATATATATATATATATATATATATATATATATATATATATATATATATATATATATATATATATATATATATATATATATATATATATATATATATATATAAAATGTGTGTGTGTGTGTGTATGTATGTATGTATGTGTATATACATACAAGAAAAAGAAAAAGAAAGAAGATTTCTTTCTCCCATATTTGGGCCGACAGGGTGCATCAAAAAACACTCAAGGTAAATATATATATATAATATATAATATTATATTTGTTGTGTTATGTTATATATTATATTATATTATATTATATTATATTATATTATATTATATTATATTATATTATATTATATTATATTATATTATATTATATTATATTATATTATATTATATTATATTATATTATATTATATTATATTATATTATATTATATTATATTATATATGATGCACCCCTGGTCTCTTCTCTCCCTGACACAGCTGACAAAGTGAGAAAGAGCCTGTGGCTTAGAGGTCATCACAGCTGCTTAATGTGCAAGCAGCCCAGGTTCAACATAGATATTGATACCCAGTATAGTGTGTTAAAGATCTGTTTTCCAGCATGTTGCACAATGCTAAGTAAATATATAGTAAAAAATATTGACAGGATATTACAGTAGAGGTGTATAGATTTCAAGTGCTGCTGAACCTCAACCATCCACAACCATCCACAATTCTAGCCATTGTAGTTCACCAAGAACTACAAATGCCAAAAGATGAAAATCGAGAATTACCACTAGATACTGCAGTGTTGACAATGTCATATAGACGTTGTATGATACTTATTATTAAATCTATCAATACAAATTATGAATTTGGCTTATTTATGTTTATATAGTGTGATCCAATATATATTTTTAAATAATTGAATATATATTTTGGAGGGTATATTTATTTAAATTAATATTTTTTCAAGTCCATCTCATAGCAACAATTCCTGCAAAATCAACCTTTAGTCAGTCTGTAATATTCTCTTTCTAGTTATCTTGAAAAAATCATTTTTAAAAGAAATATGTTATTGAAGCTTCATCATTTTCATGGAAAAACAAACAGTTCTTAACATATATCTATAATCAGAATATTGTAAAAGGAATATTCTGCAAAAGAAAATAGGAAAATTATGCAATTTGTAGAATTGCTATCAATATTCTATGCTGCTAATAATTATCTTTGTGTAACGTATGTTCAGTATACTTTTATATACAAGTAAATAGATATTAAAAATAGATCCTATAACTACTTATGTGGAAGTAGGTAACCTTTATTTTATTACTTTGACAGATTTTTTCCATTAAATTTAGGGTTACCCTCCCCCCCATTTCTAGCATTGGCATTCCTTTTTTAATGCTTTATGTGTGTGAAAAAAGACATAAATAAAAATAATTTAGAACTGGATTCACAGCCTAGAAAACTAAGGCCTTTATTTATGCATGAGCACTAGTAAGGCAAGCTTTGTTGTCCTACCTCACCCTTCCAAACTTTCTGAGACAACCCAAGAAAGGGATCTTGGGGTTTTGGTGGACAGCTCGATGAAGATGTCAACCCAATGCGCAGCAGCAGTAAAAAAAAGCAAATTCCATGCTTGGCATGATTAGGAAGGGAATCGAAAATAAGTCAGCAAGTGTTGTATTGCCTCTGTACAAATTGATGGTGAGACCACACTTGGAGTACTGTGTACAGTTCTGGTCACCGCACCTCAAGAAGGATATAATGGAACTGGAAAAGGTGCAAAAAAGGGCAACAAGAATGATCAAGGAAATGGAGCACCTCCCTTATGAAACCAGATTGCAACGCCTTGGTCTCTTCAGCCTTGAAAGACGGCGTTTAAGGGGTGACTTGATCAAAGTGTATAAAATCATGCATGGGATAGAAAAGGTGGATAGAGAAAAATTCTTTTCTCTATCACACAATACCAGGACAAGGGGGCACTCCCTAAAGCTCATAGCTAAGAAAGTGAGGACAAATAAAGGGAAATATTTCTTCACCCAGAGGGTCGTTGATTTATGGAATTCACTTCCTGAAGGGGTCGTGACAGCTGTCAGCCTTGACAGCTTCAAGGCAGGGCTAGATAGATTCATGGATGCAAAGTGTATCGATGGTTATTAAAACGGATGTCCATGTGCCGCCTCTATGTTGGTTGAGGCAGGCAGGATTCCCTTTGGTACCATTTGTTGGGGGTCAAGGGAAAGGGAGGGTTTTGCCTTCTCTTTATGCTCAAGATCCCCATGTACAATTGGTGGGCCACTGTGTGACACAGAATGCTGGACTCGATGGGCTTTGGCCTGATTCAGCATGGCTCTTCTTATGTTCTTATGTTCTTATGTTCTTATGTTCCTTGACCTGAAGAACCAAAGTCTGCTCCAGGAATAAAAACCAAGTTGCAGTCTTTGAACCCAGACATTAATAAGTCCCACTGCAATTAAGTGGAATGTAAGAGTACATCCAGAAGAGCAGTCTTAACATATTTCATTTCAATTTACTTTTACCTTTTTGTTTACTTGAAAAAAGAGTCCCTATTTAGTACCCAATGTTTGTTTCACTTGCTATCTTGAGCCCTGCATATTTTTGTGTTATAAATATGAGTTTAGCTAGATTACAACAGTTTGGTACAATTGTATCAATAAAGGTATCACAAAACAAAGAGTTAGCCTTTCTCCCTTCTTCCCAGCAAATTAAAGAGGGAGATATTGATGAATGGATATATAGTAAAAATGGCTAATAATCATTGATAAAATTATAAATTTGTATAGCAAGAATTGCAACATCATAGCCTACCCCCTTAGGCATGGCTTCTGCCTGCTTTCTGACCAGGAGCTATGAATCCAGGAGGATCCCCAAATTGAGCACTAGCTCGGTCAGTGAAAATGCAGCTCCAGAGATATCACCAGACCCTGGAGGGGCCCAAAATCCAAAGCCACTCCACCTCACAAGGGTTGAGCTGCAGTCAGTTCCTCCCTATCTAAATCCTCAGTCTCCAAGGTACTCTGTCAGAATCTGCAAGTCATCACCGGTCCAGCTTGGGGTGGAGATATATAATTGGCATCATCCCATATTGATATCCTTTCCATCAAATGGCCTCTTCCAGCAGTTTCATATTGTAAGTAATAAGTTCCCAACTCTGCTAGTAAAGGAACAGAAATCTTTTAAAAGGAATAATGTCAAAATTGCCCTGAATATATTTCACTTGCTTTTATATTATAGCAACCTTAAATAAATGCATTTCCCTTAACTCTAGTAATATAAACTAAATTAATTTCTGAGTTTGCAATTCCAGAATCTCTATCAATCCTTAAGAACTCTTACCTCTATTATAGAAGGTGCAGCTAAGATAGTCAAACTCTGGAAAAATATGCCTCTAATGTTCATTTTGTCCATCTTATTTTGGTTATTAGGATAGGAAATTTGTTGGAAAGCATTTAGAAAGTATAGAGGAGATAAACAGGAAAGCCTGAGTTGTAATTTAACTCAACTGGACATAGGGAATGTCCACTTATCTCCTTTTATGCTATTGGTTATGTCTGTTACTTATTTCCCATGGCTCAAATTTCCAACTAATATTACTAACTTCAGTAATATCACTTGCAAAGTGTCTCCCAAAGTTACATTAAATATGACAAAAACAAAATATAAATAAATAAACATTTTGAATGCTTTATAGAATCAAAAGGATGAGCAGGTATATTATACTTTTCTTTAAAAATTATCCACCGATAGCAGATGCTTGTTGCATTTTTCCTGAAATCATTTCAGAAAGAGATGGTTTGACTTCCTCAGGCACTGATAAATGACTATCATTTATTTTAAATAATTATCCAGACATATGTTCCATTGTGTAATTTTGTATAATTAGCCAAATATGAATCCTATTGTTTTCAATAATTCATTGATAGCTTGAACATTAGAACGCAGACTTGTCAGACTATTTCTTTATAAGTTCGAGTAATAAATAAATAAATAAATAAAATCTACTTGAATATAAATAGTCTGTTAAAACAAGCAGAATTTTCCTAGGCTTCAGGCAAAGTTTTTACATTGCTTGCTACTTATTCTATATTCAGAGTAGGCAATTTATTTTGGCCTAGGAGATGAAGAAATTGAAATATGTTAATTAAGAAATTATATAGAGGTAGTAAATTGGATGACAGCCATAGGTAGGCACAGATGGAAATTAAATTGGTTACCTCACTGGGCCTTGCAAACTCCATCCCAACTCTATTGGCATTTAGAAAAGTTATTAAAACCTAGCTATTTCTGAAATTATTTGGGACTGGTAAAATGAGGTTTCTACCTTGCAATAGCTGATTGACTGTCATTGAGTTATCATTCCTTGGTGCAATGATGAGGAAGATTGTTGTTATTATTAGCAGTATTATCTGCTTTAAGTAGTTTGTACTATTTGATAAGCAATTGACAGTCCTTGGATTAAGTTGCATATCAGTTGTAATAAATACTGTAAATACATCCTTTTATTTGCATGGTGCAATATGACCCATTAGTATTTTTCAGTGAGAATCACAGCTTCATGGAAGGAAAGGTTAGCCCCTCTCCAACAATATCTCTCCCTAAAATATATACATATGGATAATAAGGTATTAAAATGCAACTGAAAGCTATTTTTAAAAATTCACAAATAAGACAGCTATTTATGTAGCAATAAGGATAGACTTGTAAGCTACACATCCTTTATGTATGTTTTAATTGAAGGTACCAGAAAACTAGAATGCCTGGAAAGGGTAATACATATTCTATAACTAAGATACAAACTTCTCCAAAATGAATCTTTCTGATAAGCCATTTTTTAAATCCTGGATTTAAGCATTTCTCATATGATTTGCCTTTTAGCTATATAGTTTTCCAACTTTCTGCTTTCTAACATGTCAGACTTCGAGTACTTTATACAGTGAGGATTATATGTTGAATAAGGCAAAGGTGAATTTCTCCTTTGGTCAGGGAATGATTTTTAATTTTGAGTAAGTGGACAATGAAAAATAATAACACTGTACATTGTACATCAGTAGCAAAAAGATAAGGTTGCAAGGTTTTCAACAGAAGTCAATAAAAATATCCTTAATCACTCTAATTTAGATTTAGTAAATGTTTTTGGAGTATATGAATGCTGTATCATAGACTAATATCAATTATATGATTCATTATTACTAGGGCTCATCCCGTATGTATGTTACCACTGAACATTAGTTCTGCAAAGATATTTTCTTTAATGTTCTAAGATAGAAAAAGGAGAAGTATTTTTCTTTTTTTTCAAATCACTTAACAAATATGGGATAAGAGAAATCATTCTTCATTTCAGAAAAGGCAGGCATAGTCACACTCTTCTGTGCATTAATGATTCACCTGTGGAGATGGTTACCAGCATCAAATTTCTGAGTGTGCAGTTAACAAGTAGGCTGGCTTGGTCGCTTAACAGCGAGACACTGGTGAAGCAGGCACAGCAGCACCTGCATTTTCTGTGTTGCATGAGAAAAGTACATCTTCCTTCTCCTGTCCTTATCACTTTCTACAGAGGGATGATTGAGAGCATCCTATCATACAGCATCACAGTCTGGTTTGGAAGCATCACTGCTTCAGACAGGAAGGCGGTGCAGAGAGTGGTGAGGATGGCTGCAAAGATTATTGGCAGTTCCCTCATTTCCATCTAAGACATAGAATATAAGCGTTGCTTGAGCAGATTCATAAGATTGTCTGGGACACTACACATTTTCTTCATGACCTGTTTTCCTTGTTACTTTCTGGGCGGAGGCTTCGTGGTATCTGAAGCGGAACATCCAGATTCAGCCACAGTTTTGTTCCATATAGTATTAGTCTTGTGAAATCTAAAGCTTCCTCCTTCCATTATCTATTCAAGATAGACAGTGATTAATATTTATATGTTACTTATATGTAAGGGTGTAGGTCTATGCATATGTTGTATATAATATTTTAAAATGTGTATTATGTATGTGTACACTTTGAGAGCAAGCAACTAAATTTCATTTTTTATGCGTGCCATTGTGCCCACAGTAAAAAATGATAATAAAGGTTATCTGTATGTCTGTATGTCTATATGACTGCCTGCCTGCCTGCCTGTCTATCTATCTACCTACCTACCTACCTACTTACCTAAAGATAATTTTAATTTTCCATTTTTCCCTCTAATCGATATGATTAATGTGTCTGGAATAATATATATACTTGGTTGCATCTTTTTATGAAACATTTATTAAAAAGACTAATAAATACACAAATGGAGAGCAATTAATATCAAAAACAGTATTTATTTACTGTACAATTTTTCACTGTAGAACTAAATATTATACAACCTTGAAAAGTCCTTATAGATTTTTAAAATATTTTAAGAGTATTAAAATGCATTTATAGTAATACAATATTTGATGTATTTATATGGTTATATGGAAAGGAAAACTACAAAAAGTGAACAAAACTTCATCTATTATTATCTACATAAATAAAAATTCAACTAGCACCAATGGAAAGTTAGACAAAATATATGAATAGAGAACAGGCAAATTGTAAACAGGCATCCTACATCCTTGTAATCATGCACTTTATCTTTTATATACTTACATAAGTTTTATTGCATAGTCTTCCTTTTTTCTTTTCGGTAAATGTAAGCCTATGGAAGTTGTGGTCACAGTATTTCAGCTTTCCAGGACAATTTCCCCAAAAAGTGAAAAAAAACTAGAAGAAAACTTGTGAAATGTGGTAGCATTACAAATAGCTGGTAAGCAACACTTCAGTTTTGTGATTCTCAAGTGTTGCAGGCCTGCCTTAATATCTAGTAGTCACAACACAATGTGTCTCTAATGGTATTAAGATTTAACAGTGCAGACCATTCCTTTTGAACAATTAAATCCTCCCTTTCTCTCTTCCACAGGTTATAAGTACTCTCAAAATTAGCTGAGTAGCCAAGGTTTTAATAGGGAAACATATGCATAATTTAATGTGTTCAGATTATTTTTAATCAGTAGAAAGGTTTTTTAAATATCAAGATATGAGTTTAGCACTAAGTATGATTCTAATAATTAGAATCAGATATGCTGAATCAGCCTATAAGTAATAAATTAAGCCATCAAGAGTTACCCTGAGGTAAGATGGGCAACCAATACATTTTACGAATAAATAAATATTTTTCCTTAATTTTCATTTAAATAACTATCCTCATTTACCTCTTAAAATCTCAGTTAGAAATATTCAATAAATATAATAGTGTAGAGTAGGAATCCCCAACCCCCAGGCCATGGCCCACTATCGGGCCTTGAGCCATTTGGAACTGGGCTGCAGAAGTAGTGGACAAGCATGTGCCGCATCTCCACTTGTGCGAGCAGTGGGTGAGTTCATGCATGCACTCCATTCACATGAGTAGTAGGCGAGCGTGTCTGCCATTCACACAAATGGATCTGCTCACGCCCTTGCCCGCCGCTTGCTCAAAACCATCCCCCCTTCCCCCTCCCACCAAACTGAAAAGGTTGGATAACTCTGGTTTAAAGGAGCACAGAGATGTCTTTGGAAAAACTATGTGGCAGCCTTAGTAAAAAAAAAAACATAAGGTTAGCCTGGGATAACAAGAAATAATGAGAAAAAAAAGTAAAGATTGCCACTGCTTTGACTCTCTTTTGTATAAGAGGAAGTGAAGAGGAAATGATATCAGGCTTTCAAGATTCTTTTATTTTAGCCTATATCACAAAGTGGAGTTCTAATATTTCTTATGGTGTTTGTTTCTTGACTTTGACAGCCTGAACACTCTTAGCTTTGTGCTGTTTTTTTTTCTTTTTATTAGGTTTCAGCAAAGGATAAAATACAAAGAAAGCAAAAAAGAGGGATTAGGGAAAAGAGAAGTTAAAGAAAAAGCAAAATCAGGGATGCAAAAAGAAAAAAGATAAAGGAAGAAGAAAGAATAAACTCCAACATTCTGCAGTATGGATATAGATATAAAATACATCAATCTCTTACTTTAAAATCAACAATAATTCCTAATATTTCTACATAAACAATTCTGATAGTCAAATACCAAAATTAAATGTTCATTTTTTTTCAGTTTCTAGAAAGAACTCCAACAGTGGTTATAGCATATAGCTTTGTGCTATTTAGTATATTACAAAATTATTAATAATCTACAAAAAGTTCACCTCAAAGTCAAGAAAAATCGCAGCTAGGAGTAATACATTAAACAAGAACAATAAGAAACAAAACTGATACTATAACTGAAAAGGCCATTTCTTTGTTAAGTAATATATCTAGGTAGCAGATTCATACTGTGTTTTATGATTATTGTGTAAATGAAAAGTATATATCAAGATTAATCACACAGATACTGGCCTCTAGTTATTTTCTGTCTATATTTAAAATACTTATGTGTTCGTTTAACTGGAAACAAAATTATGGATAGAAGTTTCTTCCTGCTTCTGGACAGTGTTTATCAAGCCTATGGAAAACAGATTTTAATTCTACATCAAAGAATCCCTTGAGGTGGAAAGTTAGGGGAGGATACATGAGTATGTAGCAGACAAAATGTCACTTGCATTTTGCTGCTCAGTAGCTTGATATAGTCATTTGCTGATGTGAAATGACGAGGGCTTAGAAAGCAAGGTTTTGTTTTTTATCTGTCTGTAGACCTAGTGGGGCCTTGCAGAACCCAGTCAGCAGGTCATTAACTTTGTAGAAAACAGCTTGCATTAATATGCTCTAATCCAGTATAATTAGTCAAATTACTGCATGCCGACCAGCTTGTCATGTGCTGTCAGATTTGGCATGCATGCTGGATAGTCGTGGTCCCTCTGGAATGCCACCCTGGACCTTGGCAAACTGCTTGCTTATAGTATGAAGAAACCAATAGTAGCTATATATTGAGGAAAGAAAGGCAAATGGGGGAAAATGTTTACAGTATAGATCTCTCCTGCTCCTTTTAGAAAGAGAAACTAAATTTGTGCAATTATTTCTCCTTAACTATAGCAAGAAATTTAGGTATAGGAGATACAAGCTAGTTGTTCTTTATCACTACCCCATATATAATAGAATTAGCAATCTGTTATAAGAGATTAGCATTCATAAAAAGATTTGCTATAAATAATTACAAGAGGATCATCTATGAATTACCTACCATGCTATGACACAGATTATCAAACAAGCAATGTCTGTGTGAAACAAACAAACACACACACACACACACACACACTTAGGCAATACTTTTTTTCACTGGGGGGGGAAGGTTATTAAACTGTAAAAGGGCCATATTAGCATAAATTCGCAAGAGCTCTTGTTCTGGCGGCATGATAAAAACCTGTGTTACCTTTGCATTAACACTGAATTGCTTGTTGTGCTTTTGGCAATGACAGATAAGTCAGTGTAATTCCCCATCGCGACGGAAATGATGCTCCAGATTCCAAACGCATCCTCAAGATGTCACTGACAATAATCTTCAAAGAACGGCCAGTGAAAGTGGGCTGTATGTTTGTAGGATGATATACTGCAAATGACAGGAAGAATTATGTGAGTGAAGACGAATCTGTAACATATTATTAAGCAATTTCACGAGAATAACAGGGATAAAAGGATAATGGATGAGGGTGTCATTATTACCTTCATGTAGAGGGAAAGCAAAAGCAAAGGTAGAAAGACAAGATTAATTGAGGAAGGGTGAAGCATTCATTGCTCATCAGCTCTTTTGTACTCTCTGTTCTTGAAATTTCAGACAAAAAAAAATTGCCCAGAGCTGCATTTTAATGCATCTGGCAAAAGGGAGCATAAAACTGACAGGGCAGTTTTTAGACACCACTCAGTTTCTATCAATCCATTTTCTAGCATCCTCATAAAGCTATTTGTAGATTTGCCCTTTGTTGTAAATAAGCTATGGTATGAAAGTTCTCTACTAGTATTTTCCAAAAGATGGGAAAAATGTCCTTTTTCTAGATAGTTGTAAATGTTGTTCCAAAGTCCAAATACTTAATGAGCAGCTCCTGAATTAAATATACATTAGTTTCAGAATAGTACCGTATTGCTAATCATATCTGAAAGAATTGAAGAACAATAGTATTTTGTATCTGTTTTCAGGTTAATAACCATGATATGAAATAGCCACTCGAAGAATTACAAGGAACGTAGGTATAAGAATAGGTATCAACTGTACTCACCAAAGTAGAAGATTACAGGTTCAACTTCTTCCATTTCTGGGAAGAATTGAAAAGAGCTGTCTCTAAATTTGTAGAATGGCTACTACATAACAGAGTTGTTAAAAGTCAGGTGGCATATATGATGATAATGGTGATCACACAGTCAGCTGGATGTTTAGACTGAATTTGGCATTTTTGTCCACCTATCAAGTCCTTCCTAAGGACTTGGGATAGCTAGATGTTGTTGTTTAATAATTATCTGTTCACAATAATGTGAAGTCACAATTGACAGTTCTTTTGGCTGGTGTTGGTCTTCATATGCATTAAATTCTTCCCAAGAACCTAGGATATTGTAGTGTATTAGTGTAATATTTGTGCGGACCAAAACAGTGTGACTTTTGCAGTTAAGAGATGGAAATTTTGTCAAGGAAAAGATTTTCTAAGTGTCATCCAAGATTTTTGGGTACGACATTCAGTGTGCTGATAATAGCTGGTAATGCCATGGACAATTTATGCCATTATCTTTCAGTTTTGATTTTCAGATCTTTGTGATCTTCTCCAATTCTTTGTCTTATATTCTACTATCCTCTCGTATTTCCACCACAATTATCCACACTTCTTTTTAACTACAGTTATATCTGGTGTGTTCCAGTTGTAAACCATTGTCACCTTTTATCTTTATCTATTTTCCCATTAATCTTTTATAGAAATTGATCACGTATTTCTTGCCAGCATTTTGTTTGTGTTTTTATTACATTATTTCAATATTCACTATTTGTTCCAATTTTGACTTGCAACAGTACTTGTTCTTGGCTGTCTTTTATATAATCAGCCAATGCATACTCTTCTTCTTTGATAGTTCTTTTGACCTGAAGTAAACCTCTGTCTTCATTTCTGCAGGACAGCTATAATCTATCAAAATCATTATGGGGATGTAATACATAGTAAATAGTCATCATTTTCTTATTTTTCAGACTAAACTGTCTGGGTCAATTTGTGTCTAGTTAATAATTCCAGCTGTGTATCATATCACAGTTATGGGCCAAGTATTGGTGGCTTTGGTAATGTTTCCACCATTTTGTTTTTAACAGTGTTCTGACACTTTGGATATATTTGTTACTAATCACATTTTTAATTTACTATGTGTAATCTTCCTGCTGGCAAATTCAACATTAAAGAAACTCTACAGCCTTGAGGTGCCATAAGAGATAATTTTTTATTGAAGACACATCCTGGCACTGAAAAAGTAAAATCAGCTCTAAGTTTCCTGCATAAAATTCTGGTTAGTTAGTAATATCTTTTCATAACCTCCACCCACTATGTGTTCACATTGGCCAATCACATTCTTTCAGTTTGTTATGGGAACAGTCGACTTCTCTGCCAGACACCTGCCTTGGATGATCTTGGTTCTCACAGTCTATGGACAGCTTCCTGAAATTCCCATTTCTTTCCCAGACTCCCCCTCCCCCCTGTTTCTGTAGCAAGTTGAGCAACTTCAGAAGTTAGCAAGCATCTTAGCAATTCAACCTTGACACTATGCTTGATATTACCCAACTCTAAATTGCCCAGATAGTTGTAAACTTCATCCTGAGGGCTCCTGATGGTTTGGCCATTCAGCATTTCAATTCCATTACTGTTACTTACTTACTTACTTACTTACTTACTTACTTACTTACTTACTTACTTACTTATTAAATTTCTACACTGTCCATCTGACCTAAATGACTTTGGCTGGTTTACAACAGCTACTGTAGCACATTTCTCTAGGCCAAATTCTATTGCTATGTTTGTGCTAAAAATTCTCACAGTCTTTGTCAATTTCAGTTTCTGATTTTCCATAAAGCGTATTATTATGCTATACATAATAAAGATTATTATATTACAATTAATAATGTTTATTATTCCATTAAGGTTATAATGGTTCATCACATAATCAGCCAGGTATTTAGACTAGATTTGGTTTTTCTATCAACCTATTGAGACCTGGGATAGGCACATGTTGTTTGATGGTGTTAAAGATGTCATTGCAGGATGTAAGCTGTTCCACATAAAGCTACCTTTTGGAAATGACTGATATGATTTTGTCAATCCCAATAGTGTTCAAATAGTGCTCCAGATGTTTGGGGATTGCATCCAAGGAGCCTATTACTATTGGTATTAGCTGGGCTTTCTTTTGCCACCATCTCTTTACTTCTATTTGCAGGTCTTTGTATTTTTTTTTATTTTCTTCAGTTTTTTTCTTTTATATGTTGCTATCTCAAAGTACTGCCATATCACTTATCCATACTTTTTGGTCTGTCTTATCAATAATTGTTAGATTATCTGGAATGTGACATGACTGGCACATATCCAAATTCTAAAGCCCCAGAGCACTTTAGCTTTTTCATTTTCTATTGATTTATCTATTGAATCAAGACTCCAATATATGAAAACAAACACCTAGATTCATACATGAGGTAAATAAAAATTTAATTATTATTAGAAAGTATAAAGCTAGGTATTTACTAGTATTATTTAACCCTGGAGTTTAACTTGGCAGTGATCTTCAAATCCAATTTAGAGGACTTTATTTTCAGTGAACTACAATTGAACTCAGGGATCCTTGAAATAAAAAAAATATAGAAGTCATTCCAAGGACCATTATCAGAGATTTCATAGTCAGTTACCATCAGATAATTATTTTGAGGAAAAGGTGTTTTTTTCCTTTAAAAAGGCAAATATGCTAAATTTTCAATAAATGCTTTGGAGAAAAAAAGGAATGAGAATGTCCTGAAATCTGTCAATCTCCTATATCCTATATTTACTTTGATGCAGAAACAGAGCCTCTGTAGATCTACAGTATTTGTTAAAATGTAAGAATATAGGACTGAAATACCTAACAGTTTATATTGTACATGGAGAAGTTGCAACCTTCTGTTGATTTATCTGGGATTAAGTCTTGTTGTGAATTCACCAGGGATTACTTTTAAAAATACTCTATAAGATTCGACTGTTAGTTGTACAGATTATGGGTTGTTGTATAGATTATTGTCATATGGTTGAGAACAGCTTTTTATTAAAAAGACAAAAAATAAAGTTATATCTTCAAAATGAGATTTATATTGTTGCAAGGAACATAGGTTACTGAAATGTTTCTGAGTTCTAATAAAATGCTTTTATTGTATAGTAATTGCTAAATAAAATGAGAGTAAATTTTTCAACAGATTATTAAGAAGAGATTAATGCTAAATTTGTGCAGTAGAAACCTGATTGCTTCTGTAATGGAGAAAAGTTAATATTTTAAACCAAGGCTAAAGGTTGACAGGAGATAAATTGAATTTGTTTGCAAAAAGAAATTTGTTTCTTTAAGTGAAAATTGAGGTCAGCAGGTCAGAGCTTTCTTTGCTTCTAGATGAATGAAATGAATTGAATAATGCCACTGTTAGATAGCAATATGTAAGCTAACGACAAAACAGTACATTAGAAGTTTGGATACGATAGATCAATGATATTATGATACCTTATGCTGGTTATTCTATGCACATCATTCATCTTTGAAAGACAATATGTAAAATAGGTAAATATAAATTATTGTGCTTTTTAAATTCCTCATACTCCTTATTGTTTCCATTTTGTTTTACATAACCAAGTTTTATTATTAATTGGAGGTAAAAGAACACTGAGGGCTATTTTCATTGGGTCAAATCTATCAAAGTTCTGATAGGGCAGACCATACAATCCCTGCAATCCAAGAGGAAGATGGATATAGAACAAACAAATAAAAAGTCCAAGAATCAGTAAAGCTAAAACATTCTTAACCTTATTGGTTTTAGTGCATGTGTCATTCTATGTTGGACTATGATCCGTGACAGAACCAGTATTGTCCTAAATGAGCACAGTGATGTCGGTAGAGAGGTTCTAAAATAGTGTAAAAAAACTTTCTAAATTTGTCAGTGGTCCACAACAACATCTCATGTATACTGTTTGTGTCAAATATATTTGCGCTCCATTTATAAAGCTCTCCTATGAATCTTACATCCTTCTAGCAATTTCCCATTGACCTTAGATTCAACAAAGCAGCTGTATCATGTACCTTCAGGTCATTATGTCCTTTTTTTTTTTTTTTACAAAATTCCTCTTTCCATTACCCAACTTGATTACTGCTGTTATTTTTAGAGGTTGGCTGAGCAGAACTTCACTGTAGCTATATGGCCTGGACATTCTAGAACAGCGGTTCTAGAATGGGGGTCGAACGACCCTTTCACAGGGGTTGCCTAAGACCATCGGAAAACACATATTTCTGATGGTCTTAGGAACTGAGACACCGCTCCGCATCCATCTCCTCATGGCCTCCTCCACCATTTGCAGAGAGAGAGACAGAGAGGCACTTTCACTTCCCCCCCCTCTCTCTCTCTCTCTCTGATGGACTTACCTCCTGCAGGGCTCCTGATTGGCCCTGCGCCCGGGTGCGTCACCCCCTGGGAGAAGTGCGGCCAGGGCCTCATGGCCTTGGAGCTGCCCAGGGAAGCCATGGGATCCCTGCTGGGAGTAGCTTGCTGGAGGCTCCTCTGAGTGGGCCAGCCTTCCCTCAAGCCACAGCCCAAGGGAGACCAGCCCCTGCAATCCCCAGCCAGCCCAACCATTGGACTTGCTGGCCGGGAAGGCATACCGGAGTCCAGGCTGCCGGGAAGGAAGAAGGAGATGCAGCAAAGGTAGGAGAGGAGAGCCGCCTCCTGGGGCCCAGCGCTGGCAGCAGCTTCCTTGCCCTCCTCTTCCTCCTCCCCTTCTTCCTCCTACTGCTCCCAAGCCGGCTCAGGCGGGTGCCGGGGCAAGAGGGGTGCCTAGGGGGGAGCAGCCGGGCTGGCAGAGGGGCTAGCAGGGGCTGTGCAGCACCAGCCCCCACCACAGCTCCATTGGATGGGCGGAGGGTGAGGCCGGGCAGCGCAGAGTCCAGGCTGGGGCGGCAGTTTCCTCACTGTCCTCATCTCCTTCCTCCTGCTGCCCCCCAGGCAGCTCGGGTGGGCGCTGCCTCCATCACGACTCCATCGATGGACGGAGGATGAGGCCAGAAAAGAGAGAGGAAAGAGAGAGAGAAAGAGGGAGGAAACAGAAAGAGAGAGAAAGAAAGAGAGGAAAGAGAAAGAGACGAAAGAGAGAAAGAGAGACGAAAGAGAGAGAAAGAGAGGAAAGAGAAAGAGAGAAAGGGGGAGAGGAAAGAGGGAAAGAGAGAGGAAAGAGGGAGAGAGAGAAGAGAGAGGAAAGAGAGAGAAAGAAGAGAGAGAGGAAAGAGAAAGAGAAAGAGAGAAAGAGAAAGAGGGAGGAAACAGAGAGAAAGAAAAAGAGGAAAGAGAGAGAAGAGAGAAGAGAGAGAGAGGAAAGAGAGAGAGAAAGAGAGAAAGGGAGAGGAATGGCGCTTCTCCAACCAGGCTGGGTGGAGCCGGCGGAGCGGCCTTCCTGCCCCCCTTCCCGGCCAGCTGGATGGGGGGTTGGGGGTCACCACAACATGAGGAACTGTATTAAAGGGTCGCGGCATTAGGAAGGTTGAGAACCACTGTTCTAGAATTCTTGATGAAATATATTCCCACACTTCATTTTAGATTATGATATGTACATGTTTACCCATAAAGATGCTATTTTTACAGAGTATTAATGTTACATACTTAATCAATTTTCCACCACATTCATTGATTTTACAGCTATTGACAAATATCATTAGTAATTTTGGAAATGGCGTATATTTTATGCCTTAGGATATTTTGTGCTTCTTTATTTTCTTTCCTCTATTCTTAATTCGCTCTTTTAAATTAGTTTACATAGAACAGGGCTTTTCAACCAGTGATATGGGTACCACCTGTGGTACATTGGCACCTGGCAGGTGGTATGCGACCATCCTAGAAAAGTGGTAGCAGGGGAGGGGAATGAGCTGAACAGGTGGCAGCACCACACAAGCCTGAGTGAGAGATGGCTGGAGCTGCAAGGCTGTCAGGGCTCAGCAGAAGCACCAGGATCAGTGCCGCTTTCCAGCTGATTGGTGCTTCTTCGGAGCTGTCAGGGCTCAGTGGAAGTGCCAGGATCAGCGCCAGGCTTCTGCTGAGCCCTGAAGAAGCACCAATCAGCTAGATAGTGGCACTGATCCTGGCGCTTCTGCTGAGCCCAGAAGAAGCACCAATCAGCCAGAATGTTGCAGCATCTCCAGGGTCTTGTGATTTATATTCAGATGCTTGGCAACTGATTCATATTTATGACAGTCACAGTGTCCCAGGGTCATGTGAAGTGGCCAAAACCTGCTGCAACCACCCAGCAGACGGGGGAATAAAAACCAAAAAACCCCTCATTCCACCCCTGCTGCCAATCCTCAACAGAAATGCTCACAACAATGAAAACCTCGGACAGGAGGAAGAGCGCTGCTGAGTGGGCAGGCAGGTGTCTTGCTCGGCTGTGGCTTGGGGGCCACTTTTTTCAGTGCCATTGCAACTTCTAAGAGTCACTAAGCAAACGGTTGTAAGTCAAGGACTACCTATACTTTATCACTTTTTTCCTTCTTTTTTTTTGGTCAAGTTTTTGACACCTTGCTAGGTGACTGGTGGTACTCGGATGTTGCCATATCCTAAAAGCTGTACCGCTTTTAGGATATGGCAACATCCGAGTACCACCAGTCACCTAGCAAGGTGTCAAAAACTTGACCAAAAAAAAAAAAAGGGTGAAAAGGTTGAAAAGCCCTGACATAGAACAAACAGGCATATATACAATAAAAGGAGGCTGCCCCTGTACAAATATGTGTTATGTTTAATAAGATGCAGCAATAATAATTCTGCTGTAAACTAACATCAGAACAACATTTTTTCAAATTGCTTCTTTGCTTGGTGTTTATAACTTTGAATCTCAGAAACAGAAATTTCAAATTGTGTGAATGGAATTTTCTAAATTAGTTATAAACCATTTGCCAGCAGTAAAAATTTTATCATGCTACTTTGTTAAGAGTTTATGCATTATTTTGGTTGCTGAAGACCTTGAGATGTATGATTAAGAGTGACCTAGAGCATTTTATTCTTATAGAGTGAATGCTTATTTATTTAAATGTCATCTAATTTTTTTACTCACTGATGGAAATTCTAGTAGATAAGCAGCATGGTTCCATATTTTGTCAGTCAAATAACATCTTTCCAGCCTAGATTTTTGCCTTTGTATACCTTTAGTTCTTGATCCAAGCAATTGGCATTTCTATAGAGGTAAGATTTTTGATAAGAAAGAAAAAACAAACATTCCAAATTGGCCAATGGGCAGGCAATTTGCTACCATCAATAAGTTTTGAATAAATCCATGCACACTCCTTATGGTTATATTTGAAAATATATGGATGGTTGTAAATTACCTATTCAATGTAAAAAGCCTTACTAAAGTCTAAATATAGGAGATTTACTATTCCTTCGTTATCAAAGCATTTTTTTATTTTATCCTAAATGCCCTAATAACAAAAAAAAACAATCCCAACCTAGAAATTATTTTCTGCAAATGTATCTTTGCTTTGTTTCCTTAATGCAAGAACATAAGCATTGGACATTATTAAGAATTTTTCTAGGTTCCCGTTCTATAAGTCTTGTTACTAGAGGTGACAGGAATTGAAATCCAGAAATATGACTTTACCCTTTTTCAGCACTAATTGAAATTATTATAAATGAATATTACACAATTACTGCCATCAAATTGCTGAGCATTTTTGATAAAAAAAAATACCGTGTTCCAATACTGTGAAAAGTAAATTATAATAATTGTTTCCAAAGTTTTCAACTATGTGAATGGAAAATTTCTATATGTATTTAATTTCATTAAAATGTCTAGGACATAAGATGTTTAGCTCAGAGAAAAATTCAATATCTGTCTTCTATACTATATTACTCAGAGAAAATTACTGAGAGTCAATGTTAGGGTATAAAGTTAGACTAGGACCTGGAAATCACAGGTTGAAATCCACAATTCTCCAAACCATGGAAACTCAGATCATTTTAGTTCAATCACTGTTACACTTTTCATTCACTCCTATTCCACCAGGAATGCCATGTATGCCTCTTGAGCTATTGGATGAAAAACAAAATATAAATATAATAAATAAATAAAATTATTCAGTCAAACTCCTTTTGAACATACACACAAAGATATATCATATTTACAGAATCCAATTTATTGCAAATTTTCACTAAACATATTAGGAGCTAACCTACATTGTTCAAAAGAATAACTGCTTACTAACATTCTGAAATAACTCTATAATATTAGTCAGACAGGATTTCTTTTAATTATGCTTCTTTTTCTAGAACAGAGGTTTCTAACTTTTTGCATCATGCCTTCTTAATCTTAATATACACATCTCCCTTAAAAATCCAAACAACAAAATGACATGAACAGTAAAACAATACAATTAAATTTTGGGACAGGTGAATTTAATGTAACATAACTAAAAGGTTTTTCATACCTCCCTTAAATTCTGGGCTTCTCCTGTGGAGAGACACTTTATAGTTTCAGAAACCCTGTTCTAGAGGTTTTGAAGCTGTACATCCAATATATAAAAGTGTCTATTGTAATTTATTGCATTTTAAGACTTGTGAAAATTTCAGCAAATCTTTAGCAAATACATTATTTCAAAGGCCCTGCATTCTCCAAGAACATAATTGGAAATGGGGAATGATGTTAGCCATTTGTTTTTCTGAAGAAGACACACAATAACATGATTCTTCTTCTGATGAATGATAACAAACTTTGAATTCTGCCAGAATTCTCACTTTAATATAGGGCTTCCATATCTGGACTGAAAAATTCTACACATCCATTACATAGAAACTATAATGCTACCATATAATGAATGTTAAGACTTTTTGCAGGCCATATATTTCAGCTCTATTGTAATATGAACAATTTGGCTACATAACAGCATTGTTCAAATAACATGGATTTAATAAAAAAAACAGCTATCACTTGTGGAAAGGAATAGGCATTTTTAAATTGTAGACCATTTGCTATTATAGCAGTTCATACCAAGGTGAAAAATATCTGAATATTTGATTAGCACTAGTACTACTCATGCTGTGATGAGATCTTTTTTGGAAAAAAAAATCCTACATAGCAATAGCATAGCCTAGTCCCTTCCTCCCATTAGCATGGCCCTTAGCAGCATAGAAAAAGAATAAATTCAGTTAGGAAAAATAGTGTGAAAGATTGTGTTAAATATTTCCTCTAGAATCAATTCTCCATTCCTTTTCCTTGTATCTTCTTTAGGAAAAAAAATCTGGGAGAGTCAATCACTGATTGCATCTGTTTGGTCTCAACAAACTTGTTAAAATCTAGATGCCTAAATCGTGTACATGCTTACACAAAGCTAAAGTTGGGCATTATAGTGAATCTGCCTCAGTATTTGATAGGACAGGATCAAAATTCTTGAAACATAATTCCTTAATTACATTGGAGCATTTGTAAGGGCTGCTTCATGCTTGTGCATAGTATAATTATCATCATAAAACATTAGGAGTGTAGTTTGGGTTGTATTTTGTAAAAAAAGTGAATATGGACTCAAGTTTACTTTATATCTTGGTGATTTCATGAACACATCCATGAAGTTTATAGGAGTATTTTGTCATTGCTTTCCTCCCATTTAGCCTATAGCCCTGGTGCAATATTTCTTGATATTGTCAAGTATCATTCAAATACTAACCCCCTGCAACCTTGCTTGGTTTGGGGGTGATTAGACAAGTGTTCATACATTCTGCCTCATGAATCCCAGTGACCGATTAGGGCACACAGGGTTGACCTCCTACGGGTCCCGTCTGTTAGACAGTGCCGCCTGGCGGGACCTAGGGCTAGGGCCTTCTCTGTTGCTGCCCCAGCTCTCTGGAACCAACTTCCCTCAGAGGTTCGTACTGCTCCCTCCCTCCTAGCTTTCCGAAAATTTTTAAAAACACATCTATGCAGACAGGCTTGGGGCGTGTGAGCTGCGCTCTGTCCCTGGCCTTTGATTGGGAGTGTATGTTGTATGAGTGAGTATAATTTTATAGTTTTATATTGTATATTACTATTTTAATTGATTTATATTTTTGTACTTGTATTTTTGCTGTGAGCCGCCCTGAGTCTGGGGAGAAGGGCGGCATATAAGTCAAAATAAAGATAAAGATAAAGAAAGATTAAGAGTTTGGGTAATTTGAGTATGTAATTCTGCAAATTCTACTATTTTTTTCTTTTTTTTCTAAATTAAACTATTCATTGTCCTTAAGCCATCTGGAAATATACTAAAGCATATTCTGTCATAATACTGTTTGTAGCCTTAATCCAAGTAAAAGCAAGACAAAATGAAATACTTTGTGAACACATAATGCAATTTAATAATTACAATTTATTTTGAGAAAAAAATTAAAATAAGTTACAATGAATTTTCATGACATTATCATTGATTTTAAATAAATTAATTGGCACTTACTACTTTTTTTTTTAAATAGAGCAACTCTAATCTGTAACACTGTAAATGTATTAGAACTATAAATCCCATGTGTACCAATTTGGGAATTAGTTGCATGGGGCACAGAGTGGCATACAACCCTGGGGGGGGGTTACCACCTTGAAGGTCTCCCCCCCCCATGCCTCTAGAACTTTTTCCATCCTTGTTTTTTCATCTGGGCAGTATCTAAAATTGATGGATAAATAAAGTGATTAAAGTGTGCTTTACAGATAAAAGCATAAAAGTCATATTAAAATATAATACAGGCGGTATCTAAGATAGGCGGTATCTAAAATTGATAGGCAGTATCTAAAATTGATAGGTGGTATCTAAAATTGATGGATAGATTAAAGTTCAAAATAAAATAAAGTCCAAGAAACAGATCGCTAGAAAGCTGTTTTTTATTCATCATCATCATTACCACTACCACCACCACCATTATTATTATTATTATTATTATTATTATTATTATTATTATTATTATTATTATTATTATGGTCAAACTTTATCATTATCTTAGATAAATCTACAATTGTCTTAACTAAAAATTTGATTGATCTGGAATAGCATGGAATATATTTAACTATGCTTCCTTTTAACATTTCTCACCAGAGAACAATTTGTAATTAAATGACATAGCATTGTTTCAGCTCCTGACACTATTTCTTTTTTTCGTTGAGCCCATCTTTTCAGGTTGAAAGCATAGAAAGTTATTTTCTGGTAGTGTGATTAGATTGGGGTTGAACTCTCCAGCTGGCAGGCCTGTCTATGACTGGCGGCGGACTGTCCCCAGTGCTTGTCATTTCCTGACATGCCTGACAGGATGGGGACAGCAGCCCCAGACAGGTTCATTAGATGGTGTTTTCTACAGCTGGGCTTAAAATAAAATAAATTTTAAAAAAGCTGCTGGGGTCTTTCTTGTTGGTTTAAACCTAGTTCTTGTTTTGACAAATTTTGATCTGTGCAGTTTTTAGAATTTGTGACACATTTTTGTTTCCTTCGCCTTTGGCCTGTACTTTGTGCTGTTTGCCTTGTTGTTGTTTCAAAAACCTAACATAGCTTCCCCCATGAGAGGCATGGAACATGCTTATCAGAGCCATAAAGAAAGATAGAATCATACAGTAAACTAGGAATAACTGTTCATTTCCATGGTGATCCGCATAATGACAAGGGGAGGAAAACCTTGAGTTCTCAATAAGCCAATTAAAAAAAAGTTTATCAGAGAATATGATATAATTACCAGTACACTGCACTGACAGATATATTGCTTTCTGATGCTGCCAGAAGTTTAACCTGACTTCATAATGGTACTTTACATTTTTTGAAAGAGCCAGAATTTTTTTAAATTGTAAGGTTTGAGACAATATAAAATTAGTCAAAAGCATGAATTTACTACTATTTAGAAATAGTCATTTATATAGCTTATTTTAATGTCTATAAATTCCTAATAAGATGTATTAGCTTGCTATATTCCATTGATTATTATAGCACTTCATCAGCATTGTCTTATTTGAATAAAATGGTAATTGAACTGAGTCTAAGGAATAGGCCAGGCATAATCTGCAATATCACAAAATAAGCTACTGTAAAAGATTCTTAATCCTCATGCACAGATTATTAATAAAATTATTAAAATGGTATTGTATCGCAAGTCTACAAAGACATTTCCATTTTATGCATTCATGTCCATGCAAATTTTCCCTCTATTTTTTAAATAATAATCCCTATTGAAATGCTGGATCCAGTAATTAAAGAAATCATATTAAGCTGGTAATTAAAAAATAATTATTGACTTTTTTAATTTACTGGTAACTGATATATTTTAGCCTCTATACTAGCTTTAGCACTGATCCATAAAAAGAGTTTATTAATTCTGACTATTTTAGATAGTGTAAAAATAGTCACATGCAAAACACTTGTCAGGTATTGGTGTCTATCAAGATACAAATGAAATTCCTTGCTGGAATCATCCCCTTTGCTTGTTTCCACCAAGCTGCTTGGCATATTACAGCCCTTTATGCTGGCTGGGTTTAATGGCTTGCCTCTATCTAGTGCAGCTGAAAACCAAACCTTCCATTCACAGAAATCTAAGCACTTACCTTTCCTTTGTATTGTTAGTTACTGCTGCTTTAGTTTGTGGTCTCTATGACAACTGTTTAAATTGGGATGGCCAACTGTCATCTGGAGTATTACGGAAAGAAAAGTGTTAGTGAGCCCGTAGTCCCACAGATAGAGCATTTCAATATAATCCAATTTTAATTGAGCTCCAGAGACTTTGATGTGCTGCAGAAGGTTGGGAGAGAGCTATTCCAGGGAGAAATTAAAGCAGCGCAGCAAGGCTTCACTTCTCCAGACTGTCACCATTTTAAAGAAGCATTAGCATCAAACTTAACCTTCCCCTATGGAACATCTCTTTCAGCCTTTCCTGCTTTTTTTTTTTTTTTACTACGCCATATGTTACAAAGGCAAAGGTACTTTCATCTTTCTATATACATTTTTACACCCTCTTGATTAGATTTGAAAGGCATGTACTGGACTTGAGATGCATCAGAGGCTGTCTCTTGGACTTTGTTTGCAATTCATAAAAAGAAATAAAAAGCAGGAAAGGGATTAGTTTACAATTGTCATCTGGCATGTGTTGGATTTTTCTTTGAAAGATTGCTGAAAAAGCAATCCAGCTGGATGCTAGAAAGTTAAAGATTAGATATCACAATTATTTTTAGCTTGGTTTTAGCATTTCTCATGAGTGTGTGAATCCTACTTTATTTGAAGATGTGAACATCTGATAAGAAACCACTCTTTAGCCATTTCCACAAAATAGTCTTATTTGTCAACAGAAGAAAATACACACAAGGGAATGAAAATCAACAATAAAACTGATATTGACTAATAATTGGACAGAAGGAACGGAAGGTTCTTTAACTGATTACAACCACCAAATAGTATCTAGTTTTATTTCATTGATGGCTACTCGGGTGATTTCAGTAATTTCATAAACTTATAGCAGTGCATGCAAATTTAGTTAAAATCAAAAAGCAATTTCTTTATTTTGGGGGCCTTAACTTTCAAAGCTGCTACTGATATATAGAATGTAGACATCAAAACATGGAGAGCACACAGTTGTGTCAGAAATCATAATACTTAAATGAATAAAACAATGGTTAGGACTGATACTTCCTCTTTTATCAGAAGTGAGATACTTATCTTAAGTGGCACTATCAGTCTTAAAGCCATACAGTTTAAGAATATATTTATACATATGTGCAGATCATCCTAACCTTTGAAAAGCTTAGAATGGCTAATAGTAATAATATTTTATTCTGTTATTTGATGATAATAGATGTTCCAACTGGATGTGCAGTCAAAAGTTGCAGGAGTATTCTGTACGATGTTCTTGTTAGCTAGTCTAGTTTTCATAAGGATATACTTTCCATTTCCCCCCTCATTAGTTGTTTACTTATCAGTTTCTATAAAATTTAAGTATCATTACATTCTGTTTAAGTGCTATTAGTAATATATTACCAATGATCAAGCCTTGTAGAACGAGCAGGTCATTCTGTGAGCCGACTTGAAGAACTAAAGCATTTCCTGCAATGTACTTCATTTTTTATTTTACCATCTATTTAATAAAAATATGATCAAAGATAAGATAACCTTTATTGTCATTTTTATACTGTGGGCACAATGGCACACATCAAGAATGAAATTTAGTTGCCCACTCTCAAAGTGAAACACATACACAATACACATTTAAACATACTATATACAACATATGTATAGATCTACACCCTTACATATAAGTAACATATAAATATTAATCACTGTCCATCTTGAATACATAACGGAAGGAGGAAGCTTTAGATTTCACAAGGCTAATACTATATGGAACAAAACTGTGGCTGAATCTGGATGTTTTGCTTCAGATACCACTAAGCTTCTGCCCAGAAAGTAACAAGGAAAACAGGTCATGAAGAAAATGTGTAGTGTCCCAGATAATCTTATGGACCCTGCTCAAGCAGCTTCTGTGCTATGTCCTGGATGGGAGGGAGGGAGGGAACTGCCAATGATCTTTTCAGGCCATCCTCACCACTCTCTGCACCGCCTTCCTCTCTGAAGCAGTGATGCCTCCAAACCAGATTGTGATGCATTAATATTCAAGCATAGGTGATGTAGAAGCAGGTTTTTAAAGTAAATTATTATTTGGATATATACTTTCTATTGCACCTATGCAGCTGGGAAACTTCAGAATACTTCTCAGTCTCTGTTGCTAGTCTTTTTGATATAATTGTTTCCCCATTTAGTAAATACTTAAATAAAGGAGGTAAAAAGTTATGATGACACAAATAATTTTTCTCTACTTCTTCTATCCCAGGGTTAATTGTTTTGCTTATATCCATGTAATAGTTTTAATAATACAAATTGCAGAAAAGCACAGTTGAGAGACTGAAGGAAGGATTAGAAAGAATCAAAATCAGAAAGAAATATAGGGGGAAATGTAGGTTTTGGATTATCATATGTTTCAGGGAAACTTGGTTGTCATATAATGCCATTTCTGTAGAAAAATAAAATGTTTGTATAACAAGATCACAAAAATCAATATGTGTCCTTTTTATTGTAAAGGTCCTTGCTTATACAGAAGGCCTTCATGGAAAATGGATGTTCAGTGAAATTCGAGCGGTTTTCTCAAGACGTTACCTTCTTCAGAATACAGCCTTGGAAGTATTCATGGCAAACAGAAGTATGTTTATTGTATCTTTAATATAAAGCAAGATTTTTAAAAAATAAAAATAGTACCTACTGAAACTGAAAATGTGCTTCTAGTTTAGATATTACCATTTTAGTATATTCACATTTCCTATGTGGAAATAATTTCTAGAGGGTCTTTAAGAATAATTAATACTGACTTTTGTTCTGAGTAGGAGAAGTTATTCAAGGCCTAGCAAAGGTGCAGTAAAGGGACTATCAAGTGAAATACCGTGGGATGGATCATATTTCAATTATGCAATGCTTTATTATCCATGTAGTAGCTTTATTCCACGTAGCTTGAAAATTATATCTTTCAGACAAAATACAATAAGAAGGAATTGGGAAAAGATCAATTTTTTTCTCTAATTTAAGGAAACCTTCCTTCAACCTTTCATGAATTTTCTTTGTTTTTCTTCATCTACAGATAAAGCTTAAATGTTGAGAAGGGAAGGATATAAATATATTAGCAGAGGTTGAGAGGAGTAAACATTTTCTACTCCAAAATTAGATCTTGGAAAGAAAATTTCAGTCTTCAAACATGACTGAAATTAATGGCATTACCGTCATATGAAGCAAATTCATTTAGCCTGCAGTACTATGACCCTAAAACTGTTTCATTGATGCAATGAAGGACTTGGTTTTTTTTATCATTGCATAGTTCCATTGTTAATAGGTAACATGCATAGTATGACTTTTGTATGCATCAGATTCCCACAGAACCTTTAAGATAACTATATGTATGTCTCTGTGCACAAAATATGAGAATCCCTTGCATCTTAATTTGAATAAAAATGTAGTAGGATTATATCTCAAATTATATTCTTAGCTTTTTTGTTTGCTTTTGACAACATATTTTGTGTGTTACACATACAACCTTCTTCTTTTTGTATATCAGCAATTATCTAACCCTTCAATTCTCTTTCTACTGCAGCTTCTGTAATGTTTAATTTTCCTGATCAAGCAACAGTGAAAAAAGTTGTATACAGCTTACCACGTGTTGGAGTGGGAACCAGCTATGGCTTACCACAAGCAAGGTATTAAGTGTTTGCTTTTCTGTTGGGAAATACATGAACAGTACAATATGATAGCAATACATAAAAGTGTAATTAAGTCGGTTATATAAATTATCTTTATACTAGTTTAAAGTGGATTTGAATTCACCCTCAGATAGCTTCCTTTTCACAACTAGTTCACTATGGTGGTTAAGTAGGAATGCTTATTTGTTTATAGTTATTCATAAACAAGCATACCCCAAAAGACTCAAAGTAATCTAATCTAACTATTTAAATTGAGGAAGTGAGGAATGCTGGGGAGAAAGGGTTATGATTTTTAGGATCTTAACATCTCTCATAATGCTCCTTCAGCCCACTTCCAATATCACTGATTTTAGAGTTTCTGAAAATGAAATTTCCGGGCCTCAGAAAGACTGTCGAGAAATTGGTGGAGAGGCAGGAGAGAATCCCTTACTAGACATTATTTTTCTCCTGGAATATGGCCTTATTCATATTTGGTCTCTTTTTTTTAGTTCATTTAGAATATTCCTAAGCAAAGATCAACAATGTTGTTGGGTTCCTTATGTCTACACCAGTTATATGAATCATGAATTTAGGGATACAGAGTGAATTATATAAATAAATAGTTTCCCTGAAGCACCTCATTGTGCCCCAATCAATGGCGGATCCTTCACGATAGCCGAATTAAGGAGACAGCATGCATGCAGGTTTCCTTGGGGTGAAGCGACCCTAGACAAAAGGCTGCCTCTCCTTTTTATTACCTGTTACAGTGGGCGGTTACATAAGGCATCACATGGTTACAAACAGCCAATGACAAGATTATACCTGTAGCCAATTGCAAAGCTTACACCTGTGGCCGGTAGATTCAAATCTTGGTACAACTTCCCTCCACCTATTAGCCCCTCCCTCATTTCCTGTTGTTCCAAAACCACATGGTCAAGCCTCATGGTCTTCTTTGTTCCTTTGTTCCAAGCCTCATGGAAGTTCCTTTGTCCCACCTATGCTCCGTCCAGCTCTTACACAATCCTAGGGCATAGGCCATCATAGCAACATCTCCTCCTTTTTCTTTTAATAAGAGTCCTGGGAGAAAACGGGACATGGTTTTGTCTTCTGCCAGTCTATGTGAATTTGTTCTGTCATCAGAGGCTGTAGCTGGTTCTTATCTAGGAAATGGACAGAAGAGGGAGGCCTACACAGGTTCAATAGGGGAGGAATACATTGTACACAGAACAGATTGCTACACAGAATACTACAAACATTATAATACTAAAAACCAATTTTTTGAGCCACCCAGCATTAAGTAGCCAGGAAAACAAACTGTCCCAATCAAACAAGGCATCAGTTTCTTGTGATAAGGGATTGCTTTGTACCATACTTTCCATATGAGCGACTGTGGCAGAAATGTTGGGTGCGTTGTCAGAAATGTAAATGTACCAGACCAATTCTGCGGTATTGACTGATATGCATTTTTTCCGCATAAGAACTACATTGTCTTTAGAGAAGTTATACAGACTTTCAAAAATTTCACCAAAATCAAACAAGGGAACACAATCAGCACATGCTTTCCTGTTGTCATTGTTTGTCTCATTATAATATTTAGCTTTATAGTCTAGCTGCCAAGGGATAGTTATATTACAAGATCGCCAAATACCTAGAAAGGTGTTATTACTAACTGACGAAGCTGTGTGATTAATGCATACTTGAGCAGGGTAACACAAAGCAAGAGAGACCTGTAAGGAAGGATTCAAAGTGAAAGAGAAAGAGATTTCATTCATAAGCACACCATGAAGGGGAAAAGCATGTTTGTTCTGTGCTGGCATGCAGATTCAACAATTGGATGCATCCATCAACATAGCATGGTGAGAAACATAAAATACAAAACAGCAAAGATTGTCATAAAAATAAAAATCATTAACAAGACTAGAAAACATAAATTCAAAATTGGCAAAGAGAAATAAGAAAGGGAGGGGGCCATGGTTTATTAAACAAAACAACCGGGAGGGGGGTGTGAGAGAGAGAAGGGAACACAGATTCATATGTAGATGAAGATGGCAAAAACAAAACGCAGTCATATGCAGATGGGAGATGGGATCTCATTTACAGCCATCCTTTGTTACTTGGAAAGGGGAAAGAAGGCTGGCTGGTTTGGCTGGTTTTAAACTGGCCTAGTTGATGGTCTTCAGGTGACGGATTGCAACAAGGTCTTCAGATAATCCTGCAAAAGGGCAAAAGAAGAGGGGGGGGAGAAAAAAGGGGGGGATGGCTCTCTGCTGCAGGGGGGGAAAGTTAACAGTGAGCAAGGCATTATTAAGGCAGTTTTGAATCAATGGAAGGCCAGGAGATATTTTCACTTTTTCCAATTATACGGAATAGAAACAACAGACTTAAGATTTTTTAACAAGTTAAAAGGTAAGGGAGTAAAGACTGGATTAGCATCAGTAAGATCAACCGGATAGGCAGAGGCAGTTATTAGGTCTTCAGTAGAAGTAAGAGTTCCCTGTATACGAGCCTGAAGAATTCCCTGATGAATAGGAGACAGGGCAGAAGAAACAGAAAGAGAATCCTGATAACAATGACTATGTTCCAAGCCAATAGCTACAGGAGAAGAAAGGGAAGAAGGCAGATCTTTAAAATGGACCTGCAAACAAGCAAGATCCGTCTTCCACATAAGGAGAATTTGGGAAGGAGCAGAAGGCTCCTCACATAAGCCAAGTTTAATCCAATCAGCAATTTTTAATGGTCCCTTTAAGGAGTAAGGGGGACAATGCCAAATAAACATTAACAATACTTTTAACTTCTTACGTGAAGGCAATTTGTGAATTTTTTTTAGTTGCATAATTGAGGTACTGACAATTACACCAAGCCCTTCAAGATGAGCCCTTTGGTCCTTGGAGAATTCTGCCCACATACTCACGGGGGTAGGTCCTTGCTGAAGAAGGAGCCACGGGGGTAGGTCCTTGCTGAAGAAGACGCCACGGGGGTAGGTCCTTGCTGCAGAGGACGCCACGGATGCGCGAGATGAGTAAGAGGGTGTCAGGGATGTTGTAGTATACAACACCGGCCCGAATCACGTCGGGGTCACCATTTGAAGCACCTCATTGTGCCCTAATCAATGGCGGATCCTTCACGATAGCTGAATTAAGGAGACAGCATGCATGCAGGTTTCCTTGGGGTGAAGCGACCCTAGACAAAAGGCTGCCTCCCCTTTTTATTACCTGTTACAGTGGGCGGTTACATAAGGCATCACATGGTTACAAACAACCAATGACAAGATTATACCTGTAGCCAATGGCAAAGCTTACACCTGTGGCCGGTAGATTCAAATCTTGGTACAACTTCCCTCCACCTATTAGCCCCTCCCTCATTTCCTGTTGTTCCAAAACCGCATGGTCAAGCCTCATGGTCTTCTTTGTTCCTTTGTTCCAAGCCTCATGGAAGTTCCTTTGTCCCACCTATGCTCCGTCCAGCTCTTACACGATCCTAGGGCATAGGCCATCATAGCAACATTTCCCTTGGAAAAATATAACTTTTTGTTAGAAAAAATGCTTTAGTGATAGAATCTACTAGAAGATTCTTTGAAGGCCAAGCTTTCATGGGATATGATTTTGTCTCATTAGTGTTTTCCTCATGTTTTCATTCAGACCCATTAGTGCTTTTCTTATCATGATGTTATCTAGTTGTGTAATGAAAGGCCTGCAAACAAGCAACTAAATTCAGACAGCATCAAGGACGTCACAGTTAAACCCACAACTACATATATTCTCTTTTCACTCTTTAATTAATAAAGATATTATTCCTTATATACCTTTAAGTTAGTATATTCAAAAAATAATCTTGATCAGAATTGGGCAGATTTAGAAAAACACATAGTGGTATGTAATGTCCTTCTAATATTACCTGAACAATCATGCATCATTTATTTGATTCTGACATAATAATGTTTCTATGGATCTATTTAGTTACTCCTTTAAAGAAGAAGCAAGTTACACCTATAAAAAGCAGATTAATACAATTAATACAATACTATGTTGTGAACAAAACAACCTTGCTTACTACACTATAGCTTTCACTATAATTAAATATTTTTGATATGGTTTTTAAATAAAATGTAATTTTTTTAAAAAATTAATATAAAGTAATTTGGTAATGATAGCTTGATGTGCAAAAGTTGATAAAGTTTTAAAAAACATTCTAATAGTTTATACAAAGAGGCAGAAGGCAAACAAGCAGTTACAAATGCTGGACACATCAAAAGAGTAGGGAGTTTTATTTATTCGATTTATTCACACTTGTCTCTTTTAAGCTCTCAAAGACAGGGCAACATAAATTTATTCAAAACAAATACAATCTCCTTTGAAGCTTTAGTCTGTCAAATTATTAAATCAAAATATCCAATTAAAAAGATAAACCAGCTTTAAAGATCGGAGTTTATGTCCTTTTACTCTCCCCCCCCCCAAAAAGTAAGTCTGGAATACCAGCCTTAGCTGAGGAAATATAGGCAGCCCTCTTTTTTGGACAGCTCCCTTTCTTTCCATCTGGCATTATTCTTCTATGGAACATCTCAGTTCCCTGCCAGGGAAGTGAGCAATGTCACAACTAGGCCTCTTTTGAAGTCCAGCAATAGTTTCTTTTGACATTCAGTTTTCTGACATCCTTCTCTTTCCTTTTTCTCCTTCCTCAAAAGCTCTGTTCTCTCACACAACTTTTAAGATCTTCAAGCATCGAGTTTAAAAATATTCTGATGATGCTAACAGTCAAAGAGATTGTTTTTTTTCCTATTCAAAGAAAACATTAGCAATTGTTTTCCATTGCAATTGTTTCATGGAGTTTGTCAATGTTTTTATTTATCCCCCATGCTCTTTAACAACTATATGTTAACTGTGGAACTTATAGATGTGGTCTGAACTGCCCTCAGTGTTCAGATGACTTCTAGAATTATTTCTCCTTTTTATCTTAAACTTCATTTAAAGTTTGAGGAGGGTAATAATTTGAATGAGGGCCAATCAATTGACGTTCAATCCTGAAAAGAAAGCGATGATGTCGACTGAGTAGTTCTTAAACTGTCCTTGAGGATGTTTGGGAATGTTCTTGAATCCATCATTGTGACTGATTGCACATCTGGCCTAGTGGATAGTATCACATTACATCAACTCAGGCAGACATACCACCTGAAATCCTGTTTGTGCAGAGTTAACTTAGAGACATTCTGGGCTAAGATTCAGCTATAAATCTGTCTTTAGCTATTAGGCTCAAATTGGGCAAATGTCTAACAGACACTGAAGCTCTATTACATGAGGGTGTAATTCCTTCTTGAATCCACAATAGTTAAATCCCTCATTTCAAAGAATTCCCCCCCCCCGAGTTTGATAGCATAAAAATTGAGCAATTGTTGGCATAATTGACACTTCTGCTCTAGAACTCTTGGTTTTCAGCTTGTCTCTCATGAAAATCTGATTTCAATTATCTATACTATAGTAACTAATTCTATTGCATTTCTACAATGCATTGTATGTAAGGCTATTTCTGAATTACTATTTTGCATGACTGAGGTGATCATGTAATTCTTTATCAGTGCCTTTCCTATGGAAACTTCCCAGATTACATTCTGTTGTCTTAATAGCTGCAGACAAATATACTTCCCATCTCCACTGCATTTCATATTGTGTAATATTTTAGCTCATCACCTGCCAGATTAATGTTTTTTCTCTTCTTTTGATGTACAGGCTGTGTATATATATTATTATGAAGATACTTCCATAAATTATTGAAGGTTTAAAGTGCATACTATCTGAATATACTTTCAATGGTATTGTAACAAAATAAAAAAGAAAATTAAATATAAAATATAAACGTATCCAGTTATAGAATATAAATTGTTACAGGTAGTTCACTAATGTATTAATAATTGGTATATTAGTGTAAAATTCTTACATTTTCTATAATTCTAGAAGGAACTAGATATAGAATTAATTGACAAATGGGCTCTAAATAAGTAAGTCAATGTATTGGTTGAGAAATATTGCTTTGCTATAAATCCATATATAGACGTTTAACATCATATAGGTAAAATATGTATCATGGGAATAGCATCCAATAAATGAAAGTCAAGAGTGGGCATTGAGGAGGTATAAATAAAAATAAAATTTTTTGTCATGTCTTGCAATAACAAGGTGCCTTTAGAGCTCTACATAGCATTGACTAGACCAGACATGTTAAACTCGTGATGTCACGTGATGTGCAACATATGGAGCTTTTTTGCCACTGCCGGCAATGGGGTGGGTGTGGTTTCCTGATGACGTGTCCGGCCCATGGGCCGGCAGTTTCACACCCCTGGACTAGACTATTTACAGGACCACCTCTTCCTGAGATTATTTGCCTATCCCACCAGATCCAAACACAACCCAGGTCTCTTCTCTGAAATGCTGCCATCCAATGGGATCTAAGAATCATGCCTTTTCTATGGCTGCCCCTTCCTTGTGGAACACCCTCCCCCCTGATATTCTAGCATTTTAGCCTTCTGGAAGGCCATCAAAACCCAGATGTTTTGCCAGGCTCTGGGGTAGAGTAATGTAAGACTGTGGATTACTGTTGGGACACCTTAAAAGGATGGCTTAGGCACCTGGTTTTTAATTTTGGGGGGAGGGGGGTATTACAGTATTTATGTTATGTAGTATTATTTGAGCCATCCAAAGTTGTTCTCTATGATAGGAAGCCATAAAAATATTTTAAATGAATAAAATATACCTGTTGTGAATTGTTACTTGTGGCATAGTGTGTCTAAAAGGGATTAGCCACTTATGGAAAATCACAAAACAGTTGTTATTGTTTAACATTTCCCTTATTAGCCCACCTTAGTCTTTCATAGCAAATTATTCATGCCTCAGCTGTGCATGCTGATGAATGAAAAATCCATCTCCTAATTAATTAAGAGACTTTTTAACTCTTTATTTTGTTTTAATTGTCCAGATAACTAAAAATAATATGATGTAAGATGAATAGAGAATCTCTTAATATTCTCAATGTCAGACAACTTTTTCAAGATGTAATATCTGATAGATATCTTATAAATCTTTACAATATTCTACTAACCTTTCTGTAAAACTCAAGAGAGAAAACTCTCATGTTACATTCCTTATTCAACTTTCATTGTCCTTATTTGGAGCTATTCTAACAATGCTTAACAACTTACTTACCATAGTCACAGTTATTCTCCACCATAGCCTTTGGATGAAGAATAATGCTTTGATTAAACCCAAGTAAAAAGGTTAGAAGGCAGAGGAACTAAGAAGGAAAGAAATAAAAAAACAGATGGATGGATGAGTACATAAATTATAAGTTATTGAAAAGCTGAAGAAGAAATTGGAGACACAAAAGCTAAAATAATAAAAATTAGGAACAGGGCATGTGTTATAGATTGGCTTATATTAACTTGTCTCTGGAGAATAATACATGTGTTTATTTATTCATTATTTATTTAACTTGGTTGATACATCAAACAAGCTCTTGACCAACTCTGTGTGGTTTACAATCCAACTATACCTACACAGAATTAAAATAATAAAAATGCAATATAAATAAATAAGTAAACTTAACATTAACAATTTAACAATGAAATGTTGTGTGCCAAGGAACCATAAACATTTATGTAATCAATATGCTTACATGGAAGGAATTTCTCTCTACTTATCATTTGATCAAAAAGAAATGATAAAGTTTTTATAAATTTTTCAAATCTCAGGAAAGTTGTGCCAAGTTGGATTTCTAGGTAGGTGGATTATCCAGAAAAAGAAGATCAGGAAGATCAACTTCCATAAACAGATTAAGAGAGAGAAAAACCACAAAGTCTACACTTCGTGAACTAATTAGGTGGGCAGAAACTATTGGAAGCAAGTAGTTCTGTAGAATCTAAAGTGTAGCTATCCAAAGAGCTTTAAAGACCTTTAAAAATGACAGCTGCCACCTTGATGGCACCCAAGAGCTGAGAGAGCAGCTCTTGAAGTAAATGTGTTACATGGGTAAACCATGATATAGCCATAACTACTCAAGTTGCTACGTTATGGACCAGCTGTAATTTCCCAGTGGTATTCAAGGGCAGATCTATGTACAATTCATTACAAATCCAAATAGGAGGCAACCAAGGTTGTAATTGGCAAAACAAATGACACTGTGTAAGGGTCATCCTATTCCTGCCTATCCAGTTTTTGCTCATTTCATATGCATAATCATGTACAATGTCATTTATACTGATTTTTATTTCTGATTTTTCATGATTTATTCTGTCAAAATCACAAACATCTATATTGTGGAGTGTGTAAAGAAGTATTTAAGTATTCTGCTTCAGGAAATAGAAGACCTAAACTAGCCACTATTTACATGACTAGACCATTTCTGTGAAAATTAACATGATAGCCAAAGTCAGGATTCAACCTTCATACCCTTGGATAGCAATGAAGATGACGGGGAAAGATAGGTTAGGTTTATTATCAAATCACTTTTGACTTTTCTTGATTACATTCTCAGAACACAATTCTGTACAACTCTGTCCAGTTAAATTGTCCATGAATTGAAAGGCTTTAAATGTATTACTCTGTATTAGATAGATGATCTATTATTTAATTTTATAAATGTGATTTTTATATTTATAGATGTTCTTAATTTTGCATAACTGTGTTCTTAATTTTGATTGATTTTGATAATTTGTTCATAATAGTGTTTCTTTCAATAAAAATGTTACTTTTCAACAAAGGATAGATTATT
Source organism: Bothrops alternatus (assembly GCA_034064705.1). NCBI lineage: Eukaryota > Metazoa > Chordata > Lepidosauria > Squamata > Viperidae > Bothrops > Bothrops alternatus. The sequence goes on from JARGCV010000008.1 coordinate 3,681,742, forward strand.
TTGAGATTGAAAATATGAATAATTGTCAGTAGAGAACCAAATCGACCACTTTTAATTATAATTCCTAGACGAATTTCTCTGGCTACTCCTCGTCAACTTTATAAATCTTCCAATATGACTCAGCGGTGGCAGCGAAGGGAGATTTCCAATTTTGAATACCTGATGTTTCTCAATACTATAGCCGGTAAGTCTTATGTTTCTTTATTCTTCAAAATACAATTCAATTTGTCAAAGTGTTTAGTACTATGAATAGATGGAGTACAATATTCCTCTGTGATATAAATGCAGCTTTATGATTAATTCAGAAAAAGTATGTAATATCATATTGGAAAAAATATCGCTCTTCATATTTATTTTTTGTGGTGGTAGTTTTTTTTTTCTTTCTACCATTTACTATACTGACAGCATGGTCTGAAGCTTTGTTAGAGTCAGCAAACCATTGGTAATGTAAGACTAGAAGTAATTATGGAAAAACATATTTTGCTGTGTTGCAATTCTTAGCAGTAACAGCAAGATAGTAAAATAGTATCCTGCTTAATTCAGATGGTACTTCAATTGTGTTATCATTAAATCACAGCATATTTTAAGTACTATGGACTATGTGTGATCAGATTTAGCCTAAAATTAAAAACTATAAATCAGCCATGATGAAAAGACAAGGGGAAAGAAAGAGAGGGGGGAGGGAGGAACCCCTCCACATCCTTTGAAGCTTTGCCCTCCATAGGCCGCTTCAATTCTCATGGTGGGTCCTACACACGTGGGCCGAATATTAGAGAAGGAAGCATGACTCCAGTCAGGTTTCTCTCTGGGGCGTGAGACAACAGACAAAAGGCTGCCTTCCCCTTTTATTACCTGTTACAGTGGGCGGTTACACAATACATCACATGGTTACAAACAGCCAATGACAATGTTATTTCTGCAGCCAATGACAAGGCTACACAGGCAAAGCCACCCCTATGGCCAATGGATTCAAATCTTGGTACAACGTCCATCCAGCCTCTTGGCCCCTCCTCCATTTCCTGTTGCTCCAAAACAGCATGGTCAAGTCACATGGCCTGTTCCTTTGTTCCAAGCCACATGGCCTGTTCCTTTGTTCCAGGCCTAATGCATTACAACAATCCTTCCTGATTCATACCACCTCCTAAGTGCCAACTCTGACCTGCATGGCACGTCTTGTTCACACCCAGGCCCCAACCCATGCCACCCATCCACATATGACCCTGACCTACAGGACACTTCTCACATACCTCTATGACCCCAGCCTTCTTGATCTATGTTTCCCTCCATGGTCTCTACCTGAAGCCATGTGTCACACACCCCTGCAACAAAGCGACAGGACTTCTAAAATAATATGTACCTAAATTTCATAAATCCTTATATTGAAGAGTATATTATATTTCTTGTTTAATAATGTAATGAGTTCTTCCATAGTGGTCCTGTTTCTAATCTCTTTTTCATTTTTAGAATAAGTAGAATTTTTTGCTGAAATGTCATATTCAAAATCTCTGGAACTATTTTAAAATATATCTTTCTGCCCTGTTCCTGCAAACATTCTCCAGATGTTACTTTTATCTGTGTTTTTAAGAAGGCATAAATCAAAGAGTTTCAATGTTCTATTAAATAATAAAATTATAATTATTAATCTGAGATGGTTTGCTAATGCAAAATTTTCTTCATTTGCCTAACTAGATCTGAAACTTAGAGTCCTTTTACACTGCTGAATCACATTTTGACAAACAATTCCATTGTCATTTCATTTTGTTTCTAAAGTTTTTGCTTCTTTCCTACCCTTCTTGTCACTGAACATATTTCATCATGTTTACAACTCTGTGTTTTTTTCCAAAGGTAAACACAGCACTCTGTTCCTTATCAATCATGCTAAGTTTTATACTCTCTCTGCCTGGTTTTTGTCTTTATTTTGTAGACTTAAGACTTCCTGACTGGATTATATTATACTACGTTTAGTTACCAGAGACCCTTTGATTTATGTAGTGCAGAAGGAAAGATAATAATTTCATTTTTTCACCAAATAGAAACTCTGTTTTTCAAACAATAAGTATTCACTACTAATTATTTTTCTGAACTTAGAAACAATGTAGAAGAGCATAATATTTGAAGTAGATTATCTGTTACAGTACTGGTCACTGGAATATTTGAATCTATTTGTAATAAGCAGACTTACTGTATTAAATACCAAAATGCATTTAATGTTAAGTTTAAAATCAATATACCTAGTACATTATAAATAAAAATACTGAAGACAGAAAAAGCAATCTAAACACTGTTAGAGATACTCCTTAGAAAAATGAAAATTATTGCTAAGGTAGAACATATAACATGAGAAAGCTTTAATAAATAAAAGACTTATTTGTATAAAAAAGAATGAGGAATATTCCACCCTTATTTAGTATGGAAAGAATCTTTACATTTTAGTCTAAAACTGACATGTTCAAGTAATGAATTCAGAGTTATTTCTCCCCCCTTGTTCCTGCCTCCCTTCCTTTTTAGCATTTTCCACATTTTTACTCTGCAATGTACAAGCCCTCACTGGTTAATTATGTATATATTTAGGTACTGCATGTGTTGGGCTTATTATTGTCATCTAATTAGATGTAACTTGAACTGCTTGCTTCTAGAAAAACCATTAAAAATTCTTTCCTAATGACCTAGAGATGACAAAATGTCTGTAAAGTGTGAAGAAGCAGACAAGCACAGGAACATCGCTTTTAAAGAGTGTTAATCCAGATGCTGCAATCATCTAATTAAACAATATTTTGCTGTCATTAACATTTTCACCAAGGAATTGCAGTTATAATTTCTTTGTCAGCTGTCTCTGTATCACTTTCCTTCAAAACTAAAGTGCCATATAAAAACATTAAATTGGATGGTTTAATTAAAGTTACTTTAATGAAGAAACATTGAGTATATTTCTGAAATTTCATTTTTTTCTGTGCTTTAAGTTTTATTGTTCAAGTTATTTAATGCCATAGGCTTGCAATATTTAATATTCAGGCTTTAATCTTAATCTTTGTAAATTTAACTGAAAGAAACTTTGCTTCTTCAGTATAAGTAAATTATATGTCAGTATTGTAAAAGCGTGTATTTCTGTAGTTCATTATGTAGCAGAGAAATCTTTGTGCTTAAGTTATCAGAGACAATGTAATAAATAAAATAGGCCTCAGCTTTTTTGGCCTCCTTTTTACCATTGTGCTGCTAACTATAAATGCAAATGTAACATTTCTGCAGATCCCACTGTTTCTTCCAGTGACAGTCACCATTGGATGTTAAATCAGCATGCATTGGGTCAAGCCTTCTAAAATAGCTATAAAATCATTTGGTCTGAACATTAATTAAAATTATGAGATGTTCTTAAGTTAGTAAGAGTTTCTGTATAGTGATGTCTTTTTAACAAACTGGGTAAAATGTGTGATCTATCTGTTTTGGAAAAGACAGTATTATCCACTAATCAAAGGATGCAGAAATATATGCACTATGACAGAGATTTTGGGATGTTTCACAATAATATTTTATACTGATTTATATTTATTTACAAATATATTTATATGTATTTATTAGTAGATGTGTGACTATTATACAATATAAGATAGATTTTTGCCTGTCTTTGTATTTTTTTATTATCTTTTCTAATTTTTTAAAAGTTCTTTTTTAAATGTAAAGATTGTTTTGTTAATTGGGCAGGTATAACATTTTTAAATAACATTTAAAAAATATTTAGGCATTTCATATATGGTATTTCATTGAGTCAGTGGTGGGGTTCAAATATGTGAACAATTGGTTCTCTGTGTGGATGCCACTTCCGGAAGTCCATTCTGGGCCTGAGCAACAAAAAAATTAGCTACCGTTTCTGCCAAACTGGTGCGAACTGACTGAATCCCCCCACTGCATTGAGTGCAAAAAGTATAAGTGTAGGAGAGTACAGTTAATGAACCTGTCAGGATAGAATTAATTCATCCTGAGTGAAGGCACATGCCTAGAATTTACATTTCAGCTTTTTGTATATGATCAAGAATAATACATTTGATGCATATTAAATGAAAATAGAATCATAGGTAGATGCCACCATGATTTATATGCTTATTCTGCACATAGGTTGTACACATACAAATTCATTATCAGTTAAGCTTACATACCTATATAATCCCAGTATACTACTTGTTTAGGCTTTTTATAGTAGAATTCACAAATAATAGATTTTTGGAATTGAATCTGCTACTTTTGGGACAAGGGAGAAAGATTTGAATACCAACATATATTATGTTGTTGGTAGTTTGCTTGAACTTATAGTTAGATATGCTGTAGTTGTTTAGTTCCATCAGATGAAATATAATACATTTAATAATGGTATAAAGAAAATTATGTTTTGATTGCTGTTTTGATAAAGTAGTAGTTTAAACAAACATCCTTAATTTTTATATTATTTTATCAGGACGTACTTATAATGATCTCAATCAGTATCCTGTGTTTCCATGGGTATTAACAAATTATGAATCGGAGGAGTTGGATCTAACCTTGCCAGGAAACTTCAGAGATCTTTCAAAGGTATGTTTCAGTTGTGATGAAGCTTACTTCTATTGTGTGAAAGAAAACATGCATCCTAGCTCTTGGGAAAGCATTTCAATTATCACTAGTTAACCTGTGATCCATTGAGTCATTGTTTCAGAAATATTTCCTAACTTAAAAAGACAAACAGAATGACAAAGGCAAAAAAAAAAAGTGAGCAGGAGCAAATTCTGACTTCTTGCCATCTTAACCAGCTAATGATGGGACTGGACTATCCAGCTCCAGAGTACTAAGTATGACTGGTCTACCTAATACCCAGCAACTGAAACCAATATGAGGAAATGTGCCAAATTTCACTCCCACAATAGTCATGGACTCTGGATTTGGGATGCATTCTATAAGTCAGCTGTCCCCAACCTTTTCAGCTTGGCAGCCTGGCGGGGGAGGGAGAGGGGAACTTGGCTGCATGGGTGGTGAGATGGCGTGCATGTGTGTGCACAACTCAACTTACACAAATGGCAGCATGGCATGTGCACATGGCACGCCACTTGACTTGTGCAAGTTGAGCTGCACACGCCTGCACATGTGCCAGCCTGTCGCTCATGCAGGTTGAGCACATGTGTGTGCCAGTTGTGAATAAGCCAAGGCCCATTAGTGGGTCATGGCCTAGGAGTTGGGGACCCCTGCTATAAGTTATCCCATTTGAGGTACCTTGGTTTAAAATTGTTGCTATATGACACACTATTTGCCCAGTTAAAGGTTATAGTACAATATAGTAATGGACAGATAGCATAAGGCAGGATCTTCCATTATAATGCTACAAATTTTGTAAAGATAATCAACATAAAGCAAAATAAAGAAAGATTTTCTGATTTGGGGAGGGAATTATCACTTTATATTGAATACTTTAAATTTAGTTCTGTTTATTTTGTAAGGAAAAAGGAAATCAGATTTTATATTATTATTATTGTGTGCCACCAACACTATTTTGACTCAGTGAGGCTCATCAGACGGCATTATATATTGCAATATAATAAATAATACTTCCATGGTACAAAATTCATAATATATCAAAATAGTAATGAATTATAATGAGCAATTATACATAATAATAATGTATGGCACATTTAAAAGAGTGTTCATATCTAGCAATTACTTTAAACTTGAATCTCAAACAGGTTTTCTTGGACAGCAGTTATTGTTGTTCAGTCACTAAGTATCTTTGACTTTGTAACCCAATGAACAGTAGATATGTAGTTCAATAAAGCTTGTAATTAAGTTAATATAATCTATTATTCACATAGAAATCATGTTCCTATGTGACCAAAAATATTCTATTTACTTCTATGAAGAGAAATAATGCTTAGAGCCATAAGGCATCCAAAAAGAGAAAGGCATTCAAAAAGAGAAGCTACCTTCTGGTAGGTGATTCAATTATAAGGGATGTAAATTTAAGAAAGGACACAGAGGCTTTGAAAGAGGTCAGGTGTCTTCCAGGTGCTACTGCCAGTAGGGACAAAAAGCTTATTTCTAAAATAATCAAGAATGGCAGCAAGAACTGTGATGTGGAGGCTATCGTACATCTTGGCACTAACGATCTGTCCCAAAAAGATGTACTCTCTGTGCAGAACGATTTCCAGAGCTTGGGGAAGGAACTTAGCAGAATAGGCTGTAGGCTTACTTTCTCAGAGGTTTTACCAGTGTATAAGGAGCAAAATGGAAAAGGCCAGTGCATAGCACAATTCAATATGTGGCTAAAGGAGTGGTGTAAAGGGGAAGGCTTTGGATATATTAGTCACGATGTCTGTAGCTGGTCCAATGAAAAGATGTACAAAAGAGATGGTTTGCATCCATCAAAGAAAGGGACTGAGTTACTTGGCTATAAATTCACAGATTTTCTGGAGGAAAATTTAAACTAAAGTTAATTGATACAGAAAAACCCTGTCCCTGGCAATCTAAAAATTATAGGGCTATCAGTGCATGTAACATAGATGTGTGTGTGGACAAGAATACCAACCTTGCTGTCAAGCAAAATCAAGCCTCTAATAGTGAGTGCCACACAAAGTGCACTAACCAAATAGGTGGTAAGACAATAGGGGAACTCAGGCACCACACAGGTTATGTAGAAAATAAACACAGGGCCAGTCATAAAGGACTCAAATGTCTATACACCAATGTACAGAGTATGAACAGCAAACAGGGTGAACTAGAAATTCAGGTTAATGAGGGCAGATATGATATTGTTGCCATTACGGAAACATGGTGGGATGAAACCCACACATGGAACACACAGCTAGAGGGATTTAAATTATTTAAAAGAAACAGACCAAATAAAAGAGGTGGAGTTGCTCTCTATATAAGAAATAACTACATTTCTACAGAAATAGAGCACAACAATTATAAAAACTGTCTTGAATGCATTTGGGTCAATATAAAAGGGGGGGAAATGACATTGCCATAGGTGTATACTACAGGCCACCCAACCAAACAGAGGAAATAGATGAACTTTTTGCTAGTCAGCTAACTAAGGTATGTAAGAAGCACATAACAATAGTAATGGGGACTTTAAGTACCCTGACATCAACTGGGAGACAAACTCTGCACCAAGTGGAACATCAAACGGGTTCCTGGCAAACCTAGCAGACAACTTTGTCTCCCAAAAAGTAAAAAAGGGAACTAGGGGATTAGCCATTTTGGATCTAATTCTCACTAACAGAGATGAAATGATAGAAGGTGTTGAAGCCATAGGAACCCTGGGAGGAAGTGATCATGCAATATTGGAATTCAACATTATGGAAGCACAAGCAATAGAACATAGTCAAACTAGAGTCTTGGACTTCAAGAGAGCTAATTTCAATAAACCTAGAGAGGGCTTGGGAAGGATTCCATGGATGAGAATTCTCAAGGGGAAAACAATTCAAGAAGCTTGGGAAATTTTGAAAAATGAGATAATAAAAGCCCAGTCTAGCACAATACCAACAAAGAGGAAAAATAACAGCTCTCAAAAGAAACCAGCATGGCTGCATAAAGAACTCTCTAACAAATTGAAAGATAAAAAGGACAAATATAGAAAGTGGAAAGAGGGGCACATAACTAAGTCAGAATATCAGCAAATAGCCCGAGCCTCCAAAGATGAAGTGAGGAAAGCCAAGGCTCAAAATGAACTAAGGCTTGAGACCAAAGTCAAAAATAACAAAAAAAGCTTCTTTCAACATGTAAAAAACAAGAAAATAGTGAAGGAAATGATTAGTCCATTAGTGGGTGAAAGTGGCAAGAAGGTAACAAGCAACAGGGAGAAAGCAGAACTATTTAACTCATTTTTTGCATCTGTCTTTACACAAAGGGAAAAAACAGACCAACCTATCAAAAATAGTGCCATAAAAAACAGAATAGAAAGACAAGTTAAGATAGGCAAGAAAATGGTAAGTGAGCACCTGTCCAGCCTAGACGAGTTCAAATCACCAGGACCAAATGGATTACACCCCAAGGTTCTCAAGGAACTGGCAGATGTGATCTCAGAACCACTGAACTATATTTTTCAAAGATCCTGGAGCACAAGGGAACTACCAGAGGACTGGAAAAGAGCTGATATAGTTCCCATCTACAAAAAAGGAAAAAAAATGGACCCAGGAAATTACAGACCTATCAGCCTGACCTCAATATCTGGGAAGATCCTGGAAAAGATAATCAAACAACGAATCAGCGAACACCTAGAGGCAAACAAAGTCATTACTAAAAGCCAACATGGGTTTGTCAAAAACAGATCATGTCAGACAAATCTTATTGCATTCTTTTTTTAAAAAAAAACAAATTTTATTGGTTTTTTTTAATTCTTAAGACAAAGTGCTCGAGACACACCATGGTGCTGGGGCAATCAAAAATCCAAAAACAAAACAAATGTAAATAACTCAATCAATACATCAAATATTCCTTCTCTATTTCCCTCAAATAGCTTATATATTTAAAATAGTCTATTTCTAACTTAAATTTCTATTAATCCTAAATCTGTTTTAGAGCTTTATGCAATTACAAGACCATAATCAAATTTAACCTTAAATAAGCACATTATCAGTTCAGGTATCCCTTCCAAATATATCCTAATTCTTTAATTTCATCATAAATCTTGTTTATTCTTTCTTCCACTAATATCTCCCAGTTAAAATAAAGTATTAATCTATCCTATACATATCTAATCCATCAGTCAATCAATTTCTTTAAGCTGACATAATAATATCAACCTTAAATCATTTAGGTCCATTAGACAAAGTTCTGATTTCATCCAATTAATTATCAAACCTAATAACATCCATATTATCAAACAAAACACATCATCTTATTAAAATAACATTCAATTAATTATTAATTCAATCCTGATCTAGAACACCTCTTCAGTTTTCTTCATTCCATTATATAATAATTTTCATACATATAAACCTATTATTCCAGAGCATACATTCTTACTTTATTTAATATATATATATATATTCTAATAATCACCCATTTTTCTTACTTCTAACTCAAGAACTTAATCCTTAAATCAATCCATAATTCTAAGATGCCTTAATTCCAGTATATATAATTTTAAATTTCTCTTTTCAGTCTTATTCTAGGTTTCTTTTTCTGCCAAGAAGGTTTTCACAGCAACACTTCCCTTTCAGCCGATAGGTCTCTCTTTGTTGCTTGTGATGCCATTTGAGGCAGTAATAAGCCTCCTGTCCTCTGGACTGGACCTCTATTTCTCTTATTCTTGAAGCCTCGCTGCTTTAAAGGTTCAAATCTCAGTCTTTGCTTTTTCTGATCCTCAAAAATATAGATAAGATGCTTGTAAAGTGAAATAGGTTCCTCTGTATCCTCAGTGAAGTCATCTTTTAGTGTATTTTGATTTGTAGAATAGTCAGATGTAGTCTGCAAGTCACTTTTAAGATTTAAAGAAAAATTTCTGGTTCTTAGTTCTGTGGTAATCTCTTTCGTTGTAGCAAATTCCTCCTTAATCTCCCTTAATTCCTCTTCTAGTATGTTTTGGTTTGTAGAATAAACAGATGTGATCTGAAAGTCAATTTGAGAGTTTGGGGTAGAGTTGACTCTTCGTTCTGTAGTAATCCCTTTCCTTATGGCACATATTTCTTCAGTAACCTCGTAAATCTTTTCCAGTATAAGCTTGCAATTTAAGTGAGAGTAAAATTTCTCCATTTTTTTTTAAATTTTTTATTGGTTTTTTAATTTTTAACAAAAGAAAAATACTCAAATCAGATCATAATATTAAATATTAAAGTAAACAATAAACATAATCAGAACATAAATACATATTTCAAAATCATCCATAAACATAACATATGTACTTATTTCAATACACCTACTAGTGATAACTCAACTGAGAATAATCATAAACCATATTTTCCAAACAATTAACATTGCTGCTCGGTACCCCCACCACCACATCCCCCTAACCCTAACCTTCCCCCCTCACTTACCATCTAACTACCTACTCTCCTCCCTCCTTCTCTATCCCCCTCCTTCTACTCCACCCTTATCAGTTCTAATATAAATCTAATCCCTCAATCATTCCATCTAATGTCAAACCTTAAATCATTTCAATCCACTAAACAAAACAAACATATCAGCTTGTTAAGAATATTAATATTCATTTACATATCTAAACCATCAATCTAAGAATCAGTCCATCACTTCAATTCATTGAGAGGTTATATAGAATCACCCAAACAATCAAGTTTAATATATATCTTTCAATATTCCATCTCTTTTAACATTCTAGACAATCATTTCAAACCATTAAACATCAAATAAATAATTCATCTTTTTGAAAAAAAAATAAACAAATAATATCAGTAAACCCCTCAGTTAAAAAAAAATTATATTCTTAGTCAATTTAGTATATCTTCCATTAAACATCCTCTCTTACATCTTACTCATAAATTCAGCCCATAATCTTAGATTGGCCTTCTTACACTTAATTTTAAATTTCACTTCTTCAATCGACTTCTGGGCTTTCTCATATGTCAAATAAACCTAAATAACAAATACAATCTATTTAATCCATTTCTAACTTAGAGTCCTTCAACCTTATCAAATCCCATAATGCATATCTATCCCATCAATCAGTCAATCTAATGTCAAACCTAGATCATTTCAAAACAAGTACATTCTTCTTCAATTTAATTATATCTTCCATTAATCATCTTAATCATCTTCTTTTACGTCTTACTCATAATCTTAATATTATATCTTCCGTTAGTCATCTTCTCTTATATCTTACTCATAATCTTAGTCCTTGATTCAGTCCATAGTTTTAAATTACCCATAATTCCTTATGTAAAATTTTAAGTTTCACTCCTTCAATCGTACTCTGGGTTTTTTCTTTTGCCAGGTAGATCTCCATAACGAGGCCTCTCTTCCAAATAATAAGTCTCTCTTTTTTGCTTGCAATATCATTTGAGTCCATATAAACCATCTTAACCTTTGCATTAGTCCTCTATTTCTCTTAACCATAGACTTTCGTTGAAGTAACATTTCAGATCTCTGTCTTTGCTTTTCCTGGTCCTCAGTACCATAGATAAATTGCTTCTTAAACTGGATCACTTTCTCTTTTTTCTCAATTAAATCTTCTTCTTGCTGCTTGTCTGAGAGGAATAACCATCCCCTCCTGTCTTGGAACAAATCCTCTTCCTCCACTCCGTAAATAAACTGTTTATCAAGCAAGATCCATTCCCAATTATTCTCTTTATTCTCAATACTGTCTTCTTCTTGTTTGGATTGTTGTACAAAATGTTCAACAGACGGTTGCAAATCAATTTCATTTGGAAAAAAGAGTTTTAATATTTCTGCGTTAGTCTCTTTCAATATTGCAATCGTTTCTTCTTTAAATTTATCAATGCGGTCCAAAATAGGTTTGACATTAAAACGTAAATTCCAATCCATTTTAAATTTTAAAACAGTCGCTCTGGCTTTAATCCAATTTTTACAGCCGTCTCTCTAGCTTCAATTACAAGAACAAAGAGGGGAAAAAATGGAGAATTCACTTTCACTTTCAAACACTTTCCTTTAGCAGTGAAAGTAGTAAAAGTAGTGAAAGCTATACGCCATTTTGAATGCATTATGTTGAATGTAGCAGTTAGAAATATATAGCCAAAAAAACAATAAAAAATACTTGCAATCCAATAAGAACTCCTGTATTCACTCAGTCTGCAAGCAGTCTCTCTTGTGTTCTATTTTTAAAAAGCAGAAGCGGTCGCGGCGTCTTTTTCTGTCCGATGACAGAAGCGTCTCTGGGCAGGAGCGTCTTCAGGAGCTATGGGGAGCTCTCACTCTTTATCCCTGAAAACTTCAGGGATTTCAGAGGAGCTCAACCCTTGTTGCTCCCAATGCTCTACCCCTCTTCTTCGCCCGAAGAGGGGATTTTTCACCGGAAAAAACAGCTGGTGTTCGCTGTTTTTTGCGGCTTTACATACCCAGAGAACGGAGCCTCACAGAGGAGACTCTAGCGGCGCCAGCGGAGCCACCGGAAGTCTAAAATTTCTCCATTTTAGAAGTGATTAAAGAAAATCCTTGCTTTATTTTTTTAATAAAAGCTGTAGTTAAACAGTGTCCACCCCCTCAGTTCCAACAGTTGCACCAGTTTATCTTTTCCAAGAATAGTTTGAAGGTCAGGTCCTTCTCTCCAAAGACTAATCCACAGTTGCAATATTAATTTTTCACCACTAGATGACCTCAGTAAATAAAAAATCTTTTCCAGACACCATTTTTTCCCTTTTTTCTATCTTTTAAAGGAAAAAGTGGAGAAAGCAATAATCTTCCAATATTAACTACTAATACAATTCAAAAAAGCGTTTTTTTCTGTATCCCAAAATGAATGAAAATAAAGTGTAGTCTTTAAAAATTCTTTGTTCTCAGTGCCTTTCTTCCCACACATATAGAAGCTGCTTTTTCCAAACGGGGAAATAATTCCAACCAAGTTTTTACAGGCAGTAAAAAAAGCCAAATAAAGAAAAGAGAGGGGCAAAAAGGGTCTCACCCAGATCCTCCACGGTGGGTCTAATATGCTTAGCTGTAATTGTGAGTTCGGCTGGTGCAGCAGGATGATCGGCCATCTTGCAGGACGATCGTTGCTCCGTCGGCCCTAAGGAAATAGCTGGAGCCACGGGAGAAGCTGCTGCTCTGCCACAGTCACCAGCAAGCCCCTAAGGGGTCTACCAACACAAAAAACCCGGCCAGACTGGAGACGAGTCCCCAGACACGACCGGCGTCACCAAGTACCAGAACCAGAAGTCTAAAATCTTATTGCATTCTTTGACCACGTGACAAAATTAGTGGATCAGAGGAATGCTGTGGACATAATTCACTTGGACTTCAGTAAGGCATTTGATAAAGTAGATCACAACCTACTACTTGACAAGACAGAAAAATATGGGGTAGACAGCACCACCACCAGATGGATCCGTAGCTGGCTGACCGGCCGTACTCAGTGTGTGGTCCTCAATGGAACTGCATCTACATGGAGGGAAGTGTGTAGTGTGGTGCCCCAGGGCTCTGTTCTGGGCCCAGTGCTCTTCAACATCTTTATCAACAATTTGGAAGAGAGGATAGATGGGAAACTCATCAAATTTGCAGACGACACCAAGCTGGCAGGAATAGCCAACACTCCAAAAGACAGGCTTAAGATACAGAAGGATCTGGACAGACTTGAACACTGGGCGCTATCTAACAAAATGAAATTCAATGGTGAAAAAAGCAAGGTTCTACATTTAGGAAGAAAAACCAAATGTACAGATATAGTATAGGGGATACTTTGCTCAATAGTAGTAACTGTGAGAGGGACCTTGAAGTCCTAGTGGACAATCACCTAAATATGAGCCAGCAGTGTGCTGCAACTGCCAAAAAGGCCAACACAGTGCTAGGCTGCATTAACAGAGGGATAGAATCAAGATCACGTGAAGTGTTAATACCATTTTACAATGCCTTGATAAGGCCACACTTGGAATACTGCATCCAGTTTTGGTCACCGCGATGTAAAAAAGATGTTGAGACTCTAGAAAGAGTACAGAGAAGAGCAACAAAGATGATTAGGGGACTGGAGGCTAAAGCATATAAGGAACGGTTGCTGGAATTGGGTATGTCTAGTTTAACGAAGAGAAGGACGAACGGAGACATGATAGCAGTGTTCCAATATCTCAGGGGCTGCCACAAAGAAGAGGGAGTCAAGCTATTCTCCAAGGCGCCTGAAGGCAGGACAAGAAGCAATGGGTGGAAACTAATCAAGGAGAGAAGCAACCTAGAACTAAGGAGAAACCTCCTGACAGTTAGAACATTTAACCAGTGGAACAACCTGCCTCCAGAAGCGGTGAATGCTCCAACACTGGAGATTTTTAAGAAGAGACTGGACAGCCATTTGTCCGAAATGGTATAGGGTTTCCTGCCTGAGCAGGGGGTTGGACTAGATGACTTCCAAGGTCCCTTCCAACTTTACTATTATTATTATTATTATTATTATTATTATTATTATTATTATTATTATTATTATAATATTGAGATACACTGATATCTCAATATGAGATATGCTATATTGAGATTGAAAACTCATTGAATGGCACACAAAAATAAAACATTTTCTAATTACAGATTCCTCCCAAGATTTTAAAACTGATGTTGATGTCTTCAAATCATATGACTAAAAACTGTCATATGTCTAGAATATTTATTTAGTACACTTCCCAAATATGGAAATTGACAAGAAAAATAAGAGAACTATAAAACAGAAAATTAACATTTATTGCTGCGTTGTTTTATTTTCTATTTTACATTTTTAAGAAAATATATAAGTCTGTCTTATATATGTCCTGTTTATTCTGACTGGCAGCTGCTTAGCTAAAGTAATGGGTTTTACTTTACTTTAGATCAGTAATCCCAATCTTTTCTATATCCTGCACCCCTAGAACACTTCTGATATATACTCGCATCCCTTACAAAAATTTTGAATAATGGCAACAAATTATGCATATATACTATAATTTTAAAAACCCAAGTTTTTGCACCCCCTGGAATATCGTCTCGCACCCCCAGGGGGTGCGAGCACCCCTGGTTGGAAACCCCTGCTTTAGATATATCTCTATGTAAAGCAACTACAAAATCCTTCAGAAAATATACACTTAGCTTTTTAGGTATACAAAACCACAAATTCTTCTATCAAAACGGAAGGACCAATACTTACTCCTAGCTAGTTAAAGTCATGATAATTGGATGGGTCTTTATAATCTTCCTTTGCATTAATAGCACTATTTTCTAACCAGCAAGATTTCTGACGTATTCGTACTGAATATGACTTGAAGCATTAATCACTTTTATGTGATTAAAAAAGGAAAACTAATGCCCACAGAGGAGTTACCAAATAATTATATGAATTATATTTAATTTAAAATAGCTGCTGGGAAATACTTTTTTTTATAGAAGGGAAGGGATTTTTGGATTAGATAATGTGACTTTATGTTAACAATTCAGCTAGTCTTATACATTTATGTATATATAAGATATAAGTAAAATGTACTTCACTTCTCAACCACCTGTTTGATCCTTAAGTGAAATATAATTAAAAATCTGAGAAGTAATACTAATGTACAGGGAAATATTTATAGCAGAACTTTCTGTTCCCCAACGCAAGTTGTTATTAACTACACCTTTTTTGCTTCTATGAAAAGGAATGCATAACATTTGACTGATCGTTAATATTGTCAACCCATTTACCATTTTTTCTAATATATTGAAGTAATTCTGTGGCCATATTGGAATGGTATAATATGCTTCCCAGGATAATGTTGCAAGATCCAATCTGGTCCCAGTGACCGACCCAGATTGGGTCTTGCAATACGCTTAAAATTTTTGCTATATAAAATAAATCAATTCAAAAAGTAAAACCCTAATTTCAGTTCAGTTTAGCAAATCGTGTTTATTATGTTGTGCGTAGGGTAAATTTTGGAATATAAACTAAACTTCTAAGAAATATCTACACTTTGTTATCATCAATTTACTTTTACAAATTAGAAAAACCACTTTATTAAATAATGTATTTTAAATGTATGCTCTTTCCTACTTTCTATTCTATTGCAATGTTATCAACCAAAATCACAACATTTAAATTAAGCAATGTAATGGATACATTTACTGTATATATTTAGCACTAGTTTCATTGTTGTTATTGAATATTAAGCCTTAATGATTTCAATGGATATTTCCAGAAAAGTAGATACAATATTGTATTAGAAATAATATAGTGCAAAAAAATTATCCACTCCAATATTTCTCATTAGAATTTCTTCAGAATGAGTTCATGGATATATGGATGAATGGATAAACTTAGTATGTACATATATATGTATACATACCGTATATACAATAGTAGTATAATAGTAATAGCATGCCTAACAAAGGCTAAGAGATTTGTTTCTGTTAGCATCAGTACTAAAGTACTACATTGACTAGGTGGTTCCTTTGCTTGTAGTGTTTCTCAAGTCCAGAAATCCCACTTTTTTACTCCACAATTTTTTGAATCCTCTTATTTTCAAAATTAATTTCCAGTGTAGCAAAAGTTATAGTTATTCAAAATGTACATGGAGTACATTTTACAGAATGTTTTAATTACATCTAAGTGTTTTAAAGATCTAGTAATTGTTAAGGCATTAACTAAAACCAGGAGATTTTGAGTTCTAGTGCCACCTTGGACACAAAGCCAGATGGGTGACTTTAAGCCAGTCACTTTTCTTACTCTCAGCCCTCTTAGAAGGAGGCAATGATATACCTCTTCTGAAAAATCTTGCCTAGAAAACTACAAGGACTTGTCCAAACAGAATCTTGGAATTAGACGTGATTGATTGGAAAGGGGAAAAGTGTTTCAGGAGCTTACTTTAAATGAATTATTTATTGTTCAAAATTAATCAATAGTTCTAAAAGCAACAAATATTTAATAATTACATTGTCAATTGAGATGTGGTCAGATTTAAAATATAGGCTATTCTCTAATTCAAATAGGTTATACACATTCATCTTTGCCGATATATAAATATTCTATTTCTGCTCTTTTGCCCTTAAATAAGGCATTTCCTTTCTCTTTTTCTAGGAAGTGACCTACAAAGTTACTTTTAAAGTACATAATTAGTTCTGTAATTATTCAAAATAGCCCCAGGAACAGTTCTTGGAAGTCTGGTTTTAGAAATCAGGATAATTTTGTGTGTCATTTTAAAGATACAGCTTTATAATACCATTTTTAAAAATTGGTTTCTGCTTTTGTTAGTTGCTGAGTTGAACAGGAAATGTTACAAGTAAGCAACTCTTCCCAAAAAAATTTAAAAAATGCAGCATTTGTCTTCATATTTCATTATTTATATTTAATTGTAAGTTTGAAAAATAAGGCAAAGTATTTGTCAAGGTGTTTTATCAGTTAGACATTTGAGACTTCAAGTTGTATTCAAGACATACAAAAGGTCAGAGGTTACATTTATTGTTTGACAAGTTGAAAAGCTAATGAAAGAGACTGTCATAGATCCATAGATTATCTCGGCATGAACAAACCATTGGGAGATCTGCTTATTTTCAACTTGATTGGATCTTACTGTAAGAATCCCACTAAGCTTTCAAATAAGAAATATTTTTGCAATTTTTATTTTAATTTAGTTTTCTTTTAAGAAAAATAGTTTAAAATGTTTTTATATAAAATTGTATTATATGGTGCTATTAGTATATGACTTTAGCATCCTGTATCATCTCTGCTCATTAAAATATAAATAGATCTTTCCCTCATTATGTCCAATCATGCAAAATACTATAGATTGTAGCTCCATCACTAATGACAAATTCTTCTAATATTAACCAGTATGAAACACATCAAACATCTCAATCTGCCAAAAATATTTATTATTATTATTAATCACAAAATTCTTTACAGGCAGATAATAAGCATAATGAGTTACTTATGTTATACTTTAGTTTATAGAAAAGGAAGTAATAATATGTGTTTAAATTAATTAATGAATAAATGAAAGTGTGATTTTTTTTTTTCAAGCAGGAAATTTTTCATACAACCAATGCTAAAGGTTTTCCATGTAGAACCTTTTATTTAATTGGGAACTGAATAAAATTTATTTCCCATACAAAATTCATTTTTTTACTTAAATCAGTTAATTATGTTAACTTTCTAATGTTAAAGTTATTAGAATTGTCCTGCTACCATATCTATTCTGAAAGAAGCAGTAATCAGTTAAGTCCTAGGAACATTTAAGTCATTAAATAAATATTTGATAAATTTATATGAGAGAATTACATATTTATCAAAGAAAGTATATGATTAAATATCAGATTCTTGGCTCAAACAATATATGATATATATTATATGAAATAATATAATATCTGAAAATAATTATTTATATACCTTGCTTGTAAACATATAGAACAATGATAGTACAATTTGAATTTGATTGTTTATAGTTGGATTCTTCTATAAATCTGCAAATTTGTATATATGTTAATAAAGCAAATCTCCAAGATAAGATTTATTTCAGAGAATGTTAATAAGTGAAATGTCAAGTAATAAATAATATTTATTTGGGTTTTTTTCCAGGAAAAACAGTTAACCATCATTTCACAATAATATTTAACCTTGCATTCATGTAAATTGACACTATATTGCATAGAATCTCAAATTAAAACTTTTTCCAAAATTGAATAAATAGTTAACTACCCCATTTTACATCTACATTATCTAGCAATAGCACTTTTGGAGTTCTTCAAGACAATGCTATTTTGCAAAGAACTTGACAGCACAGCATGAGGGCAATAGCAGCCTTCCATGAATGTTCTTCAACAGCTAATATTAGAAGGCATACTGAATTTATGGAGCAGACTGCATATTACTATAGACAGTCTCAAAGATGCCTTCAGATCAGAAGACAGAACAGAATGAGATCTATAAGAACACAGTATCTTCACAGGCATAGGCAAGAGAGACAAGGTGTACAAGTACTAATTTTCATTTAAATGATGCAGCTTACTTGCATCAAGTGTTTTGGTGTTACCATTTGACATTATGAGATGTTCAGATGCCACTAGTTTTCATAGATTTTAGCTAACATTTATGGATTTGATGAGCTTGATCAATGATTCTAATCAAAATAAACATTACATTATATCCCACTAGAGGTTAGTTCTAGAAATCCTGTGTCAGCAGGATTAACTTCTAATTTTTATATTGAACTGGAACTAGTATCAATTTCTGATACCGTAAACTGTAGCACATTATAAAAATACAAATGTAGCACATTATAAAAATAAAAATTAAATACCAGACTCTCTAGCCTTTTAGCTCAGTTATATTCATCATCTTTTGCAGCTATTTCTGCTGAATGTACAAAAGTTGATATATTGAGGGGTCCTTGTTGCTCTCTGACCTTGATTGTTTTCTTGCAGATGTTTTATTAGCCAAATTAGGTAACATCATCAGTGCTAGGTGGTAATATTTTGTGCTACTTTAAAATTACTCTAAGCATCCATAGTGTTTTAGAACAGATTAACCACACATTTCACTTACTGATTTAATGTGTATAGTTATAGCCGCCTCTGGGTAGGGGAGATGGGAAGCATAAACATTTAATAAATAAATAGTTAAAAGTAATATTCAGGAGCAGGATTAGAATGTAAAATAGTTTGGAAGCTTGCTGAAATCAGAATTTCTTGGTCTTTTGTATAAAATGAAAATAGGCTAACATGTAAAAATATTAAAATCATATTAGAATCTATCCTGTTGGCATCTGATAATGTATAGAAATATTGAAATAACTGATTCACGCATCTACCTTTCACTGTATTCTTCCACATGCCTAATTTCTATTAAATTCATTGAGATTTATTCCCATGTAATTTAGTATACAGCTAAAATCCCTATCTTTTTTATAAATCATAGTAATATACTGTAGTTTAACATACCATTTATTTGAATGTCTTTGTTTGTTTTGGAACAATTGTGTTGTGCTTTTCACCAAAACTATTTCCAGAACAGTTTTCAAATAATATATAAAAATAGTCATGCCAAGAAAATGCATCACAATAACAGCAGCAATTAAAATCAGCAGGTAAAACCATCTCATATTAAGTACTTATTTCTATTTTAGGGGTCATGAAAGAGAAATGAAGGATTATGTGCCATTAACAACTGAAGTAAAACTCCCAATTCCAATCCCTGCTATGATTATTATACAACAGTCCTTTCCTGTCAAGTCTGATCCCAAACATATTTAAAATAAAATGTTAGGGGTTTTTTTCAGGCTCTATTATTGCAACCTCAACAGCTATTCTGGCAATTGTATGAAATGTTGCATCAACTTTTGCTGCATAAAATTTACCAAATCCTATTACAAGGCTAGGCTGTATCTTGTTGAATAATCAAGAAGGCAAAGCAGTAAAGAAATGATTTAACTATTAATTAATAATAAAGTTATAATTTATACTCAAAGGAGTACTTTTCTTGTACAGAATAGTGAACCAAAGAAAACTAAAAAGGTTGGATAGCCTGTGAAACCTGAATAAAATAAAAAAACATAAACATTTATTTTATTGTTCTTCCAGTAGTTGCAAGATGCCTGGAAAAGATTAAGAAATGGGTCATGCTTTCCTTTCAAGAATGTTTAGTGAGGTCTTGCAGTGCAATCTGCATCAGATAAGCTTGATCCTAAGGGATTACTAAAATATTTTGCACACATAAGAAAGCTATTAGCATATCCTTGACACAGCAAAGTATTAAACAATCAGAATGTTTAGGGAAACCAAAATCCTGGTATATTAACTTAAAACTAAAATTAACTGCAAGACAGAACCTGTAAAATACATTTGGAGGGTTTTTTGTTTTGTTTTGTTTGAAGAATCTGAAACAAATATAGTTTGTTTCATATTTACCAAGTATTTATTAGCAACCTAGAACTAATTCAATAAGTATCTGGAATGTATAATCAATACATCCCATGTATTATTTTTGATTAGGTTTATAATAACTTAAGTTGTAGTGTACTGTGTTTACTTCAAAGTTATAATAGATGTGTTTATGAAGAGTCTTTCTAAATATACATTTAAAATAAACATAATGAATAATTTGTTAGGTTATGGAATAAAACAAAGACTGTATGACCATAAGATTATTGTCATATTTGTTTTAACATTTAATTTTGGGTTAACTAAGAAATATATACTTAACATTTTTTGTAGCTTAGATTCTTTAAAATGTTTTTTATTTTAAAGTTTTTTTATTAATATTAGTATAATTAGTCCATGCAAAGAAATGGACTGAACTAAGATGCACTTTCTGCTTTATAGTATTAGCTAAAATTAGCTAAAATCTCAAATGTTCATGAGTAGAGACAGGAATAATCTCACTAATATTTCATTTAGAAGATAAATAGTGCATATGGGGTACTGCCAGTCATTTTTCCATGTGATGTCCCTTTACAGGAAATAGAAATGAAATTATTTTTGAAGTTAAAATTTGCACTGTAGAGTAGATTGCTCAATCATTTTTTTCAGTGGATTACTTTTGGCTGGCTTAATGATGTTTTAAGAAAAGGAAGAGAACATCAGGTCAGCCACTGATCTGCCCATCTGGTTTCCTTGTCTCATAATATGAAATCCACCATTCAGAAGGGAACAGCACTGGAGACCCCATTGATTATGAATTTAATATGATTTAGGAGCAATAATGATGGGGATGACCAGACTGAATGGTGTAAATTGATTTTGAAGCAGGTTCTATATTATCTAGGTTAAAGTAATAATTGAATAAAAGAACTGGTCTGGGTGGATTCAATGGGTGGAAATTAAAAAACAATGTTGTTACGTGATTTGGTTCAACAGTTATTTGATTTATTGTCCGGAAAATTTAAAGTCTTTTGAAATGTGCATATGTACACATGAATTAATATATGGAAATTCCATCAAAATATGTGTTCTCTATTTCCATGATATACGAGAAAAGTTGAACTTGTCATTCTATGATAGTTAAAATTAAATAAAATAAATACATTAAATAAATAAATAAGGTATGGCAAATTATCAATTTTCATAGGAAAACAGAAGTTTCTGTTCAGATAAAATTGTGGATAAACTATGAAAGCAGCAAAAGAGTTTGATAAGATTATTAGAACTTCCTGGAATATGATAAGACAAAAGGACAAATTTTTCTGTTTTCTTTAGTGTGTTACTACAAGCTTTCATAGTATATCAGTGTTCACTATTCATAGCACATTAAGGGATCCAATTAGTGTAAGAAAACTTTTTTAAAAATTGTTTTCAGTGTACTAAATAGGCCAAAAAAGGAGGAGAATCTGTTCAATTTTTGCTTTCTAAAGAATATTTGTTTGTTTATAGCCTGTCTTTACTCTTTTATAAACAGCTGAAGGTAAACTTATCTAATATTCCTCTGTCTATTTTCCTCACAACAACTCTGTATCTGGCTCAATCGTAACTGTGAGAGGATCCAGGAGTCCTGGCTCATGTAGTGTTCTGCAGCTGCCAAAAAAGCCAATGCAGTCCTATGCATCATCAACAGAGGAATAGTATCAAAATCACATGAAGTATTACCGTAGTACTGCTATGTACTGCCTTGATAAGTCCACACTTGGAATATTGTGTCCAGTTCTGGTCATAATTATACAAAAAGTTGAGACACTGGAAAGAGTGCAGAGAAGAGCAACAAAGATAATTAAGGAGTTGGAGGCTGAAACATATGACACAGTTGCAGCAATTTGGTATGTCTAGTCCAGGGGTAGGCAACCTTGGCTCTTTTATGATTCATGGGCTTCAACTCCCATGGCTGGCTCAGGAATTCTGGGAGTTGAAGTCTACGAGTCATAAAAGAGCCAAGGTTGCCTACCCCTGGTCTAGTCTAATGAAGAGAAGGACTAGGGGTGACATAATAGTCTTCCAATATTTGAAAAGCTGCAACAAAGAAGAGGGGACAACCTATTCTCCGAAGCACCTGAGGACAAGACAAAAAGTAATGGGTGGAAACTTATCAAACAGAAATTCAGCCTAGAATTAAGGAGAAATTTCATGACAGAACAATTAATCAGTGAAGGCTTACTTTCAGAAGTTGTGAGGTTTTTAAGAAGAGATTGGACAGCTATTTGTCTGGAATGCTATAAGGTCTCTTGCTTGGGCAGAGGATAGAACTAGAAGACCTCCAACATAACAAAACAAGGACCAAAAGAACAATTTAACTTCCAAGAATACTCTGTTACAGATTTCAGATTAACTGTTTTCAAACAAGGAAACTTTACCAGCATAATTGAACAAAGTCTCAGAAAACACAAGTATGAATTGAAAAGATAACTGTGTATCTCACATGTAACTTGTATCTGCAAAATTGCCATCTTTCTATTATCTCTCTCCCTCCCTCCCTCTCCCTCCCTATCTCTACCTCTTATTCCAATTTAAATCCT
The DNA here is from genome assembly GCA_034064705.1 of Bothrops alternatus. Taxonomy (NCBI): domain Eukaryota; kingdom Metazoa; phylum Chordata; class Lepidosauria; order Squamata; family Viperidae; genus Bothrops; species Bothrops alternatus. Next base: position 3,704,742 of record JARGCV010000008.1, read on the forward strand.
TCATGAATTTAGCTACCTATGAAGTGAGCTATAGTCTTTAATAAAACATGCTAGCTTGAAAAGATGCCACCATATCTCTCCTGCCTTTTTTCCTTTGAGATGATCATGACATTTGTAGATGTATCACACAGAAGAAATAGTGTGTTTAGTAATTCAAGCTTCTCACATGAAATTCCCATTCCATCTCAAGCAGTCCAATCATATTACAGTAAAACAGAATGAGTTATCAGTTTTTGGCTGGTGAATGTCACATATTGTGAATATTAAAGAATGTAGAAGAAAAATGGAATGCAGGTTTATAAAGCTTACTTATGTATTCTCTTTGCAGCCCATTGGTGCTTTAAACCCAAAGAGAGCAGTCTTTTATGCAGAACGCTATGAGACATGGGAAAATGATCAAACTCCACCTTATCATTATAACACTCATTATTCTACATCTACCTGTACATTAGCCTGGCTTGTTCGCATTGTAAGTATTTTTGCCATTTTTATCTTTCGTATCTTTATAGATAAAGTTGTCTGCTGTCTTTTGTATTTTTTAAAAAATGTGGTTTAATTATAGAACTGAAAGTTTAGGGAAATAAACAAGTCAACCTTAAGGAGAGAAGAATCCTAATATTCCAGTGCAACCATTATCTCTTTACAATTGCCTACAGAAAGAGAAGGCTCACAATAGGAGTTAATATAATGAGACAGTATGATTTCTGACATAACAAGGCCAACCCAAGGAATTTGGGGTAACATTGTCCTGATGCTGTTCACACACGTACATGTCACAGGTAGGTTAAGGTTTTATTTGAGGCTTTCCAAAAGTCTTCTGACAACTGAAGAAGCTGACAACAAAGTAAAGTAGAGTAAAGCAATGTGTTTTTGAACAATTCTTCAATATGTTAAGCTTGATTGTTGTCCTAAGATTATTAGGGAGCGCTTTCTTTAGAATCAGGTTGATTCCTGAAAAGTGGGGGTCCAAGGGACCTTCACAATTTCTGCACAATAGCAAGAGTCACTGGAGCAATATACAAGGAATAAGATAAAAAAGATAAAATGGAACATAGTCCAATTTCAAGCCCAAAGTCCAAATCCAAAACATATATTAGGTCATTTTTCTTAGAAAGAACATGAAGAGTATTACAGTGCAAGGATTGGAGACACAGATTAAAGAGGAAAGACCTGCCAATAAACACCTAAGTCTAGAATGAAACTACCAGGTCCTGTACCAGGAATATCATTTTATCCATTTTCAAGAAATGGGGGACTAGGAAGTATTCATTCAAGAGGCATTACAGGCTTTAGCTTTTCTACTACGAAAACACCTTTTTGTGCACCATTGTCACCAAAGCCAGAGATTGGGACCATTCAACAACTCTAGAATAGGGACTCAGAAAGAGGGGAGGGAACACACAGCTGAGCTTGTGACAGTGTGAATTATAACAGATTTCCAAACTTTTTTTTTCAATCTTTTTTATTAATTTTTTTTCATCAATATATGTTAATTTTTCCAACCAACAAGTTGTCTGGAGTTTGCTAAACTAATACATGTTCAATTCCTAGTCCTTCATTCTTTTCTCTAACCCAGAATAAAATAAATTCCAAATTTGATAGTAGTCTGTATTTTCTTTGTCTTTCAGCCTCATAATTAATCTGTCCATCTCTGCACATTCCAATATCTTCCTAATTATTTCTTCCTCTGATGGCAATCCTTCAGATTTCCAAACTTATCAGCATGCTAACCATAGGACTGATACAATTGATGTTATGATACTGAAAACTCAGAATAAAAATCAACTGACAGCATATATGAGATTTTTTTTGTCTGTACAACAATGCATACAAAAAGCAGAACAAAATAAAAAATTAGACTGAAAAAAATTAGGATTATTGGGGAATTTGGTCCACCTTTGTTCACTTTGTAAGTGAGCAAATCTAATTTGCATATCCTTAACTAATACATGGATTGAAATGCCATCATCATTTGAAGTGTATTATTCTTCAAATTTTATTACTTTAGCTTGGATTCTAATTTCCTTCTTGATAAAACAAATATATATTTCACATGAAGGGAAATGTAGATATTTTTAGATCAAAATAGTCTGGAATTTAATGCACAATTATGATGTATTTTATTAAATTCATTGTGCATCAAATTCCACAATATTTTAACTTAAAATTATAATGCAATTTTTAAAAGTAAGGAAGAATACTTTCTGAATATTGAAGTGATTATTATGTGATTATTAGTGGTTATTGTGATTATGATTTCATATTTATATTGTACACTTTTTTAAAATGTGTAAGCTATGTGATTACTGTAGATGAGTTTGCACAGCATAATTGTTAAGGATTACAAATCCAAAAGATAGACATATTACTTTGGTATAATAGCCCCCCCCCATGGAGTTCAACTATGGGAGGTTTAATCCTTCACACTGAATCTTCTTACTTTCTGTGTTTGTCTCTGTCTCTTAAATAATTTTGTCATGGAAGTAATAATTACATTTTAACATAATTCCTATAATTACTCTTACTACTTTTTAAATAATCTGCACTTCATATTTACAATCTCTGCTTCAACTCTGCTTCAAAACCATCTTATTTAAAACTCATAATAAAGATACACAGTGGTGTGCTATACTTTTAAAATGCCAATTTCGGTTTTTTAAAAATACATATTTTATTCATACAAATAGGAATTATATTTGATAGTGTCAAATGGTTTCCTGAAAGCTTACCATTGATTTATATACAATATTCTTTAATTAGAAGGTAGTATTATAGAACTGTGCAAAATCATCAAAGATGCCTTGTTTTGGTGTCACTTTTGTGGAAATGTCAGCTGTGGACAGACATGTTCAGCAACATGAGGAAGTGTTTGAAATATATTTAGTGAGCCTTTGAGAGGTTCTTGCACAAAGCCTATTTCAGCGGAATGGAATATTCTGGAGAAGAATTGGCCTGAATAGGAATTCACCTCCTGAGCAATATCCCATTCCTTGTTATTTATTATTTACTCATTACACTATATCCAGCCCTCTTTCAATTTATAGAAAACATTGTAATAATAGCATTTTGTTTTATCATGTGTAAAGTCATGTACATAATAGTATCTATATCTACCTATCATGTACATTATTTATTTATTTGTATCCCACTTTTATTATTTTTACAAATAACTCAAGCCAGTGAATATATTTTCCAATACACCTTCCTCCTATTTTTCCCACAACAACAATACCTGTGAGGCGATTGAGAAAGAGAGTGATAGGCCCAAGGTCACTTGGCCCAGCTGGCTTTAAGGCTGGACTTGAACTGACAGTCTTTCACTTTATAGTTTGGTGCCTTAACATTAGACAAAATTAGCTTGTCATATACATGAATATATGATATGTGAATACATGAATATATGCTTCATATAGATGAATCCAAAATAGATAAGCTGATCATGGCTTCTGACAATATTTGCTGAAATAAATCAATAATTTGGCATTATCTCATCCCTCTTGGTAACATGAAAGGAAACCATTGACACTTCATATGTTGCTAATTGTATCTTGGTGAGAACTGACTTCTGAGCAAGATTTGGAGGTTTTTTTTAGAGCTTAGAAGCTCACATTCAAGAATTATTCTGCTAATAAGGCAATAGAACTAATAACCTGGAGTACTTTTTGCAAATTTAGGAGACTGTTCATGAAGGATTTGTTTGTTCCTTTCTACTATCAGCCTCAATCATCTGCTCCTTTAAATGATATGGAAGGCAGGTACCTTTCTCTTTTTTGCTTGGTCAAGCAGAAGAAAATATGATTCAAGTTCTCCCCTTCCAAGTAAAAGATATTCCAGCCCTTCAGATTTACCTATAGGTTGATAAGCTAATTAATGCCTTAGTTACAATACCATCACATAATATTTTCCTTTGTCACTTGCTTAAGAATACAGAGGCAAAGGCCATCCTGATTTCAAAAGAAACAGAAGGATAAACTAGGGCTGCCATAACTGAAATATAAAATTTTTGACAAAAGATAGTTAGCCCCAAAGACGTTCCTCCCAAAGTTTGTTTTTACTGTGACTTTTTAGTTATCTCTACTTACTGCTGCAGCCTAGATATGGAAGCAAAATACACCTCTCCTTTCTTGTTCTTCCACTCTGTTTAATATTCAATCTCAGATGACAATATATGGCCAAAACAGAAAAGTAGGGCATGACAAGAAAATGGAGCTTCTTATAGGCCTCTCATTTCTTTGATCCAACTGCCATGAGGTTGGGCAGGCAAGATATGCAGGACATCCACTGCATCACTCACTTCACCTGGGACAGAGATATATATAGCTGGATATTATCAGCTTGTTGGTGATGGTTCATCCCATTGTGACAGATGATTTCAACCAGTGGCTTCATGTAGATGTTAAAAAGGAGCAGAGAGAGCACTGAGTCTTAAGGGACACTACAAATGAGGGGCCATGAGCTGGAACGCTTGTTCCCTATTAACACTGATTGGGATCGGCCTCGGAGGAAGGAAGTGAACCAGCACAAAATTGTTCCACCCACCCTCAACTCCCTAAGTCAGCCCAAAAGGATACCATGGTCAATGGTATTGAAAGCCACAGAGAAGCCAAGGAAAGCAAGGATAAATGCACCATCTCCACCCTCGCTCCTGCATCTTCCATTCATGCAACCACTGATGTTTCAGTCCTCTATCAGGGCATGAAATTTGACTGAAAAGAGCCCAGATAATCCTTTTCTTTGGAAGTCCTATGGAATTGCAACACCACCATCTTCTCAACCATCTTTCCTAGAAAGGTGGGAGATTGGGAGAAAATTGTCCAGTATGGTAGGGTTCCCAGGTGGTCTTAACCAGTAAGGAGGGACATGGATCTAATTTTCAGGTAATGGCATTTGCATTCCACAGGACCCTGTCCTCTTCCTCAGGTCCACCAGAATCAAATCATTCCTAGATAACTAAGTCCATTCCCTGAGCATCTCCATAGAACTTGCACCACACACAGTATCCAACTATGAAGGAATCCAAGCAATTTTATCCTTTAAATCAGTGGTTCTCGACCTTTTGTTCACTATGGATCTCTTTAAATACCTTTTGTGGCCACGGACCATGGCCATGGACCCCAAGACTTATCTCAAGATTTAAATCATAACATGTAACAACCTCACAGGCCCCCAGGAGTCTATGGACCACAGGTTGAGAACCACTGCTCTAAATGCTTCAAAAATTCCTCCGTGTGGCCCTGGTGATGAATCTCTGGAGCATCCTTATAAGTTATTATACTAAGGATATTATTATATAGTGTTTTAATTTTTATTTATGTATTTATATCCCTTACTATTTTTATAAATAACTCAAGTCAGCAAGTATACCTAATACTCTGGACTATGGCACAAATTATGGAAACATTTTGTACTTAAATTTAAGTGTGAATTCCATTAAAGTCACTTGGCTAGATGGATTTGCAAACAAATCCCGTATACTAGAGCATTGCTGCAGTTCAGAATAGTATTGAGATATCTGCACCCTTTACAATAGTGGTGAATAATATTTTCATGCCTAGGGTCTGCACTTAGTAGATAAGAAAGATGAAGGATGATGTGAAATGGGGGATCAATGATATTAAATGGGTGGGTTTATTTACAAGTGGTATGCCAGGATTTTCTTTTAAATTGTAGGTTGAGGGATGTTTTGTTTTCTTATTTTAATGCTTTCAGCTTTTTAAAGCTCACACAACAGCTTTATTGTACTTTTCACTGAAAAACTGAGAAATCACAGTAATAGTTGGTAACTGCATATTTCATTGCTGAAAGGGGGTAACAGGAGCCTGATATAAAAAATGAGATTATTTTGTTTCACCAGAAGCATTCTGAAATAACTATTAAGAAGAGATTTTTCCTGTCTTATTAAAAATATGAAACCAAAGTACTGAACTTACATTTGAAACTGCATTTAATGACATATATAATTTTTGGAGAATTCTTCCCAATTAAGGACTTTCATATCTATTTCGGTGGGTGAAAAACTTATTCTTAAATCGCTTTCACTGAAATCACTTTTTACAAATTATTAATATTTGCTGCTTTATTTCATTGTTTAAAACTGGAAATATTTGAACATACTGTACATAGTAGGTGAAATAAACAACATCACCACCAGATGGATCTGTAGCTGGCTGACAACCATACTCAATGAGTAGTCCTAAATGGCACTACATCCACATGGACAGAAGTAAGCAGTGGGGTACCACAAGGTTCCGTCTTAGGCCCAGTACTCTTCAATATCTTCATAAATGACTTAGATGAGGAAATTGAAGGGGAACTCATCAAATTTGCAGATGATACCAAACTGACAGGAGTAGCCAACACCCAGAAGACAGACTCAGGATCCAAAAAGATCTAGACAAACTTGAACAATGGGCCCTATCCAACAAAATGAGTTTCAATGCGTAGAAAAGCAAAGTTTTACATTTAGGCAGGAAAAATCAAAGGTACAAGTACAGATTGGGCGAGACTTGGCTTAAAAACAGTAACTGTGAGAGGTACCTTGGAGTCCTAGTGGACTATCACTTGACTATGAGCCCGCAATGTGCAGCAGCAACCAAAAAATCTAATACAATTCTGGGTTGTATAAACAAAGGCATAGAATCAAGATCATGCGAAGTATTAGTACTGCTTTATAAAACCCTAGTAAGACCACATCTGGAATACTGCAGCCAATTTTGGTATCATATCACAAAAAAGATGTTGAGAGTTTGGTAAAAAATCAGAGAAGAGCAACTAAGATGATCAAAGGCCTGGAGACTAAAACATATGAAGAATGACTGCGGGACTTGGGTTTGGCTAGTCTAAAGAAAAGAAGAAATAGGGGAGACATGATAGCAGTGTTCCAGTATCTGAGGGACTGCCACAAGGAAGAGGGGGTCAAGTTGTTCACCAGAGCACCAGAGGAAAGGATGAGAAACAATGATTGGAAACTGATTAAAGAGAGAAGCAACCTGGAATTAAGGAGAAACTTCCTGACAATCAACCAGTGGAACAGCTTGTCTCCAGAAACTGTGGGCGTCCCATTACTAAAGATTTTAAAGAAGAAAGCAGACAATCACCTGTCCAAGATGGTATAGGTTCTTCTGCTTGAGCAGGGGGATGGACTAGAAGATCTCCAAGGTCCTTTCCAATTCTATTCTATTCTGCTCTGCTCTGCTCTGCTCTGCTCTGCTCTATTCTATTCTAATACATTTCCTTTCTTCATTTATGTGATCTTTGGATAGAGATAATTCTTCTCAAAGAATTATCCAAAAATCATATAAAAATATAAAAAATATTCTTGGATTATTTAGAATACTTATGTCTATGTAATGTACAAGACTTATAGGAATCTTTCCATTCTCTGATTCAGATAGTGCTTTTTATTGTGCTTTATTAGTCACATCAAAAAAATGAAACATGCAATGATTTGATACAAAGTGCTTATTAATTGTTTCCTAGTTAATTGTAAAATTTAATCCTATTACTGCTTTTACCACTTGGCTTCTTACGGTACTTTCTCTGTCTCATTTTTTAATGGTAGGAGCCCTTTACAACTTTCTTCCTCAATGCAAATGATGGTAAATTTGATCATCCGGATCGAACTTTTTCTTCAGTGGCAAGATCATGGAGGAATAGCCAACGAGACACTTCAGATGTCAAAGTAAGAAGTAATTGGATGGCTGTCAGTATGATTATATGCTACAATTGCAAAATGGAGGGGGGTTTGTATTTCACATACGCAGAAAAGAAAGTGCAATGATATCATCATTTTAAATGCCTATTTTATATACTATGATGAATACAAGCTTTACCAATATCTGAGCCATTAAAAAATCTTTTGTTCCTGATCAAGTAAATAAAGAATTCTATCCCAATTTAAATCAAATAATCACAGACTGGAGAAAAGCCCAATAAATTGTTTTTTCCTGCTGTTAATATTTGGCCCATTCCATAAATACAGCAAGATTGGATGTGACCTTAAAGTGTTATATTGTTATAGCTTTTCTAGCATGAATTTTCCATTGCCTGGGGCAATTAATAAAGCATTAATGACAAGATACATTTAAAATGTATGTTTTGTGTAAGCCTTAGCTTTTACCTCATTGTGCCTCAGGATATTATGCAACAATACACATTAGATTAAACTTATATCTACATAATACATGGAAACGACTAAAGAACAAGGATGCTTTTTGAAGTATTGCCATGCACTCATTCTTGCATAAATGGATTTTATAAGTTTTTTTATCGTACTATGAAACCCATGTTTCTTGCTTTATATTAAAAAAATAAGGTCCTCTCAGTTTCAATTAGTTGGCAGTCTAGAAATCTCATAAAAATATATACTTACATAAATAGCATTTTTTAAAAATGATAAATAAATATCTTTATTCATTCAATTGTATCATTATATACTTGCTTGAAATCAGAAGATATATTGAAATTGTTTACACTTATTGTAAATCCCTTTTAGTCTTTTTTAAAAAATATATATTGTTAGAATTGTTTCTAAAGACTCCTATAAGTTAGAAGTCTATCCATACCAATGCTACTAGGAATTACATTATTTATGTATTGAATTTCTGCTCTGACTTAGAAGGTAAGAATAATTGGTTGAACAAAAGACAGGTAAACTCATAAAACTGTTACTAGGTTCTTTTATTGTTTGGATTCCATTGGAAATCTATGTTCCCCAATATATAATTAGCACAACATGGGAGGTGTGGTTTTTGACCTGCAATCATCAATAGCAATATGTGAATTAATACACATTTTTTCAAATGAAGAATAAAGAATATATTTTAGTGTTATATTTTATCATTGAACTTTAAAATATAAGAATAATATAATACCCCAGTTTGGTAGAAAGAACTATGCATGTGAAGAGGAGAATCTATGCATATTTCTAGAGGCTGAAATCCTGTTGTGTTCATATCTTGTGAAAAGTGATGATTGGCATGAAACTTTGATTTAATGTCACAGTCCTTTTGGAAAGACAAAATGCAAGATTTTCTTATCAGAAGTATTTGTTAGCCATCTGTTTTTTCCACTAAGGTTCACTCTAAATATATAAAGTAAATACTAACATGAATCATCCATCTAATTTATGAAAGCTGTTTACCCAGGCAAAAGCTGCATGTAATAGATTATTTTGTAATGGTTTATTGCAAATACTACAAGCATGGTTCTCTGATATATTTATAAATCTTTAATGCATTTTGCAAACTTAACAAGTTCAGAATACATATTATTAGTTTTGCTCTCTCCCCTTCTCTCTCTCTCTCTCTCTCTCTCTCTCTCTCTCTCTCTCTCTCTCTCTCTCTCTCTCTCTATATATATATATATATATATATATATATATATATATATATATATATATATATATATATATATATATATATATATATATATATATATATATATATTTAAATATTCTTTTTTTTGACAAAGAGGTAAAGAATTAAATTGGGAGACTAAGATGGCCATTTCGAGCTTGTTCTGCTCTCGTCAGTTAGCCATACCCTTTATGGGATTCGAACCTGGGCAGTTTCACATACTAGGCAGTGATTTAACCACCAAGCCACAGGCTCTCCTCCCTTCTTTGTCAGCCGAGTCAAGGGAATATATATACAGAAAGTTTTTCAGACAGATAAGTCTAATTAGATATACCTTGACATTTTTAACTGCTGTGCTGCAGTTAAACTTTTTACAATCTCTTTTGCCTTGCCGCCCCACAACTAGGGGCATAGAGCAGGCTCAAGTCGCAACTGCGAAACATTTACAAATTTAAATATTCTTTTTTTTGACAAAGAGGTAAAGAATTAAATTGGGAGACTAAGATGGCCATTTCGAGCTTGTTCTGCTCTCGTCAGTTAGCCATACCCTTTATGGGATTCGAACCTGGGCAGTTTCACATACTAGGCAGTGATTTAACCACTGCCTAGTATGTGAAACTGCCCAGGTTCGAATCCCATAAAGGGTATGGCTAACTGACGAGAGCAGAACAAGCTCGAAATGGCCATCTTAGTCTCCCAATTTAATTCTTTACCTCTTTGTCAAAAAAAAGAATATTTAAATTTGTAAATGTTTCGCAGTTGCGACTTGAGCCTGCTCTATGCCCCTAGTTGTGGGGCGGCAAGGCAAAAGAGATTGTAAAAAGTTTAACTGCAGCACAGCAGTTAAAAATGTCAAGGTGTATCTAATTAGACTTATCTGTCTGAAAAACTTTCTGTATATATATATATATATATATATATATATATATATATATATATATATATATATATATATATATATATATATATATATATATATATATATATACATACATACATACATACATACATACATACATACATACATACATACATACATACATACATACATCCCATTCTCTCCTATCATGCAATGAGAAAAGATAAGGAAGTTTCCACTATTATTATTATTATTATTTTAATGGAGGTTTCCATTATTTTAGATTTCCAGAAAGGCTATCATGTGTCTTATATAACAGTGATGGCGAACCTTTTAGAGACCGAGTGCCCAAACTACAACCCAAAACCCACTTATGCATCCTCGAGTGCTGGGTGGGCGTGGCCCATTGGGTGGGCATGGCCCATTGGGTGGGCATGGCTGCAGTGGTAATGGCAGACTGGGTGGGATTAAAAAGTTCAATTAATCAATTCCAACTTTGCAAGATCTTTTTTTCCCCGCGAGAAGTTGAAATTGACTGATTGAACCTTTTTTTTTTTTTTTGCACACGGCGGTGGAGGCCTAAAGCAAAAAGATTTTATAAAACCCAGCTGAAGGCCTAGGACTGGGGCGACGGCGCACGTGCCCAGAGAGGGCTCTGAGTGCCGCCTCTGGCACCCATGTCATAGGTTCGCCACCACTGTTATATAACATAGGACAATCCACTATTTAAATAGCTATCAAAGTTTATGTTGATGCACAGTACTCTATTTGAATTCCAGATTTGGGAACCTTGTGATTGCCTTTCATCAATAAAAACCCAAGCAGTTGACTAAATAGATACATAGGTCATCTAGTCAAGTATTTCACTATTATATTACATGAAATGTTTTATAAATTTAAATTATGATTTTAAATTTGCATGTAGACAGACAAATAATTCATAGGTAAATATTAATTTTATTTTGGCTTATGTATTTCTTTGTTGTTGACAGTTACAGCAATGCCTTAAACAGTTTTGAATATTGTGTAGGAAATCATGTTTTTCCTTAAACCAGGATAGGTTGATACTCTGATGTAAACTGAATTACTTATTTTTCCTTTTGCAAAACAGCGTATTAACATTTGTTACAGTACAGTGTACTGACTTGATTCCCTTAAATTTCAGGATTAAGGTTTACACCTACCATTTTCATAAGAAACCATTGCATATGAATTTGGGTATTAATTTTAATTTTCAAAAGCAGAAAATTACTTAAGAACAAAAGACACATACTGCCCTAATTGATAAATTAGTATGTTAGACTACCCTACATTAAGAAATATAGTTAAAAAATACTTGTAAAGATGCTTTATAGAGTAATAAAGAAGCTAGTGTAATGTTACTTTGGAAAGACGCCACTCTAAAGTGCAGAAATATAATGTTCAAAAACTAGTTTTTGAATGCTTCTCAAACATATTATATTGCTTTTGGACAAGGCTACAAATCAGAAAAGGTTGCCAGAACAAGGTGTAGCTAAGATAACATATTGTAAATTAATAAGGGTAATGGGCATTCTTATAACTGAATGATACCCTCCTTCCATCAGCCAAGATGATTATTAAAATAATGGTTACCAGGGGATCACTTTGAGTATGGCAGAGAAAAGAATAAAGAGAATAGAAACCTGAAAATTTAATGGAAATATATTAAGTGAAAATATCTGCATTGGGTTTAATTTCTGGATATAAAATTGCATGTTTTAGAATATTAAATTAAACAAACTAGAGAACACATTTAAAATTGATCATATAAAGTTGGCCATATACATTTGATGAATAAAATGTGAATAAATGAATAAAATAAGATAAAATGACTATTATAATATTTTTATCCTTTTAAGACTTGTATCTTTGTTATTTTTTAACAAAAAAAAGTCACACAAAAAGTAGCTATTTATTAAATATTACAAATTTGCATTCTTTTACTATACAGTAGAAGAAAGGTGACAATTTAAAAAATAAGATATTGGGTTTATTTATTTTAGAAGCTTCTACAATTTTCCAAATGAAATTCAAAATGGTAGCAAAGCAAAACACCATATTATATATAAAAGATATATACTACAGAACAGAATGGCAACAAAAAAGCCACATTAGTGCTATGTAAGAAGCCAAGAAATAGCAATAACACTTAGACTTATGTACCGCTTCACAGTGCTTTACAGCCTTCTCTTAAGTGGTTTACAGAGTCAGCATTTTGCCCCCAACAATCTGAGTCATCATTTTACCGACCTTGGAAGGATGGAAGGCTGAGTCAACCTTGAGCCGATGAGAATTGAACTTCTGAACTGCTGGCAGCTGGCAGTCAGCAGAAGTAGTCTACAGAACTGCATTTTAACCACTGCACCACCACAGGACAGTTCCTTAGTACTTGATGTTCTAGATCTAGAAGACCACTATAAAAATACACATAAAATACACATAAAGGTTTATTGTCATGAATGTATACTGTTCTATTAACCATGCAAAATATGAAAGGCTGTTGTTAAGGAATTGTTCGATCCAATTTTGAATCCACAAGTACTTTATCTATGTGTGCCACATTTTAAGAAAGATTCAGTAAAAGTGGAACATGTGCAAGAGAAGAAAACCAAGTCCTCTGAAGAGAGGGCCGAGGGAATTCACATGTTTATCCTGGAAACTGGGGCAATCTACATTTTTTAAAATATCAAATATTGTATAGAAAAATATTACCTGAAATATAGGACATGGAATAATGTTGCTGGAATGCAAATTCTACTTGAATGTTAGAATTAGCTTCCAATAGTCAAAACAGTCCGATAGTTATAGATAATTTCCAAGTGAAAGCTGGACAACCATGTGTTGTGAAAGGTAAAAGATGCAATGGAATGGAATGTGTTTTAGATTCCAGACTCTGACAGGGAAGACTAAAAAATATAATTGACTGAAATGTCTGTTCTAACACGTTAGGAGATGCTGATGATGATGTTCAAGTTTCCTGGATTCATCAATTTCATATACAATATCCAGTGGTCAAAGATCCTCCAAATACCAGTAGTGTCTATAAACTTGTCAGCTTTTGAAGGGGAAGGGGATGAATTTAGAGCAAGGGAAGAAGGCTTGTCTGTTCTTGCATTCCCTCTTTCATCTCAGTCTGGAGCTTGGGAATTGAATGCATGCCTCAGCCCTTAATATTTATGCTTATCCATTATCCATCTCTGAGGTAATAGCAGGGTCTTTTCTACCCTCCCCTGACATTGGATTTCAAGAATGGGGTTGTGATTTAAATGAATTACCTAGCCCTCTTCATAGGATGATATTTTTTTTACTAAATAGAATGGGTTTGGTTAAAGAAGAGAGGGTTGAGTACTTTGCTGTGATCCTTATCTCCTGGTCTACCCAAAAAAATGAGAATGGGTTTATTATGCATGATTAGTTATTGATAACCTCATGATGTGTTCTACTAAGCAACACTTTTTTTTTTCTAAATCTCACAGTCTGGCTGCATAGTAAACTTTTTTTTGTTTTATCTGGTAATAAGGAGAAATTGTTTGGTATATAGTTATAGAAGTCCTCTTTTTTTCTCCTTTTGAAAGTTAAGAAAAAGATTTGCCAATTCCCTAGAAATGGGTCCACCATTCAAGACCGGAACATATCTGTCAATAGAGAAATTACTTAAGATGTTTTAAACATACAAATGTAATGTAGTAAGCAATGAAACAAAGTTGAACTTCAAAATTAAATGCAACAAAATAAGATTTCTTGAATAATTTTGTCTGTGCAAAAAAACTGCAGATTTTGCATGATGAATAATAAAGCTTGTTTCTTTTGTAAACAGGAACTAATTCCAGAGTTTTACTACCTGCCAGAAATGTTTGTCAACACTAATGGATATAATTTTGGAGCCAGAGAAGATGAAACTATTGTGAATGATGTTGAGCTTCCCCCTTGGGCCAAGAAGCCTGAAGACTTTGTCCGCATCAATAGAATGGTAAGGGTTTTTTTCTTTAAATCAAGTTTGCTAACAACTCCACAGAATGTATAAGCTAATATAGCCTTGTTTTTATTCACTGTAAAGCAACAACTGAAAATATAAAGGCAAAAACACACAAAGGAGTTATTTGATTGCAACTATCCTGTATTAACACTACTGGGCTTTATGCAATGATTTTCATTGGAATTTCCTTAGTGTAGGCTTATAATAAAGCCATAATTCCTGTGATTAATTTAATTATTTTGTTCAACCTGATAAAAGTTCTTACACTTCTTACAATCCCCAATAAAAATTCCATTGATTTCCTGAAAAAAAAGATCAGTACAAAAAATATTATCGGTTAGGATTATTATAGAAAAGTATTAGCATTATATGCATGCATATCTAATTCAGTCTCAGTTTAATCAACAAATGAAACACAATTATACCTCAAAATCCATATTTTTCTGAATATTGTGATTAAAACCCTCTAATCAAAGCAGTACAAAGGAAAATATGTTTATGAGAAAAGTTATAGTAGGTAAAAATGGGAAAAGTGCCAATACAAATACTACATTTAGAAAGGAAAATATAAAAATACATATAGTCAGGAATAAACTTGTTCAAACTGCTTTCCTTGTGTATATGTGTATGCATGTAGCTGCTTCACTGGCCTTTCAAGCTGAATTGTTCTCTGTATATTAACACACACACATAAAATTATATATTTTTTTCATCTTAAGAGTGCCACAAGACTCTTGCATTCTCTGCAAAAAAATTAATAGATACATCTCTGGAAACTGTTTTTTGAGATACAATAATTTTTGCTAGTTATTTTATCATACATATAAAACAATACTTTCCTAACCAGTATGATGGAGTGGTAAAGGAAAGACTGAAAAGACCAAATTCTGGTCCTTATCAACCACAGAAACTCATTAGTGTCATTAAGCGAGTCACACTCTCTCAGTCAATCCTTCTCAAATGTACTGCATTGTGGGGAAAATTGGCAGGAGGAAGCAGGAACCTGCAGGTCCTGAATGAAAGTCGTGATATAAATTTTACAGACAAACATTTGACAAATATTAATTATATAATCCCAACAGTGCTTTTCCAAAAATCCCAAAGTTAACTACATAAAGCAGGGGTGTCAAACTGCCAGCCCACAGGCCAATTGCATCATACAGAGGCCGCGCCCACCCCAGCTACAGCAATGCAAGAAAAGTTGCGATACATCACGACACGTCACATGACCTGGAGACTTTGACATCCATGTTATAAAGGCTACAATCAATCAATCAATCAGAATAGAGCTGGAAGGGACCTTGTAGGTCTTCTAGTCCAACTCTCTGCTCACGCAGGAAACCCTATACCATTTCAGACAAGTGAAATACAGTTCAGTGCACCTTTTCCCAAGAATAAGCTTCACTATACACATGATTTGCTGCTGAGTAGGCATACATTGTAAATATAGAAATAAATTATGATAACATTTTTACATTTACTTTACAAATTATATTTTATATATTTATATATGTATTCAAGCCATTATTAAAATAATAAAAATATTAAGAGTTAATTATATATGTTTAAAATAAATGTAAAATTATCCATCAAACCCAGATGGCTGAATGTAATGCTTTTATGTCCATTATGTTTTATAATCTAAATTAGAATTTATGGGTGCTGAATCTAATAAGACTATTTCAGGTTTACTTGTTAAAGTGCATTTCCCGGAGCTGCTTTCTCTCTGAATAAATCAACACATTACAGAGGCTCCTCATAATTTATCCAGTAGTATTGTAGCATCCATTCTCTTTTGTAAAAGAAAGTGCTTTCTTAAGCATTTTTATATCAGTATTAGATTACTATGAAAATATTACATAAGGTTCCTGTCTCACCTATCTCATTTCATCTGTAAAAGGCCTCTTGCAAGATGATTGGAAATTTTACTCCAGAAATAGAGTATATCTTTTTGGGTCAGACAAGTCTACTGAAGGCCTTCTTTTGAGTCCCTGGAGAAGTCTTCCTCAACCTTGGCAACTTTAAGAAGTATGGACCTCGGCTTCCAAAATTCCAAAAGTAACTTGCTGACTGAAGAATGGTGGGAGTGGACGTCCACACATCTTAAAATTTCTAAGGTCATGAAGCACTTCCCTGGCAAAAAGCAATTGATCAGAATAGAATATAAATATGTGTATCAATATAATTTGGTATAAGGCAATTAAGGATATTTATAATTTCTTTGCCAGATAGAATCTTGTGTCATTATGTTTTCCCAGATCATTAGTGAATGTTATGTTTATTTGAAACTCAGCTTTAAATTGAAATGGAAGACAATTGCATTGATTGTTTTGATTGATTTGATTAATATAACCTCTCATTCAGCACATGAATCATATTTAATAAGCAACAATTCCATGTGTTCAGTTCTCAGAGACTGCTTGGATAAATCCCTGCAGTTTTCTTGGGAAGCTTTTCAGAAATGATTTGCCATTGCCTCTATAACAATATACAATAAAAGGAAAAGAAAAACACAAAAGCAGAAACACAGAAAATATGAAGTGTGGGGAAATTCATTCAGGGGGTCCAGGCTAATTTCTCTTGGGTTTGTTTCAATTACTCTTATTTTTCCCCACTTTCCCCTAGAAAGTCAGTACAGACTTGATGTCAGCCCTGTGTGGTAGTTCAGGACACAAAACAGACTCTACAAAACCTTTCCAGACTTTCTGGAGTTGTATTTTATTGGTATAGGCTATACTAACTAGATCTTGAAAACTTGACAGCATTTTCCCCCATGCTTCTTTTACTCAAGACAGTTAAGAGAGCTAGTTTGGATTTTTTTCTAAAGTTTTCTTTCTGTCAAGCTTATATCATGTTTTGCTATCTCTCATCACATAGTTTCTCCAAGGTAATCTCTATGGTTCTCAGATATCTATCCATTGTTTTCTGTAATAAAGAGAAATTCAACGCATTCAGTTTCTCTGCAATCTCCATTTCTTTCAGTCCTTTGTCTAATAGCCCAACAGCCCAACCTCTTTCCCTGCTACTTTTTAATTTGAATATATTTAAAGAAATTCTTACCTGATGGTCTCTCTTTCTATGGTATGCTTCTTAAATCAGTTTATTATTCTTTTCTTAGTACAACTTTACACTTTCCCCCCATATTATCTTCTTTTTGTCCTTCTCATAACAACAGACATTCCATTTCTTGTAGAAAAGCTTCTTAGGTTTTATAGCTTCCTGAACACTATAGAAAGCCATGTTGGTTCATACTAAATTAGTCTGAGTGTCTTAAATTGTGAATATATTTTAGTTGAATCTCAGTTGGTTGATAGATTGATTTTGTGCCATCAAATCAATGTCAACTTTATTGATCACATAGATTTTCTCCAGGACAATCTGTTCCTAAACTGGTTTTTCATGTCTTCCAATGTACTCATCATCACTGCAACTAAGTTCATCCAACTTGCTACTAGTATTCCTTTCTTTGCTTCTACATTTCCCAGCAATGGACCCTTTTACAGAGATGAATAAACCAATTTCAGTGGTTTAAAATAAGCTTTCAGGTTTGGCTCTATTGACATTTCTTTTCAGTCTCTTTTTCATCAGTCCTCTCATTATTAATCACTTCTTCTTTGTAGTCAAATGTGATTTGTGTAAGACTGTCATACATTTGCATACATCCTAAATGTAATAGTATCATAATTACCATTTCCTATTGTTTTCATAATGATTATATCCTGGTCACATCTTAGGACTTAATTTAAAGATGGCTCTCCTGTGGAAAGTTTCAAAACCCAAATCTTCTAAAGCACATTAATTTAAGTTATTTAGAAACTTGGTTTTTTTTTCATGATTAAGACATAATGTACCCAATTTA
This sequence comes from Bothrops alternatus, assembly GCA_034064705.1. Classification (NCBI taxonomy): domain Eukaryota; kingdom Metazoa; phylum Chordata; class Lepidosauria; order Squamata; family Viperidae; genus Bothrops; species Bothrops alternatus. The sequence continues at coordinate 3,722,813 of JARGCV010000008.1, forward strand.
TGTGAAACCTCCAATTATTAAAATAAGTTGCTTGTACTCCTGGTTTCATTCAACATCTCACAATTATCCTTTATATTTTAATCAGTGGGTGATAATATATCTCTAAATCTAATTTACATTTGTGGACAGATATTGCCACCTATAGTGATTCTACAGAGGAAGCTAGGATTTTTTTTCAGCATGTTAATTTTTATATATTACCAACACTTTCTCCTCTGTAGTTTTCCCTCTCCTGGTACCAAAATTTGCATTCCAAAAACAAGTAAGAATTCTTAGTTCTCATTTTGGAGCTTTCTAGTACTTGCACAGAAATATCTATACATATGCCCTCTCTCAAATATTGTTGGTGCAATAATAATAATAATAATAATAATAATGAGGAGGAGAAGGAGAAGGAGAAGAAGAAGAAGAAGAAGAAGAAGAAGAAGAAGAAGAAGAAGAAGAAGAAGAAGAAGAAGAAGAAGAAGAAGAAGAAGAAGAAGAAGAAGAAGAAGAAGAAGAAGAAGAAGGTGGTGGTGGTGGTGGTGGTGGTGGTGGTGGTGGTGGTGGTGGTGGTGGTGGTGGTGGTGGTTGAAGGGATCCTGGAAGTCATCTACTCCAACCCCCTGCTCAGGCAGGAAACCCTATACCATTTCAGAAAAATGGCTCTCCAGTCTCTTCTTCAAAACTTCCAGTGTTGAAGCATTCATAGTTTCTGGAGGCAGGTTGTTCCACTGATTAATTGTTCTAACTGTCAGGAAATTTCTCCTTAGTTCTAGGTTGCTTCTCTCTTTGGTTAGTTTCCATCCATTGCTTCTTGTCCTGTCTTCAGGTGCTTTGCTATATTTATCTCTTTTTTTTTGTCTCATTGATATGACAAGTACTTGTCCCTTGTACTATTTCTTGAAATTTCCACACTTTTCTAACTGGATGCTGTCCAGCATCTGTTATCTTTCCTCCAGGTGTACCATATTTTTCATGTTATACAGCAGCAGCCTATCTCCATTTCACTTCAGATGGAATCTCCTGCTCTTATACAGGTTTGGCTTTCTCATAATGCTTTCCAATGCCACATAAATCTAAACACTTCCACTTGATGCCACAATGTTGTCAATATCTAGATGTTCCTGCATTAGATCAGGACAGCATACTTTTCTTGGTTCTTCTAGATTTCAGTCTGATATCTAAGATGGAATAGATCTCAGATGTTCTCTTTCCCTCCCTCCCCGATCATGATGACATCATGATTAAAATGATATAATCCATAAATAATATGTGCATGAAAGCTTGATGATACACATGATGGCTCTTCCCACATGCATCACTCATTCCAGTAGCTAACTTATCTTGATGCCTAATCCCTGGAGATGACCAATCAGCATACTCTTTCCTACTCTCCTGCTAAACACTATTGTAAAAATCCCAACTTCCATTTGCCCTCTGTTCATTTGTTGTGATTGCCAAATGCAATTTTTTATAATTAATCCAATAACTGTAAGAATACTTTCTGAAAAATAAAAATCAATTAAATTTATTTTAAAAATAGGGAAAATTTTAAAAATTAAAAACATATTTTAAAAAACCAAAATCCTGCAGCTGCAGTATCAACAAAGAAAGAGTATCAAGATCAAGGGAAGTGATAGTACCATTCTGTACCACACTGGTGACGCCACATTTGGAATACTGTGTCCAGTTCTGATCACTATAATGCAGAAAATATGTCAAGGCCCTAGAAAGAGTGCAGAGAAGAGGAACAAAGGTGATCAGGAATCTGGAGGTTTATTCCTATGAAGAAAGGCTAAAGAAACTCAGTGGGTTTAGCTTAATGAAGAGGAGACTGTGGGGAGATATGATGTGGCCTTCCAATACTTGAAGGATTGCCACTGGGAATACAGAATCAATTTCTTCTCCATAGCACCTGAAAAAGGACAAGAAGCAAAATGTGGATGCTCATCAGAGAGAGATTCAACCTGGAAATAAGCAGGAATTTCCTGACAGTGAGAGCTATTAAACAATGGAACAGCTTGCCTCCCAGAGTTACGGGTGCTCCATTGCTAGAGGTTTTCAAGAAAAGATTGGACAACCATTTGCCCAAGGTGGTACAAGGACTCCTGTTTTGGACAGAGAGTTGGACTATTTCCCCCCAAGATCCTTTCCAACTCTGTGATTCTATGATTCTACAAGTTCATAGTTATTAATATGTCAACTTTTCCTAGTATATGCTTGCTTTTAGTTACGCTTCTTTGATACAAAGCTTTCAACGCCTATATAAAGGTCTATTTTTAATTACCTTTAATGCCACAAATGCTGAGATATTTGGAAAATTATGTTATCTCATTTGAAAATGAAATATTTACCAGATTTATTTTATATTCTTTGATCCTGATATTTGCAAATGCTGTTGCATTTTAATGTTTACATATTTAAAAAATCTTTTATAGAGATTTTTATTTAAAATCTCTATTCAAGACTTTCCCAGTTTTGCAAATAATCACTTATGAAAATTAGAAGACAGTGATGATTACTGATGTCTTACATGCATTCATAAATTAATCATGTATTCCTATTTAACAGTATGTGTACATATTTTGTGTGCATGTGTGAGATATATATTATTAAGCTCCGTTCTATTTATATTTGTCAATGGCTGCTATATGTGAGGGGAATACTGTAGTACTGCATAATAACTTGATCTCATCTAATTTAGAAAGCATTTTGCAAACTAAATGAGAATATTTTATATGTTTTAACTGAGAAATAATCTCTTATTAAAAGAAATTCCTGCGCAGATTGCTCTCATTAAAAAGGCTAGAGGAGTGATTACATTCAGTAACTTTTAGGATGTGTTATAGTGGATTTTAAGAGCATTCAATTTTTACATCAGTGATTGTTAGCTTAGTTTAATTTATCCATAGCAAGCTAGACTGATTACTACTGACATAGCCATGAAACATTAATAAAGCATTGTGTTCAATGCTAACATGATTATGGCCTGACCTCAATGATGTCACAGAGGACAGAAGCAGTAAGTGTTCCTGCTAACATTACCCTAATGCTGGGTTCATCAATCATAATCTACCGGTTTACAAAAAAGGGAAGCAAGCTTTTCACAGATGTGACTTCGTAGTCTTGCTGAGCTTTTTGATCCCAGAAGACTTGTGGTGGCATGAGAGTCTGAAATAAAACAGGTTCAAAAACAAGCCAAGCATGTTAAATCAAGGTAAGAACTGTAATGTGAAACACACAGAGACACAGTAAAGCCTTTAAAGCAAGTATTTGTAATTTCAAGAAATGACCTGTTGTAATCCAAGACTAATTATGACAATATTTTTATTATTTAAGGCACAGATTGTAGTATATTACAGATTGTAGTGCTGAATATAACAAACAGAAAATACACTTTCAGATTCAGGAAATGTCTTTCTCTACCTAATATACTAGTTTTGTCATTTAGAAAGATGGAATATATAGATATTTTATGGAAATCCAAGATCATGTCCATATTCAATATAATGTCTCCCTTCCAATTTGCTTCTTAAACAGTCATCTATTTATGCATATTACTCATATCTTGTCCTTCACATTTTCCAATTTCGCCTTCTATTTTATCTTTACGATGACATTTGAATGTGATACTTTGATCATCATAGTTACTTGATTAAATGAGGCCAAATGGCTGTAGGTAATCCAGTAAGTTCTTTTGTTCAAGTTATTATGCAGTACTACAGTATTCCCCTCACATATAGCAGCCATCTCAATAATCCTAATACAGTACTTTAGTCTCTATACCTGCCAAGAGCCTTGGATGTGATCCTCAAAAGTTCCTTCAAAAGTTGCAATAAAGCTGTAATTGTTCACATAACAGAAGATAAAAATTAATAAATATATATCATTCAAAAGTAGGCCAGCTTATTCTGTATTTACGGGACCGTCTTCTGCCACATACTTCCCTTCGACCGGTGAGAGTGCACAGGGTCGGCCTCCTCCGGGTCCCGTCAGCGAAACAATGTCGTCTGGTGGGTCCTAGGGGGAGGGCCTTCTCTGTTGTGGCGCCCACCCTCTGGAACCAACTGCCCCCTGAAGTCCACGCTTCTCCCACCCTCCCGGCCTTCCGAAAGAATCTTAAAACCTATCTTTGCCAGCAGGCCTGGGGATGATTGTGGATTGTTGTGTGAATGATGAATGTGTGTTGGGCTTTTATTTTTAATGCTTTTTTTTATTTGGACTTAGATTGTGAATATTGTTTTATATATGTTGTAAGCCGCTCCGAGTCTTCGGAGAGGAGCGGCATGTAAGTCCAAATAAAATAAATAAATAAATAAATAAATCTCTAAGTTAGAATTATTTATGAACAAACTATAAAACATCAACCCGTACACTGTTGATTTCCATATAAAGTTGCCTATTGATTATAAACTTGTGATGACTTCTTCTACGTGCAAAAGAGATTGGTAGTAACATGTGCAGTTTTTTCTGTGACAGCACCCTAACAGAAAATATAATTAATAACATACAGTGAAACCTTTATCCAATTAATTAAGAGAAGAGGTATTCATTATTCATAATTGCCTATTCATCCAGTGACTGTATTACCTGCAATAATATTATTATCACAAATTACAAATTTGCATCATTTATGTCATTTGCATGTACAATGGAGAATCTGTTACGTCTGTTGCATCAAGGTCTGTTAAATACAAATTTCATTGTATATAATAATTATGTAATTCTGGCATCCTTCTCCTCACAACCTTGTTTAATGAGAGCATACACCCCCCCATACACACCTAGAATTGCTGCCATTCTCTATAGTCCTATATTTTTACTCTGAAATAAAATTTACTGAATGCAGTTGTTATAGCTTCCATTTACTAAGGCATATGATTGTAACAATGATTAAAGAAGAAAAAATGATTGTAAGTTTTTTGTTTAGTTAATTTTTTGCAGAATATATTTTTCTTAACTCATATTTAGCTAGTAATGTTATTTTCTGACTAATATGGAAGACTACTAGCAGATAAAATCGTATGGCTCTGACTCAGTCGAGGCTATATTTCTGTTGCCAAACTGACATGAATTTTTATTCTAAATAATTTCCATCTGAAAACTCTGCATGCTCATGTTCTATGTATAGAATGGTTAATGTGAGATCAAATGGTTAATGTTAGAAATATTGAAAAAAATGGCTGAGGCAGGAATAAAACATAAGACTTCAAAATCTTGCTGTCCACTATCCATCCAAGTTTCCTTTTATGAAATTCATAATACTCTGATACTGTTTAAAATTCAGTGGTTTAAATATACATCTACACCATTCTTTAAGAGTAGAAAAATGGCATAATTTTACACACTGTAAAATTATAGTCTGTAACTGAAATAAAAGAGCCAGAATTTTACAGTTTGTGCTCTATAATCAAGTTAATCTGCAATAGTTCTTTTTAAACTGATTGAAATCCATTGCCTCACAAGGTTGATTTTAACAAATATTCTAATGAATTAGGACTGGGAACAAAGATTTTTGCTGCATTTGAAGAATTACATAGCAACTAAGAAACCACAAAGCTCATTAGTATTCTTAATTTTATAACCTGCCTTTATTTTAATCTGAAAATAGACAGGGAAATAGACAGGGATATAATATGTTTTCTTAACGAGGTGGATGAATGTGACAGAAGGTAATTTAGGAGGAGACAAAGATAAGATAAGATAAGATTTATTGTCACTTTTTCTGTGAACATACAGGCACCCATTAAAAAATGAAATTCAAATGCTTATATATATGTGTGTGTGTACACACACAGAGAGAGACACACATATATATTAAATACTATTGCTATACTATATTATTGCTATTGTTATTAAAATCCTTATGAAAAAGATTTTGAGATACTAATTGTAAACTTAATATGAATCAACAGAATGATATGCAAAAAGCAACTGTAATTTTATTTCATATTTATTTATTTAGACTGCATCAATCCAAGTTTAAGTTTCAAGCCATAAGAAATAATAGTTCCAGTTTATTTTGCTTTGGTCAGATCCCACTCAACTAGTATCCAAGTCTTGACATAACTTTTAAGGTTTCAGAGAAAATGGAACAGATTCCAAGAATGGTACCAAGGATGCTCAGATAACAAAAAAAACTAGTCCTTCAAAAAGAGATTGAAAGACTTGAGCATGGATAGCCTTGAGAGGAAAAAACTGAAAGGAGATGTGATAGTGTTCTTCAAATACCTAAAAGGAAGTTGTACCTTTTGTCACTCCAGGGTTCAGGAGACAGTAGAAAGAATCTGAGAAGTAGATTTGAATTTTTGAAAAAATGTATAATTTTACATTTGAACCAATAACACATGAAAGTAACAGGTTTCCCTCAAGCTGAATCTCAATGGGTTCTATCAAAAATGCTTTGATTTGGATGATTACTGTAGACTCAATAACATGAAATAAATATTTTTAGTACTTCAATTGAGGCTTCTCAACAAGCTCTCAACGGAGCGAACAGCATATATGAAGAACTGAATGTCAATAAAAGCTCACAAAAACGTGTATTTTGAAAGCTCATAGCTTTAAAGGAAATTCTGAGAAGACCATCTTGTTATGCCATTGGCTTTGTAAAAAAAATAGACAATGATACTTGTATGAGAAGCATTTTTTTCCTTTTTCATCTCGATTTCATTTCTAGGCTCTGGAAAGTGAATTTGTATCTTGTCAGCTTCACCAGTGGATTGATCTCATATTTGGCTATAAGCAACGAGGGCCAGAAGCAGTGCGGGCACTTAATGTTTTCCATTACTTGACGTATGAAGGTTCCGTAAACCTTGACAGTATCACTGATCCTGTTCTCAGAGAAGTAAGTATCTTAAAATTATTAATTATTGTTTTTCATTTAAAAAAAATAGGTTATTTTGTTACACAACTTACAACAGTTTGTTTAGTGACCAATCGAGGTTACAAAAGCTCTGAAAAAAGTGACCTATGTCTGTTTTTCACATTTATGACCACTGCAGCATCCCAATGATCATGTGATCAAAATTCAGCACTTGGCAACTGGTTCATATTTATGATGGTTGCAGTGTCCTGTGGTCATGTGATCACCTTTTGCAACCTTCTGACAAACAAAGTCAATGAGTAAGCAGAAATTCACTTAACAGCTATGTTACTAACTTAACAACTACAGTGATTCACTTAACCACTGTGGCAAGAAAGGTCATAAAATGGGAGCAAAACTCACTTAACAAATGCCTCACTTAGCAACAAAAATTGGGCTCAATTGTGGTTGTAAGTCCAGGACTTCCTGTACTTCAAAAAAAAGTGTCTGTATAACTGCACTTGGTTAAGCTTGCTTGTTGTCTCATAAATTGTTTATCTGTATCTTGAATAATTGATTCAAAGCAGTGAAAGATGGAAATGTGGCTTAAAATTTATTACTATTTTGAAGTAATACGAATCAACATATATGTTATTAGGATGTAGATGTACAGATGAGAGAACGTTGCTGACATTACAAATATTCCTTTGGATTTTCTATAGTTATATTGATTTAATCAACAAGTGAAGTTAAAATAGGTTATGTGTTTTTTCTAACGTTATATTTAGTAAATTACTAACTAGAAGAATTGGACATTTTGAAATCCATATATAGGTACATTTATTATATATACTATTTATAAAATCATGTTTGATTTTGTTTATTTATTAATAAATACACATTGAATAAAATAGCCCAAGCATGAATAAGCATGCAGGTTTCTTTTAGTATGTGTGTATAGTATTTTATAGCACTTTTAAAAAAAACAAAATGGTTTCTGCAGAATGCCATTCCATGTATTGTCTCCTAGCTTGTCAATTCATTTTAGGAAAATTATTATTAGATTAATGTGGAAATATAAAACATCCTATAAAAAGATTCACTTTGGTTGAAAAGTGTGAAGATGCAACAGCTGCAAGATGAGTGTTGTTGTGTTGAGACTGCATACATAAGCTTCCATGCCCTATGATATCTGCCATCTGTTGTATGCAAAACAAGCAATAATTTATACAAAGGCAGTAGAATACTTGTGGCTTATATTCCCTGAAAACCAAGAATCTGGAAATTTACAGTTATTACTTAATTATCTCACAAACTACATATTAAATTATATTTCTAAAACATTCCTACAGTTTAGGCTATGTTGTACATTTTGAGATATTAGAACCCTATTTCATGGTAATTGAAGGACTGTATGGATTGTATCTTTCATGCAATCATTGAAAAAGTTTAAATATTTTTATCTTACATTTTAATATTGGAAAAGTAAAATATAAATTTTACAAATAAATACTTTAAATGGTTTGGATCTAAATTTAATTCATCATTCAAACAGACTCAATGAAACCAGTGTAACTCACTCTCATTTATTTCAGGAAGTCTAATAAATTAACTATGAATATATCAAGAGAAAACTTCTTGAAGAGAATTTTTGAAGACAAGGTTTAGGATAGCATTTCTCCATTTCCAACGATCCTCCCAAAGCAGTTATATTTTTAGGAATTCTATTCTTTTCTGTTTGTGTATACTTTGACTTCATTCTGATACCAGTAATCCTAAATATAACAACCAATCATTTAGTGACCATTTGAAATTACAACAGCACTAAAAAGTGACTTACAACAGGTCCTCCCACCTACAATCATTGCATAATCCCCACAGTCATGTAATCAAAAATAGGGCACTTGAAAACTGGCATTTATTTATGAAGGTTGCGGCATCCCGAAATCATGTGATCACCATTTGTAACCTTCTCAGCCAGCTTCTGACAAGCAAAGTCAATAGGGAAACTGAATTTACTTAAGGGCCATACGATTCGCTTAGTATCTGCAGCGAATCACTTAACAATTATAGCAAAAAGGTTGTAAAATTGGGTACAACTGTTTGACAGTCACCTTGCTTAGTAACAGAAATTCTGGTCCCAAGGCTGTAAGGTGATGATTACTTATAATCAGGCTTGCAGCTTCAGATTAAATACAGGATAATGAATCCTGCCTTCCTTTTTACATTCAGATATTTAAGAAGGTTTTTAAAAATGTTTTTGTCATTTAGATAAATAGACAAAAATGTTAGCATATTTGCAAGCCACCTATTTGATTTTGTATAGAATACCTTTATTTCTTGCTTGGATTTTCATATGTTCCAAATGCTTGCTGTAAAAGCTCCTGATCAAGTCAACCTGATATTTTCCAGGTATATTGGAAAAAACAGCTTCAAAATTCCTAGGTGATAGGATCATTGGCTAGAAATTCTTGGAGTTTTAATCCCAGTACATTTGTAAGTTACCAGTTGGGTAATGTTGGTCTAGCTTTCCATCTTATGAATTATGCTAAATTATTGTACCTATATATTATATATTTCAAATTAATAGATGCTTCCAGTCACTTCCATAGTTTATTTTTCCCCCTTATTAGAACTGTTCCTCAGATTTTTTATTTTATAAGGTTGAGATATGTTTAACTTGAAATGCTCTGAAAAAAAGCCAAACAGAGAATGTTTGTGCTGACAGTAAATATGTACCAAGTTATACTTTCTTTATTTTTTTTATAAACTATTAAGAGATCTGGTTAAACTTACAGTATAATCAGAGATCATGGACAGGGTAAAAATAATTTTTAGGGTTTTTTTCATTAGAAGTAATGTATACCAAGGAAGATCCAGAGCAAGCCAAATCACTTTTCTTTAATTATTATATCTACTGTACGTCCAAATATTATTTATAGTCTAATGAAATGATGTTTTGTTGGGGGAATGAGAAGGAACTATTGTTAGATACACACAAATTGAAAACATAGCAAGCTCTAGTTTCATCAGATAATATTTATAAGAATGCTGATGTAATGCTAGTTTCCCTTTTTCAAAACCAAGAAATTTAGTAAAGTGAAAGATAAAATGTAATAAATAGCTCAAGGATATTGATTTGTTTTTTTCCTTGACAGGTGAAATCATAGTTACAGCACTAACCACAGCAACTATTGCATTAAAATGTCACAAAATTAGAGGTCAGAATAAGATATAATTTTCCTCCATATGTCAGATTAAGAATTGACTTTTTTTGACAGCATAGGATCTCTAGCTGAGAAAATTATGACAGCTTAACTCATCTTGGACTTGTACAACAGTAATTGATAATGAACTTTTCCATGACAGCCCTCTCCTGTGGAGAAACATGACAGAACATCTCTGCTACAAAGTCTGTATCCCTGTTTAATATGTAAACAGCAGTTGCAATGGACACTGGATGTTGTTTGGGATTGTCTTAACTATTGGTGTACATTGTAAATCCAACCAATGCTTTTAGCCTTTTCAGCTATCATCAGAATAGTGGTTGTAAGAATATTAATTTATAGAATTAGCAGACACATTGAATGTAGATTACAATGTAGTACTTCAACATTTTTATATACAATTTCTTATTTTCTTTTATTTTAGGCACATAGTCATTTGCATAAAGAAATATCCTTTGTAGTAATTTCATTACCATTCATGAGCTGTGTGCAAATTTCCATTTGGACATGTGACAACAGCTCTATGGAGTCCTTCATGATCTTTATGCTCGATTGCTTGCTTGTACATACTTTATTACCCTTTATTACTTTATATCATCAGTGCAAGTGAGTGTGGGGTTTGCTCCCTATTTATTTACAGCAGCTTGCCCTGCCAGTGTTGTTGAAGCTATAGTTTCCTTCCTTCTTTCCTTCCTTCCTTGCTTCCTTCCTTCCTTCCTTCCTTCTTTCTTTCCTTCTTTCTTTTTCTTTCTTTCTTTCTTTCTTTCTGGATTGATTGTTTGTCTATTGTTAATCACTGTTTATTTGATTGTTTGTCTAGTGTTAATCACTATTTATTGGGGTATTTTATGCTGGAAGGAATGTTTTCTTCTTTGCTTTTTTGTCTCTTTTGAGTAGTGTGTAAATATGGTTTATTTCTATGTGTCTATTAATGGCTGATTTGTCTGAATGGCAAGCATTCAGAAATTTTCCTAAAATTTTGGGATTTATCTTGGTCTAGGATACTCAGTTTTTCAGATGAAATTGTGGTTGAGTATAAAGCCATGTGTTGTAATATTAAGGAATTTATAACATGTCTACTGATTACTACCGGTAGTTGGTGTTCATGGATGCGCTCTGCTGGTCTTCTGCATGTCTGTTCTAAATATTGGCTGTTACAATCCATTGTATATTACAGTTAACTCTTATCTTTTCTTTCTTGGGCTACTGGTCTTTTGGCTTGCTAAGATGTTTTGGAGGGCTTTAGCTTAATTGTGTGCTACAGTGATGCCATTTGTTATAATACTCAGTTGTTTGTTTTTGAAATGTTTTTGATATATTGTCATGTTATCCTTTTCATACCTTGTGTTAACTGTACTGTAGTGGCTTGAATAATCAGGCATTTTTTGATTAAGTTGTATGGGTATCCATTTTGCTGAAAGATGTTGTATAGGCAGTCTGCTTCCTTTTTTTCTGATGTTCCAGGTTGCTGCAATATGGTTGTGCTTGTCTGAATAATGTTCTTACATAACTCCTCTTATGGGAGATACAATTGTTATTTGTAATGGAATACTTGATTAGCATGGGTTGGTTTTTGATAGACTTGTCTTTCTAGTTTGCTGTCATTTCCTCTGCTCATGAGATATCCAGAAAAGCTAATCCTTCTTCACTTATTTCTTTAAAGATGTTATTGGTTGTTTCATGTGTCTTCACTAATTCCATTTTTATGATTGCAAAGGTGTCACCTACAAAGCAGATCCATACTTTCGGTTCGTAGAAGTAAGGTAGTTTCTAGATACTGCATTATGATCTGCTGAGTCCTGAGCAGGGCGAATCCATAGGTTTTCCTCTGATTTGTTGTTATATCTATCAAAGTGAAAGTAGACAGTGAGGCAGGAAGCATATATACATAGGGAATAAACCCTAGATCAACTAGTATGGCTAAGCATATCTAGTTGGGTAATGAAACATTGCAAAAAACAACAACAACAACCCCAAAACAACCAAGGTCAGAGAACATCAAGGGTGCTACAGTTCAACCCTGAGATAGGTATATTCTCTTGTATTAGAAATAACTATTGAGAGCAGGTATCCCAATCCCTTTAAAGATATTGGCTGCATTTGGCATTTTCAAATATGACTAAATGGTTACCCTAGGGAATGTGCCAACTCTAATGACAATGAAAAGCAAATTAATAAGGCTTTTTGCCACTTAGGCCCTCAGTTTTGTTTTTATTTGTTTATTTTTCTGGACATGTGAATGAAAGTATTTACAAGCAAAGCATTTAGCTGCAGATTCTACATAGAATCCAAGAATATTCTTGAAAATAAATTCTGGAGACTAATGCTTTGCTTTGCTACATGGCACCCACCTTTCCAATTTTGTTTAAAGTTTTCCATAATGTAAAATACAAACTCACTGAAATGAACTTTGATTTGCTTCTTCTAGAGGAGATTTTTGATTTGAAACGCCATTCTTATCAATTGAACCACAAGAAAAGTGAGCAGTGGCTTTTCAAGCTTTTTAAGATGCATTTACAAAAATGACACCTATTTTTATGATAATTAAATTGTTTTGTTATTAGTTTTTCTTCTGAACAAAGAGACACGTGTGTTTTTACAAAACTAATTTAACATAGTGATGTCAATACATCACTAATGTTTTGCTCCTCCATTACAACCTGAAATTAAAATGGCTAAATAACAATCATTGGCTTGATGCCCCCAAGGTAATTGTCTTTGTCAGATGCAGCATTGAGAGGAGGCTTTTCCTGTGTATGTTTCCAAGAGCTAGTATTTCAAATACAATGTTTATTTTATTTACTTCTTGTTTCAAATATTTGCCAAATCCTTATTTACATTTTATAGATGCAGGTGGTTTATGCTTAGTATTGTTTTTAAAAGTTAGTGAAGAATTATATTCGACAATTGGTCTTTGTATATTCTTTCTAGACAGTTTTCCTTGTATTCAGTTCTATATCATATATGAGGTACAATTTCAAATTGTGGTATCCTGCTGATTCAATAGATTTAGTGTTTTCCACCTAAATATGGATCTGTGTATAGCTAGTACAGCCTAAGAATTTTGTGGCACTCTGCAGTAGAAAATGAATGAAAGGAGAAATTTTGTTGCTGCAGACTAGAAACCTAGTTAGTCCAATGTACCAACCATTCTGTTTCTGATATATCACAAACGTTTAATGATCATGTCCTGGTTTTGTTCCTCAGTAGACAGAAGGGAGCAATAATTGAGGCAATATGCAACTATCATTAATAATACCAGTCATAATTTTATAATCTATATAACTATGTAAACTCCCTTAAAACCACCCAGGTTGTTGGCTATCACTACATCTTGCCAAAGTAGCTAGGCTCTTGCATACCTCCCATGGGTTAATAGAATGTTTCATTATGATTGTGAGATTGATTTCAATCCATACTCAGTTATACACACTAACTTTGATCTGTATATTATCTACCGACTCATCTAATTCACAGGGTAGTATTGTGAGTTTAAAATGGGAGAAAAGTATTATTTATCCACTTAGAACTCTTTGGAGGGATTTTATAAAAGTTTGGAAATGTCATATTTTATTAGTTGCCTAATAAAAAAATCCAGCCACACTAGCAATGGAAGGGGGTGGGAGAGAATTTCTCAATAAATGAACAACATTTGACAGTTGGTTTTCATAGCCATCTTGAAAGTACATTTTCTGTCTGGTATTTGTTTATTTTGAAGATGTTTGATATTCACTATATTTTGATGGTTTTTCCTAGCATAATGTTTTGATCTGAGTGGTTTTTTTTTCCCCAGTTGCTTTATTTTTGGTTATTGTATTTTATTTTCTTCTCCTATCTCTTTGTTTGATCTGACAGAAATAACAAATCATCCCCCAGGATCTACCATAGTAAAATATACCCACAGGAAGCATAGTTTTATACTTATTCTTCTCCTTGTTGAAAACTATGCTACTGCAGAAAGTTGACATGATAAGGCTGTCAAGAACCAACAAGATATCTCTAACAAAATAGATAAAATGCTACCATTTTGTAGCTCTGGGCATTTCCTGAAAAATAAAGGTAGAAAAGGCAAATACACTATATTGTTAGAATACTATAAAATATTTGTTTGCATTTAAGTTTTTAAAAGTGATTCTTCTTACCAATATTTATCTTTTGCATCCAAATTTCCTAAGTTAAAAGATCTGTAGAATTAATCATTTAAATATTTATTGTTATATGCGTGCCTTTATAAAGAGATAAGTACCTTTCCTCCAAGAATGGTTACTCTTGATAGAGCATTTATAATATTTGTGGATTTTTATTGTTCTGCACCACCCAGAATCACCGTTTGTCAGTTGGGTAGCCATATATATTTATTTAATAAATAACTCATAAATAAAATGCATTTTGAGGTCATCTGATGACTCAAATGAAGGAACATGCATAACATGTTTGTATATTGAAACTAGTGGTATCTGTAGGAGGATCAAAATAGAAAATATAACAGTCAAAGGAATGCAACTGAAACCCTGACCCTTATTTACATGTTTACACTGTCTTAAGGTTGTACTGAAATGACACAACAGAGAAAGAACTACTTTGTTTGACCTGCACTGCTGAGGGTAGAGCAGGGACAGAGACAAGCTATTCTAGAACAAAAAAGCTACAGTTGAGAGGACCTGGGCCTCTACCACTTCCACAATCTGGACAGGGTAACTGAATCTCGTTCTCAGAGCCACCACATAGATGGCCCCAGAATTAACAAGAAGACAATAGAGTACTTTTGCATTTATGTATTCAATTTACATTGTGCCTTTTGTTTAGGAGTTCATGGCAGTATAATAATGCTTATCTCCAGACTGGTACCTGAGTACCCTTATTTCTAGTCCAACACTATAACAATTATACCACACTAGCTTTCATAAAAGAAAAATTGAATTAGTCTGAGTGGTTTAGATGTGCTGAGTAAGTATGTTTTTCAGTTATATATTCAGAATTCAGAAGCTGGTTACTTATAGTATCACCAGTTTCCAACAAATTGGGGGGAAAATCTTCTGAGTTTATGTGTGTTGGTATATTTTCCAAGATCAGTTTGTGAATTAATAATCTAATTGTTAGCCATTTTTTGACAGTACATGACAAGAGCAACAACCTCAGTGACCCATCCACTTTATTCTAGTGTAAGCCTCGATTGGATCTGTTTTTCTTCCAAGAATGAAGAGGGTCTTTAACTTGTGAATGGATATGTTTAGATCAAATACCTTTATTAAAACCATTCTCCTTTGTCTGCAGTCTCAAATTAATAAGAAACATTGACTAAAGCTGCAAGATTATAAAAGCTGGAGTTTGCATTGTCCCAAAGGATATTTCATTTCTATATAATATAAATTGAGAAGATAGCAAATTTAGCACTGAATTTAGTAGAACAATGACAGAAATTTCATTTTGATATAGTAACTTTCTACTATATAGCAAAATGTTTTTCTAATGTCTTTTATAGACTGATGGAACATAAAATTATCTTTAAATATTTAATATAGTGTTGTGCATATAAAGTAAGGAAATATAGATATTATATTATTTGATTTACTAAACTTCTCTGTGTTTTTATTTGACTCATAAAAATAATGCTTTACTATGTTATGTTTTATTTCTATAATAAGCCAGAACAACAAAAAGACCTCCTCCATTAAAATACATTTCTCCATGATCGAATATCATTGCAGGATTTGTCTGGATTAATTCCAGTTCCCACCCATCATTTCAGCTGTGACCTGTCCCACAGAAAGAATCCATAGCTGCAATAAATAAAATAATACAATACCAAATTTTGTTTATCTGCTATATTATTGTTTCTGCATGTAATTTATACAGGAAAAGAAAATTAGAGCACATGTTACCAATTTGTGTGTGATTTCAACTGTTAATGGAAATGAAGGTTTCTACTCTTTGTTATTCATGCAAAAGAAGATGGCATGAGTTTTCATGCTTCACTGGAGCAAGGTTATAAGAGGATAAAATAAAATATAAGAGGATTAAATAAATAATAATAATAATGATAATAATAAAGGCAAATTGTTGACGTCAAATGGCTAGCCTTTTTAAAGTAACTTTAAAATGTTAATTGATATTTTAATTTCCTAATTAATGTTATGTAAATATAACTGTAACATATTGCTTTGTACTGGAAACTCTATGGCCAGCTGATAATGTCCTATCTGTCATCCAGGTGCCAGATATTAAAAAGTTACTTTATGTTCATTTAGGGACTTTCAAGTAAACTTGGACAAGACTGCCTTCAACAATAGGACTATTATTTCTAAAACAGGGCACATAACTGCCCCCCAAAAGTGATAAATATTCTGTAGTTGCCTTTCATAGATGCTGTTGTTTTAAGAAGGCAACAGCTTGTTCATGCCTTTGACAGTTCTTGTCTTGTTTAGCCTTCAGGTATGGTAATTTTAAAGGAACGGATATGGATTTTCTTTACAACTAGGTAGTGACATTAGAGGAAAAAAGACCTGTAAGTATAACCCCAGTTTCTAAGAATTTCATTTATACATAGTCCATAGTCCATTTATTTGAAAATCTGATAATTGTTTCATTTGTGATGTCGACTTTTTTCTGAGGCAACTGTGATATAAGAAGCACCTTGCCAAGTTTATATTTGTAAAAAGTGAGAAGTGATGATACCAATATTCTAGAACTGATTTTCTTAAAGACTAGATGAGAAGCCATCATGAAACTTTCTTGGGAAATCAAATCAGAAATAAAGGATGTAGAATAGTTGGAATTAGTAGCACAACAAGCTAGGTAGAATTCTGTAAGTCTTCTCTGAGTATGATTAGATCTAAATTCAACTTTGAAAGATGTTTACATACTGTACCTTCCTTAATGTTGCATTATAATGCAATGTTAAATATGAATAGCTGCTGAAGATAAGCATTGCTGGCAACTTGTTATAGACTGTAAAATATTTCATTTTTTTCTTTATTTAAAAAAGACAGCAAACTATAAACTACATTATAATCTCTTGCCTTGATCTAAACCTATGGGTAAGCTTCCAATAGCTTTGAATATAACAAATGTAAGTAAAACTAAAACTAACAAGCAAAAATTACCCAAACTTTGAATGAATATATGGTAGTAAAGTTATATCCTCAGAAATAAACATAGTATTCTTTAGTGTATGATACAATTCTAATTTTAAAAGCTTCCAATTGAGTTCTTTAAATAAAAGTTAAACCAGGCAGCTGTAAGCAATTGCTGTCAAGTTTCATGAGCACCAAAAAGCATTTTTTATCAGGAGAGAAGGGATAGTTTCAAATTCACAGTAAAGCTTTCTACTTTCAACTTACTTAAAACTACATTTTGTAATTTTAGCATTTAATTTTGAAGAGAATAAGATTTCTCTCAGCCAATGGTTTCTAGGCACCTTAAATATATAATGAAATCCAATGTTGTTTCTTATACAAATAAAAACTGAAATTAACTGAGCACATGGTGGGTGGGCAAAGGGGAATACGTGAGACCCTTTCACGAGAAACAGTTCCATTAGTAACTCCAGACCAACATATTGGGAAAACTCTGTGACTTGCCCTAAGGCATACATTCTGATAAGTACACTTTATTTTAAGTTTTCTAGCATGTCTGATGACACATAAAACTAAGTGGAAAGAAACAGTCATTGTACCTCATTTATTTTTAGCCAGTGTACCAAATGTAATCAAAGACATATTCATTTCACACACAGCCGATATGCATAATGCTGTTTCAATAGAGTTAGTTGGTATATTTATATTAACTATAGCAATATTCATCCTCACTGTCTCATTCTAGCTTTTCAGAGAGATCCAAAAGGACTTTTGATCTTTTTTTACTCTGCTAGGTTAATCTATCTAATCTGATGCCTTTCAACCAAATTTGGTGACATCACAGTACAATTGCTGATGAATTACTTTTTACTGATTTGGTAAAGGATATAATGTACATAATCTTGTAATCAAAACATTCAGGAAAGAATCATACAATAGATGGCAATGAGGGGTCCTTGGTGCTCTCTGAACTTGTTTGTTTTCTTGCAAACGTTTCATTACCCTAACTAGGTAACATCATCAGTGAATAAATAATGAATAAAATATGTGTATAAATAATTGAATATGAATACCCCTACTTAAACAGTGACTTCGTGGTATAAATATATGTAGCCAGTAATATTGCACAAAGCCAGCTGGGTGACTTGGGCCAGTTACTCTCAGCCCTAGGAAGCAGACAATGGCAAACCACCTCTGATAAATGCTGCCAAGAAAACTTGAAACTGACTTATCCAGTGAATGCTTCCTCGAAGGCACAAATAAACATATTGTAGAATAGTAGAAAGAAAAGCAAGTGCTACCCTTGGCCTGAGCTAAGAAACTGACTGGTCACACCACCGGCAAGATCAATTTGACCTTTTGTTCCAGCAACCTGCAAATCTAAAGAAAGAGAGAGAAATAAAGAAAAGAGAAAGAGAAAGTGCTTCCAGAAAGAGAGAAAGAATGGGTGACTCTGCACTTTTGAGGCTAACTCATCACATCACTGGCATAATGAATTCCATTAATGTTCTGCAGTGTTCTCAGCAAAAAAAAGAGTTACTAAGAAATTAAAGAAAAATATTTTTCTTTGTTTAGTAGTCTTATAAAATAGACAAGGATTCTTGTCTGCTTATTCTAACAACCAAGAACTTATTTTCTTTAAAGAAAATCTCTTCTATGCTTTATGCATTAATGTCAAATGGAAATCAATAATCTTCAGCTCTATTCTCACTTTCTGAAGATTTTAATGCTATTTAACAGCCATAAACACAAATAAAAAGCAATATCTCATATCATTAGTATGAAACAATAACATTTTCAGGCTGCACATGCTATTTACCCAGTGTGCTGTCAATCATGTCTGCTCTAAACAGAATACAGTCAAGTTGAGTTTCTATAAAAAAAGCAGTAAGAATTGTTCTGCCTCCTTTGTTGAGTAGAAGAAAAATAAAATAAAAATTCAATAAAGAGGAGTTAATTTGTTTTCACTGACAATTCTTTTTCATATGGCATTACCTTAGATTTAAAGGCATTATCCTGCATATGGTATTTAAATTTGATGGATTAATGCCTAATCTTTAGGTATTCCTTTAAACCAGGAGTTCCTAATCTTTTTGCCATCACAGCTCCCTTTTATGTAATCTTAATGTACACACTTTTCCTAACAATCCAAAATGAACAATGAAAACTATATATTGAATCTTTGGGAAAAGTAGGTTTATTATAACAAGGTACCGGTAACTAAAATGTTCTTCACACGTGCCCTGGACTCTCTATCTTCTCAAAACAAGGATATGTCCCAGTTTGGGAAACCCTGCTTTAAACCTTTTATATGGCAGAAAAGTATTAGGGCCATTTCATCACTGCTGCTATAAATGTAAGTGTCATATATTGTCAAGCTCCAATTCTGGATTTATATAGATGGAACTATTGTCAATTTTCCATCAGTTGGACATGTATGCAATAGAAGGAAGAGGGGAAGCTGGTCATGCTCAAAAGTACAGAATTGCAAAGGAAATGGCAACAGCAAGACTTCAAAATAATTTTATCTGGCTCCAAAAATAGGAAATGGCCTTATGCCAAGTTAGACTCTTGGATTGTTTAATTTGGAATTATTTCCTGTAATGATTGGCAGTAGCAATCCTGATTTTCAGTATTACAAAGAAAACTCAAGGACTTCACCTAGGCCCTTTAAATTATGTGCTTGGGCAATATTCTTCCTCTAGCATATTATATGAAACACTCAACCTGCCACAGTAGTATCTTCAAACACCTAATTAACATAAAAAAAGCTCTATTCATGCTTATAAAATTGGAAACAGCAGCAAGTAGTTGTTTTTCTCTGTGCTATGAAAGAAATCTAACTGCCTCAAAAAAGAAAA
This sequence comes from Bothrops alternatus, assembly GCA_034064705.1. NCBI lineage: Eukaryota > Metazoa > Chordata > Lepidosauria > Squamata > Viperidae > Bothrops > Bothrops alternatus. The sequence goes on from JARGCV010000008.1 coordinate 3,742,764, forward strand.
AACTGACCTGCCATTTGGGGTAATAGTTCATGCACCTGAGGAAGTGAGCTCTATATCATGAAAGCTTGTGACAATATAAATTTATTATAATTTAAAACTGCCACAAGAGACTTATCCTGTTGTGACAGAAAGTTCCTGTGTGTGTATGTGTGTGTGTGGTGAGATTTTGCTGAAGCATAGTGCTGTTTAATTGTGATTATTACAAGATTATGATAGTTTTGTCCATTTGTTTCATGATTACTGTGGTGTATTGTTATTAAGAGTATTTTATTTTGTTGCTGGGAAGCTACTTGGACACCAAATGGCATAAAAAAAACCCATCCACAATAAATTTCATGAGCATCCTTCTGGAAACTATCAGTTTTGGGCATTCCTTTGTGGCCTAGTTTTTCTAAGTGGAGTGGAGTGGTCATCTATCAAATATGTTGATATTATAATGAATCCTATACATAAGCAGGGAGAGTGGACTAAATTATTTTAAAAATCCTTTCCAATTGTCTTGATATATTAAGCATAGTTTTAACTGGTGAGCACAAGGTTATTGATTGGTGATTTAAAGTAATAACTTTAATTAATGTTTTATTGGGTAAGCACCATACATTTAGTAAAAATTGGCCATCCCAAGAGACATTTATCGATTTCTGATATGGTTCCCTTTACTTTAAAACATATGCGACTGAAAAATTAATGACTGTATTTCATTGGCATGTATTTGAATTTCAAGATAGACACTAAATTTGCATAACAATGTCAGACTTCACATTCTAATTTTGAGAGATTTTTCCATATCTTGGCTATACTTTTTAAGGTTAAAAAAAACCTTTAATACCTATTTTCTTTCCTACCCCATCCGTAGATTTTGGGTTGTGGGATGTTATTATTGTGGTTAGTTGCACACACTTAGACAGAGATTTAGAGTGGATTTGGCATTTCTGGCCTTCCCAAGTACCTGGGATAGGCATTAGTTTTATTATTAAAATCATGAGTTTACTGCTGCAATGCTTGAGTGTGTTTGAAATTTAATCTGAGCAATAGTTTTTATCTTGCTTCTCTCTTTCCCCCCCTCATATTCACTTACCTTTTCCGTTCACCACTTTCCTTTACCTATATCCCGTTTTCTTCTCTTCCCAATGCAGTTATTTCTTCCTCGTACCACATTTCCCTCCTAGGGTTTTGTTTTTGTTATTGTTTGGTTGGTTGTTGGATTTGTTTATTTTTTTGCTGTGCCTGTTGGAAGAAGGGAAAGGAACATGTGCTTGTATTTATATATTTCAGTGTGACAGTTTGTATGTTCAAATGGGTATATGCAGCTGGAGTCACTTAATTTTGTAATGAAATACCTTGGGTTTTTATCCTGGCATTGTCCTTTCCTTGAAATGTGGCTTCTGATAGTATATACTACAAACACACATACACCTATACAAATATATTTATGTGCTTCCCCACACAAATGTTGCACATATTTGTTGGAAGAATATGTAGAATTGGTTGCAGCTGGAGCAGTTGACCATTGCTTCAGGGTGGACGGGGGTTGTTATGCACTGCACAGGATTTTGTATGTATGTTGTATGTATTATTCTGTATTAGAACAAAAAGAGTACTGTTGTTTTCTCCAGAACACTCCAGAGACTCAGACATACTCTCCATTTCAGAATGACCCTCAAATAATATAGGGAGGAAAAAATAAAAAGCATAAGATGAAGGGGGATATCAGGAAGCCTTAGCCAGAGACAGCTAACAAATATAAGAGATGAAATAGACTGATTTTTTTCTTTCAGTAAGGCAAATTGTTTGCTGAAATAGTTAAGACTGCAGTACTTGCTTGAGCATAGTTTATTTTTGGACTATCAGGAATATTTATTTATCAGAGCATTTCCTGGTATCTGTTCTAAATAATGCTGCCTGTACAATTTGATGGATGTCTGTTCAGAAATCGTTGAATTTAATGAGCTTGCAGAATGGTAAGTGGACATGGGATTTCAGTATTAGATTCAATTATCATCTAGTTTCAAGGTGGAATGTGATTTGGATGTGGAGATTTTCTTGAAAGCTTTGCATGGAGTTCAGCACTGATATTTTGCACCAAGTATTCACTGGGTCTTTCAAATGACAGGGAAAAAAGAGATAAATACTTGAATCATGTGGAAAATAACCTACTATATAACCCATTATGCATGTGCTGTTTATTAAGTCATACCTATTTAATGTTTTTACATGCATAACTAAGATGTAGGTAGGATTCTGGCAGAGTATGGGATCAAATGGTAAATAAACAAACAAATAAAAGAACATGTGTTACAATAATGTACAAACATTCTGTCCTTTCTGCAGCCATTACCCTTCTTTTGTGTTTACTTTTTCCCTCCACACCTTCTAATTGCATGCAATACTCTTAGTTTGGAACTTATTGGGTAAACAGATGGATTTCAAACTATTGGAAATAGGGATGTATTTTTCCTGGTTAGACTAATTCCTTAGTGGCATTGTTCTTTAGGAACAACTACGGTGACCATTAGTCATTTATGCCATAGTAATATCCTCTTCATTTCAGTGTGCTCTATGTTTTACTATCTTTTAAGACAAAGTTGAGTGTAAGCAGGCTTTGTGTAGATTTTGTAAGCAGAGCAGGATAGAGGGTAGTAAACACAATTCAGCACTGCTGTTGCTAGCACAGCTGTTCACAAATCTGCTGCCTTAGAGGTCATGAGGGAATTTCCTCTACAGCAGCGGTTCTCAACCTTTTTTAGGTCGCGACCCTGCTCTGTCAAGTGCCGCGCATGCGCGGTGCTATCTCCTGCGCCGCGCATGCGTGGCGCTGCCCCCTGCGCCGGCCGAGGCGTAGGACGATGCCCATTTGGGGCGACGGCAGGCAGGCCCAGGTGCTCCTGGGCGGCCGCAGCAGTGACGGCGCAGGGTGACCACGGGCTGGGCCACCAGCTGGCCCAGCCCAAGTGAGGTAAGCCACCCGCCGGGCCCCGCGCGTGCCAAAAACTCTCCCTGCGCCTGCCGCTACCCCGCTAGTCTTGTTTTCACTGCCGCCCATTTGGGGCAGCGGCAGGCAGGCCCAGGTGCTCCTGGGTGGCTGCGGCAAGCAGCAGCAACAGCACAGGGCGACCACGGGCTGGGCCACCAGCTGGCCCAGCCCAAGGGAGGTAAGGCACCTGCCGTGCCCCACGCGCACCAGCTGCCCTCCCTGCACCCGCTGGCCTCCCACCTCCCACCCTGGCCCTCTTTTACTTACATTTTTAGTAGTTGCTCAGCAGGGAGGGGTGGAAAGTTCCGGACCGCTCGCCTTCGCTGCAGACAACTTGCAGCACCGTTTGCAGACTGGGACTTTTGGCGGGCTCAGCAGGGCAGAGACAGCCTGGACAATTCCTATTGGCTTTTGAAAGCCAATAGAATTAGACTCTATTTAAGAGAGTCTATTCTATTGGCTTTCAAAAGCCAATAGAATAAGAGGGAGTAGCACAGCTAAGGAAAAGGGGGAAAATGGCATAGCACAATTAAGAAAAAGGGGGGGAAATGGCGGACTGCGTTGTTTGGCGATCCCCGTGAAATGGTTGTTCGACCCCAAATGGGGTCACGACCCATAGGTTGAGAACCGCTGCTCTACAGATAGTTATAAAACCATGTTATTTTCATTATAAGCAGACAAAACTGAAACTATTTTCCATATCATAACTCTTTAAGGCAGTGTTTCTCAACCAACATTGGCTGGGCAATTCTGGGAGTTGAAGTCCACACATTTTAAAATTGCTAAGATTGAGAACACTGCTTTAAGGGGTGATGATACCCATTCTATACTGCTGGATGGGATACTACATGGTGGGCATGAGGTGAGCAATAATTAATAATAACAGCATGTCTTCAGCGCCAGCACCAAGTCAACTTGTAACTTTAAAATGTGCCAGGTTTGGCTGCTGGTTGGTTGTTTTTCTTTTTTTTAAATGTTACTGGTAGTACAATTTTTGATCTGCAGACAAAAGTAAAGGAAATTATTGTGAGAGATAATACTGGAAAAATTCAAATTATTGATAGTACAATATGTACAACCTCAGTAAAATATGATTAAATGAGCAATGAAATAGCACATGCTAATCTGAAAAAGACTGAGTAAGGAAATGCCTATCTACCAAGAAAATGGCATTAAAATATAATAAAGGTTGTATTTGGTCTAATTCCTTTATCTACAAGTGGATAAACAATTAGCAGCATAATTGTCTCCTTTGTGCCTAGTTAATCTGATGGAAATTATTATTTTTTAGATTTGTATTCTCTGTGAATTATATTTCTCTTTTTCTAATTCAAGATCCCAGATGCTTATTTTATTAGAGATCCTCATACTTTCCTCCTTACAAAGGACTTCATTAAGGTATATGTTGGGTTTAGTGCAGAGAATTCTCACAAGATCTTAAGCTGCATGTCCTCACAGGTTAACATTTTCACATGCATTTCCAGCTACTTGAAATAGCAACGATTAGTGGAGTAACTGAAGCATGCTTGAAAGAACCAACACCTGTCTACAAAATACTAACACTTGGATGAGTCTGCAGTCTGGGAGAAGAGCATCCAGTGAATTTTCTGGACTTTTTTTCATGGCTGACTTGGGATATGCTTGTATTGTCAAGGAGTGTGTTGACCTATATTTTTGATGCACATTGATTATGACAAGCACTCTGCTTTCCCTGCAGGCCATGGAGGCACAGATACAGAACTTTGGACAGACGCCATCTCAGTTGCTTATCGAGCCACATCCTCCTCGGAGCTCTGCTATGCACCTGGTGAGATAAAACTGCTTGTAGGGATTTATTTCCTTGGAATCCAAGAATCCTTTATTGGTCATAAATGCCCATTTAAGTAACACTTTCTCTTTATGTGTTCTGACTTCCCTACAAATTCAGATTTTCTGTAAGTGTGTTTCTGTGTGCATGAAATAGTATGCTGAAAGAGAGGGAGAACTAGGACAATTACTAGGTGATTTATCAAATATTTGATTCTTTAAATCAGCTTTTGCTATAGTAAATATGCTTATGATTAATAATATGTTGTGAAATTTAAAAAACCTATATTGTTATGGTAGAAACATTCCATGGTAGATTATTGCAGAGACCATTGCTAAAGAAATTATTTATATGATTCATGAATGCTGGCTAGGTATCCAAAATGAGGAATTATAGTTAATCTCCTGCTGTCTTTCCAGAGACGAGATACTGAATACTTGTTTGAATTCTAATTAGAAATTATAACATAATTTTTAGTTTTATTTTTCTGTATTTATTTCAGAGGAATATAAATATATGTATGGTTCAACCAAATTGGAAAGAATTATACTGTATTTCATTCCTTCTTTTGTTCCTATTTTAAACCTCTAACTTTTGAAGATTGTCTATAAAGATTTTAGTGAAAGTTGAGAACATTTTTTAAATGGTTCTACTTCAGCTGTCATTAAATATTAAGGGCAAAATTGTTTAGGCAACACTTTTTCTAAAATCAGGCAAATTCACATGGTGACCCACTTAATGATCAAAATGACTTATGACGTAATTGTGGGCTCAATTACAGTCATAAGTTGAAGACTACCTGTATTCTTTAAAATATGGGAAAGAAAATGATTAAAGCTTTAAGGGATAACAAGATCATAGTAAGTAAAATATATTCTCGTAACACTTCTAGAATATTCTGGAAATTATTTTAATATGTAATGAATAGAATAGAATAGAATAGAATAGAATAGAATAGAATAGAATAGAATAGAATAGAATAGAATAGAATAGAATAGAATAGAATAGAATAGAATAGAATAACTGGGAGGGACCTTGGAGGTCTTCTAGTCCAGCCCCCTGCTCAAGCAGGAGAATCTATACCATCTCAGACAGATGAATGTCTAGTCTTTTCTTAAAAATCTCCAGTGATGGAGTGCCCATGATCTCTGGAGGCAAGCTGTTCCACTGGTTGATTGTCCTCACTGTCAGGAAGTTTCTCCTTAATTCCAAGTTGCTTCTCTCTTTGATCAGTTTCCAACCATTTTTTCTCATCCCTCCTTCTGGTGCTTTGGTGAACAACCTGGCCCCCTCTGCCTTGTGGCACCCCCTCAGATATTGGGACACTGCTATCATATCTCCCATATTTCTTCTTTTCTTTAGACTAGCCAAACCCAAGTCCCGTAGCCGTTCTTCGTATGTTTTAGTCTCCAAGCCTTTGATCATTTTAGTTGTTCTTCTCTGAATTTTTTTCCAGGTGTAGTCTTACTAGGGTTTTATAAAGCAGTAATAATAATTTGCATGATCTTGATTCTATGCCTCTGTTTATGCAACTCAGGATTCTATTAGCTTTTTTGGTTGCTGCTGCACACTACTGGCTCATAGTCAAGTGATCGTCCATTAGGATTCCAAGATCCCTTTCACAGTTACTGTTTTTAAGCCAGGTCTTGCCCAATCTGTATTTGTACCTTTGGTTTTTCCTACCTAAATGTAAGACTTTGTTTTTCTCCACATTGAAACTCATTTTGTTGGATAGGGCCCATTGTTCAATTTGTAAAGATCTTTTTGGATCCTGAGTTTGTCTTCTGGGGTGTTGGCTACTCCTGTCAGTTTGGTGTCATTTGCAAATTTGATGAGTTCCCCTCCAATTCCCTCATCTAAGTCATTTATGAAGATATTGAAGAGTATTGGGCCTAAGACGGAACCTTGTGGTACCCCACTGTTTACTTCTTTCCATGTGGATGTAGTGCCATTGAGGACTACTTGTTGAGTATGGTTTGTCAGCCAGCTACAGATCCATCTGGTGGTGATGTTGTCTATTCCACCTTTTCCTAGCTTACCAAGGAGTAGGTTGTGGTCTACTTCGTCAAATGCCTTATTGAAATCTATGTATACTACGTCCTCTGTGTTTTGCTGGTCTACTAGTTTAGTCATTTTATCGAAGAATGAGATAAATTGGTTTGGCATGATCTGTTTTTAACAAACCCTTGCTGGCTACTAGTTATGACTTTGTTTGCTTCTAGTTGTTTGCAGATCTGTTTTTTTTATTATCTTTTCTATACACATTTACCTAAGAAGTACATAGGGAGGGACAGGACCCTTGCTTTTTTAATTTACTGCTTTTCCAAAAGAACAATCATGCAGATCACATCCTACATTATTTTTAAGGATATTGGAATGGATTGGAAGTAAATAACCTTTTAGACTTATTAAATCCATTGACAATTACACTCATATGTGATAACAAATATAGCATACATAGCATTTAGTTTTTCCCTTTTGGCAAGATGATAAAGAGAAATTTAAAGCCATCCAGTTACAAACTATCTGACATAACATATGGATAAATAATTGAAATAGGCTTGGTTGCTGTAATAGATTACCATTATCAAAAGAGAGCTAAAGAAGTGCTTCTTCTGGAATTTTCAGCATCTTACCACTTCACTGATTATTTGATATGCTAGAGCAGGAGTATTAAACTGGCAGCCTGCCGGCCGGATGCATCACGCACAGACCATGCTCACCCCCACTCTGCAAAGGCAAAAAAAAAGTCACAATACATCACGTTACGCGATCGGGTTTGACACCCGTGTGCTAGAGCAATTTAGCAGCTTGCGATTTGGGGGCAGAATATTGTGATGGTTCTATGCCTCCTTACAGAAACACTAACACAGAATGTCAATAGAATCTTTTTGTTCTTCCTATGGTGAATATGCTTTAATGTAACACAGAGTGCCTTGGTGTTCAGTATCTGTGTGAAATTGCTAGTGATGATCATCTGCAAATGTGGGAGCATGATCTCATTATCCATTTTGATTACATTGAGCACTTTGTTTCCAACTGACTCAGGCAGTGTGGTTGAAGTATTTGGGGTCTTCAGTGTAGTAATAGTACTTTTAAATGCAGAAGTGGCAAGTCAATCCATATTTTTCAATGCACTAAAATATTCAAAATCTTCAGAGAGTCCACTTCAATGAATCCACTAGTAATAGGGTTGTAGACTCCTAGGTTCTGTTCCTTACCTCTGACTTTTTCATTAAAATTTCTCATTGAGTTCTTTGTGATTCCTGTTTCCTTAATGTGTTGTGTGAAACAAGGCTTGACATTTAGCTTATGAAGCCCTATTACTTCTCCCCGTGTCTTCCAACATGTACTTTAAAATCAGTTAGGATCTCCCAGTTTGTAGTTCTACTAATAGATTTGGTTCACAGTATTGTGGCCAATAGTAGGATCTTTTCAGTTATGGTGTCTCCTTCTTTAGGGAAGTTACTTGCCCTGTGCTGTCTTCTGCTAGAAAATTACTGAAGACATACATATTCACTCAAGCATTGTAATATGGCAAGCGCTGCATGACTAGCTTGCTTTTTAGGTTACAGTACACTTCCTCATTCTGTTCCACATCACTAAAAATCACCAGGATAATATTAGATAACAGTAATACATTTTATTAAGGAGAGTGTATTCCATGTTTTTGCCATTTTCAGCTTAGCTTAGTATTTCTTCTTACTGTTAATGCCATTACATTTAGTTTTGCTATTGGCTTTTATAGAGCTCCTAACTCAATTCCTCCAGTTTATGTTTCTTCAGTTTCTGTATTGTATAAGCCTAATGAAGACTAAACTACTGCTTCTGTTTGACATCTTTACTGTATAAACAACTATAAGCATTTTAGTGAGATTTTCTATTTGTTAATGTTAACTATATCATCAGATGCCCTGTAATGATAAACTAATGGACATTTGCCATGACTTTTCCATATTTGCCTTACTATAATTCACCAATAACCAGTTCTCTAATTTTGCTATCTTGTATTTGTAGTGGTAGCTATATAAATAACATTTTTCTCCTGGATGTGTAAGTACTTCCTGACTCTCTTAACCTTATTTTCCCCTCAGACCTTCTTGCTAATTGTGTTATTCTTTCTGTTTTCTTCTGTTCTCTTTCCTTTTCTACTCAACAGTGTTTCCTTCCACAGAGTCCACTTATGTTTAAAGATCAGATGCAGCAAGATGTTATAATGGTGCTCAAATTTCCATCAAATTCTCCTGTCACACATGTGGCAGCCAATACACTCCCCCACCTTACAATTCCTGCAGTGGTAACTGTGACGTGCAGCCGGCTTTTTGCAGTGAATAGATGGCACAATACAGTAGGTATGTGTTTCAAGATGGATTTTGTGATAAGTTTGTATAGTTTGGGTTGGGCTTGTATTAAACTTTTACCCAAATAAATGTAAATATTTATTTTCAAAGGAAGGTTTGTATATAAATCCAAGAAGATGTTTTAAAAGGTTTCTTATAACTTAACCCATCTCTGTAGGTATCATTGGAGAAATTAAATGCCACCTCAAAATACACAGAGATACAAACCACATATACACAAGTATATACACACTCCTAAATAACCTGTCTGATATTCTTTTGAATGCTTGTTTATATTCTCCCAATTTAAGTAGCTATTATTCCATTGGATTGCATATGGATAATAGTGAATTGCTAGGGCCAAGCTAGATATATGTTCACTAGGTGTTTTTTTTTAATTCATTAAAGTATGCAGCAGAGGGAAGAGACTGATTTTTTTTAAGATCAAGAGAGAGGTATTGATACAAACAGCTGACCTCTCACCTTGTCAAAGTTTCTTTAGCCATTTGGCTTTCCTACTGGTGCAGTCCCTATGTGAGAACATGGCAAGAGGAAAGCACTGGAATTTACTGGAGTGGTAGAAAGATTTAGCTGCAATCACTTCCATTATACACACTCCTTTCTGATATCTACACATTAGATATGCACTTATTCTATTTAATGCATTAAAAATGTAATAAACATGCCACTCTCCATCTAATTTCATTCAGACACAAATGAAAACTTATAGGAAACAAAACATAGTAAACAAAGGATAGACTCACAATACAGATTTAGGAATATGCACACTGTAGAGAAATAGTTAAAGAGATGTGCAACAAAATGGGCAAGGAATCCAAACTTCTACATCTGAAACAAATGCCCTCATATAAGTCTTACTTAGGGACCACAACATATCCCTTTGCTCTCCTGTTGTAACTGTATATTAAACTGTAATTCTGATATGTGAAAACAAAATGTTTATTACAAAAGGTTCAAATATCATCCCTTGAGCAAAGCCAGGATGATAGTAACATCAGCCCACTTTAACTCCCTGGGTTAGAGACCCCAGGAGTTGTTTTTCATTAGGTTGTGAAGACTTGCTCTTTTTAAGGTCTTGATGAATATAAAACTACATTCCACTAATGTACAATATCAGAATCTTTTCCAGCAAAATTATACATTCAGTCAATCATTCTTGCATACATACATACACAAACATCCAGCCACAGAGAGAGAGATTTTCAATAAAAATATACAAAATGAACAATTAGTAATTATTGTTTTAGTGTTTTCCCCATCCTCTTTGTCCTGTTTAATTCTAAAATCAATTCAATAATTTCTTCCTTCTGAAAAAGACCAGGCTTCCAGTCTTACAAAAAAAACCTCCTTGTCATTTTCTAATGTGGAAAGCAAGAAAGAGGAAAATATTAGGAATCCCAAACCTAATTTTGTATAGCCATTATTGACATTTCTTTTCTGTTCCTTAGGCCTCAGAGGAGCACCAGGATATTCTCTAGATCAAGCTCATCACCTTCCTATTGAAATGGATCCATTGATTGGTATGTTATGTTAGATTAAAAAATAAATAAGAATTTAGTATATAATATTTTCATAAATTAGAAGAATTCAAAATAGAGAAAAATAGTTACAGTCACTAATTTTACACTATGAAATATACATTATGTTAGGGAGAAATTGCTTGCAAAGAAGCGTGTATTAGAAAAACTTTGGCCCTTATTTGAGACTTGACAGATGGGATTGAAGGTATAGTAAGTCTACTGTGATGCCTGAATTAGCATCACTCACATGCAAAGTTTATTTTCATGATATAAAGTTTCTGAAAGAATTTGCTTTTTCTTATTCTGCACAGCCAATAACTCCGGTGTGAATAAACGGCAGATCACAGACCTTGTGGATCAAAGCATTCAAATCAATGCTCATTGTTTCGTGGTCACAGCAGATAATCGCTACATTCTTATCTGTGGTTTCTGGGACAAGAGCTTTCGAGTTTATTCAACAGAAACAGGTGGAATTTTCACATGGAATTTTATTCATCATTCAGAGAATGACAAAATAGAGAAATATTTTTAAATTGAATAAAGTAATATAGAAACTGCTTTTTTCACATCAGAGAAGGAATTGAAATAAGGACGAGTAACTGTTACAAATCCCAAAAGCTAATTTAAAAACAATGTTTGAAATCTGATTCAAATTTTGGAGACTTTTGCCCTCCACTATCATCCAGTCTAAGTATAAAGTTGTAACCAAATTTTAGGCGCCTCAGATATTTTGCAATATCTTTTGACAGAATACTCATTTAGGATGTTCTGGTAAGGGTGGAGTTTAATGTTTTCCCTCTTTAGGATAGGGATGAATCTGTTATTTACTAATAGCAGATTCCTTTACTACTTAAATCCCCTCCAAAATTATTTAAATTTTCAAGGGATTTTAAACTATTCAGAATTCCAGTGGCAGCAGCTGCAATGAGAATTCTCAGTCTTGCAATCCAGCAGCTGCCTTGGATGTGATGGTTTTGTGACAGGAGGAGATCAGGAGGGTAAAAATTGTAACTCCAATCATACAACAAATATTTTGCATAGAGAAGGTCACGGATTCCGTTTCCAGCGAAGAATGATCACTTGTAGGTGAAAGGCAAGATATCTGTTTGAGGCTCTGGAGAGCCATTACCATTCAAGAGTGGACAGTTTTCTATGTTTCTCTGATGAACAACGTCAATGTTATATCACCTTGACACCTGGGAATGCAGAAACCTCTTCAGCCTTTAGGATATAGAATGAGAACTCTGGAGGGAACAGCTTTTTTTACATTTATACATGTTAAAGCTACAGAGCGTTTAGTGCAAATTACCTGGCATCTATTGGCTGAAATGTCATATTATATGTCAAAGCAGTAATAACAGATCTGCATGGAGATTAAATACAGCCTGCATACAACATGTTCATACTGAATACCTTATTGCCTGCTGTCTGAAGACAGTCACAATACCTGTTTTGTAGTCCATTGCTGAAAATGTCATTTATTTGTGCTTTGTTTTTAAATTTGTTTGATAGCTGCAATTTGTATTCATCATGCACTGCAGCACAGGAAAAAAAATCAGTCAAGCAACCTCTCTTTGTTGTAGGCAAACTAACACAGATCGTATTTGGCCATTGGGATGTAGTCACTTGTCTTGCCAGATCAGAGTCTTATATTGGTGGGGACTGCTACATTGTGTCTGGCTCACGTGATGCTACTTTGCTGTTGTGGTATTGGAGTGGCCGACATCATATCATTGGTGACAATCCAAATAGCAGTAAGTTATTAGCATTTTTAATCTATTTATGTAATGTTACTTTTATATTTTCAATTCTGTCTGTTCAGAATTGTATAGCCATCTTCACCATCTTCTCCCTCATGGGCCCCCATCCCAATTTTTCTCCAGGAAAGCCTGTGGAGACACTTCATCATTTATGGGCTTCTAAATTTACTGGAAAAGTATTTTTTTATCAGAGTTATAGAATGAAATATTGTCAGAATATCTACAATTCTTGTACTTTACTGGAGTTTATTTTGTAAGGAAAATGAAAATGAGGGGTATAAGATAGGTTAAATCCAATTAGTTAACATCTTTAAAATGAATTTCTGGGAAGATATGGATGATATTTTTTCAGAAAAGGATTAGGTTCACAAAAGCTGTCATCTGGAGATGTAGATAAGATATTTTATATTACAGAACATAAGGAGATAAGGAACTCAAGAGAAAAATGTCAGGTTATGGTAATTATGTGGGGTAGGTGGTTGACTTTCTAATGATCTTTTAAGCTGAAAGATAGTTAATTATCAATTTCAGCTTCAGTGCATCCAATTATCAAAAGGAACTTCAGTTGTTTCAGGAAAAACCCATAGAGCAGGATCACATCTTTTATTTTTTTCATCAACACCACTAATCATACATCTGATATGCTACATTCATCTGCATATACACATGCTTCCATCCACTTCATCACTCTCTGGTGTTACTTATTAATAAATTGACTAAGTAAGCTGAAAAGTATTAGTGATGTGGTCCTTACTAGTTCTCATACCTAAATATACATATATAAGTGCTTTAATATACTCCTAACCTTCTAACATTGCCTCATACCATATTGGTACTTTGATCTACATAAAATTCTATCTAATCTATTTTTAATGCTTCCAAATGTGTGGTAGAAAAGGGATTATTTTTAAAGTGATATTTAACAGACATTCTGACTAAATAATCCATTGTAAACAAAAAAAATGCAGCACTGCTTGTTAGTGCATCTGGAGGGAGCTGAAGTTTATTTATTTATTTTATTTATTTATTTTATTAAATTTCTATACCGCCCCTCTCCCGAAGGACTCGGGGCGGTGTACAGCCTAAACTTTAAAAAACATATAAATATACAAAATTTAAAATAATTAAAAATAAATTAAATCATTTGGCCAAAATCCTAAAACCCAAAACATACAAAATTTAAAATCTTAAAAAATACTCAGAAGCTTCTATGCCAGGCCGGCCTGTCGGAAAAGGAATGTTTTTAGTTCCCGACGGAAGGTGCGTAAATCTGTTATTATACGGAGTTCGGGGGGGAGCTCGTTCCATAACGTGGGAGCTCCCACAGAGAAGGCTCTCCCCCTGGGGGTCGCCAGCCGGCACTGTCTGGCCGACGGCTCCCTGAGGAGGCCCTCTCTGTGGGAGCGTACCGGACGGCGGGAGGTATTTGCTGGCAGTAGACGGTCCTGTAAGTATCCGGGTCCGATGCCATGGAGCGCTTTAAAAGTGGTCACTAACACCTTGAACCGCACCCGAAAGACCACCGGCAACCAGTGCAACTCACGCAGGAGCGGTGTTACGTGGGAGCGCCACGACGCTCCCATCACTACCCGCGCGGCTGCATTCTGGGCAAGTTGGAGCTTCCGGATGCACCTCAAGGGGAGCCCCATGTAGAGAGCATTACAGTAGTCCAGCCTGGAGGTCACGAGGGCATGAGTGACTGTGCGTAGCGAGTCCCGGTCTAGGAAGGGACGCAACTGGCGCACCAGGCGAACCTGGTGGAACATCCTCCCGGCCACGGCCGTCAGATGGTCCTCTAAGGACAGCCGTGAGTCCAGGAGGATTCCCAAGTTGCGAACCCTTCCTGTGGGAGCCACTGTTTCGCCCCCAATACACAGCGATGGAATCAGCTGGCTATACCGGGATGACGGTAACCACAGCCACTCGGTCTTGGAGGGGTTGAGCTTGAGTCCGTTTCTCCCCATCCATACCCGCACGGCCTCCAGGCACTGGGTCAGCACGGCAAGGGCATCGTTGGGGTGGTTTGGCGTGGAAATGTACAGCTGGGTATCATCAGCGTACTGGTGGTACTCCACGCCAAAACCACGGATGATCTCACCCAGCGGCTTTACATAAATGTTGAACAGTAGAGGCGAGAGGACCGACCCCTGAGGTACCCCACATACGAGGGGTCTCGGGGTCGACCTCTGGCCCCCTGTCAACACAGACTGCATCCGGCCAGAGAGGAAGGAGGAGAACCACTGCAAGACAGTGCCTCCTATGCCCAGCCCCTCCAACCGTTGCAGCATGATACCATGATCGATGGTATCAAAAGCCGCCGAGAGGTCCAATAGCACCAGAACAGAGGAGCAACCCCTGTCTTGGGCCCGCCAGAGATCATCCACCAACGCGACCAATGCTGTTTCCGTGCTGTAGCCAGGCCTGAAGCCCGACTGGAACGGATCGAGATATGACGATTCCTCCAGGTGCTGCGGGAACTGTCGGGCAACCACACTCTCAACAACCTTCGCAAGAAAGCGAAGGTTGGAGACGGGACGGTAGTTTGATAAAACGGCTGGATCCAGGGCAGGCTTCTTGAGGAGGGGTCTCACCACTGCCTCTTTCAAGGCAGCGGGAAAGACACCCTCACTCAAGGAAGCGTTGATAATTGCTCGGAACCAGCCTCGTACCACCTCCCGGGAGGCCAGCACCAACCAGGAGGGGCACGGGTCCAGTAAACATGTGGTCGCCCTAAGTCCCCCCAGCAACCTGTCCACGTCCTCGGGGGTCACGGGGTCAAACTCAACCCAGGTAACAGTCTCAAGACCAGCCTCCGCCTCTCCCATTGGACATACCCAGTTGAAGTCGAAGCCTTCCCATATCTGAGCGATTTTATCATACAGATATTTTCCGAAATCCTCAGCTCTACCCTCTAAGGGGTCTCCCCTCACCTCCTGATGAAGGAGGGAGCGGGTCACCCTAAACAAGGAGGCTGGGCGGTTATCTGATGACGCAATAAGAGCAGTGAGGTAGGAACACTTCTCTGCTCTTATCGCCATTAGGTAGGACCTAATATGGTCTCTTACCAATGTTCGGTCAGATTCGGCACGGCTCGATCTCCAACTGCTCTCTAGGCGTCTTTTCCGGCGTTTCATCTCTCTCAACCCCTCGTTATACCACGGGGCCGGTCGAGACCCACGCTGAATCAGAGGCCGCAAAGGCACAACTCGATCCAGGGCACCGGCAGCCGCCCTGTCCCAGGCCGCCACCACCTCTCCAACCGAGTCGTGTGTCAGAACCTCAGGAATTGGCCCAAGCTCTGCCTGGAACCGCTCGGGTTCCATCAGCCGCCTGGGGCGGTACCATCTCACCGGTTCCGCCACCCTGCGGTGGGGTGCAACGGTCCGAAAGTCCAAGCATAGGAGAGAGTGATCAGACCATGACAGGGGTTCAATGACTATATCCCCTACACTCTGACCACTCAGCCACTGTCCAGAGACAAAAACCAGGTCAAGCGTGTTCCCCCCTGTGTGTGTGGGGCCTTGAATTACCTGGGTCAGGTCCATGGCTGTCATGGAAGCCATGAACTCCCGAGCCTCCCCGGACGCCCCGCCCCCGGACGGCAGGTTGAAGTCACCCATGACTATTAGCCTGGGGACTTCAACCACCACCGCGGCGACAACGCTCAGGAGCTCGGGCAGGGAGGTTGATACGTGGCAGGGCGCCAGGTACGTAATCAACACCGCCCTCGGACCCCCTAGGTCCCACTTCACCAGAAGGGATTCACAGCCTGCCGTCTGAGGAACAGTGACCTCCCTCGGCCTGAAACTTTCCCTGATCACGACCGCCACTCCCCCACCCCTGCCTTGAGCTCTCGGCTGGTGGAATGCAAGGAAACCCGGTGGGCACATTTCCACCAGAGGGACACCGCCCTCTGGTCCCAACCAGGTCTCCGTTATACCCGCCAGGTCTGCTTCCCCCCTCTGAGATTAAATCTTGAATGAGGGGGGCCTTATTTACCACAGACCTGGCATTGCACAGCATCAGCCTACAGCCAGGGCCCTGTGGTTCTGAACAACCCCGAGAACAGGTTGAGCCTTGGGGGTCGGAGCGCACGACCGCTCGTAAGCAGCGGGTGCGCGCTCCCTTATTATGATACGGCCCCCTGCTCCCACCATACCTGCCCCTCCCGCTAACGGTACTTATTGGAACTGAGTTAGTCTTAATCAGCCCCCCGTCCGCACCCTCGGGACTCCGTCCCCTTCCGTCGCCTGGCCTGTCTTCTTGTTCCCTTCTGACAATTTCTTCCCCTGCCCTAAACACTCCTTCCCCACCCCTCCCCACCCTTAAAACTTTAACTAAGTACCTATTTAAAAAACCCCAAAGCCCCTTTTTTGATGCATGCCATCTCTCAGGACTCCAAAGTCCATCCTCGAGATGGGCCCTTGATAGAACAGAGGGCCATAATTGCGAGAGGGGGGAGTCTCGCAATGCAAGAAGCGTCCACTTCGAGTAAGCAGCCAGTCAAGTAAGATGAATCGATAGGGTCCGGCAAGAAACCAGGCAGTCAAGTCTGAATTAAGGTCCAAGTACCAAGTTTCTATCAGGGTGATGGTAAAAATAATAATAATAATAATAACAATGAAGAAGGTAGATTTTGAGTGGTCCGAGCAGGAAAAGCCCCTATGTTGTTCCATCCTGCTTCGTTTAATCCACGATCCACAGATTCGCATATGTGCTGCCAGGGGCAAGGACCAGGTCTCTGAAAAGGGGTCCATAAGGGCAGCACCAGAGTCATAATCCGGGATTCTTTCTTCAGGGCTGTCTTACTGCCCCTCCTGATAGTGCTCAGTTCAACTTTCCTTCCCGCACAAAGCTCATGGGGTGGGGGAGGCCACTGCAGTTCTCCCATTTGGCCTCACCCCATAGGGGGGGGGAAGCATGACCACGTTGTTTCCCTCACTGCCAGGTCCATGCTGCCCCCTCTATCCCCTGCAATTCTCAGCTGTCTCCCCGAGCCACTAGCTCACATGATGGTAGGGGGGGGCGCCGCTGATCTTCCCTTTTGCGGCAGCCTCCCAGCACCAACGCCTCTCGACTGCCTACCTGAGCATAATGATGGTAGAAGGGGGGAGGGGGAGGCCAGCTGCCAAGCTGTTCCCCCTCACAGCGGCCTCTCAAAGCCAGGAGCCTCTCAGCAGTCTTTTCAAGAGTCACTCGTTCACATGGTGGGGGAGGGGGGAGCCGCCGCCGAGCTCTTCTCTTTCGCGGTGGCCTCCCGACTCCCAGCTGGCTTCTCACCTCACCGCAGGCCGCAGGGGGAAGTACGCTGTTACCACCACTCAGCTTCGTCCATTCCCAGCAAGAAGGGAGCTGACAGACATATCTCAGGGAGACTAAGATGTTCCGCTGCCAAAATCCGCTGCATGGCTTCCAAGATGTATGGTCCAATCAGGATTTTCTGTTGGCTATTATACTACTTAAAAATCTCTTACAAGTTAAGTTCTAGATTAAGAAATGTGCTGTTCAGTTTTTCACTTGCATTCTTGCATTAGTCTTTTCAGTTAGAATCCAGACTGCAGCCTTTACAGAAAATACATTCTGGATTTATAGTTGGAGAAAATTGTTTAATTAAACTTTAACTTTTCTTTAACTTGAATAATCCTGTCTTGGTTGTGCATAGGTTTACATAGTTTGTTCTGTAACTCAGCTTATAAAACTGGCTACTTGCTATTTTTTTCATTTGTAAGTTAGGTTGCTTAAGTTCTTTTTCTTCTAATCAGACTGGGAGGAAGGAAGGAAGGAAGGAAGGAAGGAAGGAAGGAAGGAAGGAAGGAAGGAAGGAAGGAAGGAAGGAAGGAAGGAAGGAAAGGAGGGAGGGTTGTTTTTCCTGAAATGGATACAAATCCAGAAACTAATTCAGAAGTGATAGAAATTAATTTGTGCATCTTAATTAGAACCAGCTGACTTGGAAAAAAAATGAGCCAGCAGCTAGTGTTAAGAGATGATTGAATTTTTTTGTCATGTAGGTATAGTGGACTTGGCTGCTTATCCTCCTGAGTCTATCTGTGCAATATATTGCATTCAGCCTTTGACTGGTTTCTTTAAAACAATCAATGCTATTCCTGTCATGTCCCCCGGGCCTGAAATTTCATTGATCCTGGGACTTGACATTTCTCATTATATAGCAGCAAGTTGCCAGAGGTGTGAGTTGCTTTTCCTGGCCGTGTTTGCATTCAGCACTGTATGAATACATTGTGTCAACTGGCCCAACCCTCAGTTTGTGGACCAATTATAGTAAATAGCCCTTAAAGGCACTAAAGTACATTTTGTCTCACTTGACACATTTTATATATACTTAAAGAGAATGTTCAGTATCCATTAAATGAGTGTGGTAAACTGTCTATACGCTAAACATACTAAATGTCTCTATAAAGAATTGCAGGGAGAGAGTAACACTGTTTTTATGAATAATACTAACGAAGGCATTTTGACTTATTTTTATGAAAATATTTCAGATTTAAAAGACTTCCTAAATTAATTAGGAGGAAATAATTGGTTTTAAAATATTAATAGCATGTGTACTTATTATTTTTTTAAATGGCAAATTATAAAACCTTGAGTATACTATGGGCTTTGGAATATAAAATTCTTTCATATTAAATTGTCTTGGCCAAAAAGATATTCTGATTATTTAGATGTCAGTTTATTTCAGTAGGCATCCAGAATTGTATTTCCCAAAATCTAGAGATACCTAGTGGAAAAAATATTGCAGTTTTAGCTGCTAATGTCTCTATACTCAGCTGTACATTTCCACTCCTGGCCAAATCAGTGAAGCGGTTGAGGTGATGTGCCGGTGTCTGGAGGCTCTGAGGGTCTGGATGGGCATTAACAGATTAAGGCTCAACCCTGACAAGACAGAGTGGCTGTGGGTTATGTCTCCCAAGGACGCTTCAATCTGTCCTTCCATTACCCTGGGGAGGTGAATCTATATACCCCTCGGAGAAGGTTCGCAACTTGGGTGTCCTCCTCGATCCACAGCTGACATTGGAACATCATTTATCGGCTGTGGCGAGGGGGGCATTTGCCCAGGTTCGCCTGGTGCACCAGTTGCGTCCTTATTTGGATCGGGAGTCTCTCCTCACAGTCACACATGCTCTTGTCACCTCAAGGATCAACTACTGCAACGCTCTCTACATGGGGCTGCCCTTGAAGAGTGTTCGGAGACTACAATTAGTGCAAAATGCAGCTGCGCGAGCAATTGTGGGCCTTCCACATTGTCCCCACATTTCGTCAACCCTCCGCATGCTGCATTGGTTGCCCATTGCAATTCAAAGTGCTGGTCATTACCTATAAAGCCCTATATGGCTCTGGACCAGGATACTTACGGGACTGTCTTCTGCCACATACTTCCCTACGACCGGTGAGAGCGCACAGGGTCGGCCTCCTCCGGGTCCCGTCAGCGAAACAATGTCGTTTGGCGGGTCCTAGGGGGAGGGCCTTCTCTGTTGTGGTGCCCACCCTCTGGAACCAACTGCCCCTTGAAGTCCGCGTTTCTCCCACTCTCCCAGCCTTCAGAAAGAACCTTAAAACTTATCTTTGCCGGCAGGCCTGGGGATGATTGTGGGTTGTGATTCGAAAGTTGTACGTGTGTTGGGTATCTATTTTTAATATTTTTTTTTTTTATAAAAATTCTTTTATTGAAACAATTAACATTGAACATAAAAACATGTTATGCAGCAATCATCATGATCCCTGGTATACAATACTAAGTATTAGTCTTTGAAAAAGTCTGAGTTAGTAAGCCTTTTTCCCCACTCCTCATGTCTAGCCTCAACTATACTCCTGTCACATTAATATCGAAACGGATAAGGGAAACACCAATCAAAATATTTTTAATATTTTGATGTTTTGTATATGCTGTGAGCCGCTCCGAGTCTCCAGAGAGGAGCGGCATACAAATCAAATAAATAAATAAATAAATAAATAAATAAATAAATAAATAAATATTATCAAGCTTCTCATCTACTTTCACATAGATATATCCACTTTATTTGATGCCTGAATCAGTTGTACTTCTTGTTTCTACTTACAGATATAAATATTGAGTGCAGTTTGGTGATTTGACTATATTACATGGTTATATCTAATCTCTCCTTGGAGATTATACAAAATATATGATTCTAATCTTCACCCAATAGCATGGGAAAGAACAAATGCTGTGCACATAGACATGTGAGTCTATAGCTCCTAGTAAAGCACAGGGATTGAAGAAACATTATAAAGATGTTAAGGAATTACCAGAACCCAAGCACGTATAAACTTAGTTGACACAGTGGTTTATCGCAGTAAAAGACTACATGCCTATAACCAGAAATAAAAGAGTATTCCCAACACTCCTTGCTAGATATTATTTCGAAAGAATCCTTCCAGGTTACATATGCTTCCGGTTGACATGAGCAAGAGAATGTTGTCTTACAAGTTAGACTTTAATAGAGATCCAGCTTACATAAAATATGAACATGGTTGAGATAAAACTGAGTTCTGTTTGCCCTTTGTATTTTTGTGAAGCCAAAAGAAAGAAGAAAAACATAATAGTTCTCAGTTAAAGCATTGTGAACTTGTGGAGCAGAGCTGATAAATACCTGCAGTTGGTGCAGACTTAATTATGAATGAAAAGGCTAAAATGAGATCAGACTGTATGAAGTAATGTCATCTATGTTTTGGATGCATATGAAGCTATGAATTTATTATTTGCCTGATATTTTCCAAAGATTGGTGATAATGAAAGAATTAGGAATCGGTTTGGAGGGAAATTCCTGGAGTCTTGGAAATGGGCAATAGAAGAATAGAAAAAACAGATAAAAAAGTGTGCAATAATCAGCATAAAATCTGGCTTGGGGAATGGATGAATTATTTTGTAAGACAAAGGTTCAAACAAGATGACAAAATTCAGAAAAAATTATTACACTCTTCAGAGATTCAAGAATGATTGAGAATGTAGATGATTATGAAAAATTAATAGACTCTATGCCTTTTAAGATGCTTTGTCCACTATTTAGGATACAGTTATCAACTTAAGTCTTGCTGGCAGTATGAAGTCAATCAATGCTCTTTTGTTGGCTTAGTCAGTAGCTTTGTTGTAGAGAAAAATGAATAATGCAAAATAACATTTCTAGGAAGCTGCACTTTGGGATTTGATACTCAGGATATTTTATTGATGCTTATTTTGCAATATTATGCAATATTATTACTACCTCTTCAGGTAGGAAAGCAATCCTGCCACAGATTAGATGCTTTGATCTCTTCTACTTTTCAACTATTAACTATAATTAATAATTATTAATTATTGCACTGATGATAGTGTATGACACTACCAAGAAAATAAAAGAAAAATGTTTATAATTCACGTGAAATAATAATTTGTAAGAAAATAGGAAGGCATAGGATTAAATGGTTAGACAATACTTCTCCTTTATACAAGAACTTCTTTACTATTACTTGTATATTATGTGTTTTGTGAGAAACAAAAGCTACCATCTTATTTATTACTACATTTATTACTACACTAAGATTTTACCATTTTGCCCTGAAGTGATTTAACTACACAGATGCAGAACTACAATGTTGGGAAAATACTGTGAGTTCAGACTGACAGTGTTTCAATTCACAGCGTCAAGCTTCAGCTGCATATCCCTTAGTACAGGGGTTCTCAACCTTGGCAACTTTAAGACTTGTGGACTTCAACTCCCAGAATTCCTCAGCCAGCTTTGCTGGCTGAGGAATTCTGGGAGTTGAAGTCCACAAGTCTTAAAGTTGCCAAGGTTGAGAACCCCTGCCTTAGTATCTTAGCCTTTAATTTTTCACTGCATCTATCAGTAATGCCATTAGAGTGAGAGAATTTTGTTAGATTTTGAATGATTGCTACAGTCCCTAATGGTCCATATTTTTTTTGCAGTGAAATGTGGTATGTGAAATTCTCTTTCCCATTTAGCAGGTTTGCTATAATAATATAATACTGATTAAACTGTTGTTTTCTTTCATTTGCTGCAAAGACTGAAGTGATATTTACTGTTACTGCCAAGCCTCAGCTGATTCTAACTATATTACAGTTAGGACATGCCTAAAAAATCTGCTTTCAGAGACAATACCAAATAAAGAATAACAGTACGGGTTCACTGTAATGTTAGTTAACCGGTATTTGAGTGTATTAAGCTTGATACTGCAGAATTATGTGCAATGTAAGATAATAGTTCCTTTTTCCTTTCTCCCCTTTCTTGTCAACTCTCATGAAAAACTCTTGAGATTTTTCCAGAGTTAAGTCAGGTAATTCACACTTGAGAATAGCAATTTCAAAATGAGAATATTGTAAAATAAGTTCAGGCCCTCTGCCAGCTGTAGTTTAGCATCCTCCAGAAATTTAGTCAAACCCCTTCACCTCCTGATACATTTCCTTTAGAGCACTTTGTGCTGGAAAAGTTGCTGACTTTTAATCTTTCATTCTGTGTAGAATGTAACATGCTTTTAAAACTGCACTCATATATTGCAACAGGCACTTATGAAAGGATACAAAAATCATTTAGACAATTAAATAATTTGTTCATATAGTTTGTATTTGATAGCTTCACCTCCTACATTCCTTCAGTGCAGACAAATTTACAAAATATTAAGTATAAATAAATAACCTATTGATATCTAAACATCCCACCCAGAAGCATAGAAAGATATATCACCGAGTTCTTCCCAGCTTTCTCTGTTTACTTTTCATAATATAATGCACCTGTTACTGATGTAAACATCTTTCAAGACAGAGAAACTACCTCTAATATTATTCAGCTTTTCTATTTCAATCCAAACATATATATCCCAAATTTTATAGGTAGTCTGTCCTCCCTAACCTGATGTCTGCCAGATGCATTGCCATAATGGCTGGCTCTTTCCTAGCCAGCATATGCACTGAAATCTAAATAATTGGTGTTGTTCAGCACTTAATTCAAAAAAAGGTGTTTCAGAATGTAACAAATCCAAGAAAAAACACAACTACTTCCAAGAGAAATAGTATATTTTTACACTGAAGCTGTTTCTTGTTTTGTTTATTTTTATTTATTTATTAAATTTTTATGC
Organism: Bothrops alternatus; assembly: GCA_034064705.1. Classification (NCBI taxonomy): domain Eukaryota; kingdom Metazoa; phylum Chordata; class Lepidosauria; order Squamata; family Viperidae; genus Bothrops; species Bothrops alternatus. The sequence continues at coordinate 3,766,289 of JARGCV010000008.1, forward strand.
CACCCCTCTCCCCTGTAAGGTGAATCTGGGCAGTTTTAAATTGTTATACCATCTTAACTTTTGTTGACCAGAGTATTTTAAGATTGGGAAGACTTAAAAGTTGAAATTTTAAATATCAAAATCAAAGCATTACATACACTAATTAAAATATTTTGTTCAAATGAAAATAAAACCCAGTCAAATATGCATACAATTATTATGACTAATATAGATCTAATGTCTATATCAGTGTGCCATGAAGGAATATATATGAATCAAGAAATCCCTAATACTAGAGATATTCTAAAACAGACCTACCCCAACATAATCATAGAAATGCTCCCAAATTGAAGTTCAGCCTGGTTTAATGCATATATGGTTCTTTTTTTTTTCTTTTTTAGGTGACTATCCTGCTCCCAGAGCTGTTCTAACTGGTCATGATCATGAAGTTGTCTGCGTATCAGTATGTGCTGAGCTGGGACTTGTCATAAGTGGTGCTAAAGGTCAGTTGTTAAAGGTTAATTTTAGTTTAAAACTTCATGCCTCAAAATTATTACCATCAATAATTTATAAACAGAAAGTCCTCATTTAGCAACTGCACTTGGAACCAGTAACTAGGTGGTTAAGCTAAGTGGAAAACCAAATGACTGAAACTGTGTTTATGATTTTACTTCAGCTTTCTGTTGATTTACAGCATTAGAAGGATACAACCCTAAACAGCCAGCTGAGCCCAGACAGAAAGGGAGATTTCCAGAACTTGACTCATGAGGAAGCCAGGTAAAAAGGCAAATACTATAGCCTTTTTCCTCCACTCTCCCTGCCCTTTGGAATACTCACCCTTCCTCTGGAATAATAATCATGAAAGGAATTGATATCTGAATTTACATTCATTGGAGAGTAAGGGACTATAAGAGAGTAAGCAGGCACACTAAGGGGAATATGCATTATTAGAAAGGAATGTGCTAGTGACAGCTGCTTGCTTAGTGCATTTGCAGCATGCCATAAGCCACTTAAGAGACAAACAAAAGCCTTTAGTTTGAAATTGATTATCAGTTTCAGGCAGCAGCCACAAGCCAGGAGGAGGCTTCTAATCAACTAATTAAAGTCACAGCTAAGCTTGTTAACTTGCGGTTAACACTTTTAGTAACACTTTTTAGGGACACTTCGCTCCGGAGAAAAGCAGCTCAGTTAAAGATAACTTAGCAATCTCTCTGCTCTCTGAGAAGGGAATAGAGAAATGGGTGAGGCACAGGATAACACATAATAACTGACTGTAATGGCAAACACATGGTGACAGAGAGGCACTGTAAAGATTGCAAACATTAGTCTCAGTTACTTTTTCATCACATCGTAACTGAAAGGTTGCTGTGAGGCAGTTGCTAGATGAGGACTACATTTAGCTGCAAGAGCTTATATCAAGAAATGAAATAGCCCAGACCACCAGGATGCCTCTGGTAAAAAAAGCCAGCATAAACATTGTTACAAAATTCAAACCTATAGATAATTAATACTGCCAAATTTGTTGTGTAGAGCAGAATCCATTGCTTTAAAATCATTTTTAAAAACTTGAAGTTTCCTGAATACACTGCCTACACTGTATATTACAGATTTCAATCTTTCTGACATTGAAGTTCTCAGGCCACAAGTTCTACACTTCCAACCTATCTGCCTGAACTCTTCCTTTGTGATCACTTCATTGCTTTTGTGTTCTCCATTTTCAGTAGTAAGGCTGGCTTCTTTTTTTGACTGCCATCTTTATCCTTACTGGAACTGTTTCCTATTATGCTTTTAATATTCCTGTGATAACAAATTCCCAAGTCTCTTAAGCATTTCCCCCTGTGCTTTATTCTGCAGTTCTGAGTTTATTAAATTCCATTTTTTTAGAAATCAAAATGCATGTTGGTCAGTTTCCTCCAACATCCCCCTTACTTCTACTTCCTGAATTCTTTGATAAGATTCAGTAATTCAATTCCTATGGATTCCAGTGGTTCTATTGAAGTCTAGATTGAACAAAAAGGGTCCTGAAACAAAAATAGTTATTAAAGATCTCAGATCTCTTGGAGATAATGTTAGATATTTAGAGAGACTCTTTTCATGGCCAAACAGATGTAACAGTGCTTCAAAGAAGCTCTGTTTAATTTTTTCTCACTTTTTTGACATGACACAGGCAGTACTTGAAGTACATTGTCTTCTCACCTCTGTCATGGCTTATATTACCTTTATTTTTTTATTGATTGATTGATGTCATCAGGATCAACTTCAGATTTTACAAACAAGTAAAATAAACTCACAATAAAATCTGAAATAGTAAATAATAACCTGTACATTGTAATAAAACAAGTGTCACAAAAACAACCTGGTTTCCAGTGTTTCCAGCATGAATTCCAGTTAAGTCTCAAAGTCTCTCTAAAAAAGCTGTCTTGACAGTCTTATGAAGACATTGAAATGAGATGTGCCAGCCCAATGAGGCAGACCAGGTTTGAACACAAAAGTTATGAATATTAATCAACTTGTATCATAAGGTTGTAGTAACAGACTCGTAAGTCTGAATGTACCTCACCACTCCCTACCTTTATCCTAAAAAGAACTAAAGATGATCAAGTTTCAGACTCTTTCTCAACTTCCATTTCTGCTTTTAGCTCAGATTTCTCTTATCTGAGCATTCCCTTGGCTACAATTCTTCTTCCTCCTCAGTGTTATTTTCACATCCCATTAATCAATTTCTAGATATGTTGAATTGAAGCAACACTAATCACTTATAACAGAACAGAGTGCTAAAATAAGTGTTAGAGCAAAGGGAAAGACTCTTCTTTCTGAATCCAACTAGTTCACCTTCATCTAAGTAAGTTATTTGGATAGAGTGTCTCTGCTGGCCTTTCAGCCAATCATAACTTAGTTTTCATTTCACTCAGCAGGAAGAATTAGCCATGATAATTCTAAATTATATGGTTATAGAAGCCAACTATTATCTCAATGGAACAGAAATCCACCACCAGTTTTATTCCAAACCTCACCTGCCCCTGTTTTGGCCTCCTGCTGCTAAAACCTCTACTAAGAATAGATATAAGCCTATAAAGATTTCCTTAGGTATAGCAGGTGCCATGGAGATCAGATGTACTCTCCTTGATAATGGAGTTTTTCTCTATTAGTAGAGAGATATTCTATCCCACCCTAAACCTTCCTTAATTCATATTGAAATCATTAGGATTTAAATAATAAGAAAACTTTCTCAGAAATTGTAGTAGTATCTCTAACTTAGTGTGTACCCAATCCATTGTTAATCATTGACCAAAATTATATGAATTTCCATTTCTGTAATATGTTGTCATTAATTTGTAATATACAGAAGGACCTTGTCTGGTACACACAATTACTGGAGATTTGCTGAGAGCACTAGAGGGAACAGAAAATTGTTTGTATCCACGCCTAATATCTGTGTCTAGTGAAGGCCACTGTATCATCTATTATGAACGAGGAAGATTCAGCAATTTCAGCATTAATGGAAAACTTTTGGCCCAGATGGAAATTAATGATTCAACCAGGGTAATTTTCGTTTTGTATTTTAATAAAAGGCATTAACGTTAATTCAGTGTCACCTGAAAAAAATTACATCTGTAGAAAAAACTTTTCAGCTCCAACTAAGTTACACTTATTCTTAAAGACTATACCAAGATTTTGCTTGATACACAATGTTTCCTGGATATCTGTTCCTTAATCGTCTGATCATGCTTAAAACCTTAAATAGATTGACCTCCGGTGTCCTTTAATTATGGAAACTCAGAGGCATCAATGTGGGGGGGAGCTGGGGGGGCAAATAATGAAACCCATGCCAGCAAAATGCAAGTGATGACCCTTTTATATGCGTGTCATAATGTTCAATGTCATGAATACGTGCTCCTAAGGAACTAAACCTACCAGCAGCAACAGCAGCTCAGGGAGATTAAATGGATACATAACTCGAGCTGTTCATAGTGGGATATACTAATGCAAAAGCTGAATTAATTTGTGTAAACTTCAAGGCAAGCCTTCTTCATTTTTGTGTATAATAATAATAATAAAAACATTTTATTGCTCAGCATTCTGCACTTAAGGTTGGGCTTTATTACTATAAACAAAATGTGTTAAATAATGAAGTTCTATTATGGTTGCTTCTGCTTTTGATTTTCCTGTAGGCTATTCTTCTGAGCAGTGATGGGCAGAATCTAGTTACAGGTGGTGATAATGGAGTAGTAGAGGTATGGCAGGCTTGTGATTTCAAACAACTCTACATTTATCCTGGCTGTGATGCTGGCATTAGGGCGATGGACCTATCCCATGATCAGAGGTAAGCTGAAACCGAAAAAAATAAATAGCAATAAGGGGTGATATGCATTTAATATTTTCCTTAGCAAGTCTTCCCTTAGTTAACTAGTTAGCACAAGTGGATCATTTGAGTGTTAAAACATGAGTCAGTATCATTGGTCAGTAACCAATTCAAAGCACATGTACCCACAAAAAGATAATTTCAAAAATTTAGATAACATATTCTAAATTTAAATATTCTTGTAAAAGATCTCATGAGATTTTAAGAACTTGTAAATTTTGATACTTTAAAGAAGTATGCTATTTTAGGAGAGGTAATTTTGGGAGGGAGAGTATGCACCACAACAATTGAGTTCAGTTAAACAGCTAGATAGCTAAGATTTCTCCTGGCATGTTTTAGACTGTGCTTCCACTAACTTCAAAGAAAGCCGTAATATAATATATTGGATAATAATCAGTGGTGGGATTCAAATACCTGAATAACCGGTTCTCTTATTTGATACAAGCCCGGGCCTCTGATGCCTAGAATGGACTTCCAGAAGTGGCATCATGCACTTCCAGTGGGCCTTTCTAGGCTTGGGAGGCCTTCTCCAGGCCTCTCAGGCCTGGACTGGACTTCTGGAAGCCAGCCGGTTCTCCAAATTCAGGTAAATTTAGTTACCGGTTCTCCCGAAACTCCCACCACTGATAATAATCTTAAAACATGGACTGAAAACTTCTAATCCCTGTTCAGCCTTACTTCTTGTGGGGGTGAGCCAGTCATTAGGATTGCAGTGTAGATAAAATGGGAAATCCATATTGAGGAAAAAGTAATTGTTTTTGTAGGTGCTTATATTCATTTTTGTTGATTTTTTTACATTTAATCCAGTCCATCTGTATGTACTTTACACTTCTTTAGTAGAACACTGCTGAAAAAGTAGAAGCAGACATTTTCCAAAGAAAGCCCCAAATTTTAGTCATTTGTTATCTTACAGAATAATATGAATATCCTTAGCAGGATATTCCATTTTGCCTAGTATTTTCACATGACTGTTGACCTTCAAACTAGCTAAGCGTAGTTTAATATGAACAACAAATATATAGATATAGATATTTACAAGCCAGATCTCTGTTTCTGTTTCAGGACTCTAATTACCGGCATGGCATCTGGTAGCATTGTAGCTTTTAATATAGATTTTAATCGTTGGCATTATGAGCATCAGAATAGATATTAAACCAGAGTGAAGAACTGAAAGCAAAGATTACACTGAGAGCACAAGTGCTACTGAAAGGTATCTCTGGTGGAAAAAGAAATCTGCATTGACCTCCGTTGTACATTCCATTACACCCAGCAATAGCTGTACATTGTAGTCAGCAACCATTTTATTTTGTGTGTTTTTTCACAACTGAACACCAGCTGCTGCAGAAGCGAGCTTGTATCATGTAAATTATAATGACTTAATAGATGTTTTGGTAATTATTTCATATACTTTTGTTTACTGAGAAAAGGTAGAAGAACACATCACAAGAGACTTTTGAATATTCTGAGGAACTTGTGTCTGGCTATTATATGGTTTGGGCCATGACCTAGCATCCATTTCCCATTTTCCAGCCTCTTTTCAAGCTGATCAATTAAAAGAAAAAAAAACACCCTACGTTTGATACTTTGTACATCAGATGCACATCTTAACTTTAAAGGGATACTTTTGTAAAAGTAAAACCTTGTATAAAAAACAAAAACTGTTTCTTAATTTTATTGTGGAGTTACAACTTGCATGTACTTTAAGCCTGATGTCTTGAAACCACATCCACAAGTTGAACTGAAAGCTGCCCAAGGCCTAGCTTGTATTGAAAGGTTGAAACGGGGTGCAAGCTGCAATGTAGCCATGGCTACTGAAGCATGGTCTGCATATTTCAGACCACCCCTTCTAAATGCAGTTTTGCTCATTACATGAAGCATTTGGATATGAAGCCATTGTTTGCCATAGTTATGCATTTTAAAAAATAATTTTCCCTTAAAAATTAATAATGTGATAGACAGACAAGAGCATGGTTATGATGCTATGTTACAGCGCTTTTTGATTCCCACCAAAGCAGGATTGCTAGACTTCTAGATTCATCACATTTGGCATACTATACATTGCAGGGAGAGAGCAACTGACATTTTCTCTTAAATTCTTTGGAAATAAAGCTTGGTTAAAAGCAAACTTAGCTTCATTGGGGTTATTCTTTTGAATATTTTTAAAAGTCATATGTTTGACATACATTTTACATTAAAGGCACTCATATTTGACAGTACTGTAATAATGACTATCAAATAATTTTCTGCACATTTTCTGAATCATGTAACATACCCAGGGGTATATACACTTCATGTTTCTTCTTTGTATATTTGGTGACTGTATTGTCATAGATGTACATATTGTGTCGGTAGGGCTATGAGGCATGTAACAGGAATGTAATTTTCTCAGACTTTACACTCAATCACAGTCATTTATTTAAAAAAAATAAAACAAAACAAGATAATGGATTCTTTGTACTGGCACTTTGGCACCAGAAACATATTATTTATTGATGTGGTTCTAATTTGTTACTCACCTTGTATTAGTAAGTTTTAGCACTAAATACCTTCTTCACTGTTGTTTGTATTAATAAGATTCTGAAATCATGGGGAATCAATGTAATGATTAAGTTATTCATCATTGGTCTGTAAGCAATATCTTGAGTTTGTAGCTTAGAACTGGGAGAATACTGAACATCTGGAAGATAAGTTCATTTCATCTCAAGATCATGGTGAAATATTTTGGCTATATAAATTCCTTAAGCTATTGTAACCATGTTTTATTGCAAAAATGTAAAATATGCCAGATGTGCGTGAGTTGGAAATCAAAAAAGAAAAATAAAATATGCAAAGAATTCATGAATTGTTTCTTATTTTATCAAACCCTGAGTCAAAAATTCTTTCAAAATAAAAAATACATTTTATAATGATTTATAAACACTAGAAAGACGTAATTTTCTGTTGCAGTGCCTATTCACTCATATATTAATTTCCCAATCTTTTATGTTGTATGCTACATATTCATAATTAAGGGTATAATAGTAATGATATTCATCTGGATGACAGGCTAGGAAAAGCTCCTTTTGCATTTCTGCTTTAAAAAAAATCAGGGAGAAATTGCCACTGCTAATCAGGGATTCAAATGGATAATTTTTGGCAACATAAATAAACTGACCCAGATACAGGTTTCCTATGAAACTAACATAATTCAAAGTCACATTTCTCATTTGGGAAGTATTTGGTGACAAGAAGGCAATTTATTTTCAACAATTACTGAACATCAATATTTCTATATGAACAGAAATGTTAACACAGTGCTTCCATTCTTTTTACTAGTTCACAGCAAAATCTATTAATTACGCTTTTCTTATGGTAGTCTGAGGAGTATAGAGAGAACAATGGATATCATATACCAGAAGTTTTTGCCTTAAGATACCTTAAAATTTCTGCAATATCAAAGAAGCGTATTATATCACTACAATGTTTCAATTTGTTGGAGGAACATGAATATTATCAAACTTTTAAACTTGTAAAACAAAACACCTACACCAGGGGTTCTCAACCTTGGCAACTTTAAGACTTGTGGACTTCAACTTCCAGAATTCCTCAGCCAGCTTTGCTGGCTGAGGAATTCTGGGAGTTGAAGTCCACAAGTCTTAAAGTTGCCAAGGTTGAGAACCCCTGACCTACACAGTAGTTGACAGTATAAGCTTACCTTACCTCCAAAGCTAAGCAGAATCAGACTGCATTCGTATTTAAATAAACTAGTGATTTGGGAAGGGAAAAAAACCAGAAGTCATTGGCAAAGCATTTCCACCCTACCACCAAGAAAACTATCTTTTTTCCTTTATTTTTTTCCACATTCCCTTCTGCATTTTCTTCTCCAAAGTACAGTACCTTCCTTGCAAGAGAAGCAGAGAGACCTCCACCTTGTGGCAGACTGATTTTAATTAGGCCCAGTGTATCAAAGTACCTATTATAGAAGCCTATTATACAGGATCTTACAGTTGTAACATTGTACATAAAACATTCTGTAAAATTACAAATGCTGCATGTGAAAAGTTACTATGGAGGCTGCTTGTTATACACTGTATCAGTCTGTTGATGTTTGAAGCAAACTCTTACACTACAGAAATAATTATACTGTAAACTCACTACCTTCAAGAGACATTTCTCCTATAAGAAGACACATACGTAACTCATACATATAGCATATAACTGAATTTCTTAATAGTTTATATTGTTAATTAATAGTTAATTTATAAAAACAAATAGCAAAAATGTTATGGTCAATAATCTTACCTGAAATGCCAAATTCCTGCTTATGTATAGGAATGCACTATAGATTATTTGCTATATCTTTACAGACTGCCATTGACCAACCACAGGTTGGAGGCCACAATGCTAATCACTATCCATACCATTGTTAAGAGTAGTGTATGATCAAATCAGTCCCTAGTAAGTTGAACGCATCTACTCAGATTATGTTGGGAAAAACAATATTTCAATAAACTTGTGTAAAGGATGAACAGTGTTCAATATAGTTCAATACATGCTAGTATTAGGTAATCACTGCTCGGAAAAATCCATGATATGAAAAAGAGCAGTAATAGGCACATTATAAATTTAAAATGTTCTATTGATGTCCACAAAATTCACAAAATTTCTTACATGGAAGGCACGAGCCAAATGGAATATGCCCAATCAGAAAATATATATTTACCGCAAGAGAAATTGCTTCCCCTATCACTTCTTCCCCACACCAATACCTCATTGTTACTTTTTTTTCTTAGCAGATGAATACACTTTCAAGCAAGTTCTTCTCTGGGAAAAGGTCCAAGCATAGTAAAAGTTGGGGAGCTCTGCATTCCCCATCCAGCAACCTTCTCCAATGAGAGAAGTTTGCTCTGCTCTTTTTTCTTACTACTGTCAAAGCCAAATAAATCCCATTTTGTTGCTTTTAGCTTCCCTTGCTGCTGTTCTTTAGTATTTAGCAATTCTATCTTTCTGCAGGTATTACTTCCTTGCTCGTATTTCTCTTCAGCAATTATATCCATCTTCCATTTCCTAGGTCTCTCTCTCTCTCTCCCTCCCTCCCTCCTTCCTTCCCTCCCTCCCTCCCCCCCTCTCTCTCTCTCTTAACTGGAACTGTATTTGTATTTCCTGCCTCTTACTTTTCTGATATTCCCAACACACATGCCTTCTATTTGTTTTGAATGGGTTCTTAGTTAATACTTCTCTAACATAGGTGAAATAGGATCTCTTCAAATCTAGTATGCATTTATGTCTATAATTCCAAATTCCCTTTCTATAATAACTTGAGCTAAACAAAATGACATAGTGGCTTCTTCCCAAGCTTTTTATATCTTTAACCAGCTGTTCCCTATTGGATAGTATCAGAACAAGGAGAGCTTATTCGCTTCCTCTTCAATTTTCAGTCTTAGTTTCTTACCCAAAAAATGGCTGGGCAATTAACATATCCTTTTATTACTCCCCCTCCGCCCTCCGAAAGTTCTGTAGTCAGGTTCCTCAAAGTGTTATCTAAAAATTCTGCTTGATTAGACAACTTATACTCGATAATATAACTAAGACATGAGAAAAAGAAAACCAAATACATTCTCTCTTGTACTTATGTTCAGATTCCTCAATCTCTGGACAAATTTCCTTTACATACAATATAATGCCACGTCTCCCATTATATATGACCTATTCCTTTTGAATAAGTTATAACCTTCAGTCTTTGAATTTCAAACCTAAATTTCATTCCACCAGGTTTCAGTAATGTACATCAAAATAGATTTGTCTTTCTAAATTAAGATATATGGTGCTTCCTTTAAAAAAAAGCATCCCATGCATTTCTGTAGAGGCACAGCAAATTTTGAGTCATATAACTTAATCTCTTCCCTATATTTACATGATCATTATTTGTAGCCTTCACATCCTATGTATCACTCCCAGTCTAGTTTTTCAGCATTGGTATCACATTTTTGTGATCTCTCTTCTCCCTCCATCACAGCACTCAAACTGGTCAGGATTGCAAAGAGCTTTCCAAATATACTTTTCCCAGTTTTTGTAAATTATGCCTCATCTCTTGCCAGGTATTCCTCCTCATCATGAAAATCCATGTCATGTTCAAAGAATACTAAGTGTTCCCTTTAGCACCATCGAGCATCTAGTTGTTCACTTCCAATATTCCTACTCTATGAAATTCAGTAAGAAGGAATAAAGAAAAACCCACCTAGCCCTTCAATGCTTCCATTCTTCTATCCAGGGCTTCATGGCCCCTTGCTATGCCTTCAAGACTATGTCTGGCTCCATCATTTGTTCTCAAATAGATGATAAAAAAGGATATTTGTCAATAGGTTTTAAAAGAGTTGAGAATCTTTTTCTGATCAATACTGTGAGGATGAAGGAACCATTACTTCTTCTGGGCAGAAGTAGCAATCTTCTCTTTCAAGAGTCTGCATTCTCTTTTTTTTAGTTTCCTGGGCTTGTGATTTCTGTTTTTTATCCAAGGTCCACATTGTCAACAGGGAGACTCTGAAGGCTTCTCTGAAGCTATAAGGATGAAGTTCCTTCTTGACAGGGTTGAACCTTTGTGTCACATTTCCTCCTCTTGGTTGGCTTGTAACTGGTCAACTTCTAACTTTTAGGTTGTTTCCTAGTATTGGTTTCCATCCTCATATATTTCCTTTGACCAATTTTAGAATTTTTCATCTTGTCTAGTAATTTTGATGATGGACAGATTCATTTCTGTGAGCATTTTATCAATGGACATCACCTCCAGCACACAAGTTAGTCTGATAATAAATGATGTTGCATACACATGAAGTTCATCAATGTGAAGCAAAATGGACATTATAGTTAAACCACATTTAGAAGGCTACAGCCATAAATCTGAAGTGTTCTTGTGTAATTCTATTCAGCACACAAACATAAGCAAATAAAAGTATGATTTTAGATTATTCCCTCTGTATAGCCCAATTAAGTGTTGTAGCAATTTAAATCTGTCAGAATACACTGAGAAAAAAAAATCCATTTGTAAAATAAAATAAATAAATACAAATGTTCATTGAAGCTACTCTAATTAGTGTTTGAAGCAATGAACCAAGGTCTCAAACATTCTAATCAACTCTCACCACAGTTGCACTGTCAGTTGTGTTCCCTAACAACACATGTGATATTTATGAAGTGATTTGGCTGTTAATTCTAGACAGCCAATCCATAGAATCCTCTATGGAAAGTCTGCATACTGAAAATGTACACATCATTTTTACGCATTCTATATGATAGATAGGCAAAGTAGAATGCATCTTCATAACAAGCAAACATTCCCTATTTGCATCATAAATCTAGTTACAGTCCACTGAACAATGCATAGTGTAGCTTTTTAACTTAATGAAAGATTCAGCTCTCTTCCAAAATACATAATTACTGCAGGAATAACTCCTGTTTTAAATATCAAATACTTAGCTTTGTAATGTTTTACCATAAGTAAGTGGAGATTCTACCTCAGCTTTTTGCAAAGTTTGCTTGTAAAATATTAGATGACAAATTCCAGATAGGCTTGTAATGTAGGAGATGATGTATGAAGCTATGCATATGAGGATTCTGTTACAACTATTGATATGGCAACCTCTCCACACCCTTTCTATAGTAAATGTTTGTACAGGAGAAATTCTCTCTTTCTCTCCCTCTCCCTATCCCTCCCTTCCCGCGTGTGTGTGTGTGTGTGTGTGTGTGTGTGTGTGTGTGTGTGTGTATGAGTATGAGTAATGTTCGTGGGTGAGGCTCTTGCATGAGGAGAGAAAGAAGCAATTTCATGTGCTACATATACCATCCTTCCTTTGCAATCTCTTGGAAATGATCTGTAGATTCTTTTGATGAGGATAGAAATGAATTCAAAAAATGAATTGTGAAGCTAGCAGATGGTAAAGTGTGTTATAAATTTATCTGATCCTGATTACATATTGCAAATTCAGTTGAGGTCAACTAGATGATGCAAAAATTATTTATTTTGTAGGCGAAAAAGGAAAATAAATCCAAGTTACAAGATGTAATTATTTTAATATTAGTTATTTCATTTGGATTCATGTTAATCAGCCTTCTGAATGCCATGCCTTCAGGGCAGACATTTATAAAGTTGGACCCTTCTCACTTCCTTAGAATTCCAAAGAAACAGTGAACTATTGTAATGGAAAATGGATCTGAAGAGGAATGGCTGGGAATGTCTGCAATAGGACAACAGCTTCCCAGAGAGGAGACAGCACGTTCCAATGAGGAGTCCAAAGCAAGAGACTGCACATCTGAACTGGGTGGGGACGGAGGATAAGGTTCAGGGTAGCCACACCCTAGAATTTCCCAGGGCATATCTAGTAGGTTAAAAGGTTGTAGCTTTAATCTAGCAAGATTCCATTAGGTATAAGCAAATAAAGAACTAGACTTGATTGGATCTCATTGCGTCACATTTGAGCTTGACAACTTTGAGTCTGACAATTATTGTCCATCTCTCCTGGAAGATGGTGGATTCCAAAGTACCCATCATTGATACTGAATTAGGTCAAAAGTTGGCAGCTGAAAATATATGATTAAAGCCCTGCATCCTTTTTAATGTGATGATGCACATCACATTAAAGAGACAGAGCTTCAACTGCAGGTTCGTGGTCAGCAACTTGATTTTATAGATCCATCCTTCCCAGATTCCTCTGCAAATAAATTGAGCCGTGCATTTTATTATATTAGAAAGATGATAAATAAAGCACTGATTATGACCAGAAACAACTATAAAAGTATTAAAATTTAACAATGTATTTGTGCTAGAAATTTCATGACCTCTCCAAACTCATTAAACCATTCTGTTTAATATTTAAATTAAAACTGAATACACTCTTCAGGCTTTAACATTCAGAATATAGGGAACTGAACTCATTAACACTATTCACAGATTTAACTGAGCACATTCATAAAAACTATGACAGGCAAGTATTTTACTTGCTAATTGCTGGGTGGTTATGATTATAAATGGGCTTGAAGAGTAATCTTTCAAAAAAAAGGGGAGAGGAAACACTATACCCATATTCCTTTAACCACTCTGCCTTGCAAATATTTAAGCTGTCTCTTTCATGAGTTTGCCGATTGCTCCAGGAACAACAGCCAAGTAAAAAGCTGCAGAGAAAATATATTTCAGAATTAGTTTCAAAGTAGAAAGCTTAAGAGAAAACACTAAATATGTAAAAGAAAATGTTATAAAAGTGAATCAGAAAAAATATTGCAGTATGTTCCATATACTGCTGTTTTCTGGCCCAATATAATTTTCTGAACTATTTATGGTTGGAATCCTATGTTCATTCAGCTGAAGATAAATTGAACTGAAGTTAGTAATTCTGAGTTAAATTTACTCAGGCTTATTTATCAGTAAGAGTTTTTAGAATTGGATTTTGAAATACAAAATAAATGAAATTATGTATAGTATTAAGAAAAACTGCTAATAGCAAGTTTGCTTATGGTATTTTCAAAATTCTGCCCTTTCTTCAAAGATATCAGATTAAGTTCAGTGTTTTCCAGCTTCCCTTTTTATCCAGCACAATACAATGTCCTAATGAAGAAGATAAGCATGAGAATATATGTGACTGTCCCAAGGTTAGCTGATGAACACAACAGCTAAACAAGCCTGACACAAACCAGGCAGTCTGTATGTCAAGTGGTAATGAAGAATGAAGAATTTGAACTCCATATATTGCTACCTGAAGAAGCAAGGGTTGGGATGGGAAATGGTGGATTGAAAGGCAAATGGCTAAAATGGTACAGTCCTGTTTGTCAAGCATTGTATTTAACAGCAGGGAAAAATTATAAAGGATTGTAAACCCATTAATGAAGTCCACAGTGTGGTACATTCAGAAATACTATTCACAGTTCTGGATCTCCAATCTCAAAATATAATACTTCTGTGGTATCCCTGATCTGATCTTCTACATATGGTTTGGAATTGTAGGTTCCACATTGTAGCTTCCAAAATTCCTAGCCCTTTGAAGAAGACAAGGTAAGTCTTAGAATTACAATAAGGATCACTAATTAAGTTGATTGGCAGGAGAGTTGAAGCAGTTATAAAAAATCACAGATTTTCATCATACATTTCTTTATTTATTACCAAATTTATTAATTAGGGCCAGAATCACAAATGAGATAAAGGAGACTTTTACACATTTTAGAAGAAATATCAGACATTGTTATGAGCCATAACAATGAAACAGAACAGTTTTAGAGACTGTATGCAATTGAATATTCATAGCTTAGGTACAGAATTGGGAAGTCCTGTTGTCTTAATGCTTTCCTTGTTGGCTTCCCCAAAACTAGGTTGTAAATCCAACACTGAATTTGATCTTTGATCTGGCCCTAGTAGTAATATCTTTGAAAATATATTAATATATGTTACTCATGTAGATGTATTGATGAATTTGTTACTGAAACCTGTGCTGCTACAGACTGTTACTGAAACCTATTACTGTGCTACTGCAGACAAATGACTCTGACCTGCTTATATAGTCTAATATCAACAAACAAAAAACTCTGTCTCCCCATTAACAACTAACAATATCCCTAACTATTAAATAATTCCATGTTTTAATTCCATGTTCCTCTTAACCCAGGAAAAATATTCTTATAATTAACCCTTCAGTCATCAAATTCTCAGTGAAAAACTTCCCAAAAGGGATGGGAATAATCTCATGTCAGAGGCTGTTCCAAAGGAAGGGAGCCCTAACTGAAAATACTTGTGTCACGACCCTTTTCCAATTACATCTCCCAGTGGGTGAAATTCTTAATATGCTGTCTCTGCTAGTATATACCAGGTTGCAGTTTCTACCTGAAGTTCCCAAGATATAGAGAGCAATGCATAAAATAATCCATTAGAAACAAATTGGCAACCAATGGAACAAAAGTATTGTGTAATTGTAGCATTTCACACTCCTTATAAAGCATGTGGCTTTATTTTGTATCAGTCGAGGCCTCAAGAGCAATAGAATAACTTATAGTAGACCAGCATGAGACTTAGATGAGATGGAGTGATAAAGTTATGTTTGAATCATCTATAAGCAGTTGACACCTGAATCAACTACTCCTCCATCTTTAGTGGAATTATTGAGCTGGTTTTTCCCCCATCCAGATCCCAACATAGAAGCTAAGCCACATTACAAATCTTTCCAAATACTCAGGAGATCTGAATAATGCCACAAGATAATATCAAAACAGGGACATTATGTCAAAAATCTATAAATGAAAATTGTATCTATTAATCAGTGGAACAACCAGAAGCTGTGAATGCTCCAACTCTGGAAGTTTTTAAGAAGAGACTGGACAACTATTTGTCTGAAATGGTATAGGTTTTCTTGCCGGAGTTAGGAGATTGGACTAGATGACCTCCAGGATCCCTTCCAACATTATTATTATTATTATTATTATTATTATTATTATTATTATTATTATTATTATTATTATTGTTATTGTTATTGTTGTTGTTGTTGTTGTTGTTGTTGTTGTTGTTGTTGTTATTTCTCTAGATCTATAGCTATCTGTACATCTATATATCTATATCTGTATATTTATATTCTATATACAGATGTAGACATAGACATAGCTAGATATAGATCTCAAGATAATATCAAAGGGTGGCTAAACTCATGCTAGAAAGCTGCAAGAGGAATAATCTAATATGCATGAGAACTTTTTGTTTTTGTTAAATGTTAATTTATTTTAAAGCAGAAACTAGCCACAAGAGAGCTTTTGTAATATAAAGTTTGTCTACATAAAGCGTTTCTGATATACAATGGTGTACAAATTCAAAGTAGAGAAGATATGGAACTGTTACCTCAATCACATAAGAAAATCAGAAATGTCTATATCATCATTGTAATAGCAGCTGTCATATAATTAGGCTTGACAGATTATAATTTCATGGAAATATTACAACAGCAATACTCTCATCAATCTCCTACATTTGTGCTACACTCTTGAGGCTATTTACCCATTGCTAATGCAACTAAATTCACTGAATCTAATCCAGTATAGCATTGTGGTCTTAATACATCATCAACAAGCAATAATTCATCAACATTAAACAATATGGCTAGACTCATACAACTTACCTTTTATTAAATGAACCCAGCTAGCAAGCTCTTGGTAGATTCAGCAGGATGAGAACCTTTTATTAGTTATAGCTTTGGAAAAACAATTTGGCTCTTCCATTTGAGAATTACCTCAGGCGCTCACTAAAGCAAATTCTTTGTCTGACAGCAAAGCCACATAATACAGCCTATTTCTAACTCCAAATTTATAAGAGCACAGGGCATAACACCAGTCACCAGAGGCATTCATAAGGCTTCCTTCCTAACATAACAAACCATCAATATTTGCACAGCCAAAAGGTCCTCTGCTGAAGGCACAATTTTGCCATTCCCTGTGGTCCAAGAGCTCTAATGCCAGTCGTGGCAGAGTTTGCTTGGGGAGAAAAGTGGCAATAGATATTGAGGCATGACAGACTTCAGAGGCAATTTTATTCTGTTGATGTATGAATTTAATAAAGGTTTTCATTTAGAAGCCTGAGTAAAAGGAAACCTCGCTTCAGCTTTTCCCTCTCATCTGCCCCCTGTTCTGTATTTATTTTGACCGTGCAAAGCATTTGAAAAAGATGCTTCATAATATGCAGCAAGATGACTAAATCACTTTCTTTGAGTCATTAAAGCAGAAGCATCTTTTTTTCAAGGCTCGCATAGCTGTTTCAGAAGCTGGGTGTTAAGTGATAGCTTACAGATATGTTTGTGGAATTCCTCTTCTACATTTCTTTCCTGCTCTTTTCTTGGATTATTTTATCACAATATGAGGTGATATCACACTGCTGCCAAAAAAGAATAGAGGCACAGCTCTATACTATGCTAGACAACCCATGACTGTCGAGTCATCATTTCAGAGATATTTCCTTACTAAAGAAAGATAAGAGAAACAGAATAATCCCAGGCAGGCAAAGAATCAGGAGTGAACATACCTTCAACTTCCTTTAGGCTTCCCCATTAAGTTTCCATGTGCTAATCCTTCCTTCCTTCCTTCCTTCCTTCCTTCCTTCCTTCCTTCCTTCCTTCCTTCCTTCCTTCCTTCCTTCCTTTCCTTCTTGAGATGACAGGAATCTTAGGAAAGGACAAGCATAGGAAGATCTGTCCTGGAACTAAAGTGGATGTGGAATCTCATGTTCCCAATGAAACATCCAACCATGAAAGAAAAAAAAAACAATTACATTCTATTCTAAAAATTAATTATAAAGATAAAGCAATGTAAAACAGTAGAAGATGCTGAGATTTATAAAAAAATATTTTCATCATATTTTTTCTTATGGTAAGTTTTATCTTCTTATTGTTGGAGACCTAATATAAATTACTTCTAAAAAACTGTTATAAATTTCAACTGGTGGAGTTACACATTTTCTGTTTGCAAACGATTGTTAACTAGAGATAGGCAACATGTTTTATGTCAGAGGAGGGCCATAATTTCTAATATTACAAATGTTTCAACATTGGAATTGCACAATTGTTCTGTGACTTCTGATTGGTTGCTTTTTAAAAAGCAAAATTCTTTTTTTCCCCCCTCCCAGACAAGCCAATACAACTGCCAAAATCAGTCATGCCTTTGTATTAGACTAGGTGATCTGGAAAAGGAGTGTTGGGAGGGGAAGCAGTTAAGTATATGGCCAGTTAAAGATGAATTAAATATTTATTTATTTATCTATTTATTTATTAAATTAATATGCTACTCATCTTGCCAAGAGGTGACTTCCTACAATGTTGCATGTATTTTATATCATAGTATCCTGAGTTTTGATCCAAAGTTGCTTTTTCAAAAGACAACTGGACTTTGTTTTTTCTTGAAGACATTTCACTTTTCATCCAAGAAGCTTCTTCAGTTCCGAAGTTGGGACAACCATGACCTGGCTTAGTGGTCCCCAACCTTTGCGGCTTGGCAGTCTGGCTGCAGGTGGGAGAGGGGAACCGGGCCATACAAGCAGCAGGCCAATGTGCAAACATGTGCACACAGCTCAACTCACACACATGGTGGGCTGGCACGCATGCACGTGTAACTTGACTAGTTAAGTTGTATGCACATGTGCCTGCCACTCATGCGAGACAAGCTGCATGGGCATGTGTGTGCACTGGGCCGCCGCTCATGCTACTCGCATGCCCAGTTGTAAAGAGGTCACAGCCTGGTAGTGGGCCACGGCCTGGGAGTTGAGGACCCATGACCTGGATGATTAAGAATCTCCATAGACATATCCTGAGTTTTGATTTTTTTAAAATCACAAAATTAACATGAGATGACAACATGAAAAGAAAAATGGCTTTTGCTTTAAGTGCAAAACAAAATTCAAACAGTTCTGCTAAAGTAGCCATTCAAGTATCAGATGTAATTTTCTGTATTCCAAATGCCATCTGCATAATGATTCTCTCTCATGTTAAACTAATGCCAGTTGTAGTTAGCAAAGGATTATCTTCTTGTTTCCAGGGATATGTTCACAGTATTTAATCAGTTAAAAAATATTCTAACATTCAAATGCCCTGTCTGAAGCTTTCGCCCTCCAAATTGACATTGTCCTGAATGATGGCGTTAACATCACTTGACAGATTCCCAGGAGCCATTAATTTAAACTTTCAGTTTTGTCTCATGGCCTGTTAATTTTATTATGGCTTCAGGACCAAGGGGAAGAGAAGAAATATTGTTCCTCATTGTGTATTTTCCCCTTCTAAATAAAAGAGGTAATTTGCAAGTTTTCACCAATTTCAATATAGTTGCTTTCTTGATTTACACAAATCCTTTTAAAAGTGAGTAAAATGAAATTAGATCTGTATTTATACATTTTTGCACTACTTCAGGATTTATTTTTGAAAGTTGGTAAACTCTTCTTTCAATTTATATTGAATAAGTAGGCCCAGCTGAATAAATGCATTGGGGGCAAAAGTCGAAGTTCCTTTGTATGTTTAAAATTATAAGGAAAATAACATGAGAGTAAACAGAATAAACTTTAGGAATAAGGCAGCCATTTATAAAGACTTATAAAATATGTTTCTGATCAAAGATTCCCAAAGTCAATTTTTGGTGCTACATATTTTCCTTAGTTATATAGTATATTTACAGATGACTATGTAAGGAAAACTTATGGTGATGGCAGAGATGTGTTCTTTGGGCATATGAATGGATGACTTGCAATAAATTTCTTTCTATCTGGATCTGAAAGTTGATATATTATAGGCCAAGATTGTTTGAGATGGAAAAAAGATTGAATGACTGCATATTTATCTTAAACTTTACTCTTATCAGTTCATCAGTTCATAAGAAAACATCCACAATATAATACAATGCTACAATAACAACAGTCATATTTTTTTCTGATACATTGGGACCCAACCACATAGGGCTCTATGGGTTAAAACCAACATTTGGAAACCTATAGAAATGAAGAGTTTGCAGAAGAAGTGTAATATGTTGAGTGATGCCTTTTAAATCAAGTGCAACGTCATAAAATCATAGGGCTAGAAAGGACCTTAGAAGTTTTCTAGTCTAACACCCTGTCCAAAGCACGAGTCCTTATTCCATGCCGAACAAATGGTTGTCCAATCTTTTCTTGAAACCCTTCAGTGAAAGAGCACCCACGACTTCGGGAGGCAAACTGTTCCACTGATTAATTGTTCTCACGGTCAAGAAAATTTTCCTTAGTTCCAGTTTGGATCTCTCTTTAACAAGTTCTGCCCATTGCTTCTTGTCCTTCCCTTGGGTCCTTTGGAGAACAAATTGACCCGCTTTTCCCTGAGACAGCCCTTCAAATATTAAAATGGCTATCATGTCTCCCCTGAGCTTTTTCTTCATTAGGCTAAATATACCTACTTCCCTTAGATGTTCCAAACAGTTTAGCCTCCAGACCTCTTATTAACTTTGTTGCTCTTTTCTATACTCTTTCTAGGGCCTCAGCATCCTTTGTGTATCATGGTGACCAAAACTGGATGCAGTACTTCCAAGTGTGGCCTCACCAGCTCAGGGTAGAGCAGTATTAATAATATAATGTAGTATAAAGTTTAACCTATGAGTGATCTTTAAAGGCTGCCAATATAAAATACACCACAGTAGTCAATTGTTTGGTGAGAAAGCCTGATTTTTAAACCCATTCAAGCCCAGCCTACCTTACAGCCTACTTAAATAAGCAAAGATTGAACCAAAGCTCATTACAAGGAGTTCTATAACTGTTGCATCAGAGAACATGACCCATATTAATCCAGTCTCTTTGCAATGTGGAATAAATAGAATAATCTGTAAAAACAAAAAACCTGGATACACTGAACCAGACAGAGGAAGTAGTTATTTATAGACCATACTATTTAAGACTTTCTGAAAAGAACCAGGAGCAAAGCTTATAAATAGTGGAAATAAAAAAAATGATCTAGGAACCAAATCTATCAAAGTGTAAGACCCAAAATAATTGACTGTAAAAGGACATTTTTACAAGAACTTAATAGCACATATAAAGCTTTAAAATGCATGCTTTTACCTTTCATTCAAGCACAGACAGGTCTATCAGTTCTGTACTTCAATGCTACATTCTTTTCATGAATAATACTATTGATGGTATGAGCTTCTTCCCTCAAACATGTCTTCCTTTTCTTTTATCTTCTGAATCTATAATTGAAGCTAAAGATATTCCTGTGGGCAAGATAGTCTGCACCTATTTCAAGTTAATATTTTGGGGCACTTGGACCTAAAGTGTGTTATCCAAGGTAGCCTTTTCAAGTTACATTGGGACCTAGGACCTCTGGAATTAATTGTATCCATCTAGTTAGAAATCCTCTCCTGTTCATCCTTTTCATCCAGGGAGAAATTATGGCCAGCTTATGACAGATATTACCTGACCATATTATGTAATTTATAAAATAGACATCAGAAAGAAATTTGGAAATTGCTGCAGTTTTCAATAGTTTTCAAGAACAATGCCATAGGGAACATGCTGCAATCTAAAAATGAGGTGTTTCAGACATGGACCACTGCATCCATATGATCCATCTTCTGCAGATGCAGTTAGTCTTCCATCAACTCCCTGTCATTGCCACCAGTTTTCTTTGTATTTTCATATATTAGTCAAGTTGGAAAAGGATGTGTCACTTTTTAAAGGTTTCTGTCTCACAAATTCTATACAGAGAGCTCAGCAACTTCTTAGCCATTACCTGCCACTGAAACTTCTGTCAGCCATTAACAAACAAGCCATTTGTCAGAAAACACGTATAATAGAAATAGATGGCAAGTTTTTTGAGTAGACTTTTGAGAATTTGATGGTTATTATGAGCTGTGGTGGCACAGTGCTTAGAATGCAGTAACTGCAGGCTACTTCTGCTGACTGCCAACTGCCAGCAAATCGGCAATTCGAGTCTTACTGGCTTGAATTGACTGAGCATTCCATCCTTCCAAGGACAGTAAAATTGATTTTGGGGGCAATATGCTGTCTCAGTAAACTGCTTAGAAAGGGCTGTAAAGCACTGTTAAGCAGTATATAAGTCTAAGTGCTATTACTATTATTAAAAGCCCACATGCTTCCCAGAGCTAAAATAATTGAAATGACTTAATATATATTATCAGTATAGTGAAAATGATGAGAGCTATGCCAGAAATTCAACCATACAGGACAGGTTCATCAGAGGAGCCAGACAAAGAATGTCTTTCCCATAAACAATATGGTGAAACTGTAATTTATAGAAAACCATACTGGATTGGACATCGCCCTGGTCAACAAAGATTGTACTAGATATTGGAATTTCTAGTGACCAATGGGCGAAGAGACTCAGCTATTGGCTGAGCAACCAGGGCCAGAAGCGCTGGACTTTTGGAAGAAAAGTTTGTGCATTGGAAGATCAGCAAGAAACAGCATTTGCCTGCAAGGAGGAATTGGTGAGACTACAAAACGAAGTAATAGAAAATGTTCTGAAACTTTAGAATTCATACAAAGAAATACCTGCTACATAACACTCCACACTTAACAATAGTTGACAATAAAGATAAGACAGTCAGGACAATGGATGTGGCAGTACCTGGAGACAGCAGAAGAGAAGACAAAGAATATCACAAAATACAAAGACCTGTAAATGGAAGTATGACATTTGGCAAAAGAAAGATACACAGTTTGCATTGCAATGGCACAATACACATTTTGTCACTTATCTCTTGTCTTGTATCTTACTCCATAGATATTTAGGCTATCATGAACAATGACCAGGAAAATGTCTTTAGTAAACACTTGTGAGGTACACACACACACACACACACACACACGCATGCATGCATGCATGCATACACACACACACACACACACACACACACACACACACACACATATATATATTTCATTGGAAAGTCTGGAGATGCAGAGAGACAGTATACTGTATTAGCATTAAATTCCTGTTAACAAGGGACCAGAATCTCTGCACTGCATGCTAGTGCAAAGCATGCAAGGGTACTTCAAATTCCCACAATTATCCTAGTCTTTCCCAAACAATCTTTGTATCACTCTTATAGCTCCCTTTGTCTCCAAAGGCATCTAAACAGGTCTTTAGCTTTTATCCAGAGAACATAAAGCCTTTTAAGAAAGTCCATCCATCTCTTATTTCTTGTGACACCAGCACATTAGGGCTGCCTGTGTCCAAGAGAACTATATTAAAATGGTTGTCTTCCTGCATTTTTCATGCTGCTCCCTGTAGAATTGTCACTTGAGGGTCAAATTGGAACTCATTCAACCAGAGCTGCAGTAGTGACAGCATCCAGAGTCAGGTCAGTTTTACTCCAGAGGTTTTCAAGGCAGACATTTAGAGTTTAAGATACAGTCTTACTAATCTGCATTCCTTATACTATGTATTACTGCAGTATTCTTAATTTAGCTCTGTTCTGACAGAACATTAATCTATTCTATTTAAATTTATCCATACCACAATTATATTTTGAGTAGACATGTCCATCGCTTACAGCTGCAATCTTATATGCATTCAGTCAGAAGAAATTCTATTTAATTCAATAGGACATATTGTCTTGTTAGTATAGAATTGATGCTTTAATTGACTTATTGCTAATAGTGAACCTAAGATTTAAGACTGAACTGAATAGTTGGACAAAATTGCAGTTTACTAACTACATAATTCACTTAATAGTGCTGTGGTAAATGTTGTGATGGAGTTTTCTTCTCGCTGTAACAGTTAAAAATATTTATTTTAACTTATTATTTAAACCAGGACTAGTAGACAAGAAATAGAATAATGCTTTCCAATTTTCTAATGCTTTCTCCTCAAGAATTAAACCGAAATTACAGTTTTACAATTGAAAAGGCTTGCTTCAGAATATGAAAGATTAAGAGTCAGAGCTCTCCATGGCCAGAGGAAAATGCCTACTGAGTTTCATTTAAAATTTCTATTTGTATGGAAAGAGACATATCTGAAAGACTTGGTTAATTCAGAGAGTCAGTAGTTAACAATGTCGCTTTAAGGACATATAGCTTCAGAGAAGAGATCTCAAAAGTTGCAAGGGAAGACACTGTTTACTTTGAACTATTTATTTAGTTGATGTAGCAACAAGTCACCATCAATGCTTATATATCAGCAACAGGATAGTATATCTATCTAACATGAGGCAATTCCAATTTTAATTTCATATAATATTATGCTGGTCTAGATAGTGTTGGAAATCAATAGAAAATACTAACATGGAATAAGAAAATACTATTGCTGTGGTCTTCATCACCTCAAATATCACTTAGTGACCTTATGCAAAAATTGTGCTTCAAGAAAGACTGAGTAATCTTTATTACCTTTTATAAGAAGGATTGAAACAGGGTTTACATGGAAAGAATAACTGAGAAAAGAAAAGGCTGGGACAGAGGTACAATTCCCTTCTCCTCCATGAGCCTCTAGTCACTGGATCGGTGTATTTCTTACAGTGTTCCCACGTAAACTTGTATAATGCACACATAGCAATGAAATAATAATAATCATTATTAACACCAGCTAAACAACTAATAGTTGTACTTAGTACTTTGTTGTTGATTTTTTAATTATTAGTTTTATGATTGTCTCTTTTATTGTATGCCACCCAGTCACAGAGCTATGGTTTCACTGGTTAAAATATACCCATTATAAATATGATAAATAAACAAATGAACACCTTTACAATGCAATAGTATCCAGCATTTTCTCCTCGCTCAGTAATGATATTTCCATTTCTTCCCTCAAAAGAGATTTAAATATGTAAATCATCATAAAATACCTTTTTAAATCACTTGAAACATTTTTTTTCAAAAAAGTGAGAATTAGAGGAAAGTAATTCAGCCAGTTGGCAATTATGGCTACATGTTAAACATCCCTGTTCTTTGCTGTCAATAGTAGGCAAATCTACTGCTTGATCATATGATAGTTGGGGTTTTCATTTAGAAATTATTTCTGTTTCAGTGGAATTCACAACATGGACTCCATTTATTCAGTGGGGCAATGAAATTATTCCTGTGGGAAAGAGGGTTTTTTTCCTCTATAAAGCAGAGATTTGCTCCTTCCCAAGCCCTCAAAATTAAGGTCATCTGAATTATGCCAAAGACTTACATTGTAATATATGTATTGGATTTTAAGACATATTTTCTAAAAAAGCCTCTAATAGGAATTTAAATCAAGCATCAGCATGCTCAAAAACTCAATATTACAAATTTTATTGGTTAAAATATACCCATTATTATAAGTTTGACTTTACATTCCATCTGTAGATTTTAAATAATACTTGATTACAAGTTTTTTTTTTGTTGAAAGTTTTAAGATAGATTTATGTCAGGGCCTTTATAGATTTATGTCAGGGCCTTTATTTCACAAATTAAAAGGCAACTGCAGCTCTTATATCTGGATCTCTAATTTTTGTCCAGTTGACACATTTGGGGTGTGCAATTTTGACTGCCTAGGTTATTATCAATCCAGTAAGTAATGGTATGGTCAGAAACAAAACAAAAACCCAGAGCCCCAGGAAGTCTGCAGAATGCCTGCAGACCCCATGATACTCATATGTATCACATTCAGCATTATATAATAAATTCTGCCCAATTGATGCCCCCAAGGGTGGCTTTTGATTGTGCAACCCTGACTTTCCCTCCTTAAAAAGGAGAGCCCTGATATATCTAAACAGTCACTATAAACTGCCTTAGCAGGAATTGTAACCTGAGACCTAACAGATAGCACAAAAATAAAAACCAAGTATGGAAGAGAAATTTGTTTTATTTATCCAATTCACATGGCCATCCATCTCAGCAAATGGCTCTGGGCAGTGAACAGATCTAGATAAAAGCAATTACAAACACTACAAAAGTTGAAATAGAAACAACCAAGAAATAACAAATCCCTAACTCAGCCAAAAAGCAGGTGCCTGCACATCCTTGGCCCTTTAGCTTTTGGTACAGAATAAGGTCTTTAAGGCCCCAGCAGGTTTGGGACTGTCCTGATTTCTGAAGACAGAATGTTCCATAAGATAGTGCTATGGTACAGAAAAGGCATATCTTGAAGACCCTGCCAACCAGCGTTTTTTGGCCCACAAGACCAGATCACCATTATCATCTCTAGAGATTATGACTGACTGTGTTTCACCAATGAACCAAAAGTCATGGCTTCCCACTGATTACCGTAGTTAAAACAGCAGCAAATCAAATGTTCTAATTGGTTTGTCATCCTAAATATTGGATTTCCAGTGATGTCAAATTCTGTGGGGGTATAAATGTAATAGGTGTACATTTTGATGGCTTCCTACAGATTTAAATGCTGACATGTGCAATTTCTAATATTTCCTTGCTGGTATTGTTTCATTTAGGTGATATAATCCTGGATATGTTTATCTGAGAATAAAACCCATTAAAAATGGATGGTAAATCTCTCCCCAAGGCTGTTTTTCCCTAAGTATTTCATCTGATTCAAAATACCAAACTATAGCAAATCGTCCCCAAGTATTCCTTTGGATGCTTGGAAGATAAGATATCATTCTAATGATGGGAAATACAATACGGACTCGGTAATACTCAGATTTACTTTCACACTTTACTCCACCAGTTCTGAAATGAATACCATATAATTGTGGCAATTTACTGCTCTTTACTATCTCAAATTAATTCTTCCACAGAGATTTTTAATAGTTTTAATTTCAAGGAAGGCCATGCATTGATTTTTCACAAGAATGTGCTCTTGAAGCATGATTTTCTGCAAAGTTCTGCAAGATTACAGATACAGGAAATTGCTTTTATATATTTGTGACTAGAGTAGGTTTATCACATTTGGCCAGCAAAAATCAGGTCAAAAATGAAATGGAAGCAGAGATATCTATCAATATTGTACTAATTATCTAATGTCTAGTTGCCTGGATATCATTTTTTTTACATAAAATTTATTCATTTGATCTTGGTGATCTGGAAACCATGGAGAATTTGCTTTGATGTTGCTCTCTTTTTGTTTTGTCCAATGACATTTTTTAATTTTCTATCATAACAATGCATAATTATATATATAGATAACTTATTCCCAGTTGAATGCATGTAGAACACATCCTGAATTTCACACAAAAAGTTAACATATTTATTCAGTGGTGTTATTGTAAAATTGCAGTTTTTACAGGTGTAATTCTATTGAATAAATATATACATTTGAACTACATTCTCATATTTCCACCTGTTCTATTTGTCACTGATCTCCAAAATGGATATATGGAATCTAATTCCTTTTTAGCCCATTGATATATACACTTAGAAGCTCCAAATCTCTGTATATTAATATAATATTGAGAAAATATTTTCTCATAGGAGAGGCTGACTTTTTTTTGAAATTTAGATTCCAAATTAATATTAAGAATAAATCAAAGTTGTGTTTTATATTTATTTAGAAATTTCTTTATTTACCCCACTAATGGATAATTGCAAGTATGGAAAGGGTTTTCCTACCAATTAGAAATTGGATCAATTGCCAGTTTGCGATTCAGTTTAACAAAAGTATATGTAATTAGTGGATAATTAATAATTAATTAATAGTTATCTAATTATTTCAAACTTTCAATTGATCCAATTTCTAATCAGAACGTCTAAGAACATCTAATACTCTACTCATCTTCTCATCCATTTCTTTTTGTGAATTTCAGCTGTTGAATTTGAAACTTTTCATTTTCTTAAAGATAATAAATACCAGAATATATTTTGCAGAAGAAAATCTAGAACAGTTACAAAGAGTTAAAAGTAGATAAACTTCAAATGGAGAGTATAGTGAGATGAGGAGGAGATACAAAACATGGCTTTTACATATTTCATTGTGACAGTTAAAAAGAATTCTAAAAAGAATTGGAGAAGTCAATCACTTCAGTAAAAAAAGATCTTGCAGATATGTCTTAACAATTTGCTAAACAGTTCAAGGAAATATCAGACTGAACGATTGATATAGCTTGAAAAACCAGTCAAGCACATGATGCTACCATTCAAAATGCATCTTGTAATTTTTTAAAAACCCAAAGACTTTACAAGCATTAAAACAATTTTGGCAGATTTAGACAACTGCACAAAAAAGAGCAATCTTTGGAGCAGAAGCAGAGGATATTGATGAGATTACTTCTGTTGTGGCAAGGCTTAATGAATTATTTCCTGTGCTTGCCAGGAATGTCACACAACTATATAGGCTCATAATCCTAGGCTCACAAGAATGCAGAAACCTGGGGATATTTTCAGTGCTGCTATAAAAGACAAAATTATTTGGAAAATATCTGACCTCGGAAAGCTAAACTGGGAACGAGATAAAAAATTGTTATTTTCAAGATATTATTACCCAAGTTTATTTGTTTATTTATTATATAGTAGACTTGCATACCACCTATCTCACCTAACTTTATCTTTAAAAAAAGCATTTAAACACTTCATGAACCATTTAATTAAATCACAGACAAAATTTGGTGGAAGGGCCATTCACACTAATCAAAAACTAATCACTGTAGACTTCCGGTGGCTCCGCCGGCGCCGCTAGAGTCTGCTCTGTGAGGCTCCGTTCTCTGGGTATGTAAAGCCGCAAAAAACAGCGAACACCAGCTGTTTTTTGCGGTGAAAAATCCCCTCTTCGGGCGAAGAAGAGGTGTAGAGCATTGGGAGCAACAAGGGTTGAGCTCCTCTGAAATCCCTGAAGTTTTCAGGGATAAAGAGTGAGAGCTCCCCATAGCTCCTGAAGACGCTCCTGCCCAGAGACGCTTCTGTCATCGGACAGAAAAAGACGCCGCGACCGCTTCTGCTTTTTAAAAATAGAACACAAGAGAGACTGCTTGCAGACTGAGTGAATACAGGAGTTCTTATTGGATTGCAAGTATTTTTTATTGTTTTTCTGGCTATATATTTCTAACTGCTACATTCAACATAATGCATTCAAAATGGCGTATAGCTTTCACTACTTTTACTACTTTCACTGCTAAAGGAAAGTGTTTGAAAGTGAAAGTGAATTCTCTATTTTTTCCCCTCTTTGTTCTCGTAATCGAAGCTAGAGAGACGGCTGTAAAAATTGGATTAAAGCCAGAGCGATTGTTTTAAAATTTAAAATGGATTGGAATTTACGTTTTAATGTCAAACCTATTTTGGACCGCATTGATAAATTTAAAGAAGAAACGATTGCAATATTGAAAGAGACTAATGCAGAAATATTAAAACTCTTTTTTCCAAATGAAATTGATTTGCAACCGTCTGTTGAACATTTTATACAACAATCCAAACAAGAAGAAGACAGTATTGAGAATAAAGAGAATAATTGGGAATGGATCTTGCTTGATAAACAGTTTATTTATGGAGTGGAGGAAGAGGATTTGTTCCAAGACAGGAGGGGATGGTTATTCCTCTCAGACAAGCAGCAAGAAGATTTAATTGAGAAAAAAGAGAAAGTGATCCAGTTTAAGAAGCAATTTATTTATGGTACTGAGGACCAGGAAAAGCAAAGACAGAGATCTGAAATGTTACTTCAACGAAAGTCTATGGTTAAGAGAAATAGAGGACTAATGCAAAGGTTAAGATGGTTTATATGGACTCAAATGATATTGCAAGTAAAAAAGAGAGACTTATTATTTGGAAGGGAGGCCTCGTTATGGAGATCTACCTGGCAAAAGAAAAAACCCAGAGTACGATTGAAGGAGTGAAACTTAAAATTTTACATAAGGAATTATGGGTAATTTAAAACTATGGACTGACTCAAGGACTAAGATTATGAGTAAGATATAAGAGAAGATGACTAACGGAAGATATAATATTAAGATTATGAGTAAGACGTAAAAGAAGATGATTAATGGAAGATATAATTAAATTGAAGAAGAATGTACTTGTTTTGAAATGATCTAGGTTTGACATTAGATTGACTGATTGATGGGATAGATATGCATTATGGGATTTGATAAGGTTGAAGGACTCTAAGTTAGAAATGGATTAAATAGATTGTATTTGTTCTTAACAAGATGATATGTTTGTTTTGTTTGGTGGATTGAAATGATTTAAGGTTTGACATTAGATGGAATGATTGAGGGATTAGATATATATTAGAACTGATAAGGTTGAATAAATGTTAGATAGAGATTGTATTTAGTATATAGTTTAAAATTCTTGTTAAGATTATATAATAATTTTGTTTGAAGTAGTGGGTTTTTTTTTTGTTTTACCCTGTACTCACTCTGGGAAGTCAGGGGGGGGCTAGGGAGGGTTTATAATTTTATATACTATGTTTTTTCAACTGTAATTAGGGTTGATGCAAGAATGTGTAATTATTGTTATTAAGGGGTTGTTCGGGTGGCCTCTGGGCACCACATCTGATGGAAAGAGGAAGGAGGAGTGAAGGCTGATGTAAGTAGAAAGTTGATAAGAAGGGGGAAGAGAAGGGATAGTTGGGTGGAGTAGAAGGAGGGAGATAGAGAAGGAGGGAGGAGAGTAGGTAGTTAGATGGTAAGTGAGGGGGGAGGTTAGGGTTAGGGGGATGTGGTGGTGGGGGTACCGAGCAGCAATGTTAATTGTTTGGAAAATATGGTTTATGATTATTCTCAGTTGAGTTATTACTAGTAGATGTATTGAAATAAGTACATATGTTATGTTTATGGATGATTTTGAAATATGTATTTATGTTCTGATTATGTTTATTGTTTACTTTAATATTATGATCTGATTTGAGTATTTTTCTTTTGTTAAAAATTAAAAAACTAATAAAAATTTAAAAAAAAACAACAAAAAACTAATCACTGTAAATTATATGATACAGAAACAATTTTGTAATGTCAAGAACTTCATCACATCAGTAAAAATTTGAAGTTAAGAAAAAGGCAAATACAAAGAGAATGAATATGAATGTCTTTTGTTTTTTTCTTTATTCAGTTTGTTAATAGTTAATGCTAGTTTAAATTGTTAGCTTTGCATTATGCTGATATAGTGAAACCTGTTAAAGCAGTGGTTCTCAACCTATGGGTCGCGACCCCATTTGGGGTTGAACGACCATTTCACGGGGGTCGCCAAACGCCGCAGTCCGCCATTTTTTTCTGCCTTTTTTTCCATTTTTTTCGGCCGGCGCAGGGGGTAGCACCGCGCATGTGCGATGCGGGCCATCGTGTGCATGTCGTGCATGTGCGATGCAGGCCGTCGCACCGCACATGCGTCATGCGGACCGTCGTGTGCGTGTCGCGCATGCGCGATGCGGGCCGTCACATTGCGCATGCGCGGTACGGGCCATCGTGCCGCGCATGTGCGGTTCGGGCCATTGCGCATGCGCGGTGCGGGCTGTCGTGCCGCGCATGTACGGTTCGGGCCATCGCGCACACGCCACACATGCGCGGTTCGGGCCGTGGCGCCGTGCATGCACAATGCGGGCCGTTGCACTGCGCATGCGCAGCACAGGTCGGGGTCACGCTGCGCATATGCGGTGCAGGGCAGGGTCTCGGCCTGAAAAAGGTTGAGAACCGCTGTGTTAAAGGTAAGTTAGATAAACCTGAATATTACAATGAAATATTCCTTGCTAAGTTGAAGGTACTGATAAAAGAATATTGGTCAATTGGGGCTCATTTTGGCATAGGATTTCTCCTCTCCGGTGAAATAATGAAGCTTTTGCACCCTGCAAATATATTTTTAAAAGATATTTGTCTCAACATTTCTGGAAACAATGCTGGATTAACAGGTTGTTAACCAGTACTATTACGGTATGTTGTATCTTTTTATATAAAGCATGCTGTTCCATATGATCCAGAAAATGTGTTAATATGTTGCCTAAAGTAACACACAGCAAGCTAGGTGGCAAATAAATTTAATCAATAAATAAATATAACCCACTATTATTGTAAGAACCCACTTCAACCCCACATCTTAAGAAAGCAGAACTCTTGGAAACAATTTCTTCCAACAGGAACTTTTATTAAGAGTAGTTGATAGCAGGCATAATAGACAGGATCTGAGATTTCCCGTGCAGAGCGATAGGTTAAGGTATCCCCAAACTAGACCCCACCCCATAGTCTGCTCGTTTGGTATGGGATGGCCAATCCCCAGGTGTTAAATCCATCATGGGAAAAAGGGGAGATAACATCAGCCCGTCTCCAGTTCATGCAGCGATGGTCAGCAACTTCTTCACACCTTCCCCTGAGAGCGTAGAAATAAACCAGGCACTGAGTTACATTCCTTATTTCCTCCCTTGTTCTAACTGACAGTTTAGGAAGATAAAGTTCAGAGAGAGACATAGCGCAAGAAGCAAATTGTTACATTATAGCGGGCAGCGGACACAGAGGCAATAAATGAAGCAAAAGGTTACATTGTAGTGAATAGAGGAAGGGAAAGCAATAACCCCACAGGCACCTCCCCCCTCCCCCTTGGGAGTATGGCAGAACCCAGGGAAAGGTGAGATTTGTTTTTAGGTCAGAGGGGATAGGTAGAAATGAAATAGGAATGGGTTCTGACAATTATATTAACCAGTGTTAACCCAGTTAAATTTCAACCTTTTAGCAGATATGTAGAAGGAGCACACTGAATAAAAGATAGTGTTTAATGATCAACTGTTATCATTAGCTATTGATGTTCTGTTCTTAACATAACAAAACATGTTTTTCTGAAACGGAAGGACTAAAACATTATAAATAGCAAAGCAGCATTTGCTGTCAACTCTTTCTTCAGGAAAAGCTTAGATAAATATGAAAAACAGATGAAATTTATATTAAATCAGAAGTGTATTAATTAACTGTGGCAGGGCAAACCACATCGCTAGGATGTATATGACAAAGCTCTTCTTAGATTGATTTTTTAATCACATCTTAACATCCAATACCTTTCAAACTTTTAGAAGAAAATATGAAATCTTTTAGTTTGTGTCAGAAGAGAAACACATAATGTTCCAAACTGTATATTGGCTTTTTAAAAGGTATGATGAGTAATTATTTTTTTGTTTTAACCATGCTCACTTTATTCTTTATTAGATGGCCCTTTATCATGTCAGGATAATACTTCCTTATTTTAAAAGCATTTTGTTGATAAAGGAAAGTGAAATTGAACAATTTAATAAAATATATCTCATTTGATTTTTAAATCCATTCCCCTACTGCATTTTAAAAACATAGTGTTTAACGACTGTATTAAGATTAAAAAAGAATATTTAAATAAAAATAATAAACTTCAGAGCAAGTTAGATCTTTGAATCTCGTAAATGAAAGGTACATACATTTATACCAGTGGTGGGATTCAGCCAGTTCACATCACTTCGGCAGAACCAGTAGCTAATTTTTTGTTGCCCAGACCCAGAACGGACTTCCAGAAGCAGCATCCACACACAGAACCGGTTGTTCACATATTTGAATCCCATCACTGATTTATACTGATTTATTTAATCAATTTACCAGCCATTTCAATCATCGAGCAATTCTAAATAAATAATATATTTATTGTTCTTCTTTATCCGACACCAGAATGATTGTGTAGCATATAAAGTTAATAAACAAATAAGTAAACAAATAAATATACCTTACGCGTTTGTACAAAAATGTGACCTATGCTCCACGCAACTGTGCTAGGTGCCATATTTTATATCAGCTAAAGTTTCTAAGGAAACTTGAAAATCTAAGTCAGTGTTTCTCAACCTTGACAATTTTAAGGCGTGTGGACTTCAACTCCCAGAATTCCACAGCCAGCATTGCTGGCTGTGGAATTCTGGGAGTTGAAGTCCACACGCCTTAAAATTGTCAAGGTTGAGAAACACTGATCTAAGTTGTATGTAGAGCTGAGTATAATGACCTGCTATCTTTGCTGCCTCTTCCAAAGCGCAAAAGGACATTTTTAGCGCTTTAGTTCTTTTCTTTGAACGACAACATTCAGCAACATTTCATAGAAAAAACTTTCTATGATGATTTTATTCTTATTTTACAAATGCATTAAATTCAAATCTTTTGTAAGTAATAATCATAAAAGGAACCCTGGAGGGAAAATGATCATATTTCCAGGATTTTGTTTTTCTTTAAATAGTCTTAAACAGTATGGTTTATGAATATATACTTGATCTGAAAAAGCTGGAGATTACTGCAGGATCATCCAAATCTTAATTGGAGGAATGGGTCAGACTGATTGGAAAAGATGCAGAGTTGTGTGATTCAGTTCAAGGCTCCATGAAAATAGATGAAATCAATGTCTACTTCCAATATTTAGATTTTCAGGGACAATGCAGCTGTGTACATGCAACCTGTCTGTTTTTTTGCAGACAAAACCTAAACATCCTGGTAAAGTAAGCAGTGCTATCTTGGCTGATATCCCAGCCTTTTTGCAATGGATGGACAGATTTTTTATTACTATTATTATTATTATTATTATTATTATTATTATTATTATTATTATTATTATTATTATTATTTCACAGCTTGGGGAAAACAGATGGCTGTTACTGCCAGATTACAGTTGGAATCACCACAGACTCCATAAGTTGGGGATGATATTTTTCCACAAAGTGGAAAAAGCCACAAAGCCACAAAGTGGTGAGTGTCCCCTCTGTTAGCAGAAAGAAAGCTGTGAATTAAAAGAGATTAAAATAAAGTGCAAACTTTTCTTCCCTACAACACTTTGCTCAGTTGAATTCCACTCCATAAGGGAAGAGAGGCCTTACAAAAGGTCAGGAGGCTTGGCTGGCAGAGAGAAGAATGTTGCAGTCTCACCAATAAGGAAATAGCTCAGTGGTTCAACAGTAGGAGGATCAAGATTTGGAGAAACGAGAGGAAGAAAAGGAAATTGGAGGAGGGAGTTTCAAGCAACCAGACTAGCAGCCAGTTATA
This sequence comes from Bothrops alternatus, assembly GCA_034064705.1. Classification (NCBI taxonomy): domain Eukaryota; kingdom Metazoa; phylum Chordata; class Lepidosauria; order Squamata; family Viperidae; genus Bothrops; species Bothrops alternatus. Next base: position 3,800,958 of record JARGCV010000008.1, read on the forward strand.
ATAATGATAAAGTTGGAAGGGACCTTGGAGGTCATCTAGTCCAACCCCCTGCTCAGGCAGGAAACCCTATACAATTTTGGACAAATGGCTGTCCAGTTTCTTCTTAAAAACTTCCAGTGTTGGTGCATTCACCACTTCTGGAGGCAGGTTGTTCCACTGGTTAATTGTTCTAACTGTCAGGAAGTTTTCCTTAGTTCCAAGTTGGTTCTCTCTTTGGTTAGTTTCCATCCGTTGCTTCTTGTCCTGCCTTCAGACACTTTGGAGAATAGCTTGACTCCCTCTTCTTTGTGGCAGCCCCTGAGATATGGAACACTGCTATCATGTCCCCCACTGGTCCTTCTCTTCGTTAAACTAGACATACCCAATTCCAGCAACTGTTCCTTATATGTTTTAGCCTCCAGTCCCCTAATCATCTTTATAATGACCAGGATTGTGGAATGAAAAAAGTTCACAAGTGATATATTTTATTATTGCAGTGAAAGAAAAAGAAATTACCACACAGTGGTGTCAACTTAGCAGCAGTCTTTAAAACAAATCCTAAAAGAGCTGAATGGATTGTGTTAGCAGATCTCAGGGAGAATTAGCTCTTTAACCTCAGGACCAGCTTCTGGGTTAAACCAGATGCTGCAGAAGACTGGGAAGGAAAACAGACAAACAAACCAAAAATCAAAAACAAAGCAAGAATCTCTAGCATAACCCAGGGTTTCAGGATGACTCTAGACTCTTGACTTTGATCCAGGCAGCTGAACGAGAGGATTAATGAGATAGTAAACTGTGATAAGCAATGGTAAGCTATTTTCATATATATATATATATATATATATATATATATATATATATATATATATATATATATATATATATATATATATATATATATATATATATATATATATATATATATATATATATATATATATATATATATATATATATATATATATATATATATATATATATATATATATATATATATATATATATATATATAAATTTAATTGTTTTTCTATTTATCTTTTTACTTTTTTATTGTTTATAAGCTGTCCAGGTTCACCTTATCAATGAGATGGGTAGCATATAATATAATAAATAATAATAAACATTTTATTCTGCAAATAAACCTTAGTTTGGTTATAAGGTAATCTTTTGGAGAGGTGAAAAGGTCTAGAGTGGTCCATATTACACCACTGTTCTTCTTATATACTTATAAACATTGACTGCAGTTTCCTTCCAGGTGCAATTCAAGGTATTGGTTATTACCTTTAAAGCTCTCAATGGCATGGAGTCCATGCTACTTGAGGAATCATCTCATCCAATGGGACCGGACCGCCCCATCTGTGCCGGCAGAGTAGGCATGCCGCAGACACCATTAGTCATGAAATTCTAGCTGGCAGGTCCAGGAAAACAGCCTTTTCTGCTGTGGCTCAGGCCCTTTGGAATATCTCGTCCCTCTGAGATGAGATTGGCTCCCACCATCCTGACCTTCTGCAAGAGCCTGGAGACCTGGCTCTGCCAGTTGGCTTAGGGGCCCAAAGAGGGAATATCTCATTGAGGTGATTGATGGACCAATAGGAGATATCACCTCCCTCCCTGTATATGCTGCTCCCTCCCTCCCCATCTTTTAGTTATAATCAGTGGTGGGATTCAGCAGGTTCGCACCACTTCAGCAGAACCGGTAGCTAATTTTTTGTTACCTAGGCCCAGAATGGACTTCTGGAAGCGGCATCCACACAGAAATCTGGTTGTTCACATATTTGAATCCCACCACTGGTTATAACCTATATTTTATTGTGATTTTGGACTCTGTGTGTGTTTTGTGTGTCCCCTGTTATTGTACATGAGGCAAGTGTGTATGTATGCATGCATACATAAACAATACATATAATAAATAACAATAACAATAATGGGAAGGACTTGATGGTGGATAAAATGCCAAATCCAGTCTTACCATCTGGCTGATTGTGTGATGAATGATAATAATAATACTGTTTTGCTATTGAGAGAATTCAGAAGTTGAAAAGTCCACTGCTACTCTTAACTCATTCCAGATCATACTATTCACTTCCCCTGTTATTGTATATGAGCCAAGTTCTACTGGCAAACATTCTTTTTGAGGATTGTGCTGTCAAACTCCTCTTGTCTTGATACACTAAAAAAGAAAAAGGAAAGGACAGTGAAGAGATTAGGTGGATTGAATTAACATGCTGTTCTGAAACCTTTCTTCCATTAGTGAGATGTTTCTAATATTGGCAGAAAAGTACCTTAAGGTTTTAATTTATGAAGCTGTAGGTAGGATGCATAAAATTGTTAGGACCAAGCAAAATACATTGTAGATACATTGGGCAAAAAAATTGCTGTGTTTTAGAAATGGGTAGGGAAGAGAGACAATATTTTATTTTTGTTCAACATATCAATGTGACTGTCAATATATTTTTTAAAATGTGATTGTTACAAGAGACAGATTATTTACTCAAAGACCATTAAAATAAGAGTGTCTTGTGAAACTGATAGGCATAGACTTTCCCAAAGATGCATTTCTTCAAATGTCAATTTGCCTTGCAAATATGAAACTCACGAGAAATCTAACACTTTAACTTAATAGATCTAGAATATTTCAGTCGTATCAACCTAAAGAGATGAAGAATAGCTTTTACCAAGTTAAATACTCCAGTCAAATATAAGGCAAAATGATGGATTAAAGCATGAACCTATTTCTTCCACCCTTACATCACAAAGGCTTGTCTATTTATGGTCACCTATGTAATGTTTCTGTAATGGGCTTCTTTATTTCTTATCCTTTTCTGCCTTCCCCCTTTCTATCTTGCTAATGTCAGCCCAAATCCTAGATAGCTAATTTATTTAACCCAATAGCACTAGATCTATTTACTTAAGTAAGAGCAAGGTTTAAATATTTGGGATGCCTCAGAATGGCAGAGAGATGGCCGTTGAGAAATGAAATTGACCAATGTTTGGAAGAAAACTTATAAAAAGAACCGGAGAATCAAGTTGGAGCTCCTATTCAGTTGGCTGCCAAAGGAAGTTCAGCCAAAGAAATTATAGAAATAACATAATATATTCATACAATCCTTTGAGGGTGCCTAATACATTTGCTTATTCAGAAAATGTTCCACAGGGTATGAGGCTGACAAGTCTGTGACATGGCACTTTTCTTTTTCTCTATTGTTTCTCCTTCCATGTCAAAATTCCTTACTTTCACTAATTTCCCCTAAAGAAGAACGGTTTTTCTATGTAAGTGCTACAAGATGAATGTATTCCTTTAACAAGCAAAGTTTAAAGAAACAGGTATGTCACGGTTATTTATTGTGCATCATTAAAAGTCTTACAGGCAAAATTGTCCCAGCCAAGCTTAATGAGCATGTCTGAATTGCTTTCTTGATCTGAAAGCAAAAATTAGATATCACTTTCTCTTGCCATATGGCTTAGAGGAAAAAGCAGCTTGGCTGTGTAGTGTCATTTATTAGATGGAGTATTCTTTTTCCAAATGACTTCATGCCTTCATGAAGATTTGGAAACCGATTTGTTTTTCTTCCTAAGTATGTGTGTATTATTTTTAAATCTGCCTTAAGTATTCTCTTTAAGAAACAATTATTAGAAGTATTTTTCCTGGCAAGTAGGTTTTAAGCATGGCTTGGCAAGATTTCATTTTACATTGTAAAGTTCATTCAATGCAGATTGTCACAGCTTTAAGTTCTCCAAGTTAGCCACTGCTTTATTTTTTTTAACTTTTTAACTTAAAAAATGGATATGTAAAGAATATGCAGTATATACAGTTGTATGATACAATGTAGTTTTTAAAAAATAATCTGGAGAACATATTTTCAAAGATGAAAATGGTAAAACCATTTTTGACATGAAGTATGTCATGATGTCTTTCATCCTGCTCATTTTTGAGAGGCATAATGACTGTGTTTGCACAATATGCTAAATTATGAAATATAGCTGTAAACCAAACCAGCCCTGTCTAACCCAAACATGCCTTATTGTGATGTGTGAACTCATTGACTATTCTTTGAGGTGTCTTTGTGAAGGGAATAGTTCTATCCCTGTTATATTTCATTAGTTTGGAAACTAATTTGGAGAAATAATGTGATTTGGTTCATGATATACTAAGTATGTATGATAATTACCAACATCAACATTCTTAAAATTATACTAATCATCTAGTTATAATACTAAGACAACTTCAAGACTGGAATTCACACTATAAGTAATTTGATTACTCTGGTGTATATTTTATGGAGAAAAATAGGGGAGAAGAATCATACAATACTCTATTTTTGGGGAATTCCTTAGGCAGGGTCCTTGGTGCTCTCTGAGCTTTGTTATTTTCTTGTGGGTTTTTCATTACCTAAGTAACATCATTAGTGCTAGAAGCGAGAGAAGCTTGCTCCCTGTTCATATACTGTACTAATGGCTGGTCTGTGAGAGTGTTATTGAGTTGGTAGTTCATTGTTTACTTCTTCATTGTTGGTTTTGATGTTAATCTCAGCTTATTTGCTTGGTGATTGCTGGCAAGATGTTCTGGTCTTTTTGTTTCCTTTGGGCATTTTGATTGTCTCTTTGGAATGGTATATAGATGTTGTTTATCTCTATGTGCCTGTTGTTTGAGCGCCAGGCAAAAATTCTCTAGCATTTTTGGACTTTGTTTATGACATTCATGTTTCCCAGCTGAAACTATGGTTAAGTCTGTCCATCTATTGTGAAATTAAGGAGGTTTCATTATGTCTTCTGACTGCAATGAAATTAATAGATATGCTCTGCTAGTCTTTTGCATATTTGTCCTATGTAGTGACTATTACAGTCTTTACACTGCATGTTGTAGATGACTCCGGTTTTTTTCTTCTATGGCTGCCAGTTCTTTAGATTTGCTTAGGATGTTTTGGAGGGCTTTAGTTTGGGTGCTATGGTGATACCATGTGGTTGAAACAGTCTGTGTGTTGTTTATGAGATATTTTTAATGTATGGCAGTGTTATCCTTTTCATTGCTTGAGTTGGTTATGCTGCAATGGATTGAGTGGGTCAGGCACTTTTTGATAAAGTTGCTTAGGTATCCATTTTATTGAAAGATGATGTATAGATGATCTGTTTCCTTTTTCTGATGTTCACGGTTTGTACTTTTCTAAATAGTGTTCTTATATAGCTTCTCTTGTGGGAGGTTGGGTTGTTTCTTTGGTAATGGAACATTTAGTTAATGTGGGTGGTTTCATGATAGACTTTGGTTCTAAGTTATTTCATTCATAATATCCAGACAGAGAAGGAAATAGTAATATAGTTTGTTGTTATTATCTCGCATGGCAGGTTATTTTCAACATTTTACTGATTAACTATTGATGTGAGTCAGCATGAGGTTAAGATAATAAATTAGGACCAGGGAGACCAAACTTCTAGACTTCCCTTAACATGGTAGGCAGCTGGATGACTTTGGGCCACTAACTCCATCTCAGCTATAGTCAGCATCAGGGTGAAAAAAAGATCCATCCTCATAATAATTGAAGAGAGTGCAGTGCAAAACATGTCAACCTTGCAACTAAGTGGGGGCAATCCTAGGAACACCAACAATAGCTGAGGAACTATTCCAACCGTTAACTAATGTTTAGTAGAGTGTTTGAAAAATACCTAATATATTTTGATTGCCAAGTTAGATATGCATGAACTGATAGCATGTCTATTAGGACAATGTATAGTTGGCTTAAAAATATTATGCAGCACCAGCTCCTCATAAAAATGTAGTGAGATATAAAATAGATTTCAAAGGGTTTAACTTTAGCCCCTGTAAGTTTTCATGAAGATAATGAAGAAATATAGTTTATGCTTATCAGACTTATTGATTACATCAAATTGAAATAGCTCATAGAATCAAAATTCAAAGTCAAGTTAAGGTTAGTTAATTGGGCAGAAAAATGCATAATGAAAAATAGTTCATTTAGGTCAAAATACTGAAAATACTTCAAGTCTGGATAACCCCTTGTGGGGAATTGAATATTTCAGAATTGGCCCAAACCCTCCTAAAGTCCTAAGTCAAACATTTTGAACTTATTTGTACATTTTGGAGATTAGGGAAGATTAAGGGCAAAATGAGGGTTTAACCTTCACAGAGACCTGGACACCCACTTTATCTGTTTATATCTCTCCAAACTTGAAAGATAATATCATTTTCCCCTATTTTTTCTTTAGTCATCTTCCCAAGCTGCAGAAAATGTAAAAAAAGACTTTCATCCTATTTATTCAACCAGTTTCCTTTTCTACTTGCTCTTCTGCTTGTTTTTTAAAAAATAAAAAAGAGAGGCTGCAGTGTTGTCTCTTAACAGTAGAGAGAACTATAATGCTAAAAAAAAATGACTCTGATGATGAAGAAAAATCTAGTTTTCTGGGAGGGGTCATTATTAGTATCAACCCCCCAAGTTATAAAACAGTATATATTTGCTATGATTTGTATCATAATTTGGAGTGTTACTTTTAAATTATTATACTTTCATCCTGTAGCTTTTATTATGGTACTTTATATTTGTTCATCACACAGTCAGCCAGATGTTCAGACTTGATTTGGCATTTGGGTCTAGAACCAAGGACCTGGGATAAGCATTTATTTTTATTTTTCTAAGTTATCAGAGTTGTATAACTGGAGCAGCATGGAAATGCTGTGAAATAAATACATGAAATGAATCAAAGGGAAAATAATTAAAGAAAATAATTAAATGGGAGAAAAATAAAAGTAGTCCTGCTTACTTTTGTGTGGCCTTTAGCATGTCATGCAAAACCTGATGTGGATGGAGTACACCTAGATTCAAATAATACTTTGAACTGTGGTAATCACAAGCTGGATATGACTTAGCAATATGAAGTGGTTGCTAAAAAAGGCAAATTACATTCTGTCAAAAGAATAGTAAATAAATAATAAAGAAAGCATCACAAAACATTATATTTTGACTATATTTTGTGTTGTTTATATGTGTTCTCAATTTTGTGTATCATATTTTAGAAATATTCAGAGAATCTGAGAAATACAGTTAGGCAATTAAGCCTTAGTAAGGAATCTGGGTGTGTTTAGCACTGAGAAAAAGTCAGTGAGGGTGAATAAGTACTTGAAGCAGTGGCATGTAGAGAAAGACCAAGATTTATTCTCTGAATTAGACAGTAAGAAGTATAAATATGGACTTAGATTATAAGAAAACAGGTTTCAGTTTAATATTTGGAAAACCCTAAAACTGTAAGTGAAGCTTGACAATAGTCTACTGAATAAAGCAACAAATTCCTTGTCATTTCTCTGGAGGTGTTCAAGTCAAATTAGACATCAGTCAAGGATACTTTAATTTGGGTTTCTATAGTGGCAGGAGATTGGTCTAAATAGCTCCTTCAGAATCTATGAAACCATTCAAGTTATCTAAGAATTAAAATATTGAAATCATTAAAATCAATTCAACTTTAAAAAGTATGGATGAAATATAAGGCCAGTATTCTTTTCCTGAATTTGGAAAGAACAGGGGTTAATGTACCAATTCAAGGTATATCATCTTAAAGCAAATTGGGGGGGGTGTCTTTTGTGTGCTCAGCAAATGAGCCTCAAAAAATTAGAGCTTGTTTAAGACTTTGGAAATTGAGTTCATTTTTAAGAGAGCTGATCTGAATAGATTGATATCATATTAAAGTAAATGACACTTTAAATTATCAAGTCTTAAGCTGTTTAGTCTGGTCCGCACAAACAAGCAAAGGCCCATCCCTGCAGACATCACACAAAACCACGCACTTGCTGGTCCTTTCTCCATGAAACCAGTCCCTGGTGCCCAAAAGGTTGGGGTCCTCTGCTTTAAAAGTTTAAACTATACTTTAAATAGCACCTAAATGATCTTAGGTGTAATTCTGTGAGGCCATGTCATATCCTCTTTTATATCTAATGAAGCCTTTAGAGAAGTCATGTAGAGTTTTAGTGCGAAATAAAGTGAAAGCTGCACATGGATTAGGGAACAAACAAAGGTATATGATGCCATCAAGAGAGGAAAAAGAATTGAAATGGAAATGGGCTGGTCACCTAGCAAGAAGAACTGATGGCAAGTGGACCAAGGCAGTCATAGAATGGATCCCACTTGATAAAAAGCATCCACAAAAGAAACCTAAAACAAGATGGAGCGACGACATCAGTAAGTATTGCAGGCCCAACTGGCAAAGAAAAGCTCAAGACCATATTGGTTGGAAACATGCAGAAGAGGCCTCCATTCTGCAGTGGATAGGCAATGGCTAGGATGATGATGATGATGAAAGTGAAACTGGAAAACTATGAAACACCTTACCCATAAAACAGGACATAAACTTGTCTAACAATTGTGGTTTCTGTAATTTAAATAAAAAATATTAGTGAAGATTATAACTATGTGATTCCATGCGTGATAAGTTTAGTGTATGAATACTAGTTGTTGAGGAACCTTAAGAGGTATGGGTATTTGAGGAAGTGGTTTGAGTATGTTTCTGGAGAGTAGGAATATAATCTGAGAAAGAATTGAGCAGCTCTTTCCAAAAGAAATGTATTAGAAGAATTACATGAAAGGAATAGGAAAAGTCCAATTCCTAGCTAGTTACATTCTATCAGGCAGAGTCAGAGAGCAAATACTTTGGTAAAAGTAGGAAGATGGCAAAATTGACCACTTTACTTAGCGACAATAATTTGACTAATTTTTTTGCAAGCTGGAGACCAGTATTTGATTTCTTACAAGATAAAGGGGGGTGGGGTGGGGAATGATCTTTTGACTTTGGAATTTGAGGATTAGATTGGATTGGATTAGAGAAATATTGTAGCATTTTTAAATATAACATTAAATATATTGGACAATTTAATATCTGTTGGATTAAAGCTGAGAAGAATATTTTATGAATATTGGCATTTAAAGTGTTTATTAGGATTTTAAAATATTGTTATTATCTGTTTAACTTTAGAGATAGGTTATTTTATGGGTTATTTTCTCTGGAGTAAAAGAAAATTGGAGGTCATCTTTGTTATAAATTTGTTTGTTGTATTTTTTTTCTGCCACATTTAATTTGTATTGTTGTTCCCTTTCTCTTTTATGTTAGTTTGTATTTTAATGTTTGATCTTGAAATTTAATAAAGATTTAATTTAAAAAGTAGAAAAGAAGTACTTTGAACTTAACCTCACAGATAAAAAGCAGGCAGAAAGAGAGACGAAGAGGAAACACACAAAAAAATATCTCCCTTACACCCCACTGCTTTAGTAGGTGATGAGATGCTGAAGAGACAGTGTAGCTGAAGTATTAGTTATAACACGTGTCAGGGAAGAGATTAGCACTCATTGTTTCTTTCCATTGACAGAGACTGTGAGAAAGGATGGGAGGGAGAGGGATACAGGGATTTTCTGAACTGAATCTGAAAATGTTTTGAAACTGAAAGAATATAAGTTATGTTTTACTTTTCAAAAATAAAAAATGATTTAGACCCTAGGTTGGTCTTGGAGATTCTTCTTCACTTAACTAGCATTTTCTTCACTAATAAATATTAAAATAATTTTCCAGAGATAGTGCAAAACATGTGATATCTTAAAATCTAATTTTCAGCAAATGTGGGGGAAAAACTACAGTATCACTAATATTATATTTCTCCACAGAGTGTGATTGCCATTTTTTTAAAATTATACTTTTCTAATAAATGTTTTCTTATCCCAAAACAGTTTGTCTACTTCAACCCTTTGATTTCACAAGGAAAAAAAATGAAAAATGTGAGGTCCTGTTGAGTAAGGAAAATGCAGAAGAATATAAATATCATTCAGTGGTGAAACTGGAACTAATGGCTCCCAGGCCTCTGAGTCCAATCTGAAGAAAGATATCAGCACAGTGTGCTATGGAATATGGTTTTGTTTAAACCTGTAACATACCATGAAATGCAAGTCACATGAGTGCACTCTATGAATCCTCAAGAGATTCCTTTAACCACTTATTTAGATGTCTTAGCTATAATTAAATATGATGTTAGTAAATCTTAAGGGGTCAAGTTCATCTTAAAAGTGGTTCTCTTTTTTTGCACTATTTCACTAGTTTTCAAATGTAAACTACTCAACTAAGTACAAAAACAAAAAAAGAAAAAGAAAACCAAAGCGACACCCTCAATGATCATAAAAAAAACAGTAATGAAGACACAAAAGTAAGGTAGCTGCAGTACTGAGAGAGATAAACATGGACCTGATCAATATTAGTTAAATATCTAGTCCTCCAAAATGGTATATATGCAAGTGCAATCCTTATATTCAAAAGGTTATGAGTAAGTCACTATCTAATTGTTGCATGCAGTTCCCACCTACCATCTTTTGAACTGTTGATAAGAATCAATAGCACACTTTTCTGTCATTCTAAGATGTGATGCATAAGAAAAGTAAAATAAAAGCTCTGAAACGTTTAATATCAGTAATATAAAAATAATCTAAAATGCAGTAAAAAAATTAAAATGTGTCTCTCTGTGTTAAATGCTTAAATGCATTTAATTTAATTAGATGGTTAATTCCATTTTAATGTTAATCGCCCCACTGGATCACATTAAAATGCTTAATGTTGTTTGCTTTAATATTGATAAAGCGGATTGAATTTCTATCTCAGGGTATGAAACTTCTACCTCAGGATCTTTGGTTAGGGACTATAAAAGATTGCACTATTACTGAGACGAAGTTAATTCAGAAGTGTGAATGAACAATATGTGATAGACTAGATATAGTAGATAAACCATATACAAGATTTACCTCAGGTTATTAAACTTTTACCTCAGGATTTTTGGTTAAGGATCATAAAAGATTGTACTAATACTGAGATGAATAATATGTTATAGACTAGAAACTGTGGATAGACTATAGAAAAGAGAAACACCAATCAAATAAATTGTAACAGGCGTATAGTTGAGGCTTGATGTGAGGAGTGAAAAATGCTTACCAAACCAGACGTTTATAAAGATTAACACTTAGTGATGTATACCAGGTGCTATGAAGATTGATGCATACTATGATTGCATGTTCAATGCTGATTGTATGAATGTAGATAGACCATATATAAGAGCTGTATTTTCAGGTCTTATGAGGACAGCTTATTAATATGAGCCCAGATTTAATGTTGACTGCTTTAATATTGGAAAAGCGTACTGAATTTCTACCTCAGGATACTGAATTTCTACCTCAGGATCTTTTGTTAGGGATCATAAAAGATTGCACTACTACTGAGACGAATTTACGAGTTGTATTGCAGGATATATGATGATTGCCTTTTAATATGAACTTATGTTTAATGTTGATGGTTTTAATGAAATAATTTTTAAAAAAATTATACGTATTTTCAGAGGGACTACAGAAGAAATGTTGAAAGTGGTCTGGATGTGGCAGGAGTGTTAAGTTTTATATCAAAATATATTTTATTTTTTTATAATGCTTCCCTTAAAACATTAACAGAATCCAGAATGGATTAAGAATCAGCATTTCCACTAGATAATTGGCAGTCAAACTAACATTAAGTTAATCAAGTAAAAATAGCAAATGAGGAGAGATTTTTTACTCAAACTTCCTCAAACCCACAAACAGGTTATCCAGACCTATTCTACATATCAAAGGATAAGGTCTGTAAACACAAATAGAGGTTAATTAAATTAGATCTCCCAGCGTAATTGCATGTTGACAAGAATAAACATCATAGATGACATATCTACGCCCCTTAAGTGTTACCCTAGAATCACTAGGTAGACACTTCCACACTAGGGCAAACTTCCCAATAAAAGTATTCAATTTCTCTGCAGCTGCCCCCAAAGGCAAACTTTTTGCTTTTAGGAATAAATATTTCTTCTTTCCTCACAGCTGTCTGAATCTCATTTTTATTTATTTTTGCACAACCCTGGCTCGCGTTGGAACCCCAAATTATTCTTCTGACAAAGGCCAGTGGCCAATTTGCATGGAAATCATTTCCATCTAGAGATTTTGCGGAAATAAATTTAGCTTATTTCATTAATAACAAATAATTTCAATTATATTGCTTTGAAAGAGAATTTTGTCAGCTTTTATCAGCTGTCTTGAGAGGGCAACCTTTATAAAAAGTGAGACAAATCTACAATAATGCATATTGTAATGAGTGTTGGATGAGTCAAAGGACGGATGTGTGTGGCAAAGACTTGTGATTTTGGCAGTTAACAATATATAATATAACAAATAAAGCATTTAAAAAAGGAAACCCAGTGTGTTCATTATATTTAAACAGAATGCCAATCCTCCTCCAAAAATATGAGTAGGCTAGTATAATATAACAACTGACATAATAGATCAAATTGAACTCATTAAAATATGTGTGTCAGAAGGTTTTTCTATGAGTAATAGAGGCTGCCATGCAAAACAAGGGAGATAGTATGGAAACCTGGGATTTCATCTTCAGCTTGTAGTTTGTTTTGTCTTGCTTTCCCTTCTGTACTTTCTGAGTTTGCTGAATACTTCCCTTTGATTCAGGTCATCAAAATGAATCTATCATCTGATTCTTGATGGCTTGGCTTCCTTTCAGAAACCAAAACACTGTTTACCTGCTGTAAATGTCCATTAAAAGGAGTGGGAAAAAGGCTTACTAATTCAGACGTTTTCAATGACTAATACTTAGTATTGTATATCAGGTGCCATGATGATTGCTGCATAATATGTTTTTATGTTCAATGTTGATTGGTTTTAATAAAAGAATTAAAAAAAAGGAGGTATGTTCCCTCTATGATAGGCAAACAGAAGTGCAAAAGTGTAAAAGTAGCTTTGGGCTCTCAAAGGATGCAGAAACCCCAGATGGATAAGCTACTAAAGCAGCACGGTTTTGATGGCCAGGAGCAACACAATTTTCATGGAAGGAATGCTATTTAGAACTTCCTGTTTTTGCATTTGTTTCTTAAAATGACAAGAAACCATGCATCTGAAATTTGGCACTGCAGTCAGAGGAAGCTTCAGGGTTTGTGTGAAAATGTGCTTGGGTGACTGCGGGTTTCACATCTCTGCATTTTAAAAAGGAGAAGAATGGTTCTTGAAGTATAAAATTTGAATATATGTTTATACCATGGTGTGCTTGCAGTTCTTTATTCAGGCACTTTAAAAAGACTGAATTTTAAATTTCTAAGTCTTGGCTCTATCTATCCTTCAAATGAACAGTTGGAAGTTGAGCATGCGGACAGCATGTGTGATCTTATAGTTACTCCCCCAATTTTCAATAGACTGAAGGTCTGAAAGGATCAAAAATTCCTTTTCTTTAACAATCTGAATGAGATCCCAGCAAGTACAAGCAAAGCTTATGATTTCTCTAGTTCATAATGAAAACAGGATGATACTGTCTAATCTGCAGAGATGCAATCTTGGATGCGTTTATTATGGTAGAGCAATCCACAGATGTTTTGTAGTGTTTTCAATTAAAAAACACATTGTAAAGAAAAAGAACCACACTGCAATCATCTAAAGATAAAAGTGGAAACAGCAGAATATCTTCCTGACACATTTTTGAAGGAGAGGAACATCTCTGACAACACAGGAAGCTAGGAAGCATACTATTAACACTGTGAATCCTGTAGAGAAGAATTTCTCTATGGTATATATTAACAATTTAGATTTTGGGGGAAAATAAAATAAAATCTGGAAAACAGTTGTTGAGGCTGAACAGCACAGATTGGGAATCTTTTCACCCTAAGGCCAGTAGTTATCCTAGCACAAGATTCAACCACTTGCCAAAGTCAGCTAAAAGAGATGTGCCCGAGTTATACTTTTAGAGCAGTGGTTCTCAACCTTTTTCAGGTTGAGACCCCACTTGCCCCGCCCATGCGTGGCGTGACCCCGGCGCGCGCGTCAGGCCAATCCGCGCATGCGTGGCGTGCGCGCGACGGAAAACAAAACAAAATGGCGCACCGCGACGGGCTGATCTGCGCATGCGTGGCGCGCGCGCGACGGCCCGAACCGTGTATGTGTGGTGCGCGCGCGACGAAAAAAACAAAAACAAAACAAAAAACAAAACAAAATGGCGGACCGCGATGGCCCGATCCGCGCATGCACGGCGCGCGCAACGGCCCGAACCCCGCATGCGCGCAACGAAAAAAATACACAAAATGGCAGACCGCGATGGCCCGAACCGCGCATGCGCAGCGCGCGCACAACGAAAAAAATAAAACAAAAAACAAAATGGCGGACCGTGGTGTCCGGCGACCCCCGCGAAACGGTCGTTCGACCTCAAATGGGGTCGCGACCCATAGGTTGAGAACCACTGTTTTAGAGGTTTTTTTCCTTACTCTTTGTCATTTTGGGGGATTTCTGTTGCTTTTTTGATATCTCTATTCTAGCGATCTATAGCGATCTATAGTCCCTTGTCATTATTTAGGCTGGCTGGGTCGATGGGAGCGAAAGACAAAATATGCACTATCCAAGTTGTCCTTTTTCTGCTAACATTCATGCAGGCAGAGAATGAAAGGAGTGCTGTATGGTAAAAGTATTTTTTTTTTTTTGCATCCTAAAACCAGGTTCTACCCCATCTCAAATTATTGTTTTAAAAATTATACATTCATTTATTTATTGCTTACTTTTCCAATCAAGTTTGATTATAAGGGAAAGTTTAGTATATATTTTGTATGTATTGTTCCTTAGAAGGAAGCTCTATGCGTCCAAATCCAAAGGAAATGTGGATCTTTCTTTGCACTTAGAAGAATACCGTGTGTAACAGTATTTAGACCTTTATGTAATAAAATAGGTGCAAGATATTTAATATTCTTAACAAGAAACCTATATTGTCAAATACATTACTTAATCAGGACAATTTAATAAATTAGTATGTAATTTAAAGAGAATAACAAAACCTCTCAGGTGGTACATTAATTATGGGCTTACATTTCACTGATCAAGAATAATTGGATTATGAATCTGGCCAGAAATAAGAGATCTATTTTCAGGGTCAGTGGATTTATGAGAATAATGAGAATAATGTCTTTTAGTTTGCATATCTAAACTACCTTCCACCTCTGAAGTCTGAAAATACTCAGTTAGCTATTTTGGGAAAAGAGCCAAGTTGGGCTTTTCCTGCAAACATTCCTGCAGGCAGAGAATGAAAAGAGTCCTAAAAAACATATAAAAGAACAAGGTGTGCCCTGTTATGGATATGAATCAACTACATAATGATTTGTCCTCAGAAGCTGTTCAAGAAATTACATTTTCTTTCATTTCAAAGTTGTAAAGGGAGCAAAGGGATTTACAAGATAGTGTATCCACATCTGTATTTTTCCAACAATTGTTGACTAGACACTAATAGTGGAACAAAAGGTTGACATGTCACATTGCAATGTTTGAGGATGCCACCTTGGTGAACCTCCCATTATCATTGAATTGACAGATCTTTGGGCATTTCTTCCATAGTATGAAATTATTTTCTTTTATACGGTGTCTATTTTTCCAAAAGGAAAATCTTTATTTATGGGGCTTAGTTTCAATATTTGTTTGTTTGTTTGTACCTCTATAACTGATTTGGCATAGCAACCAATCAAGAAAGTCATGGACTTTAATGGACAGTTAGGACTGCAGAAAAAATAATTGCAACCAGCCTGCCTTCCATTGAGGACTTGTACAATGCACGAACCAGAAATAGGGCTATGAAAATATCTACAGTCCCCTCGCATCCAGGATATAAACTGTTTCAACTTCTTCCCTCAAAACGATGCTATAGGGCATTGCACACCAAAACAACCAGACACAAAGACAGTTTTTCCCCATGCTATCACTCTGTTAAACAGCTAATTCCCACAATACTTTCTACGCCCTGGGATGTCAAACCACCTAGGGCTGTATTATTTATTATCCTTCTCATCTGTCCTATTACCTGTTTTCTTAGATTCTTATGACTATAACTTATTGTTGTATTTCATGATTTATCTTGATTGCTTTTATTTAGTATCCTATTATGATTTATGTTGATTGCTTTAATACGTTATGACTATCACTGCTATATCTATGATTTATGGTGATTGCATTTTATGATTATGATTATCACTTGTTGCTTGTATGTACACTGATGTACATATGTATGTACATGTATGTACAGAAATTTGTGTGTGTCCAATCACACTTGGCCAATGAAGAATTCTATTATAGGACTTAGTTTCTTGTTCCCTGATCATCTCATTGTAATTTATAGACTCTGTTAACAGTTTTTCTGAACCTTTTCTTTTTAAAAGTGTGATATTATTCCTGGCCTCTCCTCATGTGGCTAGGAAAGGCACAATTTAAGTTTCTGGAAACATCCTGCCAGTCAATGCAGGTAAAATTAGGTTAAATTATTTTTCTTCTAAGGTGTTAGTGGTGGGAGAAGTTGTAAATAGTTGATATGTAGGGGAAAATATGTTATATTTCTATAGGCAATCTGAGGTATTATTCATTGGCAATAATGAGGTATGTTAGAATTTAAGATGCAATACTATAGAAGTTCCATGGAAAAAACTATGTTGCTAAAACGTGATAGTGACTTGATAGCCCTTCATCAGCCAACCAACCAACAAAGCAAACAGCCATGGAAGTTACTGATACACAAAGAGCAGTAAGAGTTTATAGAAAACACATCAGATGTTAGGACATTCACTCCCTAAAGATGCAGATTTTATACTTCTTCCAAAGCTACAGGTGCAGCATGATGATAAAAAGCTTGAGCTATACACCAGCAGATGTAAAAGTTGCAACTTTGGATTTACAACTGGATTAGTATTTCTCAACCTTAGCCTCAATTTTCAGCCAGCTGGGGAATTCTAGAGATTGAAGTCCATATATTTCCTAAAGTTGTCAAGGTTGAGAAACATTGCTCTAGAGCAAGGGTATCAAACTGCCAGCCCGTGGGCCGTATGCATCACATGGAATCCATGCCCACCCCAGCTCTGTGAAGGGGAAAAAAGTTGTGATACATCACGACACATCACGTGACACAGCGAGTTTGACATCCCTGCTCTGGAGGATTCATTAGTTGTATATTCAATACAATTTAGTCCACAATAAAGCATGCTGTTTATCTTACTGTTGTAAAACTTGGTAGTGACTTGATAGCCCTTAACCAACCAACCAACCATGGATGTTACTGATACACAAAGAGCAATAAGAGATCATGGGAAACACATCAGATACCATTAGGACATTCATATGTAAAAGAGCTTTCTCAATTGAGGTTTGCTCTATAACAGTGGTGGCGAACCTATGACACGTGTGCCAGAGGCTGCACTCAGAGCCCTCTCTGTGGGCACACGTGCTGTTGCCCCAGCCTCGCCTCCCCCACGACCCCCTTACCAGCAGCCCTCCTGGAGGAGAGTCATCCCCGAGCGTGGCCCATGCGGAGCAGAGCAGCCAAGGACATGGCAGCCAGGCACATGGACAAGACTCTGCCTCATGCTTCATTACGCACAGTTGATGCTGCGGGGCAAAGGCAGAGGGTGTGGCTGCCATTTCGCTGCTGGGCTGCCTGGGTGATCTGCGGCAGGCCCTGGAGGTGGTGAGTGGCCCTGCAGGCAGACAGGGTGGGGGGATGGGGCAGGGGCAGGGCAGGGGGTGGAGAAGGAGCAGAGCCAGTTTTTGGACACTCGGTCTCTAAAAGGTTTGCCATCACTGCTCTATGATAATTTTATTACACACAAAGATAAAACATTAATACAAACCAAGAAAATACAAAAAGTAAAGTTCTATTTTACTTTTACTAAATCTCATTTAGTAATAATTCCATAATTTTTGATGGATTTAATGGATCTATTTGGCTTTGAGGTCAATCAACCCACTTTATGTTATAAAAGAAAACTTCACCTTTTTAGGGTAGAATGCATGGGGATCACAGAATGTGTCAAATGCCATGGCTGTATACAGCTTTATGTCCAATACTCTCCATTTATTAAATTAGTTACAAATTAATACAGAGAGTTTCTAGAGCACTCTGTATGAACCAAATGTATAAAATGAGCAAACAGTGTAATTACATGACATCTATCTCTTTCTTTTTAGCAGCTACATGAGCAAACAAAAATCTTATTTCTGATCAGTTGGTTACAAATCCTTACATGCTTTTCAGCAGCAGCCCTAACAATATAAATTGTAAGTCTTGTTTCAGAATACAGGGATGTCCTAAATTAGGATTCTGGACAATTCCTAGATCAAAGATTGATCTCCCATAGTGATTCCAACTTTTCACAAATCTATTTCAGTTAATTAGCCTTCATCCAATCCATTATCCTTGGATACTTGAAGTTTCATAATCTATCAGCCCCAACCAAAGTGCACAAAATGTCTAGAGCACATTAAATTTCCTATCCCTACTCTGCTGTAGCCAGACATTGGTTTAAATTAATAGTATGCAAAAACACAATAAAAAATGTCTGTGTGTCACAACAAATAAGTAGAGCAGTCTACATTTTTGTGAGCTCAAAGTTCTAAAATTCCACTGCATAGTGAACATATTTGATCCACTATTTGGGGTAGATAATATTTTAGCAAGGGCCATAATCATAGCTTGGAAAATATAAAAGAAATGTGTCACAGATTTAAATTTACAAGATTCTCCAAGATGTATTCCATATCCATTCCATTGTAGCATAGATGGTGATAATGATGAAATTTGATAGAGTCATTTTTCTCATGTCAAAAATTCTCATATGAAAAACATTTGCTTTTGAGTGATACGACTAGGGGAAAAACATGCATTTGACAGTTTTATATAAAAGAGATAAGGGTGCTAGAGTGCATGTACTTAAGAGCTTACACTGGGAAATTTTCCATAACAAAAATGACATACGGTAATTCTGCAGTTTAAAATAATGTTTCTTGGGGGATTTACTTTAATAATTACATTATTAGAAAAAGATGTAAACAAAAGATCTATATGATGGAGGCAGTTATACACAAACATGTACGACCATTTTAAATAGCATTTTAAAAAACCAGAGTGTAAAATAGTACAGCACAGAATAGTCATACTACTTAAAACAGACAGCAAAACTGAACAGACTGATGCTGATGTGTACACATAATGTTTTTAGGGAAAAACATCCTTAAAAATTAGTTTGAATGCTTTTTTCCCTCAGGTGAGGAAGCATAGATTCCTTATCTGTACTTGCAAAGAGGTACCACAGCCCTGCTCACAGATCTACTGGGATTACATCTTCTATATCCAGATGGTCAAGCTGAAATTTTATGCATGCTTACAAATCTAATTTCCTGTGAGGTACATGAGAACTGTAATATGAGGAGATCCTTTGTCAAAATGCTATCCTGAACTTAGTCAAAAACACAATTTCATCTTCCGTAGACTGGTTGTAAAAATGGAAGCCAATTTTGTATCTGCTGTTTCTTCTTTGGCAAACGAATATAACAGCTTTGAGTTTTTCTGTGTTTATAGTGAGGAAGGTGATATGCTGATAAAAGAAGACTATATTACTAGAAAGACAAAAGGCACGCTGTCATGGATAGAACACAAGACAAGTTGAAAAATGAGGTTTCTAAGCTTGCATCTTGCAGATGTTTCATTACCAAAGTATATTCTCCACTATTATAAGTAAAAAATGCTAGCAGAGGGGCTACCAATCTTCTTTTTTTCAAATAACCATTTCCTCACCCAAGGTATGCAATAATTACATTTCATGTTTCACATTCTAAAAACATCCTTTCCCAAAGTGTTTTCGTAATTGATAGCTTGACAGAAGGTGGGTTTTTTTTTTAATTTAAAGGAAAATAACTATTTAAAACATTCCAATACAAATAATAAACTGCTGTGACCTGCAAGACTTTTTAAAATGACCCAAGTTAAGTTTTCTATATCATTACACATATGATTTTGATAAAATACTTTAACTATTATTTAAGCTGTATTGGCAATGCAAGGAAAGTTGAAGGAAGGCTGATTTTTTTTTCCAATATGTTGTGTTGTTGTTTTAAAAAAATGGATTCATTTTCTTGTACAAAATCAAAACCACTCAGAAGCTTGTTTCAATTCAAGCACTTCCTCTGCAGGTTCTTTAACATGCAGCAGAAAAATGCTATTTAATTTCACACTCAGCTAATCCTTTAATTATTTTCTTTCACACAGAAAAGTCTATCAGTTCTATAATAAAATAAAAATTAAAAAGTTAGATTGTTATTTTGAACTTTGGACTACCTTCTTTTTTCCTTTCCCCATAGTCCCAGCCCCCAGCCCCAACTGGGAACATAATCAGATATCAGTGTTGATGGTTAGTGATAAATTATCCCTTGGGGTTATTCTTCCATTATTGTATCATTGTAGTGGAAATGAATCAGCAGGTCTGGGTATACTTTTTCACTCATCAACAGATTTTTTTTCCAGCTTCTAATAAATGGGCTTTTGGGCATAAAGATATTAGGCAGTTTTCACTTAAGAGTTAGAATAAAGAAGCAACATTTATTTGACAGTAAACTAAGTGTAAGTGATGCTGTACAGCCACATATTATTGGGAAGGACAAAGAGTGGAAATTTAACTTTATGCTTCCTGGGTTCATTTATTAAAAGGTGATATTGGTGAAACCCTTTTGAGTACAAAAATATTAGTTTAAGACATGAAACCCTTGTCTTTGTAGATCACAGGGGGCAATAGATAGTCCAGACTTTATGGTCAGTTATCAGAGTGGAAGCCAATTTTGTTTCTGCTGTTTCTTCTTTGGCAAGAAATTGGAAATTGTAAATTGTAATCCAGCATCATCGGAGGAACTTTCCCCCCTAATTTTGTTCCAGAAAATATAAGGAATTAGGGTGAGGTACATTATTTTTATGGGAACGGAAGTAGGTAAGGCTCAGAAGAAGATGTGCTTAAGTAATCCAATCTTTTGTATTCTTCTTTTCTAGTGTAATGTAATGTTTTCCCCATATAAGAGATTTTCTGATTGGGAATATAGTCCAGCATGTTTGGAAAGTATAGAGGTGAGGAAAAAATGGGATTGGTGGAAACTCCTCAGTGTCTCAGGAATCTTTCACAAAAACTAGGATTTTTTTAAAATATAATTATTATGTGGGAATAATGTCTGCGAAGGCTCCAGTACCTAGTTTCCAAGATATTCAATATCTAAATTGATAGTTTAGGGAGAGATATGACTTTTCCTCCACTTCCCTCTCAGAAATGTTTTGTATTTATTGTTTTAGAATGCTCTTTGTGTGCTTTCTTCCCAATAGTGTTGTACCTATTTTTCTTATTCTTGATATTTGAATTTGTAGTAAAGTAAGCTACTTTCAGCAAACTATGTGAAAAACACATTTTCCATTCTGAGGATGACGATAAGTGCTTAAACTATTTCAGTCACTGTGGAATTTAAATATGGAAAGTTCTCTGTTTTTTAATAGTATTGGCAGGGCTTTTTTTGTCATAGAACGCCCAGAACGGAGTTCCGACACCTTTTTTGGATGGAACCTTGTAGGCTAGGCAAGGCGGGTTGTATGACATGTGAGAGTTCTGGCACCTTTTTTTTTTTTTTTTTTTTTACAAAAAAAGCACTGGATACCGGTACTTTTATTTGCTGAATGTTTTATAAGGTTTTGTTGTTGCTTGCTATAACAGAACATGGGGAACTCACGTGCATGTTTTTTCCAGTATGATGGGTCAATTCATATTAATTTTTCCTATCTGAGAAAGCAACACAATCATGAGAACCCTTATTAATTTACTATATTATTGAATGTAACATAGAAATGTTTGTATCCACTAGAAAAAAATATTTGCAACTTGATAAAGTTTGAATTGATCATTAAATTGTATCAGTTAAACAAAATCTTTCAAAGTATTCAGATAAATGGTCTCAGCTCAGGATGTTTTTCAGCATTATAGTGTATATTTGTGCCAAAACATAAAAGAAGACACAGAGTTGTTTGTTCTTTACATCTGCAGCCTAATAATATTGGATTTCTGGCAAGAAATAAACTTGCAAACACACTTTTAACACATGTACAATATAGCAATTGGCATGTAAAGGATGGTTGTATAGCAAAGAAGCAGAAACAACATTACTTTATGCAGTAAGCATATGAACAAGTCTGTTCAACAATTGTGAATATTATTGTCCAACTTTAATTAATACTTTAAAATACACGAAAAACCAACCAAATATTTTTACTTGATTGATGTAACGAGATTGTGCATGTTTCAATTATTTTTTAGAAATTGTCCTTTCATGTACATGGTATGGGTATATGGGCCGTACAGCATTTCCTTTTAAAAAGTGCTGCATTTTGGATAAATGCTTTTTTTTTTTGGAGAAATGTCTCAGAAATATTAGCAATTCATCAATATATTGTTTTATAACGTTTTCAGTGGTCAATTTATTTAATCCTGCTAAGAATATATATATATATTCTCCAAAGCACCTGAAGGCAATGGATGGAATATAAGCAAAGAGAGAAGCAACTTAGAACTAAGGAGAAAATTCCTGACAGAACAATTAATCAGTGGAATAACCTGCTTTCAGAAGATGTGAATGCTCCAACACTGGAAGTTTTTAAGAAGGAACTGAACAGCCATCTGTCTGAAATTGTAGAGGTTTTCCTGCCTGAGCAGGGGGTTGGACTATATGACCTCCAAGGTCCCTTCCAACTATTATTATTATTATTATTATTGTTGTTGTTGTTGTTGTTGTTGTTGTTGTTGTTGTATGTGTGTTTGAGACTCATTTTAACACTATTTAAAGTGTGCAGGGAAGGCTTGGGAGGAACAAAGTTGAGAACCAGAATTTAAAAATGAAATACCAATGGACATAAGCCATTTTGGCAGCAATTAATGCAAAGAAATTACTATAGACCATCCAAACTAAATAAAAGAGACAAGGATATGAAAGACTCCTCAGATAATAGTACTTTTAATGTATTTGACCTGTGATCATATGGGACCATTATTACCCTTCAGAGCCAGTTTTTCTTTAACCACAAAAGCATTTTGATTTCTTTTTAATGGCTTTCCCATCTATTTTTTATTTGTTGGAATGCCTCCCTGCTATTCCAATGTTTTAGTGAATTAGGAACCACCAGTTTTTTCCCCCTTATTTATTGATGGGCTTAGTTTTGCATGTGTCCTGCAATGAAATTAATGACAACTTCTTTCAGTGTATTAAAGCTAACTATGATTTGTTTCTATTTTTCCTCTTTAATAGCTTGCATATTAGTTTCTGCTTCAAAGAAATAGAAAATGTTAATTAAATATAAAATCTGAGTAATTCTCATTTATAAGGATGATTTACAGAATAAATGCTACGATGTAGCTGTTGCTAATGATTAGTAGTTAACTTTACCGAATCAAAAAGTTGATTCTTAGGACTTATATCTCAAAATTCTAGACCATTGTTCATTTGTCAGTATGAAAAGACAGTCTCATTTTTTTATAGACAAAGACTAAACAATTCATATTCATAAGCTAATCACTAATATATAATGATAAACATTTTTATTGTTAAGATTAACTTGGGATATACAGCCCTCAATGTTGACTTATTTTGAAGTTTTGATATTGTGAAATGAAACATTGGGACAAAGTTGATGCAGTTTCATGCTAGTTAAAAATAATGTTTTCTTGGCAACAATATTGTGTGCTGCTTAGTGTTGCTTTAGCTGTATCAACTGATCACTCAAGATTTTACACATATTGAACTACATTGAGATGAAAAGTATTCAGCTAGTAAAATTCTAAGTAATTTGAATCTAGTACCTTGAGTGTCATGTTATATGAATGTACACATCTAGGTTTGTTTTGTTATACATCTTCTAAGTATAAAATCATAGAGTTGGAACCTTCATAGTCTTCTAGTCCAAACCCCTACCTAGAGCAGAAATCTCAGGCCATCCCAGACAAACAGCTGAATAATCTTTGCTTGAAAACTCTCAGTGATAGAACACCCATGTCTCCAGAAGGCAAGGTGTTCTACTGCTTAATCGTTCTCATGGGCAAGATGTCTTCCTTTTTTCAAGTTTGTTTTCCTCTGTAAACTTTTCAGTCATTGGTTTTTGTCCTACTTTGGAGAATAAACCCACACTCTCTTTCCTGTAACAGCTCTTCAGCTTGTTTTATCTTGTCCCTCTGAGCTTTTCCTTTTAAGCTAAATTTATCCACATCCTTCACAGGACGGATTCATTTCATTTCAGTCATCAAATAGCAAACACAAAAATATGATTTTTATAATATATAACTTAAGTAGTGACTTGTGTTTAGCTCATCTGCCCAGTCCTTTAGGAATAATAATTAGCACTCATTCTAATCTACAAATGTCTGAATTCTATTTAACTTTAATTAAGAATGTAACTAAAGTTAATTTTCCTTTTACACTTCTGTGTTAAAAAAGTTGGTTATAAGAAAAAAAAACATATACCTCATTATTAATTTCATAGTGAAAGAAATAAGCTATATTTTAAAACAGTTTTTCAGTAGGCATTTCAGCTATTCAATTTGAGAACATTGGGTCTAAAAATACAAATTACATTCTATCATAATCCAAGGAAGGCTTCTGAAAATTTTTACAAAGTTAATGCCAGCAAAACATAAATCAGTAATCAAACGCTTGGTTGGCAGTGAACAGGAGGGGGGATGGCTGTAATTGTTATAATATGGCACAATGATGAAAGAGATTTAGACATCTTTTTTTAATGATATTCCTGGATTGTAAGGGGAAAATAGAGGTAATATAAAGCTGCATAGCTGATGCAGCATAACCATAATATAAAGCATGTTAGGCCTGGTTTCTTTACTTCCTCTAATCAAAACAAAGGAATCACTTTGTTTTTAAGTGCTACTTTTCTATCAGGAATCAAGAAATCTGTATTATTAATGGGCATTTTACAACACGGGATTGCATTTATTATTCTGAAGGAATAGCATGTGACTTGTCATAAGAATATTTATGCAGTCTGGTATGTTACACTGATTTATGACCAAGGAGAGTATCTTCGTCTTTAGTATATCCAAAGACCATATTGTTTCATAGGTTCAGACATATTCTAGTTATTTTCTCATTCCTATTAACCATTCAATAGGAAATAGTGATAAAAATGCTGCTTTTTGGTTAAAATCAAGTAACAAAACACAAAAATGAATAGCTGTAGTATAACTCAGTTAATTGTAAATATGAATAATTTGTAATTTGTATTCTAGGTTTAAAAATATTTTCATAATCCCAAAACATATTCCTGAAATTCTTTTGGCATTTGCATTCTTTTTATATTCAGCATAGTAACAATGGTTGTGCCTTTTTAATTTCTACTGGCTTCAATACTGATTTTTACCTATTTTAAAACTATTTTTTAAAAAAACCATTCTTAGTTTCCTTGAATGCCTGCAAATGGGTTTATTAGACTATCAAGTCATAACCCTGCTCAGTGCAATAAATCAAAATAAATAATCATTGGTAAATGGATATATATCTAACAAAAGACAGTTCACCACCTTATAAGTGGTTGAATTATTGTTATTATTAGGATGATTTTCCTAAGTTTGAACTAAAATCTGCCTCTGTGGTATTTAAAATTATTATTCTGTATCCTGCATTTTGGGATAATAGGAAACAACTTTTATTTTTCTATTATTTGCTATTACTTTAGTGCTTGAAAAGTATTTTATTTTTGTTAGTATTCTCAAGCCTAAACATTATCCAACTGAAATCTTACATCTTTACTTTCTTTGCTGCAGCTCTAGTTTCTGATACTTTCTTAAAATGTGGTACACTGATACATAATTGAGTCTCACCAATGTGAAATTAGTTCTTCCTATCTCTGTAATTGTTTTAGTTATTTCATTTTTTAAAAAATATGTGTCATTCCAGTTTTAATATATGTGCTGCTGAAGTGAACACCATTTTTTTCTATCTTCTTCTCTAGCCTATCAAAATCATTTTGAATTGTGTGTCTGTTTTATGAAACTTTAGCTATCCCACACTATTTTGAGTCATCTGCAAAGCTGATAAGCCTTTTCCCCATTTCTATTTTACTTGCTAATGAAAATGTGGCACAGGACCAAACCTTGAGGCATTCCACTCCTGTCTGAAGAGCTTTCAAGCCAGCTGTGGAACTACTTAATAGACATCTCATTCAACTCAGTAGCTTGCAAAATCAGAATGCCATGGCTACCACTTGTCTGAAGAGCTTTCTGAAGTAAAAATATATTGCATAGTAGAAAAAAAATGTATTGCCATAGTAGAAGACAACGTCCTAATTAAAAAATGAAATCAGATTGTAGTAAGACATTTTCTTTAAAAACCCATATTGCCTTCTGATAGCGATCTCACCATGTTCAAGGTACTTAGACATTGAACAGTTTATGATCTCGTCTGGAATTTTCTAGTACCTATCCAGGAATTGATGATAGGTTATGGTCCCAGATTTGCCTTCTCGCCACATTTGTTGTCCTATGCTTGAGACGCATTTTGTTTATT
The DNA here is from genome assembly GCA_034064705.1 of Bothrops alternatus. Classification (NCBI taxonomy): domain Eukaryota; kingdom Metazoa; phylum Chordata; class Lepidosauria; order Squamata; family Viperidae; genus Bothrops; species Bothrops alternatus. Next base: position 3,827,363 of record JARGCV010000008.1, read on the forward strand.
TTCTAGGATTTCTTAAAGATAATATTATCAACAGGGTGAGAAAGTATTTTGTAAAAGAACTAGGATTTACAGCAGGAGTCTCTAAACCTTGACAATTTCAACTCTAGAATTCCTCAGCCAGTTAAAGTTGCCACATTTGGAGACCTCGGCTTTACAGAGTTTGCCTTCCAACCAATATTGTGAAAATTGAAAAAATCAATTTTCTTGGATAGACTTGCAGTTTGCGTCTGGAAGGCATCAGTCACATACATACTCACCTAGATGGCTGGCTCAGGTGAATAGAAAGATGAAAAATAAAAAGTAAAACACATTTGGGGAAGAAGGCCCAAGTTACTTATGAAAAGAGACTTGATTATAAATATGTTAGATTGCTGGAAAAAATCAGTAAGTTTGCTAATGGGAGTTATCCTTCAAGAGTTTTTAAAAGTTCCTGATTTCTCATCATGGAGAGATCCTTTTTAAAAATCTGGTATGTCTTCTCATTTTAAAATATTGCAATGCAATAATTTTTATGTTAATCTTTTTAAAAATTACCGTTTAATTCCAACTGTCTTTAGCAGTCAGATCCTATATACTACTACATAACTCAGAATGTTATAAGATTTAATGAAACAAACCCTGCATTACAGTACTACAAGCATGCATTAAGATGTATAATTGCAGAATGCAAGAGTATTTCAAGGAATTCCCACCAAATGATAGCTCAAAGCTGCAAAGGAAAGGGCATTCTTGGTTGTTGGACCCTACTTATGAAATCTATCCCCAGAGCCTGCATAATATCTTTATTGCCTTCCGGTCCAAATCATTTTTCATTTTAATTAAAAAGAATGCTTTAATAATTTTTGAACTTAGTTTTTGATATTGAGTGACAAAATTATGCTCTAATAATGACCTTGTTTTATATAAACTTTTCCATCTATATTGTAATTCACTTTATTGTATTTGTTCTTTTCTACTTTTACAGTTTTAGTAGCCTGGGAATTTTCCCATGGATGCTGATTAGGGATTACAATCAAGTTTGGTATTACTTAATTTTGGATGGATTGATTGTTTTCCTCGATATAGCCGAAGCTTGGAAAAGGATCAGATTAGATCCATCAAAAATTGACGCTGGGAATCAAGAAAATCCAAATTAAACATAAAATGATCAGAAAGATAAGAGAGTTCCAGATATTTTTAACTGATAATTATCCAATAAGCAATTATTTCTCATTACATTGTTTAATCTGTGAAATGTTTGATATAATAAGTAACTCTGATAAAGAAAAAAGATCTAAAGAATGTTAGGCAAAAGAGTGATGTTTTCCACATTAGTAAAATATGATAGCAATAGCACTTAGACTTATATACCACTTCATAGTGCTTTACAACCCTCTTTAAGCATTTCACAGAATCAGCATATTGCCCCTAATATGTGGGGTCCTCATTTTACCGTCCGTGGAAGGATGGAAGACTCTGATTATATTGTTTGCTTTCTGGGGTGAATGTATAATGCAAACTGTTGAAACAATAGTAGATTCACACATAGTTTAAACACAGAGAGTCAGTTGCAAATTTTCACAGCTTATGCTGCTATAAATAGAAAAAGTATTAACATCATGGCTTGCACATTCCTATCTGATTTATATTTGTGTAACCTGTTCATTTATAGTTTAAAAAATATCTCCAAGTTTAGAATAGAATAACAGAGTTGGAATGGACCTTGGAGTTCTTTTAGTCCAGTCCTCTGCTCAGGCAGGAAACCCTATATCATTTCAGATAAATGGTTGTCTTTTCTTAAAAACTTCCAGTATTGGAGCATTCATGACTTCTGGAGGCAAGTTGTTCCACTGGTTAATTGTTCTAACTCTCAGGAAATTTCTCCTTAGTTCTAGGTTGCTTCTCTCTTTCGTTAGTTTCCATCCGTTGTTCTTTTTTTTTTTATTATAAAAATTCTTTTATTAAAACAATCAACATTGGACATAAAAGACATATTATGCAGCAATCATCATGACACCTGGTATACAATACTAAGTATTAGTCTTTGAAAACGTCTGAATTAGTAAGCCTTTTCCCCCCTCCTCGCATCTAGCCTCAACTATACTCCTGTTACATTTTATTTGATTGGTGTTTCTCTTATCTGGTTCAATATTAATGTGATCAACATTAAACATAAGATCTTATTGCTAAGCAATCCTCCTAGAACATAGCATACAACATTAGGTATTAATCTTTGTAAACATCTGTTTTAGTAAACGTTCTTCCCTCCTCCCTTACATCTTCAAGTATACTCCAAATACATTTTGTTTGGTTGGTGTTTCTCTTATATATGGTCTATCTACTGTTTCTAGTCTATCGCACACCTTGGAGAATAGCTTGACTCCCTCTTCTTTGTGGCAGCCCCTGAGATATTGGAACACTGATTTCATGTCACCCCTCGTCCTTCTCTTCATTAAACTAGACATACCCAATTCCAGCAGTCTTTCCTTATATGTTTTAGCCTCCAGTCCCCTAATCATCTTTGTTGCTCTTCTCTGTACTCTTTCTAGAGTCTCAACATCTTTTTTACATTGTGGTGATGCAGTATTCAAAGTGTGGCCTTATCAAGGCATTGTAAAGTGGTTTTAACACTTCGTGTGATCTTGATTGGAGTTAAGCAATGAGAAATGCAATGGTGTAGTGGTGAGGGTGCTGGCCTAGAAAGCAGGAAATTTTAGTTCTAGGTCTGCCTTTGGTTTGAAAACAGGCTGGGTGACTTTGGATTGGTCACTCTCTCTCAGCCAACTCACCTCACAGAATTGCTGTTGTGGAAAAATAGGGGGAGAAAGGAGAACTGGTATGTTTGTCATCTTGAGTTGCATATAACAAGGAAGGATAAAAATCTAAAACAAAATGTGCAGGAATTGCTCTATCTTAAAATAAAACTTTTCCTATAATAAAGCAACACATTAATAAAAGTACAACAGCCATTTCTTTTCCAATTATTTTTGTATCTGAAATGGGAAAGAAACTCTACATGTGAAATTTTAATACTCTACATTTGTGCTCAAGATTTGTCAATAACACTTCGAAAAGCATAACTTAAAAATGAAACTTTTTTATTATTCAACTCAAGTTATGGGTGAAGGGACCATTTTACAATAATATTACATTTTAAAACCAAAACTATAAAAAGATGCTTAATGTAATTTAAATGTGTTTTTGAAACACTGATGGAACATTTCTTTGCAGATTTTTTTTTATCCCAGTCTCATACACACACTGTCTCACTAAATTCTGGTAAATATATTTTTACAAACACATTAGGTGAGTAATTGTTAATCATGTAATTTTCAAAACAACAGTTATTTATGTTTGGAATTTCAAGACCTTTCCTTGATTTACAGTTTCAGTAGAATGAATTGTTCTTCTTTCAAAGCTTTGTGAAGAGAGACTAAGTATATAGTTAACATTTCAATAATATTCACAGAAGAATCCATAGTATGTAAAAAATGATTGTGTTTATTGCTGCCTCCCAAGCATTTCTTTTGTCTGCACCTGTATATGTGAGCATAGCACATTCTTTCAACTACACCTCCAGAAACTGCATTTCAATGTACAAATGGGGGACTGAAGGCAGTAATTTTGAGATTATTGCCACATTGCCAACAATAGTTTGATTCAGGACAGTTCTACTGCCTATGAAATGATTTAAAGAAGTAGAACATACGTTAAGAGTGTTGAAAGTTTGAATAAGAAACAGTAAGAAAGGGATGCATATTTCTTAGCAAAATTTAGGAGCCATCAATATTTTTTTGGAATCCAGATAGGATACATCTTCTTGACTTTTAAAACAATCCACAAGCTTCTAACCACTGTCCATGTCTATTAAGTAGGGTTTTTTTTGTCCCCCTGCATAAGAACATAAAACAAGTTCTATAAAGATCATAATGTGTATTTTATGATTATGGAGCACTTCAGTCAGATTACTAAGTAAGTACCTGTAGGAAAAATAAGTGTTGGTAAAGCCCTCATTTTGGCTTGGCAAAATTATTTAAAATTAAGTACTCAGAGGGATAACGTATGCTTAAATTACACATAATCGCTCCTACCTCAATTGATGAAAACATTCATTGCTGTTATCCCCATTTGAAAATTATATATATATTTATATTTATATGTATATCTCAAAATAGCCGTAACCCTTTGAGGATCATATTAGCAGCAAATCACAATTTAGACTAGGCTTCCCCAATCTGGTACTCTTCAAATGTGAAACGGGAATGCTTGGAAATTCTGAAAGGACAGTCCCACCACATCTGTGGGTATCAGGCTGCAGAAGGCTAGTCTAGACAGAAAACAAAGATCATCTCAAACATATAGGAAACTATTGTTATAAAGATACCATAAAACTCCTTTCTGGCATCTTTGTCAAGCAACTGATACAGACAAAAATCAAAGGAAAAATTGCACATGGTTTCAAGAATTGTCAAAATCTCAAAGGGTTAAGCCAAGACCTTCAACAGAAGTGATGTATTAAAAGGGCGAATTGGGTGAGCGAACAGTCTCAGATGAACTTGGTGAATAGTCTTCTGATTCAGAGTTGAGTTCAGGAGGTGGTGGCTGTGGCTTAAAATGTCCCCTCACATCCGGGTTGCGTCTTCGTCGGAAAACCTGCCTCTCCTTATCAAGAGCGGTGGTCTGGCAGGGGCATAAAATGAGAATAGATGAGATTAGGCTGTGCATGAAACAGCAAATCTGACTCTCATTTTTCCTCTTTTTCAAAGCAAACCTCAACCCAGGTCAAATTAACCCCACCCCACCCTCCGCAATCACCAGGTTTGGCTAGTTTTGCAAGCTTTAATCCATTACATGACTCAATTCATATCAAAGTGCATAATCCAACCTATAAAGAGGCAGTGTCATCTCATCAAGCATGTACAGTATGAGTGCATGTCTCTGTATGGATGCCATATGTTAGACTTCTGGAAGCTATTAATTTTTTTTTTTTGAATAATGGGTTCAGGTTTCAGGCAAGATGCAGACTAACCTGCTTTTTCAAATGAGGTCTTGGTTCTGAATAGAAATTCAATACAATTTAATCAAATGAGAGAAATAAATATTTGCCAATGTTCAAAATAGTGAAAGTATTCATAAAAATGCGTTGCTACAAATATTGGATTTTGATAGAACGATCAGACAAGAGAGAGGTATTCTCAACATGCTTACTCCTTCTCTCACTTCATGCTCTCAGTACTCATTACTCCTCTTTCCCTTTTAACTCAGGCATTTGCACACACATTACAAAAGCACACAGACCATTTGCACTACGTTTGCACTAAGTTTCCCTATTGCTCTTTTTATACGTTTTCTAGCCAAACAAACTACTCTTCCCATTCTCTTCATCTCATGTTGGCCATGTCTCAGTGTGAATTAAATTGCTACCAAATTCCAGTGTGAGCTGGAATTTCTTGGGCAACAGACGTAGTACTTGTTTTCTAGATCATTCCAGCTAGATTCTCCTCACTACTACCTATTTCCTATTTAAACATAGACACAGAGAGACTTTTGGAAAGACTTAAACTACATCTACAGAAATTCAAGTAATTATTTAAATAACCTGATATAATGTTGGCCCTAATAAGCATGTTTTTAATTTTCAGAGCCAGTCCAAGTTTTGTTAGTTTGGGATGTCTTTAAACATGCAGTCAGAGACCCAAAATGTAATAAAAGCAGAAGATGGACAAAGTTTATAAAGCAAATGGATTCAGTTAAGCTAAATTGTTCCACTAATAGTTTTATAGTTAGAATATTTAAAGGACTGATAGAAAGTGGCAATAAAAGTTCATCTTTGGATCTTGGGGAAAAAAGACAATACTAAACTCCAACTGCTATCGTTTGCCAAACGTTCTTTGTTTACAGTTGGTCCTTGGAAAAAGCCTAAAACGGTTTTCAAAGTTGTGCTTTAAAACCAACTTTATGATTATATTTTAATAGAAAGCAGAAGACATTTGGAAACATATTCACATTACAGAGATAGAATTTACAGTATATAATTCTCTGTAACAAATGGAGAGAATGGCATACATTACTATTCTATGACATACAGATTTGCATTTAAAATATTTCTGTGCACAAAAGGAGTTCATTTAAAGATTGACTCACATCACATCATTTTTATATTAATCCCAGATTCATGAAAAATTCTTCCTTTCAGCAGGAAAGTCTAAATTAAAATCTCCACTAAAATCCAGAATAACTTTCTCCTGGTGCAAGGATAAGCAACTTTTTGTTTTGATTTTAAGGATGAACTAATCCTCATATTTCTATGTGATTGGGGTTCATATTGTTTAAATCAAAATCTTTTGCTCTTATGTCTAATCCAACCCTTTACTTTTCTAATCCAGATCAATAAGCAACCTACACATGAGAACTATAGCAAAATCACGATCTATGACACATCCATGATGCAGGAGTACTACATTAGTACTAATATGTTTGCAAAGAAAAAAAAAAGATCCCGGTCCCTCTTTAGCATTATTTTGATTTATAATGAGAAGGAGGAGGAGTTTTCTACCTTCTAAGACAAAGGCTGGAATGGTAGAGAATATGAAGTAGTGTATGATGGGTTGGGAGACGTTAGAAGAAAAGTTATGGAGCAATTACAAATTTCCTTTGGCACTATTGGCTTAAAAGATTGTTTATTCCTGTATAAATCTTAATAAACTCAGTTGAAAATTAATCCATCATGTAAGTGGCAGGCTTCCATGAAAGTGATAGCTATTGAAGTAGATGTTGAAACTTCAGATCCTCCTGTCTTTCTATATTTGCAAATCATACTTCTTTCCAAGATGGCCATACACAATTTCATATACTGCCATTTATTTTGAAATTTCTCATCCAGTTTGTGGATGGAATTTTTTTAACTCTTTCTCTTCCCTGAGACCTAGTTACTCTTTCTTCATATACTTATTTTGCAACTTTATCTTCATTTATTCTGTTGTACGTAACAAATATACTTCAACATTCTTACTTTATACCAATAATTCATGTTTGTTTTCAATCTGCATTCATTTAGCAGATTTAATCTTATTTCTGCATTTTTCAACTCATAGACTTAGATATCCCATTCTGATGGTTTCCAATGTTTATCCTTATGTATACAGCTCTCACGTCTGCACAGTAACACAGCATCTTATTTACAGCCATTTCTGCTTCTATCAACCAATATTTGGCCCTTGCAACAATTCATATCATAGAAATATGCTTCTTTTCTACAAGCACCTGGATGTTTCATCATTTTTCCATCTTTTTCTACATTCTATCAAGATACACGTCATTCTACAATACAAATTCATTTATTTGCTCTACTTTTTCCATAATTTATGAATAATTACTTTATTTTCCTGTTAAGTAAAACCTTATTGGACTTTGATTCATTAATGATCAGGCTCCATTCTCTTCATTGAACTATAAAAGTTAATATTTTCTGTAAAATATTCAGGTTCTCAGCCCTGTTCTTATTCTCCAGTGAATGTACCTTTAATGTCATCAAGAGTAATCCTTATATTATTATCCATGAATAGATTTAACAACTTAAATGGCCTCATACATCCTTGTCAAGATGGTAGAAAAACTAATTACTAACTTGGATAGAAACTGAGGCAAGGAAGACTAGATTTAATTACCTATCCTGTCAGGTGACCTAATGGCTATGATCGGAACTAGGCTACGCGTGCCATTTGTGACACTAGTCTAGATTAAAACCTAAATGAATCTAGGCATATACTGAAAGACCTGACATTCTAAACAATTTTATTTATTTTTCACAGAATTGCTGTGTGTTTCAAGAAAAATATAGAGAGCTAACAATTCCAGGTAACAATTGATGTGGAAAATGTTTACAAAGACAACTAAGAAGCCTCTATTGATGTTCTCCAGCACCTACCTGACTTTGGCTTGTTCTTGAAAATAATAAGCAGGGTCAGATCTGGTCATTACTAAATATGACCACAATAAATCCTAGATCTTGAAGAAGATAGTAGAAAAAAACGGTTCCATTATTATGAAAATATTCCTGTGGGCACCATAAATTGCATTTGACTTTTTTAAAACTTGCTTGAGGTAAGACTTCCAAAGTAAACAGAATATATTATTTTAGAAAGATTTGCACCAGCTAATTGGTATCAAGCACAATTTGTAACACTGTTATTAAATTGTAAATCCCTGTCTTCAAGTGGGTAAGAATAATTGAACTACTCAGTAAAAGACAGGAAATAAATCTAACTAACAAATGAATAATAGCCTCCTAGAGTCTTTTGGAGTGGGGAGGCTATAATACATCTAATAAATAAATAATAAATACCTTTTTTACTCCATGCATGTTCCCATGGCAATTAATACTAAATAACCTACAGTGGTACTTCAGTATTCAACTGCTTTAAAACTCATTGAATTTGGTATTTGATACATTTGACACAGAAATGTCCCAGTACTCATTTGTTTGGTACTTGATCTGCTGTGATTGGAAGAGGGGGATGTCCATGGAGAACAGACAGAAAGTCAGGATCCAAAGTCATGCCAGGAAGGTCATTGCAAAAGGAAGCGAGGACGACCGCAGAGGGCAGACAGGAAGTAAGCTATGCTGGGAAGGTTGCTGACATAGGAAAAGGGACAGATAGGAAGTCGTTCCTGGTCAAAACAAAGAGTCATGTGGTAAGTCATATGATTTGTTTAGTACTTGTTTTTAGTATTTATCGTGCCTTCTAGAACCAATTAACAAGTGCCAAGGTACCGCTGTATTCCAAATCCCATCAGTATGTAAAATCATATTGACTTAAGTAAGATAATAAGAATAAAGTAAGTAAGTAAGATTAGTTAGAATAAAAAGTACTGTGTATAATACTATAAACCAAGAAGGGTTCATGAAACTTCCACACTCAAATCTATATAATGTTATTCAATTCTACTAATGTTAAGTTCCAAACATACTTTATCATTGTTTCTATCAGCATAAAACTAAATGACAGTTTTCTCACTATTGTTCTTTCCTTTTTTTCTTTTGAAAAAAGCAATGTTCCCATTTAAATTCTGGCAGGATATAAAACTAAGATTTTCTTTCTTTTTATTTCATCATATTCATATCTTAAGTAAGGAACTTAAGGACTGTGATTTAACAAAATCACTCTAGCTTTAAAGATTGAAGCTCAACATAATATCTTCATAATCTTATTATGATTATGCCATCTACTAGACCAGTGGTTCTCAACCTTTTTCAGGTTGAGACCCCACTTGCCCCGCCCATGCGTGCCACGACCCAGACCCGGGCGCGCGTGCGTGCGCGCACATGCGACGGGCCGATCCGCGCGTGCGTGGGGCGCACGCACCGATAAATAAATAAATAAACAAACAAAACAAAATGGCGGACCGCAATGGGCGGATCCGCGCATGTGCAGCATGTGCACACGACGGGCTGATCCACGCATGCGCGGCGTGCGCATGCCGGAAAAAAAAACAAAAAAATAAAAAAAAATAAAAAAACAACAAAATGGCGGACCGCGACAGGCGGATCTGCGCATGTGCGGTGCGTGCACGCGATGGGCTGATCCATGCATGCACGGTGCGTGCACGCGACGGGCCGATCCGCGCATGCGCAGCGCGCGCACGCCCCAAAAAAAACAACCCCCCCCCCAAAAATTTAAAAAAAAATAAAAAAAAACAAAATGGCGGACCGCGACGGGCGGATCCGCGCATGTGCGGCGCGCACGTGATGGGCCGATCTGCGCATGCGCAGCGCACACACGCCAAAAAAAATTTAAAAAAGCAAAATAAAAATAAAAAAATAAAATGGCGGACTGCGGTGTCCGGCGATCCCCGCGAAACGGTCGTTCGACCCCAAATGGGGTCGCGACCCATAGGTTGAGAACCACTGTACTAGACCTATAATTCATTATATATTAATCAATCCAAATGCTGTTATATAAAAGACAAAGCATTGTGCTTCTGTATAGATTCCTTTACTATATTAGTATTATTAGACATTTGATGATATCAATGAATAAAATACACTTGCAAGGACTGTTGTTTTTTTTAAAGGATGCACTTGTTTTTAATGTTTCCTCCCCAAAATGAAAATAGTAGAACATCCAAGTTAAATTAACATTTATATGTTAAATATGTTAAAAAGTATCATGAAATGATTAAACATGCTGGCTGAGGAATTCTGGGAGTTGAATCCACTCATCTTAAAACTGCTGAAGCTGAGATCTGATCTGTATCAACAGCAAGGTGTAGGAAATACATGACTGATTATAACAATATCTTAGGCTGTTTTACTTTGGAGGACCTTACTTTTTCTTTCTTAATGCCATTCATTTTCTCTTTTTAAAAGATTTCTTCATCTATCTTTATGCTTCAGAAAAAGGATAACTTCCAGTGTAACATTATTTCTGCTGTTGTTTATTATAATTTGCATACTAGTTCCCATTACTGATGTTAAAAACAATTTACAATATATCATTAAAATGCGATAATATAAGCTATATTGTATATAGTTTATCTATTATGAATCAAATCAAATCAAAATTTAATTATGGTCCAAGACAAAACCCATAAAAAGACCAGCATGCAATACAATAACTATACAAATGAAATTTTAAAATAGCAAGAAAATCCTAAAATGATTAGCAGCTAATAGTTAATAACATGCAGGAGGAACCAGACAACTTCTATAGCTCTTGATAAGAAGTTTGCAATCTTCTTAGATATTTCTGAAGGGTGGTCACCCAGGAGAAAGGTAATAGCCTCCTGTTCACAATGGCAATTAGAATTGTTAACAATTGGAAGTATTAAACTTGATGGCAATCTATAATGGGAATTTTAATAGCACATGTGAGACAGATTCCACCTCTGAGTCTGAATAGAAAAAAATTGGCCCTCATATGGGAGGCTTATATTAACTATTATCCTAATAACACTCCAATTTGGCTAAAATAAATAATTTCTTTTGTAATGTTAATGAAATATCTACTGATAATCCAGGTAGGAGGAACCGTTGTGCTATAGAAGGAACAGAAGATTTTGGTTCTGTCATTTTAGATATCTAGGTCCCAAATCCTCTGCTTTGCTACAGTCACGGTTTTACCTAGTATACAAACAATATTATAAATTATATAAATTATATTACTATTTATAGTTTGTAATAGAAACCATTGCTAGCATAGCAAAAAAGCATACCTTACAACACATATGATACATGAACTCACAGAGACAAGTGCATAAATGCATTTGCATACACAAATACAGACACACATGATTAAACATGTTGCCTAAAAAAAAGAAAAGGCAAAAAAACCAAACCCCAGAATAAAAGTTCAGTACAGAAGATTTCTGATGGAAACATCAGAATGAAACTGTTTAGAAATACTGTACTGTATATTTGTTCTGTTTTTTTTTTTACTTTGACTGACTGAGCATCAATCACTACTTATGACTTATGTGAGATTAGAAATAAAGGATATAGATTTAAATTCAGAATGAACCAAGCTTGGAAATTTTCATACATTTACTAACTATAGACAGGAGTTCCAGCTGACACTGATGTCATATGATCCTACATGATAAACAATCTTCTATTAATATGAAGCATGCATGAGAATAATAGTTTTCTTAGAATGGTACCAATTATTGTGATCTACTGCATATGTACAGTGTAGCCCATTAATGACCAGTTTTCCAGTATATATATATTAAAAAGCCATTGGTCAAGACCATACATATAATCTGTAAACTGAGTCAAAAGCCAGCATGGACAGTCTTCATATTAATTCTTTTAACAGTTCTTTCTATTCATAATTTTATAGTATTTTGAGCTACATACAGTATATTGCCTAGATATATGCTAATCCTTGAATGTTATCCTTTTATGTCTTAACTGATCTGATAAGATGGGTTTCATAATTCCTCTAAAGCAATAGACAGCATACATTTTATATGAATACATTTATTCATATCTCATACACTTTTGAATGCATTGGTTATGATACTATTAATATATACTGTGGACAGAGATTCAACTACTTAATGGAAGTTGGAGATGAAGGTATTTAAAAACTAATATAACTTGATGATTTTTGTACCTGCTCCCCAAAGCTAGAAACTACAAGAGACATCACCATCAGGAAACCTCTCCAAATAATGTTTTCTAACATTATGATTATGTATCTTTTTGCATTTTAAATACAGTGTTCTAAATAGAAATGTTCAATTAGTAGAAGGGATAAAAGCATTTCCAATCAACATATTGTGTCTTAATTAGTGAATCTGGAATTTTTAATTCATCTGTGTGAATTCACATCTAAATATTCCTTCTGATATAAAACTGTTATCCCAATTTATTCTTTACATAAAAATCTGGTATACTTAGTAGTATGCAACACATGATCAATCTATATGTGTATAGGAAGTAGTGAAGCAAACGTTTAAATCATCGTTACCAAAAATACAGTAATTTCTATTAATTTTGTTTGATATTACCAGCAGTCTTGATAGGCATGTAAACACTTTTCAGTCTTAAATTTTCCAAGCAAGTGTGCATAATATAATCATTCTAATACATGCAATTAGATAAATGCTGATTAAAGATTTAAAATACTGTGACATATAGATATGATTTTGAATACTGACAGAATAGAAATGAATATATATTTCAAGAAGGCATCCATTCAACTTTTTCTTCCTATAAAGATCAATTTCTGGTCACAAGAAAGGTTATTTTTCTAAAGGTTGGAAAAATTGCAATCTAATCCAGATATTTTAATTAAAATATACTGCTCAAAAAAATAAAGGGAACACAAACCTATAGGATGTCTATAGGTTTGTGTTCCCTTTATTTTTGTGAGCAGTATATATAGAGGGAATATTTAATTTACTGTAAATGCTTGTATTGACTACTGCCACAATTATATTAATAAAGGTTAGATCTGCACAATCTGGACAAGCCTTCTACAGAACTGAAAGCAATTCCTTGAACATAAAAATATTTGTTAATATTTAGTTCATCCTACTGAGTCTTTTCAAAAGTTACAAAAACCCATATTTATAAAGTTACCAAAATGTATAAAAACTTAACATTAATAAACATCATACACTAGATACTGTATTCATCTTTGTAGCAAAATTATGCATCATTGCAGGTAACACCTGTTTTCAACTGAACAGGAATTTTTAGTCACAATCCTACCACATAATAAAAGGTGATGTACTAAAGAGAGAGGTAGATTCATGCAATATCATTTTTATCCACTTCTTTTAAAACGGAGTAACAAAAATGTGCATACTTTGAAAACACAAGCTAACCAGAGCACATACAATGCATTATATTTCATTGAACAGGGTAAAGCTTCTCAATACTATGTCATGTCAATGCATTGTTCATTCTAAGATAAGGATTGTGGTTGGGAAGGGGAAATTTAAAATGACAGTATATAATTTTGTATCTCAGAGAGAAAAAATAAATATAAATGTAGTTCTATATGTATTGATATCCTGTTGCCATTTCATAGGTAGAAAAAGAAAGAACACAGGATATTAAAAACTGTTAACATAAAATAAAATATTGCATGAACATTTCATTTTTCTGTATACACTGTCCTTTTAACTATAGGGAGCACTTGATACTGAGCATGTGCAATGAAGAATAAGCTTGCAATGTCAGTGTGAATAATGGGTGAAGAAAGGGAATGAGGGGTGTGGCATCTCGACCAAGATTCAAATGAAACTGATAAAGCAGCATATGGACTGGGTAACAAATAAAAAAAAACATGTTTATTCACTGAAGTAACTGGTTAATGGAGACTGCCAGCACGTTGCCATGGAAACACTGACTGTTGGAGCTGTACCATCTCATACCTTATCCAATACATTCCTGGTTGTTGGTAGTAGTCCAAAGACCCTGATCTCTTGATGGTAAACCCGTGGTCCAGCTGAGCAGAGAGAAATGGGCAACTCAGTGGATCGATATTGTGCTAGAGAATTAAGACCTCCAGACCAAAACTGTTCCTTATTTATTAGTGCATATTTATTTTTCAGTTTCACAAGGTAGTACGCTAACATTTTAAAAAAATAAAATCAAAATAAAAGCTACATATTGGAAATGGGAAAAAAGAGAAAATAAACAAATAATGAAGAAGATCCTAGACCAAATAATTTATCTGGCTAAATTAGTATCTTGTTTATTAATGACTATATAGTGCACTTATTTCAACTTGAAACAGTAGTTGGTTTGAAATTAAACAAAATAGGGCTGTATAAGGCATCACGTAAGGTTTTCCCATTTTATAATTAAGATTTTGTGAACAGTTTTATTTTCAGTATTTCTTGGTTTTTTTTATAAATTACAATAGCCACCTCCATAACAAAAAAGATTAGATTTTCATAGATCAAAATCATGTTGCTTCATATTGATGAAAATGTATAAATATGAAAAGATTAACATTTTGACATTCCCACCAATCTTGTTGGTTTGAAAAAAGAAACTTTGATCTAAAATGCAAAGAAAAATGCTAGCTAATTGTATATTACTACAGTCTATATTTTAATCTTAAAAATGTATAAATCCCTTTTATCGGGATTCAATCTTAATTTATTAATTTGGGAGGAGCATGTTTCTTGAAACTCAAAGAAAAAGAAACTATTCCATTTAATTTCACTGATATAGTAACAAAAGGATGATTTTATTCTTTATTAAACAGAACTTTCCATTGTGTGTAGCAGGGCACCACATAATAAGCAATTAAAAGCTATTTTAGTGCAGGTAGTTCTTCAGATACAGAAAGGGGAACAAGGCATATTATACAGTTGAGTACTTGAAAATGTTTTAGCATTCACATATACATGCAGAAAAGAGAACAAAGATAGATCCTTTTTGTGTTTATGTATGCTTTGTTAGAGTGACATAAGGCCAGAAGTTTACAATTTAAATTACAAGAGGCAGCTTGAAACAGCTCCAGAAAATCAGTTATTTAGTTGTTGCAGTATGCATTCTGACTTTGAATCCAGATCATAAAGAAAAGAATGTTTATTTTCTTTCATCAACTTTTTTCTTATGTAGAATACTTTAAAACACCCCAATTGATTGAAGACTTCCAGCTAAAATGATGGCCTTATATTGTATCTAAATCTGCTGCTGCCATCTATTGTTGTCTGAGGGCAATGCACTAATAACATTGAACAGCCAATGTCTACCGTAGGAATTTCAAAACAAAATATTTTATTAAACTGTAATTACTTGAGTGGAGAAAAAAAACATTGGCTTAGATATTTTGCATCCCTTTTTTAATTCAGCGTTTTAAGTACTGAAAATCATAGCACTAATTAAATTATAAATAACATATAGTTGGAAGTAAAAAAAATCAAATAAATTCTTTGCTCAAATCAGATTCAGGTGCCAATGAAAAGTGCAATTCACAAGCCACTTAAGGTTGCAGAATTGGAGTAGCTCACACATATAAGCTCTTTGCACCTGAGTTGCATCCAGTGTAAGGTATCTAGTAAAAAAAGATGATGATGAAGAAGAAAATACATTTGTTCCATCACAACTGTAGAGTCCTTTTGGACAATCATCTGAGATCATGGTAACCCCAGCAGAACATGTGTTTCTGTGTGAGAGAGAGAAAGAGGGGGGGAGGGAAAGAAACAGACAGACAGACACACCCAGTCTTCTACCTTCTTTCAGCTTACACCATAGATTCTGTGTATTTCCTACATTTTTATTGCCTCCTACAAGAAAAAAAAGGAAGGGAAAATGCCTTCTCCAACTACTCCAGCAGTATCTTTTGTTGCTGGAAATTCTATCTGTCTAATAGGACCAAGTGCTGACAGCATAATGTGTCTATTTTTTTTTATCTACTTAAGGTAAAAACATTTCCCTTTGTGATAGAAGGAGCAGGAGAGGAGATGGACAGTCTCCAAGTACTCAAAAGGTTATCTGAAGGGACTTGTGATAGGAAAGATGCTCACTGAATACCGTATTAAGCTGTACCTCAACTTTTGCAAACTCTCTCTGTTGGATTCTTTTGGAATTATGTGAACAGAGGTTCCTAGCCCTCAAAGATGTGCTGGTTCAAGAATGAAAAGTCTGATGAACAGTTATTCTGAAAATGCGTAACTCTTAAGCTCCCTTACTTGTATGGAAAGAAAGCTTGGGAAGACAAAAAGGAAATCCTGATAAGTCAGGAAAAGGTCCATCTAAATCCCAAATTCTGTGTGTCATAGTGATCAGTTTAGAAAGTTTAGAAATATGGACAATTACAGTCCCCTAGCCTGGGCTTAGTATTTGTGAAGGAATGTGGTCCAAATTTCCAGGAGGCTGTGCATTCCAGAGGGGCAAAAGACACCACAGTTAAGAGTGGTCTGCTTTAATTTGGCAAGATTGATGCCAGGCTCCAAAACCCAAGACAAACATACTGCATTGAGATTCTTTTAGGCAGTGTCCTTTACCTATACATAGAAATCCTGTCAAAATAAAGCAGAGAACCTGCACCACAAACCATATATGTTGGGAACTATTAACTATTAACTTTGCTGACTCTTGTTCCTCTGGAATGCACTCCCTTCCTCCTGGGAATCGAGATCACCTTTCATCACAGTGCTTCACTACAAGACCACCAGAAAATTCCAGCGCTGTAGAGAAAATACGTAGGCACACATTTTGGTTTTTGTTTATGAACTGAATTTTGCTCAATTCAAAAGAGTCTTGATTTTATAGTTCTAAGATTCTGGATAGAGTATTCAGTCATCAACATTGATCTACTGATAGGTATATCTGTCATGAATTAGTGCATTCCCATTGGTGGTGATTACACCTGATTGCAGCAAGTTTCATAACTGAACTAGGCATGTTTATTGAATTTTAAAATAATGTAAAAATATATGAAAATTTAATCTACCAAGTGAAAATGTTTAATTGACTGACCATTCTTTAAGTGGCTGTAGTAACTATAGAGGACAAAAGAAAGATTCAGTACTAAGACAACAACCTTATAAATAAAGTTTGGTTTGTGTCAGATGGCCCACCCCCCTTGATTCACACAGAAATACAAGGGGAGGGGAGAGGAGAAGTATATTCAGAGTTGCAAGATTCTGTTATTGCAGATGTTCTAATAAAAGTGACTGCTCAGTGACTCTAGTTTACCTTGCTGAAGGGTTCAGCTTAAAAAACATAAAATTGCAATCAAGGCTTTCTTTTATTAAATGTGGTAGCACAGATATAAGCTGCCATAACTGTAAAAGTTGTTCACCAGTGGAACAGACTACTTTGAGAAGTGAGGGATCTCCTTCCTGGGAACTGCTTCCATTGGCGATACTTTAATAGTGGATTCCTGTACTAGAGAGGGCTTGGGAACAGATGGTCTCTAAGATCCTTCCACTATGCTACTATGAATATGGTTAGACTTATATCCATGTGCCCGTTGGAAGATTCTACCCATCCAGTTAGTCTGAAGGCTTTTAAAAATTGTACATGGTTTTAATTGTACTTGAATTTACAAGTACAAATGCAAATTTTTGACTTTTATGTACTGCTTACTCATTTTATTAGGATCAAAATTTAAAAATGGACTGTTATTGTGGAAGCCAGTGAGTCTTATATGATCCAATATTTGTTCTGATTTTTACTCTTAATCAAATAAGCTTTGGTTGGACAGAAGTGTGATATAATGTAAGCCTAGAAGCTATGGTTTACACTAGTTTTACTTTATTTTTTGGAGCATTTAGCTCTTCTTTAAAACCACTTCCAAAATGTTACTTACCAGTTTAAATTGATATTTGTATTAATATAGAATTTATTATTCTTTTAATGTTATTCAATCAATCAAACTAACAGAACAATTTTCCAATCACAATTGCAGGTTCTAATTTTCAGCTATATGGACCACTAGGAGGCAAGCACTAGCTGACTAGTTTCATTGCCTTTGGAATTTTTGTGATGCGGGAGCCAGATGTTATTCTATGGCATTCAAATCCTCTGCTGGGAATTCAACTCATGGACCTTCGCACTTTAAATGACTATATATAGTGCAGTAGCTTTAGCAGCTATCTAGGTCCTGGTATTAGGTGGCTGCAGAAAGGGATATAGAGACCTCTCAGAATGCTATATGCAACACAGCTTGACTTAAGCTTTGTGAGTTGAAAGGCATCAGGGTTATATTATGTCATGCCTCTGTCTACCTATGCCTGATTACCTATTTACCAAAAAATGCCACAGAATATATATTGTATAAAAATAGAGGGAAATGGAAGGCATGTAAAATCCCATACATTGGATTGTATTTACCATTCTGAGAATTGCAGGTCATATATTTTCATTATATTTGTTTTTCTTCTTCTCATCAATACATGGTACTTACATGCCTCAAAAATAATTTACTTTCATAGATAAAAAAGGAAACTCAAAAAAATCAAAGCAAACTTAGATGTTGTTGTGTCTGCTTGAAAGTAACATATATAATTGGATCTTAGTTCACCCAATATAGTTCAACCAATCACAATAAGGAAAATAAACTGGGCTGCAACTCACTAGTATACAATACTATATCCCTGTTAATTTTTTTTAAAGGGCTCATTTGTTTTCATTAATTTCAAAACAGGAGAATGTTATTAATCAACTCTGTAGGGCAATACCACTTCTCTTTGAGTCTTTCAAGACATCTGTTAAACCCTAATTACTAGTTCTCCTCTTTAGTAACTACAGACACCACAAGGCAGCAGTTAAGTCACCAGTTTGAAATACTCAGAGAAAACAGTGACAAATTACTAGAAAGTCTTCACAGTATTGAAGCAATTACTTCTTATTTTAAAGCATTTTTCAGCCTAATCAAAGAGTGTAAAGAAAATAGTTTACTGATGCTGCTGTCTTTATCTATTTATTGAAAATATAACCTCAGAGAAAAGATTATATTAGCCTTGGCACAGAGAAATTTCATTTAAGAATCTGAAAAGTAGATGTTTAGAAACCTATTTGTTCAAGAAAATTTGAACAAGCTATTAATATTTAATATGCATTTGCATAAATGGCAGATGAAGTGATAAGTGCCTAAATATCAATATCAACAGTACTCAACTAAGTTTGTCATTGTAGTTTCCCTTTAAATGTCTACAGCTGACAGAGGGAATAGAAGAGTGATATGAATATGTCATCAAACCTACAAAAATGTCAACTGCATTTCATTTTTAAAAGATAATTTTCTCTGAAAATATTTCATTTTTCCAGTGTCAAGAGGAATTGGATAAAATGAAATTCTAAAAAATCTGTAAAAAAAACAAAAGCAACTCTAAGCAAGTACTATACAATTTCATAGTTCATGTTAAAAATGTCAGAAGTATGTTTGCTTCTGGGGTTTCAGAGAGGGGAGCTGATTAAAAAAATACCAGATTTAAAGGCTGGGTTGATTGAAAAAGGTGGGCAGTTTATTATCAGACTAATGGTGGTAATGGTGCTATATTAATATATAGTGTGTGTGTGTTTTGGGATGCCATAAGCAGCCCTGGCTTCTTAATGTGTACACATGTAGTAATGTAGATACATGGCAGTGTTTAAATATAAGAATCTAAGTATAAAGCTACCTATACTTCTGTGTAGGACATTTTAATGAAAGAGCCCCTTTCATTAAGCCAGTATTATGAAGAAAATGGAAGCTTTGCAGTAGGAATTAACCTTCCCACCCACTTCAGAATACCACTTCCAGTGAACTTCAGGAGAAGAGAAAGCTTTAGACACTTTTGATCAGTAAATAAAATTAAATGATTGTAGTGTAAGCTTTTGAACTGCTTTAATAATGTTTATATAATATGACTATAGCAGGGGTGTCAAACTCAATTTCATTGAGGGCTGCATCAGCATTGCGGTTGTCCTCAGGGGGCAGGTAGGTGTGGCCAGGGTGGGCACGGCCTACTGGGTGGGCGTGGCTGGAGTGGGTGAGACCTGCTGGGTGGGCATGGCCAGCTCTACATCGTTAGTGTCAAGGGTGCCTGTGGGGGCCTGGGCAGGAGTGGGACAGATCTGAGGGTCTCTGGAAGAAGGGGGTGAGACCAGGGCAAGGACCAAGGCACAGTCCACTGGAAGAGCCTGCCGAAACCCCTCCCCTGGAACCCATCAAGCTGGATATGTGAAGTAGGCGAGGGCCATTTGCTGGCCACTTCCAGGCGATGGTGCATTTCTTCATTCCTCACAAAGGGTGACACCTCCCCAGCGTGCACCCACGTGGTGGGGCCAATGCGGCAGGGGATGATCCCTCACTGTTTCCAGATGGCCTTGTAGAGCTAAGACTGAATGCATTTCAGCATAGATGGCCACCACAAAATTGTACACTGGCTCCCGGGCAGCCAGGGCCGGGGCCAAGGTAGCGAGGGCCATTCCCTCACTGTTTCCAGGATGGCTTCGTGGGCCACATGAAACCACGTCATGGGCCGCATCCAGCCCCCGGGCCTTGTGTTTGACATGTCTGGCCTATAATGTTCCAGACTTCATATTATAATGGATGATGTTATAGGGTCCTTGGTACTCTCTGAAGAAAGAAACTTGGTAGTTTTCTTGCAGACATTTCATTACCAAGCTAGGCAACATCATCAGTTTGGTAATGAAACATCTGCAAGGAAACTGCCAGGTTAGAGAGCACCAAGGATCCCACATTTCACCCCAAGCTACAAATATTCTCTTCTATCCAATAATATTATGTTGTATGCTAAATAATTTGTCCTTTATTTTTATATTATTTTATGAGTGCCATTCTTTAGTGGAAAAAATTAGAATGGCAAACCTTGTATTTGTAAGGAGAATGAATACTACACCACATTTAAAGCAAATGGGGAAGCCTTGTGGATAGAGAAGCTAGTATTTAGATTTCATATATTCAGCAAGCCATTTCTAAGCCTATATCCAGGCTTCAATACTACATTTAGTTTCCTTCCTGGATTAAATTGTGCTTAATTATAAGTAGTCCTTGATTTAGCAACCATTTGAAATCACCTTCCTCGTTCTGAAGTTCCAATGGTCACCCATGTGGTCACATGATCTTATGTCAATTGTTTGGCAACTGGCCCACATTTACAGTTATTTAAAGTGTCCCAAAGTCATGTGACCACATTTTACCACATTTTTGCCAAAACCTGGCATTTATTTTTGAGTTTTGGTAAAACTGGTCCATAGCAAACAGTTGGTTTGCTCAATGAATGCGGCATTCACTTAACAACCATCAAAAAAAAGTCATACAATTGGGTTGGTCATGTGGGTGATCTGTTTTAAGATCATCATGATTTATAATCATAATGGGCAGGCTCCATTAAGGTCTTAATTGAAGGACTACTTGTATTGCTCAGTGAGTGCTGTAAAGCAGTATGGAGCAGTATATAAATCTAAGTGCTATTGCTATCTGACATTTTTGTTGAAGGTTCAAGGTAGCATACATGATGGACTCCAGTCCACATAGAAGCATTTTAAACATTACAATATATGGATACATACAGAACAGTACATTTGAACTGGATTTGAAACATTAATAAATATTAGTTTATTGCTACTGACACTGTATTGTAAAGTTAATGAAAATTTGAGTGGTTTGTGAGTGTTATCCAGCAAAAATATATAACCAACATTTTAAAACAGTTAAATGGAACTGCAGAGTTTTTGTTCAAATTTATAATGAACCAAAGCAATGGGGAACTATACAATAATGTAAGCCCAATAGCAAATTGATAAGGTGCCAAAATAACATAGTGCTAAACACAATGCAAAGATCTGTGTATTTCTTTACTCTCACAGAAGTTTTTATTCTCAGTGAGAAGCTGCAGTGCAATACCTTTTCTTATTTAGAATATTTGATCTACCCAAAACAATAAATTTTACTGCAAATCTTGCAAATTAAATTTAAAAAAGAAAAGTAAACACAATAAAGAAGGCAAAAATGGGTGCAAAAAGGACTAGCAAAGCATTCTGAAGAGTTTTAAGAACTATGAAAAACAGTGCAGAGTAGAGGAACTGAGCGGTACATCTCACGGGCAAGCGTGCTGGCAGTCCAATTGAAAAGAGTTTCAGCTGGACAGTTAAGCATATACCTGGCAATTCATATGAAAAATGCATACAATGGGATGTTTTAGTTGTGGGAAAGCTATGGTAGTTTTCCTATTTAAAAAAAACAAAAAAAAAATATTGACGATATGTTAGATGATGACATTAACATAATAGGAACAATAAAGTCCAAATCTAAGAAAAACATGACAAATTATCTTTCCTGGTAAGGAAGGTGAATTTGCCAATTCTGCCAACTGAGTTGTTTTTACTTCTGCTGACTTAAAATCAGCCTCTGACTAATACAACAGCTACCCAAAGTGTACCACCTACAATTTATGGTTGTACCATCTACAATTTAGTGAAGCTAGGGAAGAAACACTGATCAGTCTAATGTGGTAAATGAGCATGTTCAATGAATCATTATGATGTTTCCGTTTAAAGCATGTTCAGGGAGGCATAATTATGGAAGGAAGCTTAAAATGTAGGCAGACTTAAAGAAAAAAAGATGGGAACATTAAAAAATTGACCACTCCATTATATTTATTGGTAGAAATGTATATCTTGCATACGTTTGAGTGATCAACAAATACTAATCACTTCACTATTATTAAATGTATGTTTTAAATATATATATTCTTGGCAAAGGGTCAAAGTGAACCTGGTTCATTTCCATTTGCACTATGATATACAGATGATACGGTATGTTAAACAAGTCTCATAATCTCAGATACATGTCCTGCTGCTCATACTATGTCCTATTGAAAGACTTACGTTGACTCTGTCTAAATCTCAGGCCACTTTAATTTCTGCCCACAGGGAACCACTTAGTCAAACTGTATGCAAAATGAAGCTATTTAAAATGGAATAAAATTCATGAACATACATTAAATGTATCCTATAATATAAAAGGGAATACAGTAATAAATTAATCTCTATCCATTTCCACTCTATGGATATGGATTTATGATGACTTGGTCTGTCTGTCTGTCTGTCTGTCTGTCTGTCTGTCTGTCTGTCTGTCTGTCTGTCTGTCTGTCTGTCTGTCTGTCTGTCTGTCTGTCTGTCTGTCTATCTATCTATCTATCTATCTATCTATCTATCTATCTATCTATCTATCTATCTATCTATCTATCTATGTCATACCAAGTCATCATAAACCTATTTGGTGTCCTTAAAAATGGAATTCATTATGGCTATTACAGTTTCACTAGAGTTAGGAAAAATCCTAAAATTGCTCAGGCAAAGAAGTTTTAAGTAAACTAGTATCCTGATCTTCAGTTGGATTGACAGCGCAGGTATCAACCTTTCAAACACAGAACACTGCATGGATTAGCCTTGTGTGGCATAGCGAAACTGGAAGCCTTTGTAGTGACCTGCATTGAGCCAATTCAGATAATATGGCAAAACTGAATTAAGTAGGCAGCCATATCTATGTCCAAAATGGCTGCATTTCTTTATACTAGATATGCTTATTTTCTTCATTACAAAGTGTCTCTTGCTTATAATTAGGATGTGATTTTTTTCTTCCAATGAGATACTCTTTAAATGTTCATCTCAGTGAATGTGTGTTGAATTTTCTCTCCTCATAAGGACTGATTTTCAATAAGAAATATGTATGCTGCCTAGCAGCTTAGGATGATGAAGCAATTAAAAAGTGTGATCTCCCAATGATGGGACAATGGAATATCTGTTTTTCACTGCAATTAAAACTGAACATATTAATTGAACATGGGGGAGGGGTCTTCAAAAACCCCCATCATTTTATAAATATGGAGGAAAACGATGCATTGCAGATGCTTACTGCTATAACGGAAACTCCGGCAGCTGTGCTGTTGGGCTTAGGGCCTGTGTTGAAATGTTTTTTTATCTTCCCAGCTACTGACAACTGATGCTCATTTTCTGGAAGGCCATCATCCTACAAAACAAACAGTAATTCATTTCAGGACTTCAACAATTTTGTGGTTATTTTTCCAAAATTATTGTGTCCCAAGGATTTTTAATTCGCAGAAATATAATTAATTTTGTGAATCTGTACTTTACAATTTGCTAACCTTTTATCATCAACTAAGAACTCCTGAATAGAATCCTGAAGATACCAAAGTATTATAACTCTTAGATATAATCACGTTTTCCACTATGATTTACTGCTTAACTTTAGTAATATGCCGGAAGATAACCAAAAAAAACAAGGCACAGTAATTTCAATTGTTTGGGGCACTTTCATACAACAAAAAAATAGCCCGAGGAATCTCAATAACATTATTATTTCATGAACCATATAGATTGTTAGAATGACTCCACATTTTCTGTGAGACCCTTTTAAAACCCTTTAAAAATGTATTTTGAAGATTAGGCATTAGAATTTCATTTATTTGTATAACTTTTAATCAACATAGGAATTGTAAAAAAAAACAATCTTGATTAGGAAGTTCCATATTCTTGTACTTACAGCCAAAGGTTTTTTTAAAAAAAGCAATGTTTTCTAAGCTATTTTGGACATAATGCATTTTATTTCTTTCAGCAGTTTAAAGACCTTTGAAATGCTGAATTCACAATTAAAATAATTATTATATTACACAAAAAGGTACTGTGCTATAACTAAAAGTTCTGGTATATTTTTGACTGCAACATAAGCAGTAAATTATAATGAAATGATCAAGAGAAATCTAAAGTTTGTTTACATTCCTTCATCCAAAATCAGAGGCAGAAACTGATTTCAGAAATGTCAGAAGGTTTCGTTTTTGACTAAAATAGAATTGAAAATGTCTGTTTTCCAATAACTAGCAGCGCAGTTAGGCTTCTCTCACTGAAACTAAAATGGAACTATACAGTTGCCTTATGCATCAATATAACACCACAGTAATTTTGGCAAATCTTAATTGATCTTTTGCAGCATTCACAAGCTGTGCATACAAAGTCCAACCATAATATGTTGTTTTTGCACGATAATATTAATGACTCATAATTGTAATGACACTAGGAATCCAATATAGTGATTTTAAGATGTGCTTTTCAACCACTCTAAATTTTTAAAATATTAAAGGGATCATAAATAAAAGGTGCATAATGTTCCTTCCTAGTTACTAAATAAATCGAGGAGAAAAATCAAACTTGTATCACTGATCGCAGTAACAATTTTGACACTGGAATTTTAGGCTGCACTTTTGTTTCTTTTGGTTATCTCAAAGCATGGAACTCTATGAAGCATTTTCAAATTTAAACATTGACAAAGATGGATTTAATTTTTCTATATTTTCGTGTTTATTTAAGTTTTACTTTTTAGTTAAAGAAGTTCAGAATTCATTTCATCTTTGACTCAACTTGAAAATAATTATGTGATTTTTCTGAAATCTGGGAGGTATTGAATTCCTTTTCAGTCAGTTGAAACACTTGCACTTAATCCTGCAAACATATACATAAAATTTTCTGACATAGACCTAATTTACAGGCTGCTAAATCAATATTTGAGATAGTGAGATGGGTGGCATACAAATTTAATAAATTAATTTGATAAATAAATATTCTACTTTTATAAATTGAAACAAGTTTATAAAATGTACATTCATGTGAATTTTAGAATAATGAATAATGAGTGTCAGTATTCTGATTTTGTGAAAGAGTAGAAGCTCAGTTTAATTTCATAAAAATGAGGCTAATATAACAGGAAGTTCTACTTTGTAGATACTGATAAAAATAATAATGATTTAGTGTAACCACCCTTCAATTTAGAAATGGGAACTTATATAATGTAGATTTGTATTATTTCAAGCTGAAATAACTTTAGATTCATCACTGCTGAGTAAAGATGTATACATTCTGTTTGATTATATAATAAAAACCCTTCAAGACATCAGAAATGATTAATCTTTCATGTATGGGGGATAGGCAAAAGAATTATTATATTATAAGGGCAAATCTATGCCTGAATTATAGCAATGGATGTGTTGATCCATCACAATTTGAATTAGCCTTTTTTATAGGCAAGGAAAATAATTTCTCAGCAATTTAATCAAATTATCTGGAGTGGTATTGGATATTCATTCCTTTCCCCCTTTCTTTATGCAAGGCTCTCTCTCCTCTTC
The DNA here is from genome assembly GCA_034064705.1 of Bothrops alternatus. Classification (NCBI taxonomy): domain Eukaryota; kingdom Metazoa; phylum Chordata; class Lepidosauria; order Squamata; family Viperidae; genus Bothrops; species Bothrops alternatus. The sequence goes on from JARGCV010000008.1 coordinate 3,853,466, forward strand.
TGGTTAGTTTGATGCACTATTTTTTTTTTAAAAAGACAAACTTTAGAGCCCTATTCAGTTTTAAACTTAATGAAAAAATGTATCCTGATATGGCAGTTCCTTTATAACAAGTTTGTGAACTGGAATTGGCAAAACGTCAGAAAGTTAGTTACACTTTCTGAAGACACAACACCATACTGTGTCTGGCATATTCCTAAATGCATGTCAGAATATATGCAGAGAAAGTTATTATTGGAAATAAGCCTACATTTTGCTATAATGTATAAAAAATTCATATTTCCAAAACAGCATTCAGGCTGATTTGACAAATAATGCAATAAAACACAGTGTGGCTAAAATAAAACAAGTAGCAACATTCACTTACATTAACCCATGGATGCTCAAGCACTTGCAAAGCTGAAAATCGCTGTTCTATATCTACCTGAAGCATCATAGTAATTAGTTCCTGTAAAACGAAAATATTATATCCGGTAAGTTCATTCTAATAGGATACATTGGATAAAGAATTTTTCAAAGATTAGAATAGCAAATACATTACTGAATATATTGACAGAAGTAAGATAAAGGGTGAAATACATTCCAACCTTGCATTTTAATATATCAACTGATAACTCAAAAGTTTATGAAAAACAGAAGACTTAACCTAAAAGTTGGAAAATCAAAATCGTATTTGAATCTAAGCATGGTCAAATATATTTGTAAGAATATTTTATTATTAATATCTACTAAATAATTCAGAATTTTTTTTCCTAAATATCCAGAAAACATGCTCATTAATTTCTCAAATCCTTATATTCAGTTCCAGAAAGTCTCCTGTAGAAAAGTATCAATTCCAGTATAATATTGCATTTTTTATTTTTCATCTAATTATACAATTTTTCTAAAATCCAGGTTCTATTCATGGGGACAACAAGACTTGGATAGAATCTTTGTTACCTGCCTTTGATAGGAGTCTTTCAAAGCTAAAATGCTTTCCTTCCAGATACTGTAATATTCATAATTTCATTTGGCTTTAGCTCAAGGGCTTATACATCCTTTGCATGCACCGAGGAACTATTCCCCCAAATTATAATATATTAGAATATTATTTAAAGCTTTGTTTATATCAATCAGGTATATATTAGGATCATACTTCATATCACAAGTATAGTATTAACTATAGCATTTCTTTAGCAATTCTGGAGATCTATAATCTAGTAAAATGAACAATGCAGAGTACTCAGTTGTGGTGAAGAAGTACAGAAAGTAGATTTAGTAAACTATTAAAAGCATAGGAGTATTATTTAGAATCTATTTTAAACATGTATGGATTTTAATATATATATGTTGCAATAGAATAAAGATATAGGTGCACAAAGAAATGTTCTAAAGAAACCAAAAACATTTTGAATATACCTTTGCAGTGTCAGATACATTATCCCAATATGGAGATGGAAACTCTACTTGTCCCATCAAAATCTGATCAAAAAGAACTTCCTGGTCTTCTCCACTTCTGCATAACGAAGAAATAAAACTGTCATTCTCTCACTGCTCCTAATAAACTAAAGCCAAGCAAAAAGACACAAACCTTTTTAAAATGCTGCAAAACTATTTTTGTTATGCACTGCCGTAAGTGGGGTTACTTGAGCAACATCAACACCAAATCAAATATTTATTAGAGTCACAGACCAGCATAAACTTGAATACCAAATTTGAAATGTAAGAAAAAGACAAAGAAATGAAAAAGAGAATAAAAAGAGAATAAGAAAAGCCTCATAAAGCAGTCAGTTTTATATTGGAATGGTTCTGACATTTATAAGCCCTGCATATTTCTTGTTTCCATTAAATACAGTTTACACTGTAGACAATTCTATTAACATAGTACTCAAGTTTCTGTGAAAAAAGAGATTTTCCCCTAGTACCGTATGTAAGTCTTAGTAACAGTATGTTCCTCTACTGCTATTTTATGTTTTACAAAGGGGAGGAGGCCAGCAGCCAATATTATACCCAGACAGGGGGGGAAAAACAAACATATGGGCAACTGATAGAATAAAGATGCATTGTTAAGAGATGAATAGAAAATCATAATCCATACCCACGGAATGGAGGAAAACCACACAGCAGGATGTAAGTAATCACACCAGCTGCCCAGATGTCCACCTTCAGGCCATATCTAAAATTGATAAGGAATTATGGTTAGGAAACCAAGAATGTATGATCTAAGGGAAATAAAGGCAACAGAAAATGATACGCTGGCAAGGATCTTCATTAAATTAAATGATCTCATCTGAATAAAAGCTGTAGTCTATATCACAATTGTATGATATAAGGACAAACTTACAAATATAAGATATCAAAATTGAAATTCAGTATGGCTTCTATTTAAAAGGTCATTGCTTATTCATATGAAAAAAATAGCAGTCCATTAATTCTCTTCTACCAGGTGACCCGACAATTTAGTTTACCCAGTTTCTGCAATTATTTCTGGAGCCACATAGGTGGGGGTTCCACAAACTGTGTAAAGAGGTCCATCTACTATAGTGGCCAGACCAAAATCTCCCAGTTTCAGAGACTTGCTTCCATCTTGGTGCTCATAGACCTGAAAACAAAAAATGTAATTAGATTATGACAGAAATCTGGTCTTCTCTTAATAGCCAACCTTATATACTTTAAGGAAACAACCCCTGATGCTCTCCAGTGAATTCATGTGTGAATCTGGAGTGAGGAAGAAAGACAAAGTAGTGTTGAGAGAGTGAAAAAGGATTGGAAACTAACCAATTTTCAGTTTAATAAATATCAACCATGAGACAAAATATTGTAACCAAAATATAGGAATCCAAAGTTGGTACAACTTTAATGTACATAGTTCTATCTACATATGAACACAATTTTGGTATGTGGTCCAGTCCTCTAGAGACTGCTTCACTTTTCAATACTATCGGGACCTTATTATAGAGTTGAATGTTTCTATATGATGCACTGCCCATGAAAAAAACAGTTAGAAGCAAGGACCTGTTTATTTTCTAATTTTCCTTGTTCTTAAAAAGAAATAATAGAATTAGCTAAAAAGTACATAATTATAATAAAAAGGACACACACACACACAAATTGGGCAGTTTACCAGTTATAATGTACTGATAATTTATTTTTTTAAAAAAATATATTATCTCAGCACTCCTTTTTCAGAAAGTGCCATGTAATACTGGAAGATCCTATCTTCTGTTGTTGTTAATTAATAAATCAAACCCTTAAAAACATTTTTGGGCTAAGGAAAAACAATCAGTTCAATCTCTTTTGTAGTTAAAATGTGACAGTAGGAATGGATGGAACATTCGGTTTTCAGAAAGTTGGTTTTGTCTCATTTCTAGGTGACTATTTAAAAATACTTTTTCCCCAAAATCTACAGATTTTTAAAAATACATTTTAAATCTATAGATTAAAAATATCTACAGATTTAAAAATATTAAGTTTTCTCAAGTACTAAACTTAATCTTTTTTAAATCTGTAGATTTAATATTTTTAAATCTGTAATGGCACAGGGTTTTTTTTTAAGTTGTCATATATGTCATGGAAGTTTTTATAGCATATTTGAAAATTCCCCATAAAAGGATAGGTGTTGAATAAATCACACACTAAATCACACAGAAAAAAAAGTGCAGCTGCCATGTGCTTATAGGGGGAGCCATTTCTGTCCACTGTTATAAAATGTTACTATTTCATGAAAGTAAGGATAACCTGTGGGAAAAATATGGATAGTCAGCCTAGGATTAGTATTAATATATATCTTCATTTCCACTCTTACACAAAGGGCACAGAACACTATAAATTTTATTTTCTAAAAATGTAACATCTACTGTTGAACCATCATACAAAATGAGATGAATATAAATTATGGAATGCAGCACATTTCAATGTACAATTGTCAGGAATGAAACTTGATCTTCAAATATCCCATTTGAAATAGAGGAATTAACATTTGTCAGCGTGCCTGGCAAGGATATATGCTTTATGCTTTTCCTTTGAAAATACCAGAGGAACTTACAGAAGAGTCATAATGAAAAGAGGAGGATGGAAGTGTATTGGATATGTTTACCAACTTGAGGTGGAATATAAATGAACAAACAAGCAAATAAATATTTAATTTAATATAATTCTTGACCACATATTTTGCTTGAGTAGATAGGCTGAAGGCTATTTTAAGCTTGTTATTTGCTTGAACATAATTTGTCCATCAAATATTAGCAGTTGAGAATAAGAGGCAGACAGAGCTTATCTTTTTCACACTAATATATCCTTTAAGAATGAAATCCTATTGGTGTCAGGATGTTGAACTTGATGCCATTGGGCACCTCCCACTTCAATTATTCTACATTTTTAGGGCAGATGGATGTCAAAGAAGCTGTAAGTTATATTTCTAACAAGCCCCTCTGTGCCTCTTTTTATTTTCCTAGGATACTTTTTGTTTTAAACTGTTAGCAATGCAACAAACAAAACCATTCTAAGATCAGAGGCAAAGAGAAATAATGTTTCCTAATTTGTCTACAATAAAAATAAGGCTCTTATTTACAGGTCACTATGTTATCAAATATATATTCTGAAGTGGCAAGATTTTTAAATATAGAAATTTACTATTCCCTCCAGTTAACTTATAACAAATTCATGAGACTGGAATTTGTCTTTAGAAAGCATGCTATCAAATTCTCAACACAAAGCAATGGCAATATCAAAATGTATAAGGAGAAAGAAATACAATTGCCGCTGTAGTAAAAACATATGTATATTTCTGGTTGCTAACTATTAGAACTAAGGAGAAATTTCTTGACAGTGGAACTACCTGCCTCCAGAAGCTGTGAATGCTCCAACACTGGAAGTTTTAAAGAAGAGACTGGACAGCCATTTGTCTGAAATGGTATAGGGTTTCCTTCCTGAGTAGAGGGTTGGATTAGTTGAACTCCAAGGTCCCTTCCAACTTTTATTATTATTATTATTATTATTATTATTATTATTATTATTATTATTATTATTATTATTATTATTATTATTATCATGTTTACTGATGTACCAGATCTACTACTATGCTATTATTTATTTCTCAACATTTTTAATAACACTTCAGATATTTAACAATGACTTTCAGGGGACATCTAATGAATCTTACAAAATGTTTCTCTTGGCCATTACTCCTTAATAAATAGTTTTAGATATTTTCATTAAAGTTTCTGTGTTGCGGGGATTAATGGAAACTATAGAGGAAAATCTTTGGAATCTGAATCATAATTTCATAGTTTATGAAGTACCAACTAAAAGAATTCATATTTTCTATGGCTGATATTTTTTCTAAAGATTAAAAAAAATGTTGAATGAGAAATGTAGATATTAATATTTTTTCCCTATAAATATATAACAAATATAATGAGGAAAACAATATGGCACGTCCTAATCCTTTGACAGGGTTTGCCAGATATGCAGGGACTACAACTCCCAGAATTCCCTGCCAGTATGGCAATGACCTACTGGAGAATGAAAGAAGTTGCTATCTGATGGATATCAGATTGAATACTATAACCTCAGCAAGAAAGATTAAAACATATAATTAAGGCTGAAATAAGAAACAGTAATAGATTCACTATCTGCCCTGTCATGAACAAAGAATGTAAATGATCATTTAAAGTTCATCTTAGTCAGAAAGCAAGGTCTGTAGAAATTCTATTTTCCTTTGAGCCCTGAAGGCCAATTAAAGAGATGTGGATTAGTGTAAATTACTCACTATGTAGTGCTTTCACTGTTTTAGGTAAGCAATAAAACAGTGTAATTGTACAGCACTAATTGAATCCAGCTACATATAATTGTGTGCTACCATATGTATCCTATTATTCTAAAGGCTATCCATATTTTCTAAGCTGTTCTGTGATCACTGCAGATGGCAGCAGTCAGAGAGGTTGTTCTCCTGGGCTTATTATATGGCTATAAAGCTATCCCATGATTTGACAAAATAATCACACTAAATAGTAGCAATTATGGAAAAATGTTCCAATTAAAATGGGAAAACTGAACTTTCCAAATGAAGTGAGCATAGACTATTACAATAAACAATAAACATTCCAATTTTCTACAGCAGCTAAAAGCTTATTGATTAGTGCATTATTGTGAAATATAATTTAGTAACCTCTTTATACTGTTGTGATTCCTTGTTTTTTTATGAACTGGACACACTACATAGAGTTTAACTATACAAAATGTGCAGCTACAGCACACACCTCTTGTAACACACATCTGGGTTAACTTCATGCTCCTAGCCTTTGAAAGTTAATGTAGCCATGTAAATAAGAATTTATTATTTTATAATAAAGACTCTTAATGTTCATAAAGTGGCATGCAACCTTTGCCTCCTTCCAAAATTCTTGCACTTGTTGGAATTAGGTGCTGTCTCAACCTAATTGTTCCTCTTCTAGATGCTGCTGAGTGCCAGGCCCAGTTCGAAGCCAAGCTCTAGGTAAGAATCACACTACAATGGGCTGTTTACCATAGTTTATGGGCAACTGACTGATAGTTCACTTGCTTGCTTGTAACTTCCTACTTGTTCAGCTTTCCGTTGTCTTCTTCTCCTTCTCTCCCATACCTCCACACTTTTATAGGCTAAGAACCTGGATGGGGTGAGGCTACCTGTGGATGTCACTAGGTTTCTAAAAAATATCAGGGTGTGGCTCACTTAGCCAGACACTGAAAATGCCCAGATGAATACTTGTGAGTAAACTCTAAGTGGGAGAATGAATTAATAAATCTATCTCCTTTCAAGTTTCTCAGACTGTAAACTTTTACTGTCCTTTGGAAGAAAGAATAAGCTGAACCTACAGTACCCTTGGGGAAACAGGGGTGGGAAGCATTTCTGCCTGGTTGCAGCTGCTTTCCCCAAAAGCAGACAGTAAACTCAGCTTCATTCTCTCACATATACCAAAATGTATTAACCACTGTCTATGTTCAGATAAAAATCTTCCAGAGTTTAAGTGTGAAAGATAACTGGAGATACTTTAGGATCTCAGTCAGTGACACACTGACCCACCCCAATCTAAGTTTCTACAAAGGATACTATCTTGTGTTCTAACCATCACAGTTTCCCTTGGTGATGAAGAACATTCAGAAGGAGGTGGTGCTACTTACATTTTAATTGCATATTACAGAGCATTTAAAACCAATATTCTGAAGCAGATTTGAAAATGATCTCAAAGTTACACAATCATTAAAATATGTAACCGCTAACAGTCCAGTTGCTTCATTTTTCACTATTTCTAATTTCTAAACTTTTTCCAAACAAAGGCTCATTGGAATACATTGCAATATCATATTTATAAAAGATAGCAATTCCCACCATAGAAATAATAAAGACTTGAAATGGAATGAAGAAAACAGGCACTAATTTTCTTTTTTTCTTAAAGTCTGGATTCCATTGTGTGTGTGGAAAAGTCATTTGAATTGCGGCATATAAAAGTTGATTCTGATAAGTACTATTTTAATTTTAATCAATAGGCTGATATATTGGGGTATGAGAATGACTTGAGAACAGAAGAGATGCAGTCTGGGCAATGGTCAGACAAGAAATAACTGAGCCCACAAAAGGAACAGGAACGTAACAAACATTTCAGAAGGGGCCTTCCTTAGTTGTAAAGTTAATAGGGGAGGGATGTAGTTTCATATTTCAAAAATTATTATACAGTAAAGATAAAATTAGTACTCCTGGGTATGCTTCTTGTCTGGATTGCCTCACAAAACTAGCATTAATCTTGCAAGTCCTGTCTCCATCTCTTATTTGTAGGCACACCCTAAGCACACCTTTGTGTGAAACAAAATTATAGACTAAGTTGGGCCTTGGCTCAATCCAGTAAGGCATTTTTTAATTCTAATTCTGAAAACTATTTTAGGCTGAAAGTGCCCCTAAACATTTGTCTAAAGTTTGAAATAGGTGATTGATAGATGACTGCTATGAATTATATTATCAAAATTTCTATCACTATTTAATGTTCTACTTACCAGCAGGTTTTCAGGTTTGATATCCCTGTGAACAATATTCAAGCTATGAAGGTATTTGATGGCACTGGCCAGATTGTACAGCATCCCACTGGCATCCCTTTCTGTATACTTATTTGTGGAAGTAATAGCATCAAAAAGATCTCCTCCCTGAAGTAAAATGAATGTAACATATTAGTATATTCCACTATGATTCAGGAGAAGATTCATAATGATCAATAGCATCATTTTTGTTCAAGATTTCTTAGAATTCCCATTCTTAAAGAAAGGAATGAAATCTCTAGTGGACATTCTATATATCTATAAATGATGAGATTAACTCAAAGTATTCACAGTCTATTCTAGAAAGAAATACATTTCAACTGTTCTTGGGAATCATTTCAGATTGCCATTGATGGTAGCAGTTCAGTAAACTTCTTATACTACAAGTTCATGTTACATAGCATAAAACTTTTTCCAACAGTTAGAAAGAGGAAAGAAAATTACGATGTAAGAAGGTAAAAGTAAAATATTTAAAGTAAACAGGAAAAGGATGGTATCCTGTTAAGACCCTAAAGCAGGGCTCCCCAAACTCTTCAACTTATTGACTCCTCATTAAGTTTCAGATTGTTTTTTTATTTTTTTTATTAAATTTGTTGGCCACCCATCTCATCACAAGGCAACTCATATTGTTCACTAACCCCCAAACAATAATAAAAATATTTAATAAATACCACTTAATAAATAGTACTACAGCTACTACTAATTGTACCAATAGTAATAGGTGTCTATTCCAAAACACTAAATAGGTGATTTACAACTCCAAAACCATTGGATACCCACCACTTGAATACCCACTGGCATTGACAAAATCACCATCAGTCAACTGCAAAAGGCAGCTTTACTTAGAACAGCTTACTTCTTGTGGCAATTCCTTTAATACCATCACACAGCATCTATCTATCCCAGGTCCTTCAGAATGACTCAATAAGTGGATAAAAAAGGCAAATCCAATTTAAGCATATGACAAACCATAATTACATGAATCTCTTGAATAGTCCCATAAAGCCTAGAGGGTCAATGTTGTTCACTTTGAGGAACCCTGCCCTAATGTGTTAATTTTGTAAATAATCTAATTGGGTATAATTCAACATTTTACTTAGCAACTCTTCAACTTCTCAGTTTCAGTATTATGCTTTTTTATCAGCTTACCCACTATTAGTCAATGATACTGTTTGATTTCATCACTAACATTGCACTTTTCTGGAAGCAAGACAAACTGGAAACAGCACTTAAAAAGGTTTTTTTAAAAAAATAAAATAAAATAAAAAGGGATGGGGTAAGATGGAAGAACAATCTTATCACCTCCCACCATAAGGCACTGACATCCAGAAGTACAATAGCCAATTACTTATTTACTAGCTTCCAAAAAGAAATGCTATAATATTCCCTTTCTCATGGGAAATTGAAGTTAGATCCTTTGAACAGCAGGAAGAAACCCTATCATAAATCATGCTTATTAAAATAAATAGGGCAATGCAAGGCTTGCATAATAATTTAGTCCCATTACATACAATGGCAGCTTGCCAGCCACTACGTCCTCTCACCTTTTCATAAACATACTTGCAATATGTTTTTATTTATATTTATGAAATGCATTTTTCACATTTAAGGATAGAAAGATATGCCTGAGATGAAAATAGAATGTATCTGCAGCAACAGGACCCACTTATATTATGCTTGTTGTGACCAATGAAAGGATAATGTTATTAACTAAAGTTTGACATGCTAGTAGTCTTCTTCTCTTGAGAACCTTTGCCATTAGAGAATTTAATTTGCATGTTAAGCCTTCAAAAAGCAACCCATAGCAGATGGTTACTCAGCTGTAAATGGGAATAGTGAATGGATTATTCAACAAGCTTCCAAGAATACTTGCCTTATATTTGAAAAAGAAACATATAATAAGATTTATTCAATTTTAAACAGATAGCCCCATTATGGCATTTCCTTTTGGGGCAGGCACAAGTACGCAAAGCACAGAAAGGAAATACAAAATAGTAAGGCATAAAAGTTAAATGCATAAGTTAAGAAAATAAAATATAGCTAAATCCAGTTTACACCGATGGCATTCACTATACCTCTCCATATTTTTCCATTCTTGCGGAGAGGAAAACCAGGAACTTATTCATTAGGAAAGGAAAACCTTAATTCCAATAAAGCATACCAAACATGCATATCTTTTTTTAAGAATCCAATTTGTTCTGTGAAATAGTATAGGGAAATGTATATGCCTTAGATCACATAGCAGCTTTCACTTCATAGGATTTAGAGTTGAAAAGAACCACAAGAATGATCTAATGGAGTTTCAAGCAGATATTTTTTGTCTGCTAGCTATCTCCCTCCATTTCTCTGTCCTTTTTTTATTACTGTGTGCACAAAACAACAATCCCATACAGTGACAAGGCTCCAATCACCTGCTGCCTTCCAGCAACTTTCCCATCTGAAGTCTTCCCTTGAGAACTACCCACCAAATGATTAAAGGAAACTGCTTTAAATACTATCAAAACTTTCACAAGCACACAACACTAAATCTTTTACAGGTCTACAAATCTCTTCCTGATTTTTCTTTTGCCACTTATCAATCCAGACGGCATCATAATCAGTTACCTTTCAGGTAGACCTTCCCAAGTATTTCTTTGGTGGCTTTGAAAAAAGGGGATCTATGTTCCTAACTGATAGCAATTGAGTACTTAGCTACATACATAACTTCAGACTTCTGCAAAGGTTCACCAGGGATATAGATTAGAAAGTCAACGTAGTTAATCAGGGCTGAGTAGATCAGTTCTTATTCTCTGTGCCAGGGAATACTCTCAGGTTTAAAGAAACATGTGACAATCAAGAAGACTAACTCCATTTCCACAGAGCCTTTATATTACTAGCAGATTTGCCATCACAGCTGGAGTGTGACTCTTCTCATCAGGATATGGATGAGAGAGTGAGTTTAAAGCAGGCCAATTAGAATCCCAGTTCCCTCTTTGAAAGTTCATATCTGTACAATCGTAAGGGAAATAATTTTCCTGGTTAATGTAATTTCTAGTGTACATGGCAATCTTTTCACAAGCAGAGACTCTGTTTTCAAGCCTATATTGGTATCCTCAAAAGCTGGTTTACTTATTTATGCGTCAGATGAGGAAAGGACATCTTTCTCCTCCTGTCCTGGCCACTTTTTACAGAGGCACAGTTGAGAGTGTTTTAACACTCTGCAGCACTGTTTGGTTTGGTGGTAGCAGAGCCTCAGATAGAAGGTCCATACAGAGAATGGTAAGGGCAGCTGAGAAGATTATAGGAAGCTGGCTTGTCATGAGTCAGAATACTGCTACAACTACTAGATTATTTAACAGCTTTGTTCCTTATGCCATCCGTCTTGTAATTCACAGGATTCTTTTTTCTCATCATGTATATGCATACATCCAAACTAGACTGTATTGTTTCTCTGTCATATATGTGTGTATGTGGGTATGTCATGATTATGTAGTGTATATTGGAGGTGGTTATCCTCTGAGAGCTGAATGCAACCAAATTTCATTTTAATGTATGCTGATTGGTGTACATTTAAAGTGACAATGAAGTTTATTCTGTTCTGTTCCATTCCCTTCCCTTTCATTCCGTTCCGTTCCGTTCCCTTCCATTCCGTTTCCTTCCCTTCCCTTCCCTTCCATTCCTACAGCCATCTGAACAAGTGACTATTGGTGCCATCAGGGCTTTTTTTCTCATAGAACGCCCAGAACGGAGTTCCGGCACCTTTTTTGGATGGAACCTTGTAGGGTAGGCAAGGCAGGTTGTATGACATGTGTGAGTTCCAGCACTTTTTTTTTTTTTTTAGAAAAAAGCACTGGGTGCCATACAACATAAGACATTAAACAATTAATTCAGGACAAAATAGAGTTGGAGTCATCTTGATATCTGAAGGAAGAATATTCCAGAGGCCAGGGGTTATAGCAGAGAAGACACATTTCCTGGTTCCCACCAGCCGACATTCCTTGGCTGATGGAACCCACAGTATGCCCAACTTACCTGATCAAATTGTATAGGTAGACAACTGGAGCAGATAATCCCTTGGATAATCTGGCCCCAAGTCATGAAGGGCTTTAAAGATGATAACCAGGACCTTGAATTGCACCCAGTAACACACCGACAACCAATGTACTTACAAAACAATAATGTTATTGCTGTTCACTCATTTGGAAATCAATACAATTTACCATCAATTCACTTTCGGTCACATCTATTCTTATTTTTTTAACACATACCCTTTTTAAAATCCATTTTCCCATTCAAGTATTTTTGTACTTTCTCCTATTACACCTAACTTTCATTTTCATATAATATAAGCAGAAAAATGCTCTTACACACATACATTTTAGCTTCTTTCAACAAACACTCATACCTTACAATAAACTACAAACTACCCCTACATGTTTATAAATGGTTATAACTTACTTCATCCATTTCCCCATTTTTAATAAAGTTTCTGTTGAGGAATAGTAGATCTTCTTTGCTCCATGTTCATATATATACTATTTCTCTATACTTCAGATAAGATTAGAAATCTGATAAATGGCTAACAAACTAAGTAGAAGCAGGGAAACGTTCACCTATACTCACTTTTACAAGTTCCATGACAAGATACAACTCAGTGGGCATATCCATTTCCTCAATCAGGAGAACAATGTTGGGATGTTTGACCCGTCTTAAAATAGAAACTTCATTCTGAATCATGTGTTCCTGCATAAAAGGAGAATATATGTATATATAAATATATATATAAAGAGAATAGAACAAAACCAAATAGTTGCTCTAGAACCTTTGTCTTATTTAATGGGGTAAGTTGTTGTTATAATTTGTCAGGACTGTAGATGACATACGCTAAATAAAATCAATATATTCAACTTCTGGTTTTCTTGGCAGAGGTGGTTTGCCAATACCTTGTTTCTAAGGCTGAAAGAGATACTGACTGACCCAAAATCCCCTCACTAGCCTCTCTGCCTAGGGCGGGACTAGAACCCATAGGCTGCTACTTTCTAATCCATTGCCTTAATCACTATACTAAACTGAACTCCTTTTTATGGGGCATCCAGATGCATAATGGACATATGAATCTCAGTATTCATTAAGCATTTTTAAAACCCTTATAAATTAATGCTTGTCAATGACTGCTGAGGCTGAGAAAATGAATATCAAAAGTAAAACAGATAGCAATCATTGGAAGAAGATTTAAACTTACAAGTACTTTACTTAGATTTAGGCTTGCTTATATTTAACATATTCTGAATATTTGTCTTTTAGTGTACCTATAAAGAATTACACTTCCAATCTTTTAATTCAAACATTATATAAAACAAATAATATTTTCCCAAGCAAAAAAGGAAATAACTGCTTTTTAGACATTTTTGCAATTAATATTTTTCTTCCTAGGATTTCTCCAAGCCAACATATTATGCCCTGACCTCTCATCCTTACTAAACTGAACATCCTGTTGCTTTTATGTCAGGTTTGTCAAGTTGCATAGTTTTGTAGAACAATTTAAAAAGTTGCCTTTTTTAACATTATATAAAACCAATCATATTTTCCCAAGCAAAAAAGGAAATAACTGCTTTTTAGACATTTTAGCAATTAATATTTTTCTTCCTAGGACTTCTCCAAGCCAACATATTATGCCCTGACCTCTCATCCTTACTAAACTGAACATCCTGTTGCTTTTATGTCAGGTTTGTCAAGTTGCATAGTTTTGTAGAACAATTTAAAAAGTTGCCTTTAATCCCTAGTGAAAATTCTAAATGATTTGGGACCAGACTAATCAAATAACCATTTTTCTGCATATAATTCTGCCTGAGAATCAAGATCTATCTCAAGGCCCCTCCAGATTCTTACATAATGGCAATACATGAAAGGGCTTTTTCTGTGGCAGCTTCCAATATCCCATGTACCTGCCCCAAGATCTATATTGCTTCTTCATTCCTTGTTTTACAATAAGGTAGTCCTTTTTTAAAATCAAAGTATTTGAGTCCTCCAGAATATTTTAGAGACCATGAGTCCAAAGGTTTGTTGATACATATCCTATCCAGTTAAAACATCTGTGAGTAGTTTAGAAGAAGAATAACACATACACCAATCACATCAAATCAAGATTCAACAATAAATATAATATGGCAGCCCATCCATCAAATTATCTTTTTATAAAACTCTGAAATCTTGGCTATTTTCTCCATGCATTTGGGTCAGGAAGGTAGGTAATGCAGCCTCATCATTGGAAGGTCCCATTTATCTTGGGCAGCATTGATAATTGCTTTTATTGTTGGATTTTAATCTTTCTATGCCAACCAGAGTCACTGTTGTGAGATGGGAAGTGTCAGCCTTACTAGGTAGACCACGCCTGGCCAGGTAAGCTAATTCTATTTTATTGTAAAACTACAATAATAGAATCTTGCAAACCTGAAAGTACAGTTCTCCTTCCTTCTCCTCTACAGTTAAGGAGGGTCTCATCTGAGCCTCTTGCCCCACCCACTATCCAGCTGTAGGCTATTCTGTTTCTTATGTGATTATTCCCTTGGCAACTTCTCTTCACCGAGCCTCCCAAGATCTTTCCAACATACAAGAAGATATATATATATATATATATTATTTAAATAAGTGCATAAATAAGAGAAACCATTTAAAATACACACTAAGCACACAATTAAATAAAATGCCCAATCTCCACTATCTTCAGAAATATCAGCCTCAGATAGCTACAATGGAATGTGAGTTCCAAATTTTTGAGGTCCAAATCTCCCTGAGATCAGCTATAAAAAAGCTTCTCTTCATTTATATACACACAGGCCAGAGAGATTACACTTGAAAGAAACAATTCCTGATACATCTTGAAGAAATGATATATAAAGCTTTATACGTTAAAACAAACTGTCAAGCCCCTAGGCTTGCCATGAGCCGGCGGGATACGGGGATGACGCAGCCAGCAGCCAGCCGACGTTCGCAGGGGGGCCATGAACACCGCCTGACTCCCAACGGTCATCTGGGAGTCGGGTTGGCATCCGGACATCGGTGGAGAGCTGGTGGGTCTGCTACACACCACCCGGCTCCTGACAGCCAGCTGGGAGTCGGCCTAGCATACGAACTTCAGCTGGGAGTCGGCGGACTCGTCATGCGCCGCCCGACTCCCCAAAAAACAGCTGGGAGTCGGCCCAGCCTCTGCGTGTCAGCCTGGCCCCTGGAAATTAGCTGAGAGTCAGCCTGGCTCCCGGCCAGCAGCTGGGAGTCAGCGAGGCCGCCAGACCCCGCAGGTGCCTCCCTCCAAGGAAATGGATGGCAGAGACGTCCCCACTGCTGGCTGGGCATTTGAGCTAAGCCAGCCGGATGCCGGGGGGATTATGCCTCACCTCAGCTGCCTCTCCCTCCCACCGGAAGGAGGCGGAGTGCTGCCTGGTTGCCTGATAGAATAGCTGGAACAGCGGAGGCTGCGTTGGTGCGTCTGGAGGGGGGGGAAAGTGAACATTGAACTACGCTTTTTATCCATATGGACAGGATGCTGGCTTGCTGATTGGGGTGGGGTTGGTGGGCAGGGCACGTCTATGTAAAGCACTGAGAGCACTTCACTCCCAGTGCTGACTTTTTCTTTGCATTAAAGTTTGCTGGTCACTTGTTCCTTCTGTGTCTGGAGTTTATCAGCAGCAGGCAGAGGACAGCTGACACAAACATTACTTTGACTATGTAACTGCAGTTGGAAATTTGTAAAAAAAACAACACCAGAGTTTGGATGTTATTTTACAAGACTAATTCATATCTGCTAATATCTTGGCTGCTGAATTTTATAATTAGAGATTCTGGGTCATTTTCAATGGCAGTCCTATGCAGACCATTTTATTATAATCTAACTACATCAGCTGATGAAGTGTTCAAAGAAATTCACATGTAGCCAAGCTCATATTTCAGGGACTTTTATCCATTTCGTCAATTTCCACATGGCCAAATAACTCCAAGATAACATCACAAGAGATGATTCACGTCATCACATCAGATTCTGTCCAATTGATATGTAACTCTGAGTCAATGTAAGCTATTTTTCTATCAAGAACCTTGTGAATATGTCACAGTATCCTGCCAGATCCTTGTTCCATCTGTTGTTCACCAAATATTGGACAACATTTTTTTAAATTAACCACTAAATTGGAGTGACTGCAGATTTGATCTAATTCAAAAACTGAACATATGATGCTCCACTGTAGATCTCGATACTTACCTTTCCTCTGCATTTACTTTTTTTAATGATTTTCAGGGCATATTCTCTACCAGTTGACCTAACAACATTCAGAAGGAAGAAACAGATTAAATTCACTTACCCAATAGTGACAACATTTCACAATTTAACACATAACCTGAGATTATTTTGCAGAGCAGCCTAAATGTACACCTTAATAGAAATGGCTAGAAAATCTCCCAGCAGAAAATTAGGAACTTTTTAGAAAGTTTCTATTTTGTTACTGAGACAAGCTGCTGTGAAAAATGAAGGGATATATGATATTGATTTAAATAATATAATTGCTAATATAAATGAAAGCATTAAAGATTAAAATGAAGTTTAAATTCAATATTTAAAGCAAAGGCTTAGGAAAAATGAGGAGTCCACATACGTTTTATCATATTGCTGCATTGCTAAAAAAAAGAGAGAGCATATCTCCCCGAGCAAGGAATCATTTCCCCCACTAGAGGGCTTCTTGACATAGTATATACTTACTCAGAAATAAGAGTATCAGAAAGCTATCTTTATATAGATTACCATTTGGAATCCTCCTCCTCCTCCTCCTCCTCCTCCTCCTCCTCCTCCTCTCCCCCCCCCAGATATTTAACATCCTAGGCTTGCATGTTCAACTTTAAAAAAAATAATTCAAATTTTATGGTATTATCAGTTCTAGTGATACCAAAATATATGCAGATGCTATTTTATTCTTTGTCTCATTAAGCAATAATAAATTCGGCATGGTATTTGAATTGTCCATTCAACCTCCTTTCTTTAATTTCCGTCACCTTAAAACATTACATTTCAGATGTGCTCAAATATATGACAAAATTTCGGTAGGATAACCTGAGCTTACACAATTCCAGTCAGTGTCCAGCAAAGACATATACAGTATTTTCTTTTTCTTTGTCAAACCATTTGTTAAACTACAACATGAAGCTTAGAGTATTGGGCTTAAATCTCTGGGAACACAATTTCATCCCCTACTCAGCCTAGGTTATTCTGGGGGAGACAGATACTTCCCCATAGATTGATAGGCACCAGTAGAAGAGAAGAATATGAAAGCTGCATTGAACATCTTCAAGGAAAGAAAGAACGAAATGCAATAAATCAATTCTACCCAATCCCTGAATTGGAACTGAAAAACTTTTTATTTAATTATACACTAATTTATACTGTTTAGAAGATAATTCTGGAAAAGAACACATGTTTAATTTGTCTGTGATTGATTGGTTGCTTGTGATAGACATAGTTTATCCCTTCAAGCCAGGATGCTTTTGCATATAGCAACTAGCTTCTACACATAAACTCCTGCCTAGAGAAGGGCCTGTGTAAGCCAACAGCTGCTGCACAGGAAATTCTTTTGACATGACCAAAATGCTCCTAAAGGGAGAAAGTGGGATTTCTCCCCAAAATTCCTTCTTTACCAAGCAGTTGATGGAAAAACAGCTATTTTCTATTTAGTTGAACCTCAGCATGCCATGTTTTATATATTATAACCAGTGCAGCATACAAAGACTACTGCAGGTAACAGCTGCAGCAGAGATTTGGAAGTCAAAACCAAAAAAGTTATGTTAAGGAAGGATTTTTTTGTTTTGTTTTCAAGATACTTACTGTGCCCGCATATATATATGAAGCTTTTTAAACAGCATTGTTTATCAAAAAGCATACATGTCCCATAAGATCCAACTATAGAAAGAATAATCAAGGATGGTAAAAAAAATAAAAGCATTTCATTTGTAGATTAATTCTAAATAACTTTTATTTATAGGCCTAGCTGGAGTCTTTTTGTTGTTGTTGTTCATATGTACTTAGGGCACTAGTTTGTTATGTATCATCTGTAAATAGTGATATGATCTAGGAATAGTCTAACATTAGGAAACGCTTTAACAGTAATAAGCAAAAGAACTTGCTCACCTTTCTATACATTCTTTTACAATGGCAAAATTTCCATCTCCTATAGTCCGACCAACTTTATACCTCTCGGCTATTGAGGCTGGAACCTGGAAGCCTTCATCCAACACTTCTGAAAAGAATTGTTAGTAAGCTTTATTTGTGGGAAAAGCAACACATATGTGACATATAATACATATTTTACTATACAGCTTCAGACAATTGAAATCATCCAGAAACAGTATTTTGCAAAACAGAGAAACCATGTAGCTAATACTGTCAGAAAGTTTCACAATATTAAATATTAAACTGATGGATGCTGGACCCACATTTACACATTGCTTGTATGATTTATCTCATACACATTGGTGATCAACTCACAGGCACCCTATTTCATCTCAGTGCGGGATTAGTTCAACACACCATAATCAAGTCTATCTACAAAAGAAGTCTAACACTCAAGCACTTATTTTATTACATCCTGTAAACTGAGAGCAACACTTGCTCATATGATAACTTCTATTTTCCTCCTTTTATATAAAATATTTAGTTTTTAAACAAGTGTTCTCCATAATGTCACTAACAAATTCAACCTGGACACCAGATGATTAAAAAACCCTCACAGTTAAATCAAAAGAGAAGAAAAAGAGGTTATATTTATTGTATTTTAGAAGCAATTAGAGAATAATTATTCTTCATATATTTTTAAAAGGCTCAAGCCATATACCTTTACTTAAATGAACCATGTTTAGCTTTTTCTAACTGTAATAACTCTCTACTTTCTTTTAATCCTTTAAAATTTTGCTCTACAATCAGTGGAATAATTGAACTGTCAGATAAATTCTTGTTTTGTTTTTGTTAAGCAGTTCTTTTTCAATTCGATTAAAGAGAATTTTCTTTAATAAATTGAGATATAAGGGCCACAACTCAGCTTCTGGGGAAAATTGGAGGGCTGCAAAACAGATGGAGCCACAGCAAGACAAGGCTGCATTTGAGGTTTCTCTATTTTTAGCTTTTTAGCATGCCTATAATAAGGCTTACACTTACACACTGTTTTCCACCTCGAAAAGCCTAGCAATTGCTCTATCCATTTTAAGTAACCATAGAGCTATTTTATTTATTAACTTTACTGTGATTCTGGGCAGCATTCAATATGAAAAATTTAAAATAAAACAATCCATGCAATAAAATTATTTAGAAAGAAACAGCTACTATCTTACAAATTAGTTAACCCAAAAGGAGTCCGACACCATTATAATGTAAGGTTGGAAAAATAATTAAATCCGGAGGGCACATTTAAATAAGGTTAGACTGGGGACTGTGCAAACTTTTGGAAGAATATCAGTCCAGAAGCCAGATGCTGTATCAGAGAAGACCTGTTACATGGGTCCCATTGAATGGTATTGCTTATCAATGGGATCTAGATCATGCAGCTGAATCATATAAGATGGACAGCAACTATGGAACATAGGTAGTCCCTCCAATAACCAAGCTCTGTGTCATGAAGAGCTTTATAACTAACACATTGAAATGTACTGAGTTCAGTTTCCACAGTAAAGTGTTGCATGGACCCATAGTTGTCTATGTTGCTGTGTTCTGGATCATCTGCACTTTCTGAGTGGTCTTCAAGTGTAGTTTGAAATATTCACTGAATATCATCAGCAGACTGATGATACCTGACATCAAACTCACCCATGTTTTGTTCACTCCAACTTTGAAATTATTTCTAAACAAAAAAGAAATTCAGAAAAAATATCTCAAGGAAAATGTGATTTCCTGCACTTTTTAAAAATTGCAAGATGGCTAAGATATTTGCACATATGTCTTGAGTTTGTTGATTTAAATTTGTTATAGCTGCCTAATTTAGTAGATTCTGATCATCTTACAAAATCTTACATTCGTTTCATAGTATATTATTCTTCCAACACTTTACAGTTTACAGCTTCCAGCTTCCAGCATCAAGCTGAATGGCTTTGATTACGAAGGCTATTGATGTATGGTCAGAAGATCTGAAAGGCCAGTTTGGGGACAAATCATTTTGAAGAAGAACTATCTGTGTGGTCACTACAAGATAACACCAACTTAATGGCATAAAACCAGCCAGTCAATTTATGAGTTCTCATATCTCAATTCATTTTCAAAAGAAGACATAACAAGGCAAATCTTCCTATTGGATAACCAAGAAAGAGCCCTGTCTTTGAGAAATTGGTGAATAATTTCTTCTTATTCTGAAAAATTTAGTGAAATGACCCACCCAATTTCTCTGACAACCAACATGATGAATTTCAAATAATGATTTATGCTCGCTTGAGATTAGATGCCAAACAAACTTTGAGAATGCAGTTAAGGGAGGAACAAGGGATGTTATGGGAAAGATTCCTATATCCAGGGAAAGGAAGAAGTACGAGAAACAGATTAAAGAGTAATTTACCCTTAATTATACTAGACAAAAGTTGTGCAGGAAAATTACTTGGTAGGATTTCAAGATTAATGTCATGCTCAGGGAGATTGATAAACTTAGCAAAAAAAAAAAAAAAAAAAAAAGAGAGAGAGAGAGAGAGAGAGAGAGAGAGAGAGAGAGAGAGAACCACTTGGTCTCCAAACCCAAAATCACTCAGTCTTGCCAGGGTTCAGCTAAAGGCTGGTTTTCCAGACCCTCACAGCCTGCAGGCAATGGGATAAGAAGTTCATGGCTTTGCTTAATTTGCTGAGACAGAGATACAGAATTGACTATTATCAGCATACTGATGATATCTCACTGCATGGCAATGGATGAGCTGACTCAGTCATTTTATATAGGTGTTAAATAGTAAGGGGAAGAGTACTGAACTCTGTGGCACCCACATAAACCAACACAACACTATGTGGCCCACCCATTTCTCTGAACTGATCTAGAAATATACTGTGGTCGAAGGAATTGAAAGCCACAGAGAGGCCAAGAAGGGCAAGGATGGATGCACAAGCTCTTGTCCCACCCTCAACAGAAATCATCCAAAAGTGTGGTCAATGCCATTTCCATTTTATACTCAGGACTGAATCCCAACTAAAAAAGATCCAGATAATCCACTTCTTCCAAGTGCCTCCAAGTGCCTCCACAATCACCTTTTCAATCACCTTTTTCCCAAAAGGGGAAGCTAGATGGTGAATGGAAATTGTGGTGTCCAACAATAGCTTCTTCAGAACCTATAAAGAGGTGAACCAAGGTCTCTGTAAGAGGCAAAGGAATAACTCACTCAAAGAAGAATTAATCATTGCTAGGACCCACTTTAACTTTATTTATAGAAACAGGATGTGTACAGTTATGGAAGTAAGTTTCAACTGAAGTGGTACATAAGCCCAATTGATAAATAAATAATATAGACATCTTTTTAAAAAAATTTAAATCTCAAATGCATACATGTCTACATTTCTTTAGTGTGTAGAAAAGAAGTAATAATTGCTTGAGCCAGGGTCAGCAACTAAACAGAAAATCCACAAGGACTGAAAAAGAAATGTTCATAGCAGATCACATGATGTTAATGATCTGCTACAAATAAGAATTTCTCTGGCAGACTCTCAAAATAGATTTTTTTCTGGAGTTTGACTTATACATCATAAGAAAATTATAAATAGCAATAATATACTCATGCTCACCTTAAACACTGGAAGAAGCCTGAAATTATATAGAATTCACTAGCAAATAAAAATGACTTAGCAGCACAGAAAAAAAGAAAGGTTAAATGCAAATCCTGGACAGAATATATTTCTAAAGAAATAGCCATTTTTCTTAAACTTAAACTTCCTTTCATTTAGTTGGAAATCCCTTTTTGCTAGAAATTCCAGCCTTGATCTGAACCACTACAAAATAACATTGACCCTCTTTTCCCAATTTTAGCCCATAGCTTCTCCCTCAGTTTCTATTTCCAGTTCTGCTTCTACCTTTTCAAAAGAATAAATTCTTCTCTCCCTAGAAAATTTCTCTCCCTTTCTCGGCTACAGTGTCTATTGATTTGTGGATGAACAAGAATCATGCCTGAACTATGAATGAGGATTGTTGATGTTTGCAGTCAATGAATAATCCAAACTAGGCTGCAGACTAACATTCACAATAATTCAGTTCACATGAAATTATGATATAATCCTTCATATTTGTGGCATGTATACAAAAGGTTTAGGCAATGACTAATTAACTTTCAAACCATAGCAATTAAAACCTGTATAAACAATCTGAACTAGAAAATTAACCAAACAATATTTTTTTTGGTCAAGGACATGTACTCTCATATTCAGTATATAATATACAGTAGGAATATTTTGACTATTGGAAAAATGGAAAATGGCTATGAAAGTATCTGATTATTCAGTAACACATGGATGCTAAAGACAGTTCAATACAAAACATCAATTCTGCCCTAATATCAATAATCTTTCTTTAACTTTTAGAGGCAATAAATCATAGAGACCTTTGTATTATCACCTTTTAAGCAGAGAGGCATTTTATCTACTTATATTACCTTCACCAGGCCCATCAGTTTCATCCATCGAACTGCAGACTTTGGTAGAGGCTAGTGAGGTAGAGGAACCACTGTGCTGAGAGCTCTGAAAATATAGAATTGGATTGGATAAAGATAATTAAATATGGTTTCAAGAAAGCAAATTATAACAAAAAACACTTAGAGAGACTTCTTGATAGATGATCTGAAATGGTTTTTTTTAAAAAAAATGGACCTAAAACATTCTATTCTTGAATACCTTCTGAAACCAATTTACTGCTTATTATGTAAAAACCTTGTTAGCCTCCTTATCATTTTTAAATAATTCTGTTAAAATGCTCTATCATTGAAAATGTATTGCTCTGTTTCTCTGAGTATTCCATCATTTAGGATTTGAGGTGTTAGTCACCAGTACATGTTCTGCTTTCTTACCTGTAAAGTTTGCTACAAGAATGACTCACCATAGCAGAAAAAATGCTTATTCAAAAGGCCTGGAGGAAAGAGATGTGCCAAGAGCCATTAACAAATTCAAAGTAAAAAAGAGATTTTGTATTCTCACCTTATTTGTATATAGCCTTCTAATATCATTATGGTATCTTCCCAGTCCTTGAACAATGCAACAAATTTTAACTAATACCTGGATACTCAACAAAGAAGCTGGTGGTCAGGAAGCCAACAGCAGGCCAAGCAAGATATTATTTACCATATGTTTCCATCTATAAGACGCACCTTTGTATAAGACGCTTTGGCATGCGAGTTCCAAGCTTACAGCAAACAAAGTCAGCGCTGGGAGCAACCGCCTCACAGTGCTCTAAATAGATGCCTCCTGGCTGGCCCCACCCTCACCCATCTAACCAGCATCCGGCACGATGAGCATGCATAGTGAGCCGCCCTGAGTTCTCCGGAATAGGGCGGCATAGAAATTAAATTAATAAATTAAATTAATAAATAGTCAGTTCATAGCAGCAGTCTTCTGATCCTGGTAAACAAACCGGCGTGAGCACCGGCATGACAGCAAGGCAAGGGAAGCGAAGGCAGGTTTTAAACTCCCCACTGTTTCTCTGTGCTGTTCAGTTGTTTGGCAGAGCGCCGAACAGCTGAGCCGGTAAATCCAGAAGTTCGGCTGGCCGACAATCTTGCCCCTCCCCCTCCCGCTAGTGGCAAGCTCATAGGGGCTTGACATCTGGACTAGGCGGTATGGCAGCGGCATGTAAAGAACCCACACAGGGATGCCCTAGGCTGTGGAGGTTACCATTATTTTTTCGCGTATAAGACGCTGCACTTGTATAAGACGCACCTGATTTTTGAACAGGGTGTTTGCAGGAAAAAATAGCGTCTTAATACATGGAAAAATACAGTAGTTTGCATTTTTGTTAGCAAGATCTTGATTAGGAATTAATGCTTTGTCTGGACTTATCTATTATATATTTAATTTGGTACCAATGTGCACATGTATTTTAATATAAATGTGGGGTTTTTCCATTATCTATTTTCTCTGTTTGTATGAAGTGCTCAAAAAATTGTATGTAAATGGTTTCATAAATGTATTTCCTGTCTCTCTCTCTCTCTCCTCTCTCCATATATAATTTTCTATATATATTAGATAAATAGGACTTTTTGCAGTCTTTTTCTTCAAATCTTGGGTTTGACAGTGAATTAATCTGGCAGCTTCATGTCCCTTCCCTTTTCAAAGCTTTTCATTTGTATATTTGATTAAAATATTTCCCTTATTCTCATCTAGAGGATGACAAGTGTATTATTTTTATAGCTAGCTCACATAACTGAAGAGGCAACATAATATTTGAGCCTGGACTGCAAAGCTCCCCAAAACCACAGAGATGAAAAATTGTAAAGTTTTCTGTATCTGCTTGCTACCATCTAATGGTATTTCTAAGGTCCAGAAACTGCAGTCCTAATAATAATGCTTCCTATATCAAATTCCCTTTGTTTTACTAAATAAGGATATTATCAATAGATTCTTAGCTAAGGAATTAAATTATAGATATTTTTGTGCAACTACTTAAGAATCAGAGGCAATTATAGTACAAAAAAAGGTAAAAATCTGTTCAGTGTATTCTTACTGTAATCTTTTGACCCATGCCTTATAAGAACTTCTAAAGTTACATTCATTTTGCCTTAATCTCTATAAATGATATGACTAATTTCTTCTTGTGAAAGGAAAATGTTACTTATCACTGCCTTCTCATTTCTACTTTTCAGTGACAACTCTGAACTTCATTTATTCAACATACAATATTAACAGATGGCTGCCAACATGTTTCTTGAAACAGTCCATGAACTGCAGAATGCTCCCCAGTGGCCAAATGAGTGGAGACAAAGAGTTATTCTAAAGATTGGCTCAAGCTAGTATGATAAGAATATACAGGCCTTGCCCAAATGCAACACATTCTCCAATTCATTATTTCCAAACTTAGTGGGCCCAAAGACTGAGAGTTCATGAAAGTTGAAGTCCAACACATCCTAAGAACATCAGGTTGAAAAATTCTCTACTGCTCTGATACTTTTATAATATCGGTAAGAGATAAAACAAAACAGTGGAAAGACATTCCCGGACTACTAAAGATATCTGAGCATCAAACATTGCTTGTCAATAAAGTTATATTTTTATCTAGTAAGTACATAGAAAAATTTCTCATTTCATTATATTTCCATCAGGTCATATATAATTGCAGCAGAATTTCTAAAATTTTCTTACTAAATTATTGCCTCTTACCAAAATAATGCCATTATTTGGTTGAGTGAGTTTTATCTGATTTGTATTAAAATTTATCTTAGAGCTTTATCTTGTAGTTTTCATTATTTTCAGATAGTTACAAAAAAGAGTTGTATTTCATTCAAAAAAGACTCATACAAAAGGTATTCATTTACCCCAAAGAGCAAGTGAAAACCATTCTTATTCAAGGGTTCAGGAAAAATGCTTTTGTTCCTAAACCATAAAATCTGTATTCATTTATAATATTAAACAGAGGAAAAATACCATAAAATAAGATTAATGTAAATAGATTAGTAGATAATTGTCTCACTTGTTTAAAGCAAATAATGGAATTTCAAAATGTTCCTGCTCAATAATAGTGTGATGAAGGATAAACCAAAGATAAATGGCTGTGCATTATTAATGTATTTAATAATATTTACACTGTGAATTCCAGCGAGTTTGGTTGGATACACAATTATATTTACATGTGATGTCAGCTTTAGCATGGTAATTTAATGTTCCATTATTCTTCTAGACAGATTCATAAATTTGTTATCACCCAATGCATCTTTAAGGCTGGGAACTTTTCTGGAACCTACAGTATTTGCATAATACCAGAGATGGGAGCAAGCAATATCTAGTCACATCACTTCCTGCTTAAATTTTAATTCCCCCCCAGCAATAATTTATTAAGATTTGAGCTGAACATATTACAAAAGTATAAAAAAGACCAAAGGAATAATTAACGAAATTAGGGATAAAAATTAGCAAGCCATGGTTTGTTATTTAAAACTTTGGATTACTACTTTGAGTCAGTTTTTGACTCCTGGTGACTGCTTGGACTTTCAGAAGTTATTTACCATTATTATTTATTATTATTATTTATTGGATTTCTATGCCGCCCTATTCCGGGAACTCAGGGCGGCTCACAGCATAATAGAAATCAACATTAAAATACATATAAAAAGAACCCCTGAATTAAAAAACCAATCATCCAACAAACATGCACACAAACATACACTGGCTAGGGGCAAGATGTTAACTGGCCCAGGCCTGTCGGCAAAGATGTGTCTTGAGCAGTTTACGAAAGGCGGAGAGGGTGGGGGCGACACGGATCTCCAGGGGGAGTTGATTCCAGAGGGCCGGGGCCGCAACAGAGAAGGCTCTTCCCCTAGGCCCCGCCAGGCGACACTGTCTGGCTGACGGGACCTGGAGAAGGCCGACTCTGTGGGCCCTAACCGGTCGCTGGGTTTCATGAGGCAGCAGACAGTCCCGTAAGTAACCTGGTCCGATGCCCTGTAGGGCTTTATAGGTCATAACCAACACTTTGAATTGTGTTCGGAGACCAATTGGCAGCCAATGCAGCTTGCGGAGTGATGCCGAAATGTGGGCATTTCTGGGAGGCCCAACACTGCTTGCGTGGCTGCATTCTGCATTACCTGAAGTCTCCGAATGTTTTTCAAAGGTAGCCCCATGTAGAGAGCATTGCAGTAGTCGAGCCTCGAGGTGATAAGGGCATGAGTGACTGTGAGAAGAGACTCCCGGTCCAAATAGGGCCGCAGCTGGTGCACCAGGTGAACCTGGGCAAATGTCCTCCTTGCCACAGCCGAAAGATGATGTTCCAAGTTTAGCTGTGGATTGAGGAGGACACCCAAGTTGCGGACCTTCTCCGAGGGGGTCAAAAACTCCCCCCCCCCAGACTGATGGACGGATGGATTGCTTCCTATATAAGGCTGAGAGTGAGTGACTTCAGGTAATGCAGAATGCAGCCACGCAAGCAAAGCCAGCTGACTTTGTGACCAAAGAAAGATTAGAGCTCACAATTTCAAGCTTGATGTCTTAAATCAGTATATCAAACTGGCTCATTAAAATAAATACTAACATTTTCAAGTAAACACGTATCTTGCTTAAAACACATACTACAATCATGTTTTCACTATTTTTATTCCTAATAGTTTGAAAATCTTAATACACCCATTATTTTAGAGTTCAATATAATTCATTTTTATCTCAGTAATACTTAATCTCTGCTCCTGGATCAAAAGCAGAACTCAGATGCAAGCTTTCCTGAGCGCTGCTTCCTTTAGAATAGATCTTCAACTTAAAGATGGAAATTGAAGAAACAGGACTACACATCTTCTTCTCTTCTGCCCAAGTTAGACTATTTAGTACATTCAGGGGAAAAGCCTAGACCAGTGATGGCGAACCTTTTAGATACCGAGTGCCCAAAAACTGGCCCCATCCCTGCCCCGCCCTGCCCCACATCCCCCACCCCCCCCTGCCCGCAGGGCCACTCACCACCTCCAGGGCCTGCTGCAGATCACCCAGGCAGCCCAGCAGCGCTATGGCGGTAACGCCCTCTGCCCCCGCCCTGCAGCATCAACTGTGCATGATGTCCTTGGCTGCGCTGCTCCGTGTGGGCCACACTCAGGGGCAACTCTCCTTCAGAAGGGCTGCTGGAGAGGAGGAGGTCGCAGGGGGAGGCGAGGCTGGGGCAACGGCATGTGTGCCCACAGAAAGGGCTCCGAGTGCCGCCTCTGGCACCCGTGCCATAGGTTTGCCACCATTGGCCTAGACAAAGCTACATAGGCCATTTGATTTAGAATAGTGCACGAATGTGTTTAGTGAATGGAATAGCTTCATCAGCTTAAACTTCAATTAATTAATATTAGGATTTGATCTCAAATTATATTTTTATCTGACACAAAGAAATGTTATCTGAAAATATTTTGACTAAACCTAAATGCATATATTATTTAGAAATACATCCAGTTAGGTGCACAATTATGCACAGTTTAGTCTCTTAATCACCTTTGCTCCTTATGCAAACCACAGCATTTCTGAAACATATTTTCCATCTTAAATAATAAATACTTTCTTGCATCAGTAAAAACAAAAAATACAGCCCAGTTTATGTAAATATTTACCTATACTAAGTAAGTACACTTCTTAAACATTTAGTTCGCATCTTGGAGAAAACTATCTTGATCCATGTTAGTATAACTTGATGCTACTTTTCTGTAGAACTCAAATACGTACTTTATAGACATTATCTGGTAATCCAGTATAAACTGAATTTATACTTGTTATATTTAAGAGTATAACCACCAAAACCAGTTGATTCACTCAAGGTGATTACATTTGTCTCTACCCCTGTTTCTGCTTGATTCAAAGGAATGAAACAATTATTTCTTAAATATCAAGTAAGAACAAGTACTTGCAGGGGAAATTTTATGAGTTTTCTTGAACATGAACTTCCATTAAATGTGTTCTTTTACGGGCTCAAAAGAAAAAGGTCCCAAGCTTTATGGAGGTTGTACTGAATTTTTTGTTTCATTGAATTCAGTAAGATATTGCCATTTCATTCATTTTTTTCAGTTTATTTTTGCTCTTTGCATTTATGAAATTCAGTCCTATACAAACCGTACATGTTATTCCCATTTATCTCACTCTTGTACTTTTAATTTCTATTTATTGGATGAGGGTGAAGGTAGGTCATGATATATCGCAAAGTTTGAAGGACATTTAAATTTTTCTCTTAATGATTATTTTATATTTATGTAACTGTAATTCATGCTGCATAACTACAACAGGGCAAACATTCTGTTTGTGAAGTTATACATACTATACTTCAACAGAGTTATATATCACATTAGGATTACTAAAGAAAAAAAGATAATTCCAGACCAAAAAGGCTTGGTGGAACCTGAAGCACTCAATATAAATGGCAAGTCTAAATTTTAATTCAGTCTGCACCATTTGAAATGTCATCACCATTAAACAAACTTTAAGAGGAAGTTCTTGTTTCAGTTTCTGGCCACTTGGCTGCTTTTATGGCACACCTACATTAAAGAAAGTAGCTGCATAAAAGCAGGATTTGATCTGTAAGTACTTCTCTTCCAGATCAGCTTAATTTAACAGATGGTCAACATACCACCATTACTCTGTGATGGAAAAAGGAAGATCAGCACTATAGGGTTTCAAGCACATTTTACTGAAAGTTTTGTTCTGCAGTTCATTGGCAAATATTTTAAATGAGTAACCTCAATAATAGTTCTCAGGCTGAAAGTACATCAGTGCATACTAGTGCTTTAAGCATAGAAATTAATATATGCAGAAGATCTTTCTTCTGTTCTATTTGCAGCTTTAAGGGAGTTCTTTATGTCCGATGTATCACAGAAAAAAAGGTTGTAAATCAGAATGCCTATGATTCTGCCCAATATTTTTCCATAGTATTTGTTATTGGGAAATAAAAATGATTGTCAGATTAACTTTAACCAAGGTTTTGTGTTTTCCAAGGCCTGCAAACTTATAACATTTACATTGTCTCATTGTGAAAAAAACATTGGAGCCAGGGACAGACTGAATATTCGGGCAATTTAAGTGTGCTTTGAGGAAAGAAAACTAGCAAACTAAAGTAATCATACAGTATTGAATTTCTCATCTTTTAAAAATGCCAGTTCCTAACATACACAAAGCTGAAGCCAGGGGATTCAATAAACATGCTATATGAAAATACCCTTTAAAATATATTGTAAAGGGCAGTGAAGCAGTGTTGTCTATGATGAGCAAGATGATATTTTGGTAGTTTTCAGGTAAAAAGCAAAAGGCAACTCTTCCAGTTCTCTTTATTTTGTAAAAAGCAGATATCAAGTTCACATAAAGTGACAATCAGGACAGTAGGTTAACTCATAGATGAAAATGAAGGAACATGATTTTGTTTGTAACAGTTTTATTCAGAAAGTTTCACTATATCACAGGGCTATATAGTTTCATTGTATCTCAGGTAGAAGCAAAGCAGTTGCTAAGGCAGAAGATGTTGGTATCATGACCAGAATGCAAATAATTTTTTCTTTAATATGCTATTATTTTATATTTATTACCAGGAAAGGGGAGATATAGTTTTGCAGTTGACTGATAGATGAAAACAATCAAGATAATTTTTAATCTTTTATTTTCTACTTTTAGTTATTTAAATTTCTTCAAGCTACAACGTAACACCCAGAATAGGAAACTAAGTTTTGTCTCATGATTCACCGGGATTTCTGGGATCCTTGATGTTCTCTGTGCTTGATTGTTTTCTGATGTTGTTGTAGTGCTGATGTTACCTAGTTTGGTAATGAAATATCTGCAAGAAAACAAGGAAGCTCAGAAAACAGCAAGGACCCCACAGTTCAACCCTGAGCTACAAATATGCTCTTCTATCTGTCTCTGATATTTACAAGCTTAACAATATTTTGTATGTACTACAATAACTTACTATGGTTCATTACTATAGTATACCAATTCCAAGAATTAGCCAGGGGTTTGTAATGGCTGCAAAAGTTGATGGAGTTAGCAGAGATGGCTAAATTGACTGCTTTGATTAAAGAAAAAAAAACACAATTACTTTTGTTTCTACTTGGAAACTGCTTTTGGACTTTCTGATTGAGGTGGGGAAAAAAACAAAACTTTGATTTTGGGTTTTACTGATTATATAGGTTTGTTGTTATAGAAATGGCTAGCTCATGTTACTATGTAAAAGTAAAACGTTGATGTTTAATGCTATTATCTTATTCTATTGCACCAAAGGGAGTCAAAAATCAACACCTTTTCTTTTTTCCCCTTTGCCCTTTTCCTTCCCTTACTTTTCCTTTTCTTACTTTTCCACTATTTTCTTTTGTATTTTTGTATTTTATGTTATAAACTAATAAAACGAGTAAAAAAAAAAGAATCAGCCAGCAGTTTGTGAAGGAAATAGGAATATTTTAAAATACAGCCAGAATTCATAATAATGGGATTTACATAACTTACAAATAAAAAAAAAGCTTACAGTTCCAAACTAGGGTACACACATATGTGTTGCTTTTGTTGTCTGGGAAGGGAAAAGTTGGGATTTATTTATTTGCTTAATATCGTTGCTCTTTAAAAAGGAAAAATAAATCTGCCTTCTGATAGATTTGCTTTCAAAATACTAAGAAATAAGCCATACCAGTATTTTATTTATCCATACTTATCATAAATGTTTATTTATTTTCGTTTCAAAGCCAATATTGATTTATTTAATACATTTTTGCTCTGCTTTTCTTTACCTAAGCTTCCAGATTCTTTATTTAATTCCTAGAATTCTCAAATGCTGTACTGTCTCTGTCAGCCACACTATAGTCAGGTAGCTACTAATCAATATTTGCAGAATCAGGAAATGTCAATTTTAAGAGAATTGTTAAAATCAGGAAAACAAGGAAATGTTTAATCTATCACAGCTAACTACTAGAGAATTTTGTATCTGTCTGAATATTATAATTATCATAATCAGAATGCTGAGATGCTGAATTTCCATACATCATTTGTTTGAGTTTACTTTTTTACTTTTTATTTATTTTTTATTAACTAACTTTTTAAATTGTGTTTAATATTTAAACTATATGTATGTGATTAATGAGATAATTTTAATTCCCAGTAGCAATAAACAGGGCTTCTCTGAACATTTTAAGAATTAACAAAAGATGCTAATATTACAAGTTTTTTGGAGGCAAAATACAATTAATTGAGGAGGGCAGAAAAACTACTTAAGTTTTGGAAACATGTTAGCTGTGGAATTCTGGTAATTGAAGCCCATGCATCTTAAACTTGCCAAGATTGAGAATCATTGCCATAAATCTACCATCTAGAAAAAAAACCCCTATAAAATATTCTCCAACTTTAAGGTTTCCTCTCTCAGCATTCACACCTTACATTGCCTGTATTTATATTTACAGGCAGCTTCCTGTGCATAAGGTGATCTTGAATTAAATGATATTCTAAAGGTCAAGTTTTATTTTTGAACTATTTCATACAGTAATGTAGGAATTCAACTGCCCTCTGGTTCTATTTTTTCTCCCTCAAAACTCCAACCCAGTTATTTTTAAAATATAGCTCCAGGCTCCAAGCTAATATGAAGTCCTTAACTCATATCTGGTAGCACCCACAACATAACCAGTATGAGGCTCACTAATTTTTGCTTACGCAGTATGAGCTTCAGTATTTCAACAAAAATGGGTATTTTAAAATATGGCTTCGTTTTCTTTCATATAAATAAGCTTTTGACACCCAGGTTGCCTGAAGAAATAGCTAAGATCTGAAAAGTGATTTTTTTTTCTATAGACAGAAATGGAACTTCTACTATTTGAACTATATTATGTCCATGAAAAATATCAATTTGTTTTTATTTTTCCATTTTCATTTTACAACATTCTGGTTAAAAATAAAGGTTTTAAAATCATGTGATTTAATCTGTACACTTTTTGTTTATTGACAAATATGATAATGCTGGTAGTTCTTGAGAAACTAAAAATATGTTTTGAAAAAAGATCTTAAGAATTATAAAAAAGGATTACTTTTTGGATAATCGTGTTTTGGCATTGTAGATTGTAGTTTAACAATCAAATAATTTGATTGTTTAATTAAAGTGCAGAAGCACATGTAATCTTCCAGATCTTACATATCATGTTGCTATGGTGATTATCAAAAGATGAACACTCTATAACTTTAAAAAAAACTTCTAAATTAATTCCTATTTGAATTAAGAAGTAAAATCATTGTTTTACTAATTTCTTCTCTTATGGAGTAGAGATAATTAATGCCAAAATAAGAGGCTCTCAATGTTAATTTTCAAGTATTATTTCAGGTACTAGAATCTATATGAAAATAAAATTTTTCGCAGATCATGTTCCTTTTTTCTATTTTAGGTATAATAATCTTTTATAAAGCTATGGTAATTTCTATTAGCAAAAATCTTTAAGTGTAGAACAATAAAAAAATTGTACAGACTTCAGCAGAGTTTTTTAAATGGTTCCAGTGGCACAAAGAAACCACATAAAATATTTTATATAAATATTTAAACAGATGTTTAACAGTGCAAGAGCTATGTTCTACTGCTTATTACACCAAAATATCATATTATAATATATATTATGCTGTCCATGGATCTTATGTTGTCTATTTATTCTCATGACTTTATTTATGTCTTTAATAGAATCATGCATATTTTTAGTTTAAGTGAAATGAAGGATACTTTATACTAAAATTATAAAGAGAAGATAAATGCTAGTAAATTAGAATACATCTGTATATTAAAATGAAATATTTTACTTGCTACGGAAAATACTGTTTTTAATAACATACATTGGAGAAATCTAAGTTGAAGATGTAATCTCTTGTTTATATGGTTCTTTTTTTTAAAAAAAAGGAAAAAATTTTCTTAGTGAAAAAAGTGAAAAAAATAATTACATTGTAAATAGTTCCTTTTAAATGTTGCTATAAACTTCTAACCCTGAAGTGTTATATAACCCCCACAACTCATGCCCCATTCAGTTTATACCGGCTCTCATAAATAATTGTATAGTAAATCCATTTCTTTTAGTGAGAAGGAACTTTGCTAAAAACTTGCCAATGAATGGGAAACTTTATCCAAAATAGGTCTTTCTTCTTAGAAAGCATTACAAACTTTCTATAGCTCTCTCAGAAAATGTGCAAATATGGTTTTTCCATATGGGTTTCTTTATCTAGATGTGAGCTATAATCTAATGCTAGTAAGAGCAGAATAGATGTTGCCTCTGCCTTGGGACCTTCCTAGGACTTTTGTGCCACAACTCAGTGTTGGTTCCAGGACCCTACAAAGACATCTTCTGAAAAACACCTGGCATGCAGGAATAAAGAGATCAGATAGTTCCTGTGTATAAATACCTCTTCACTTAATGAAGGTTGATTAGTAATTTATGTGATACTGTTTTCTCAAGGAAAATGAATAGAAACCTATATGGATCCCTCTAACATCTAATATAATGTGTCAATGTCTTTGTATTGAATTATTTTCATGCACTGATGAACAATTCATTTTACTGAGTTGTTGTTTTTTGCTCTTAAATTAACATTATGGATTTAGAAATAATATATAATACTTTAGTGAATTATATGAAATAAAATGTAACAGAAATCCAACAGGAGTTCATATTGGTTTTCAACAGCAAAAAAAAAATACTATGCAAATAAACATTTTAAAGTATCATGTGATTAAAAAAACTAAATTAATCTAAAGTATGAAATAGACGTTTCTGAAATACTAAGTTGTTGGATTATATGACTATAGTGTAATTCTGTTCATATAAAATGATAAAAGATACGAAGAAGCTCTTTTGATTGAGTATGCTATCTGTTTAAAAAGAGTGGTGTTTAGACAATATTCTAAAAACTTAAGAGTCCCTTAGAAAATTCTCAGGAGTTCATCAATCAGTAGAATGAGAACAGCTGCCAGTACTCTTGAAATCCAACCACAGAAACTATTGCAGCCCAGTAATTTTGGTAGCTGTCAAGGACGCTATCTAACAAAATGAAATTCAATGGTGAAAAAAAGTAAGGTTCTACATTTAGGCAAGAAAAACCAAATGCACAGGTATAGCATAGGGGGTACCTTGCTCAATAGTAGCAACTGTGAGAGTGATCTTGGAGTCCTAGTGGACAATCACTTAAATATGAGCCAGCAGTGTGCTGCAGCTGCCAAAAAAGCCAACACAGTGCTAGGCTGCATTAACAGAGGGATAGAATCAAGATTACATGCCTTGGTAAGGCCACATTTGGAATACTGCATCCAGTTTTGGTCACCATGATGTAAAAAAGATGTTGAGACTCTAGAAATAGTACAGAGAAGAGCAACAAAGATGAGTAGGGGACTGGAGGCTAAAATATATAACGAAGGCAAGACAAGAAGCAATGGATGGAAACTAACCAAAAAGAGAAGCAACCTAGAACTAAGGAGAAATTTCCTGACAGTTAGAACAATTAATCAGTGGAACAACCTGCCTCCAGAAGTTGTGAATGCTCCAACACTGGAAGTTTTTAAGAAGAAACTGGGCAGCCATTTGTCTGAAAAGGTATATTATTGTTATTGTTATATATGGAAAATGTCAAAGTTGGGAAATACTGCTTTAGAGCAGTGGTTCTCAACCTTTTTTCACCACGGACCCCCTTTAAATACTTTTTGTGCCTATGGACCATGGCATGGCCCCCAAGACCTAACTTAAGATTTAAATCATTAAATTGCAGGGTATTCTGCTTCTAATAGGAAATATACTTGACTAACTACATATTTTAATATTGTACAGTGTACCGGTATTTTAGAAAATGTATTCATATACATAATAAGGTGTTTAGGACTATTTTGACATATGGTATTGCTTGTGCCTAATGGAGGAAACAACATGAACTAACATTAACAAAACTTTAGAATTTGGTTTGCTTGTGCATGGACTACTTCTGAAAATTTTCAGGGGAAAAAGAAATTAGGTACAGCAGAAGACTAAGAAAAATCAGTAATAATATAATTTGCAAAACATAACAGGGAAATTCTCCATTTTGAATATACAAGGTCTGAGCACCATAAATAGAGGTTCTCAAACTGGAGAGTGTCACCAGTAACTCTGGGGGTTACATTTTGGAGGCAACTGAGATATAACCTAACTGGAGACAACTGTCAAAATAGTTTGTGCAGGAAGCATAAACAGAAAAGCCCATTATTAGTTGTTACAATACTCCAGGCCCAGGAAGAGATCAGTGTATTACCTCCACAAACAGAGGGACCAATGAAACAACAAGTTGGATTTTGAGTGGAAGCATGTGTGGAGATGCTGCTGCAATTAAGAACCTCAGGAACATTTCTAACACTGCTCAAGTCAGGTTTGGGCATATGAAGGGTTATTCTCAAATCTACCATGAAATGACATCTTAGTTAAATAGCCAACACAAGGACACATAGAGGTTCCAAACTCATAATATGGCAAGTCCCAGCAGGCTGAAATTACTGGCAGCCTGAGCTAGTTCCCATCATTTCCAGATTGAGGCACAAGAGGAGCTTCTGCCATCCAAGGAGATCTGTGGCTTTGTCAAAGAGACTATCTGGCTGCAGTGATGGGGAGAAAACGTATCATCCAACTGAGCCTGTTTTCAGTACAAGGCCCAAGAATAGAGAGCAACCTCAGCAAGGCAAATTGTTTGGCAACAGTCACAGGTTAGAGAAAAGAGGCTGAAGTCAGGGCTTCCGGTTTTGCACAATAGCGCAAGTAGCTGAGGGATTGCGAGGTTCTGCACCCTATGGCCAATTATTTTCTGTTTGGGGACCCTAAATGGGCCTAAAGTCACCCCAGAGAGGTGACAAAGAAGGAGAGAAGCTCCACAGACCATGGGGAGATGGCGGTTGATCCGATTGTTCAGAGAAAACCCTCCAGAAACCAGCAGAAGAAAGGCTAGCTTCATTCCAGAGTCTAGCCCAGGGGTAAGCAACCTTGGCTCTTTTATGACTCATGGACTTCAACTCCCAGAATTCCTGAGCCAGCATGGCTCGGCTTGGAAACCTCTCCCTCTCCCCTCAGCATGGCTGGCTCAGGAATTCTGAGAGTTGAAGTCCACGAGTCATAAAAAGCCAAGGTTGCCTACCCCTGGTCTAGCCCAAGCTACTAGCAGCCAAAGCCCAAAAGCGCTAATTTAAGCTTGATCGTAAACAATGTGTTTGGAACTGGGTAAGAATATCAATTTTCTCTCTTCTACTTGATATTTGATTTCCTGGGGGGAAAAAACCAAGAAGCAAAAATTCTCTGAAAGTGAGAAGGAGGAGGATTCTTGCTCCACCCTCTCACAGAAGGAAATGGTGAACTAAACTTTTATGAGGGACAGAAATATATTGAAATGAAATGAATATAAGACTTAAATCTGGATAAGTTTGAAATTGGTGGAATTTGTTAAGATTTTCTTTTCAATTTAACCTTACAACAAAAAAACTCTCAGAAAATAAAAACAGAGAGTGATCAGATAAAGTAGACAACTGAACATAAACTAGAGGAAATAGATTTAAAGATGGAACTCAACAATGGAAGGAATTATGATTTAACTCAGGCGGAGAAAATCTTGCAGGAAATATTGGACATGGAAAAGATAACCTACACTTCAAGATTGCAAAATAAGCCTGACGACAAGAAAAAAGATTTGATAAAATGGATTATAGAGCTGTCAGGAGAACTACAAGAACTTGAGAGACAAAAAATGATAAGAGAAATTAAGAAAGAAAGAAAGAAAGAAATTAAGAAATTAAGAAAGAAAGATTTTCAATGAATATGAAGGGGTAAAATCCTTCCACAAAAACATTTTACTGGATTTGTCTCCTGTACCTACAACAACATCTACATGGGACATCTACGACAATATCTAAGACAACATCTATGACAACATGGGAAGACTTGCTCAAGGAAGGACCAGAAACAATGGGATGAAACTGCAGGGGAAAAGATTCAGATTAGATGTTAGAAAAAAATTTCTAACAGTAAGGGTGATCAACCAGTGGAACAGGTTGCCACAGGAGGTGGTGAGCTCCCCTTCGATGGAGGTCTTCAAGCAGAGACTGGACGGCCATCTATCTAGGATGGTTTAAGGAATCCTGCCTTGAGCAGGGGGTTGGACTCGATGACCCGGGAGGTCCCCTCCAACTCTACGATTCTACGATTCTATGATTCTATGACTTTTTGGTCCAGCAGAACACACTGATTAGGAAAGATGTTTGGCAAACAAAAAAAAGGCTAAAGTTAGAACTAAGAAATTGGATGATGGGACCTATCAGATGGAATATTTAAACAATTTATTTGAATTTGGTTAAAAAATAGAAAAATTCTGGATATAAATGTATTTTAGTTTAAGAAGGATAACTAAAGTAACACAGTATTTGTTATGTCCTGGGCCTGTGATTGACAGAGCAGGTGCAGGAAGCTGCAGAGAGACCTGGGCAGACCACGTGGTTGCCCGGGCCAGACAGGCTGTGTCCAGCCTGTTGCGCACGTGCAAAGCAGGAAAATACATTGCATTTATTGGCTGACGCTGTTCTCTAAAAAAGGGTATAAAAGGGATCCATGCCATTTTGTGTTGTTCTGTTGAAGCTTGAATAAAAAAGCAACTGTTGTTACTCCTGTCTCGTCTCAATGCCTTACCAACACACAGAACAGAACAGTATTCTTGTGTTTTTGTTTTTTTATTTTTATGATATGAGAAATATAAAAATGTTGGGATGGTTTATATGAGGAAAAGGTTTTAGATATTTAAGTGTAATTGATCTTGAGAAAATCTCAATTGACAAGAATGTTCTGAATAGACTCAAAAGATTAGATGATTGGATTTATTAGATGGAATATTTAAAGATTAAGCATCTGTTTGAATATAGTTAAAAAGAATAGAACAATTTTGGATATAAATGTATTTTAGCTTAAGAGGGATATGTTTTATAAGTAGTGTATTATTTCCTTTCTCTTTTTCTTTCTTTTTTTTTGATATAAGAAATGTAAAACTGTTGGGATGGCTTGTATGAGGAAAAAGTTGTAATACATAAGTGTAATTAACTGAGAAAATCTTAACTGGAAAGGATGTTTTGAACATTGTGGGGGAAACAAATCTAAATAAGAACATTGAAAACAGGATTTATGACAAGGTAATTCAGATGACTGCTTGGAAAAGAAGCTTTATATTGGTGTGGTTGTTAAATACTAGAAAAATGTTTATATTCAATTGTTATCATCAAAATATTAAGAAATTTACTAATTTAAGGTTCGTAAAAGAGAATATTACTGGAAGAAGAGAAAATCAAAGAAAGCTACCATCTGGATTATGGAATTATAGAAATTAATTGTTATGGATTGTTTTTAAATCTAAAGCCAGACAACATGCTGTTTACCAAATATTAAGGTGACTATGTTAAAAAAAAGTCAATAAAATATATTAAAAAGAAAAGAGGCTGAACTCAATTCTGTACACTGCCCTTTAGCAGTGTAGGAAGGCTGTACAGGTAGTCATTGACATAGAGCCATTCGTTGAGCAACCATTCAAATTTACAACACTGCAGAAAAAGTGACCTGCAACTGGTCCTTGCACTTATGACCATCACAGCATCCCACAGTCATGTGATTGCAATTTGGGTGTTTGGCAACCAGTATAGATTTACAATGCTATCCAGCAGTCACATGATCACCATTTGAGACCTTTCCAGATAACTTTTGACACGCAAAGTCATTGGGGGAAGTTGGATTTGCTTAATGACCACATGATTTGCTTAACAATTATAAAATCAAGTGCAACTCACTTAACATAGACATGGAAGTTCCAGTCCCAATTGTGGTTGTAAGTTAAGGGCTACCTATACCGGCAAAAATGCAGAGCTGTCAAAGCTCACTTCATTCCTACTTTGCCTGGAGAAGCCAGCAGCTGACATAGCAAGCAAAGTGGAAGGAACAAAGATCCAGCATCTTTGGATTGCCACACCCATGGCCAAGCAAAGAGACATGAGGAAAGATGAGGGAGAGAAACTCAGAGTTCATGTTGACAATGTTTCTATTTTTCATGCAGAAGTGGATGCAAAATGGAAGCATTTTTCAAAATTTGCTACAGCTTTGCCTGGGTAACCCCTAGCCATTTATCAAAACATCCTATCAATCAATCAACTTTCATTTTATTTATTTATATTCATTAGGAATATAAGGAATTCCTTGCATTACCATTTTATGGGGATTGCGATATCAGGAACATGTGCTAGATTAAGAAACTTGGTATCAAGCGTTTCACTTGGCCAACTTCAAACCTTGCATTTTCTTACCCTCTGTTTCCGCAAGCTTCCTGGGCTAGTAGGAGAAGGGCTTGGAGACTTCCCGGAGCGGGGAGTAGAAAGCTGACTTCCAGGTGTTCCATTAACTAGAGAAACATAAAAACAGACAAGAAAACACGGGGTTGGACCTGGCATCACTATAAACCCCAAAAAACATACTGTTCACATTAGCCAACACTTTTGCTTTGCCCTTTGCAGTCTGCAGTCCTAACAAGAATTAAGTAAAGATGCTCTGAAGCAATTAATCACTATAATGTGGGTTCCTCTGTATTCAGTTGGTATACATTTTACTTAATAAGTGATTGATCAATTTGTATTCAATCCATAGCCACACTGCTTATCCCTTCCTTTTGAGAGATGAGATGTTTTAATGTTATCTTTTAGAATATCAAATTATTGCATTATATTAAACGGACATTTATTACTACTGATACTAACTTGGAACTGTTGGAAAGATTTCTGTGTGATACATTTGACCTAGACATTAACTTATCTGTGAGTCTTTCATTTATAAGATCACTCACTCATCCTTCCATAGTTGCCTTCATAAAAATGAGAGACTTCTAAACTCTACAACCCCTTCCTACTTACATAACATTTGCCTTAACATTTAATACAAAAACTTCACAGTTGTGAAAGCTATAGAATAGAAAACATAGGCAAATAATACTAACATTGCACTGAAAAGACAGGAGACAGAGAGAGAGAGAGAGAGAGAGAGAGAGAGAGAGACAGACAGACAGACAGACAGACAGACAGACAGACAGACAGAGACAGAGAGAGATGTTATATTATAAAATGTCTTCTCAAACATGCTGTTGCTAGGTCACAATTATATTATACATCATCCATAAAAAAGCAGTAACCAGCAGAAATCCAAATTCTCTATTTTGCACTGATATTTCCAGCCATGATACTAATAAGGCATTGAACTTACCTTCTATGAGTTCTAACATGGAAACAGACTTATTTTTAACCTGATAAAGCCAAGCAGGAAAATATTTGCCTTTTGTACTATACTCAGGCACTGGCAGAAACAGGAAGCGCTAGGATTAGTCAAGGGTTGCCAAAGCAGCTAACAGAGAGAGCTGAATAAAATGCCGGATTCATAAACCAAAGCTTTTTCTGCGTAAGGCTGACGTCTTCCGAGAAGCAGTAGGAGGTGTAGGTGCTGTCTTAGGGGCTACATCAAAGGTATCAATACACAAGGATGCTGAGCCACTGCAACCCTCACTCTGATCTGTCAAGCCCCCATAGCCTTATATGCTGCTGCACACTGAATCATAATGAAGTGCCTTTGGGAACAATATACCAAATTACTCATCTGAAAATCACAACAACAACAGCAACAATAATAATAATAATAATAATGATTTTTATCAAAGCTTAGCTGACTGGTAGCCTCCAAATTGCTACTCCCAGTAGAGATTTTAAAATATTGTCAGATGGGAAGAATATTTTTCTTTTCCATCTGCCAACAATGCACAGTGATAAATATTCTGCCCGGTTACCTAGATGATGTGTTCCTTATTCAGCTCAGACACAAAAAAGCACTTTGTGGAATGATAATTAACTATTACAATACTGTTATGTTAAATT
This sequence comes from Bothrops alternatus, assembly GCA_034064705.1. NCBI lineage: Eukaryota > Metazoa > Chordata > Lepidosauria > Squamata > Viperidae > Bothrops > Bothrops alternatus. Next base: position 3,895,063 of record JARGCV010000008.1, read on the forward strand.
TGTCTTTGGAAGCTTCTTTTTTACACATTGGATTAGAATAGGAAAGTTATAGCAGTAGCACAAAAGTGGGAAACCTGTAGCCCTACAGATGTTGCTTAAAATAATCCTAGCCAATAATCTTTAGCAGCCCTAGCCAAGAGCTCAGGAACATCTGGAGGCCAAAATGATCTTAAACTTTGAATTAGTTCTTAAATTCAATTACTATTACAGCAGAAAGGCTTACCATTAAATTAAAAAAATCTGCTATTTAAATCATGTGAACTTTTGGAGAATTTTTGGTGAATTAATGCCAAAGACATTTGCTTGTGAATCACCACTCATTCATCAATAACATTATCAGTGGGGTGTGCTTGGACATGGATAATTTATAAGAAATAACAGTGTATTCTGAGGGAGGAATACTGACACCAATGTTGCCGACAACACATTACTCCTAGCATGATTAATTGCTTTGCCTCTAGATCATTTTTGCTTAGAATTATGACTATAGCACAAATTTGCACTGGACTTCTATTTGATTACTGTTTCCCTAAATACTTATTTAACTTTCAAGCAAAAGCAATAGTTTAGAAATATAATTTTAAATGCTAAACTCTCTTTCTGATATCTCTAGTTCAAAAAAGTTGAAAACTTTTCAACTCATAGCAGAAGGAAAGTTCTACAAGTGTAAACAATAATAAACTAATTGAAATAAAAGTATGATTCACTATTTTCCACTGCCTGCTCCATCCATCTGATCCTAACGTTTTTCAGAACTCATAATGAAAGTTTTGGAAATTATATATTTTATGCATTATTACATTATTAGGATGACAAGCAAATAGACATCATCTCACTTCTGCAATTCTGGCACTTATATTTTCAAAAAGAATATACATTATCTGCATTTTGTGAAATTAATAACAATCTAATGGAAATGAACACCCTCCTTTCCAAAACAATATAACTCCATGCAGAAGATGCCATGTTGCTAATATTGGTATTAAATGTCACCCTCACCCAAGACACTTGACGAAGTTACAGTAGAGAAATTACTGATGAGGTACAAGAAAATCAGGGGAAGCCAAATACTGGATATTGGCTTGTTTTCTATATTCTACAAAAGCAACTTTTCCTGCACGGAAGATCAGGGTTCAGTTGACTATGCAGACAATTTAGCAGAACTTAAAGTTTTGTCTTTTGTTCGATTTTTGAAAACCTGTTGGACAATTTTTCTCTTACATAAAGCATTGGTATAACAATAATAATAAAAATAGTTGGAGAAAGAATTATAGAAAAGGGTGATTTAGTACTCTACAGAACTTATATTGTTTTACTGTCATAATGGTCTTGTCTGGATCTTGAAATTTTAGCATTAAAGAGTCCATGTAAAAATTAAAGTATTCATATCATATGCCTCTCCAACTTCTGTGTGAATGCATTCAGTAAATGAAAGTTGATCATGTCTCTGGAAGATTTCACTTTCAAACTTCTCTTGAATTGAAATAAGGAAGAGTTTAAAAATTACAGTATAACTCATCAATTTAAACAGGATAAAATGTAAAGCTTTCCTGATAAAGCTTGTGATACTTTAGCTAGACACATTTCTATCAGGTCTTATGAAGTGCAACCTTTCTCATATTAGAAATTTATCACCAGACCATTTGGACAACATAATCGCAGAAACCAATTCTTTCTTTCTTTTTTTTGAAAAATATTTTATTGGTTTTATGATTTTAACAATAGGTGCTTAAAGCACACCGTGGTGATTGGGTAAACAAAAATTCCAAAATAAAAACATACATAAACAGCTCAACTTAGTACATTCACTTTCATCTTTCTATTTCCCTCACACACACACACACACAAACCCATATAAATTTAATATATTCCATTTCTAGCATAAATTTCTGTTAAACCTATTTTAAGACTTTGTCAATTTCATTCCAAACTCTCCCCGATACATATACCATGATATTTATGAGATGTTACCATACATTCTTTTTACATTCATATATACAATACTTTTAATGAAATAAGATAAATACCTACACATAACTTTTGGTGTTGCTCGCCCATTTCTCCTTTCACCGCATCCACACTCCTTCTTCTCTACCTTCTTTCTCCCTTTCTTCTCTTTCCTACTTCCCTCTTCCCCTCTTCACCACTCTCTCTCCACTTCTCCTCTTCTCCTCCAACCTTCCTACTTCCTTCTCCCCTCCTTTACTCTTTTCTTTCTCCTCTCATTTCTTCCCTCTCATCCCTCTTCAGATACAGTTCAGGGGTAATGTCCGAGCAACTCCTCTCTCCAAATTTCCCTATCTGTATTATACATTAATACTTCTATTTTATCTAATCTTCTCGGTATATACTTCTTTTTTTAAAAAAAATAAAAAATAATTTTTTTTACTGATTTTTTCCATCTTTCCCCAAAAGCTTAGGACACAACATGGTGATCAGGATGTCCAATCATTCAAAGACAAAGTCATATAAATATAGCTCAAACTGAATATGGTATTGCTTATTAAAATTTATACAATTTTAAGTAAAATTCAATCAAACAAAAATCATCAAACACATGCGATTATAATCTATATCCTGTTTTTAGGCTATACTAATTACAGTTGTCATACTCCAATTACATTTTAGTAAGTATATAGTTGTGATTTCAGGTATCCTTAATACAAGATCATTCATTGAGACAGATTTTTTTCCTTATCACAAATAGCTCTTCCTCTCTCTCTATTACAACATAGTTATCATATTTAAAATAATAATATGTCCAACGAATACAGTTCTATTTTAAAGAATATATTCTATAATTTCGTCAATCTACATCTATAAAAATATTTTTAAGGCCTTAATAAAGTTTATATCTTCAAATACTTATCAACTGTAATATCAGGAAATTCTCATCTTTCATTCCTAATTAAATCAGACATATTCTCTTTCTCTATTACAACATAATTATCAAATTTAAAATTACTATATAAGTCAAAAAAATAATAAAAAAATACATTTCCATTTTTTTTGTTAAAAGATATATTCAATCATTTCGTCAATCTACATCTATAAGGTCTTTTTGTCCTCTAGAAAGATTTACTCCCTCAAATAATTATCAACCATGGTAACAGTAAATTTACATCCTTCATTTACCATTAAATCAGACACAATTTCTAAAGCCTTTTTAACCCGTCAAATAATATTTTATGTCACATTTAAACCTGACTCTAGCTTTCTTTCTGTGCCAATTTGGTTCCCATAATAAGGCTTTTCAGTTATCAAACCTCAAGATTTGATTACAAGGATTCCTAAACGGTTCAAACTGAACAAATTTTCTTTCCCTTTCCTCTTTATTGTAATTTCCAAAAAATAGTGTCTGGGTATCAATCTTTGTTATTTTTGGTAGTTGAGTTGAGTCAGTTACAGTTATTTCTTGGTCATCAAAATTGTCCATCAATTGTAGGTGACATGTAGCATTAGTTGATTCAGTGGTTTCCACATTTTCTCTCAATGTAGATTCACAATTAGGTTGTAAGAATAGTGTCTCTGTCTCTTTAAGTTGTAAGTAGGTCTGTTCAGGACTATTCTGTTCATCTTCTATTGTTCCTTGTTCCATAACTTGGTTCATTATTAGAGGGTCAATGTAAGATTCCAAGGTGGCATCTTTGGATTTTCTCCAAGATTTCCAATAAGTTTTGAAATCTTCTCTAACTTCTAATATTTTTTCCAGTATTAAATCATAGTCAAGATGTGAATAACTTTCAGCCATTTTGGTGGTAGCTTTGCCTATTCCTTTATTAGAGACTACTTGAGAAAGATCCACAAATATCCGCCTCCAATGGTCTAATAGCCAGCTTCATCACCCAGCGGTCCAGTTATCTTTTCTCTTTTATTATCACATAAATCCAATCCCTCTTCAGATAACAGGGAGAAATACAGTTAGAGTTTTGCTTTTTCACCACCAGATGTCCTCAGTGGACTATAAAATCTTTTTCTTCTTTTTTTTCCAAGTTAATCAAGTTAAAGAAAGAAAAAAAGGAAAGTTTTCTTTCTTTTTTTAAAAAAATCAACAAAAATGTCTCCTACATTATCAGATTAAAAAAAGAAAGTAACAATGTCCCTTTTTTCCTTCTTTTCCCCTGAAATTCACCCAACAGAAGTCAAATAGTAAAAAAACAACAACCACACACACAAAAATTAATCTTTTTCTTTTTAGCTCTTCTTTCCACGTATAGGCAGCCACCGCTTTCTTAATAAAGGAAAATAGAAACTCTTTACAGGAAAAGTCAGGATAGCAAGAGAAGGAAAGGTCTCACCCGGATTCACCACGGTGGTTCTTCATGCTTAGTTGTTCTTGTGACTTGCGGTTGGTGCGGCTAGATGATCGGCCATTTTATGGCCGATCTTCTCCGTCGGCCCTCAGAGTCAGCTCAGACAGCTAGAGGAGCCGCCGCTCCTCTGCAGCTGAGCGCAGCCTCCTCAATGGTAGTCGCGCCCTTCAGGCGCGACTTTCGACCCCCGTAGGGGTCTACCGCCGGAGAGAAACTAGCCGAACGAGGAGACAAGTCTCTCTGTGCGGCTAGAGGCGCCGCGATATGGAACCGGAAGTCAAAACCAATTCTTTCTTGTCAACACCATTTGCAAGGTCTGTCAGTCACATGCTATATTTTTCTTTCTCTTTTTGATTATTTTAATATAATTAGTTGAAAATATCATGTGAGTTCTTAGGTTCTTAAGTATCCTTCTTAGATCAGGCATGTCAAACTGCTGGCCTGTGGGCCGGAGGCGTCATGCCAAAACTGCACTCACCCCATTGCTGGCATTGGGGAAAAAGTCCCAATACATTGCGCAACATCACATGATGTTGCGAGTTTGACATGTCTGTTCTTAGATCTTCAGATCCTAAGGTGAAAAATAGTTCGAGGTATTTCTGATACTTGATCCAGTTCTATGGATATAATTCATTTTAGGATATTGCCACAGCAAGTCTAATATTAATATAAAAAATGCAAGAAAAAAGGAGACAGTTGGAGATTAATGTCATTTACTAATAGTATATTCCTTAACTTGTAGTTAGGTTGTTCTCAGGATTCAGTGGCAAAGGTCTAGTTCAAAGAAGTGGTCACAACTAAAACTGAGGATCCTGGTAAAGGGTTTGGAATATACAATATAAATTTTTAACAAGCTCAAATAAGAATTTTGGGCCATGCACTTTGCTTTTTGGTTTTATTGCTATTTCAGTAATAAAAATGAGAACGCAGGGAGAAACACACATGGTTGCTTAGATAAGCTTCCATTATGAAATCCTTCCAGACAAATAAGATTTCCTTTGCTATGGTGTGTTAATAAAAAAAGAATAAAATAAAATCACATGAGATGTCTTGGGTGCTGTATCATCGATGAAATCCTATTAACCACTGAAGTCTTCATGACAGTTTATGATAAGAAAGTTTTTCACATTCACACCATCATCACTCTACATAGAAAATACAAATGCAAAATACAGATAGTCCTCGACTTACAACAGTTCATTTAATGATGGTTGCTGAAATTGGGTATGTCCAAGTCTCTGGAGCTCGGATCCATGGCCACAGGGCGATTTTGTGGCACTCCAGTGGCCCAATCCAGGCTCTGGAACCTTGGGAAAGGCCTCTACTACCCAGATCAGCTGTGGAGGGGTACAAAATCGCTCTGCAGGCATAGATCCTGGTGGCAGAGGCTTTTTCCAGGCCTCCGGAGCCCAGATTGGGCCACTGGGGTGCCGCAAAATCACCCCATGGCCATGGATCCGAGATCCAGAGGTTTGAAAAAGGCCTCTGCCACCCGGATCGGCCATGAGGAAAGCATGAAATCACTCTGCAGGCATAGATCCAGGAGGCAGAGGCCTTTTCCAAGCCTCTGGAGCTTGGATCCATGGCCATGGGGTGATTTTAGAGTGCACCAGCAGCCCAATCCGAGTTCCAGAGGCTTGGAAAAGGGCTCTGCTGCCTGGATCGGCCATGGGGTGTGTGTGTGCAAAATTACTCTGCAGGCATAGATTTGGGTGGCAGAGGCTTGGAAAAGGCCTCTGCCCACCCAGATCAGCCATGGGGGGACCGCGAAATCGCTCTGCAGGCATAGATCCGGATGGCAGAGGCCTTTTCCAGGCCTACAAAGCATGGACTGGGCCACTGGGGCACTGCAAAAATCACCCCACGGCCATGGATCCGAACTCCAGAGGCTTCAAAAAGGCCTCTGCCATCCGGATCGGGCCACTGGAACGCTGCCAAATCGCTCTACAGGCATACCTGGACTTGCGCTGACAGCTGCCTCCACCATCCAGCCTGGATCCGCCCAGTTCTTGCAGCTGATCCCTGACTCCCAGTGCAGAGAGAAAGAGAGCGAAAGCACAGGCGCACATGGAGAGGCGGAAGGGAGAAGCTTGGCCCCGCCTCCCTCTGGGGCGATGGCGCGCCTGCCCACAGGGATGGCTCTGCCTGCCGCCTATGGCACACGTGCCATAGGTTCACCATCACGGTCCTAACCTAACTAATTCAGAAGTATAGAGTACACAATATAGCAGGAAATTCCTTTTCTTTCCCAAATATCTACTTTAAAACACTCAAAAGGATAAAGGATCAGAAGAGCATCCCATAGCACTTCTCCCTAAAAACTGATATACAACCAGAAAACTTTCCTCTATTAAAACTTTTAGACCATTAAAATAAGGAAAAAGTACACTTATTCTATCTCCTACCACCAGTTTACTTTCAAAGAATTTAATTACACAAAGGGTTTGCTGAATAAGAATTTTAAATATCCAGGACAAAGCACATTTTCTTTCTTAAATTTTATTCCAGTTACAATATTTGTACAGTACATAGACTTCAATTCATTGGTGAGATAAAATACTTTTGATTATTTGACAATCCAATTTGCAGTAGGCAAGAAATACTTTTTATTCTCCATTTTGAAAACAAAATATATTTGAGACTACTAAGTACATATATTTAACCATATTTAAATAATTATGATAGCCAAAGAGTTACCTGCTACTTAGTCAAGTTTGTATGCAGGATGTTACCTGAGCTGGTAGATGCTGGAGATTTGCTTCGTCGGGATGGACCTGGACTCTTAGTGGTGCTCCGACGTGGTGTTGAAGCTATTTTGGTATAGGAAGTAGATTTCACTACACGACATTCTGAAAGTCAGACAAATAGCATTCCATTAGTATGCTGAACAGCATTCTTATTTCTGCCTCAATATGACTTATAGAAAAAAAGATCTTGAAAGTATTCCTTGCTGTCCTTTATAAAAGAATGGAAATCAAAGCCCATAACTTTCCTGGCTTCTGTTGTGCAATCCAGATGAAATTGCTGGCGTAATTATCAAAATTCAAACTTTCTTTAAAGGATCCTAGAAGGTTCAACTTAAAAATGAAGCAACTCTGCTGCAGATAAATGCACACAGGCACATAAATGTGTCTTCTAGTCCTCCACTTCATCATTCAGTTTTGCAGTCATGTGTGAAGTATAGCCAAGTATATCTGAAAGGATGTCTCTGAAATTTATTTCCATATCAAGAAGGACATATAAGTAATGCAAGCCCCTGGCATGTCTGTCACACAATATTTTAAGAAAAATACAATATGTTTATTTATCCTACATAATTTGATGAATGGCCGCTCACAATAAAACTCACAATGTGTATCTCAGGCAGGACTAGACTGTTTTAGATTTTCATAACAGATGATGAAAATCAATGAGGAAATAAAATTGCTCTCCTACTTGGGAACAACTCTGTGTCTATAAATGTGCAGAAAGCCACATCTGCAAAATGGATCTTTGACAAACTTAAAGAAATCAAGTTCACATGAAAGCTGATAGAATGTAGTGATAAAATATTTGTCCAATAGAGGACCAAATGAAAAAAATGTATTTGGGGAAATGGATCCAAATGAGTCACTTGAAAAAATTATAAAATATAAAGTTTACTTTTTGGCAGGTATACAGAGTCTGGTCATTACAAGATCTCTGGTTCAGATGGTTCAGATTCCATTTTGATCCCTTGACATCTACACCAGCTAAGGGCTGTGACAGTTTGTTTGTTTGTTTGTTTGTTTAGCATATGATAAGAATATGGCAGAGGAGAAGTAAACTTATATACACATTCCATGTAATTATAATTAAAGCTTCTATGGGGCTATGATGTCCATTCGGCTATCAGGGCAATCACCTCTGGCGTTGCTTCATGCAGATACTCCAAGAAACCAGAAAATGCACATTGTTCTGAACTGTATAGCTCTATGTAACCCTAACTAGTGAGCATGTATCAGTATGTTAGAATATCTGGCAGTTATTGGGTTAAATGCTGGGTTTGTTAATGGGTCAGTGGGAGAAGCCTCTAAAGGGCATTGGGAGACTTCCTGGACACAAGCCAGATTGGAAAGTCTTTGTCTGAAAGAAGCATGGGCCATCAGATGTCACCCGATGAGCCTGAGCCGTTATAAAGATGGTATGGAAGAGAGCATCATCCTTTTACCTATAGGAATGGACAAAAGATGTATTTTCCAGAAGTAACAACACAGCATGAATGCAAGTAATCTTTCTGATTGAAATATATTCTTTGTTATGAAACCATTTCTATTGAGTTATCTATCTGACTTGATTTAAAAGAAGGCATTTTTAACTCAGAGTCAGAATAGTAAAAGGATGATGCTCTCTTCCATACCATGTTTATAACAGCTCAGGCTCATCGGGTTTCAACCACACCTAGAACACTGTATGCTTGTGACAACCAAACCTGTTTTGGAAGCAACAGTGTTCCAGACAAGCAAGAATTACAACAACTTAGCTTTGTCCATAGAGGACAAACAAGACAAACAACATCTCCAAGACTGGGAGTCATGGAGCGTACTCCCAAGATGTCTCCAAAGCATGCAAGTGCAGCACACATATGTCTCCAGCTCACCCGCCACAGTGCAAAAGAAAGAATTGTACGCTTCCTTAGATGTGTCTACGAAGGGAAATGCAACCTTAAGATGCGTCACAGTCCACAGCAGGGAGAGCCACACTTACGTCGTCTTATTTGCAACCATAAGATACATCAGAGTCTACAGCAGGGAGTGCTGCAGTCTTGGTGTCTTCTTTGGAAAAGCGAGACTAACAATGCAAGAAGGCCACACAGTACCAAGGTTAGAGCTATGTGGCACCACTTTGGCTGTAAAGCTCACAACTTGACAGCGAAGACATTGTGCCTTGAACTACAGTCTACCACCTTCTACGCAGATAGCAAGGTGATGTCAAGCTACATCTGCAAACAAAGCAGACATTTCTATGTCTATGTAGGCAACAGAGTGAAAAGGATTGAAACATCTTTAAGCCCTGAACAATGGCAACATGTGCCAACAAATAAGAACTTTGTTAACCAAGTGAAGTGGTCCAACCTTGCCACACAGTTAACAGAATTGATCTGAGACCAAAACATTATGCACTTCCAGCTTCAGATCAATGTGCCAACCTTCAACTTCAGACACCCAGTAAACGTCAACCAATCTGCTTCAAAACCCTGTCTAAGCAGAGACACCTGAAATTAGGCATAGTTTTGATCGTCTTGATTACTTGTCTTAGCATCCCAAGAATTAGCCTTGTCGGAGCCTGCAAGGACTTACTGACTATTGAAGATATTTGTCATGATCCAATGATTGACAAATGTCTGAAGGTCAAAAATTGCCTTCCCCATGCATCTCACATGGGTGAAGCGTGCAAGCACATGATTGGTGCACCCCATGAAATGAAGGACTCTATGTCGTTAAAGACACCCACACCCACGCAAGTCCTCACTACCCCGATGACAACAGTAGCAGCCATCTTCAATACTCCATCGGTGGTTTCAGACCCTTTGGTTCTTGAGTATCCTGAGTCTTCTGCTGCAGCTGTTGTTCTTGATTCTTCAGTTCCAGCTGTTGTTCCTGATTCTTCAGTTCTGACTGTTCCTGAGTTTCCAGCTCCAGCTGTTCCTGAGTTTCCAGCTGTTCCCAATCCTGATACTTCAGCCCCAGCTGAAGCTGTGTTTCCAGATCCAGCTGTTCATGTTTTTCCAGTTTCTTCAGTTCCTGAGTATCTTGTGAATCCAGTTTCCCTTGTTCCTGAGAAACTTTGGGTTCCAGTTTTTCTCTTCCAGATTTGGTTCCAGTTTCTTTTACAGGAAGAAGACCTTGTCTTGCTGAGAGGCAAGTATGCATACCAGAACTATTGGCCCATGGGACTTACGCACTGGGCCCACCCACTTGATGAACTAGTTTGCCCAGCTGAGATCCAGATCGTGAAGCCACGTGAGTCAGGTCGTAACTCAAAGACACTTGTACCAGGCTGATCACCGATTTGGTCCCGTTGCTGATGAAGATGAACCTCAAATTATGTATTGTCTTATGCATTGTTTGATGTAACACTTGCTTGTTTTTTGCATAATTGTACATGTTTTATATTTACTTTATAGTTATGCATGTTTCATACACGTTTTTACCTATTTAGTCACAAGTTAGTTAACATTGAGTACTGTATACCTTAATGCTATGGTTTTTTTTTGCTCTTTCAGTTAGTTAGTAGTGGAAATATAAATTTCCAAGTGGGGAGTGTTCTGGACCGTATAGCTCTACGTAACCTCGTATAGCTCTATGTAACCCTAACTAGTGAGCATGTATCAGTATGTTAGAATATCTGGCAGTTATTGGGTTAAATGCTGGGTTTGTTAATGGGTCAGTGGGAGAAGCCTCTAAAGGGCATTGGGAGACTTCCTTTACCTATAGGGATGGACAAAAGATGTATTTTCCAGAAGTAACAACAAGCATGAATGCAAGTAAACTTTCTGATTGAAATATATTCTTCGTTATGAAACCATTTCTATTGAGTTATCTATCTGACTTGATTTAAAAGAAGGCATTTTTAACTCAGAGTCAGAATAGTAAAAGGATGATGCTCTCTTCCATACCATGTTTATAACGGCTCAGGCTCATCGGGTTTCAACCACACCTAGAACACTGTATACATGCACTCTATGTAGATAGAGTTATCTATCTGACTTGATTTAAAAGAAGGCGTTTTTAACTCAGTCAGAATACACATCACTGGCAATCTTGCACGATATGTTTAATAGAGGGTTGTGACAGTGATTCATCCTTAATAACTTGCCTTAGATGACTGGGCCAGATGGTTAGATAAGCTCTGCTGATAATACCTAACAGGGCGTATTGTTTTGATTGGTGGTTCACCTCCTACCTCACTGGTCGGTCGCAGTCGGTGTTGGCAGGGGGTCAGAGGTTGACCCCTAGGTTCCTCCCTTGTGGGGTCCCTCAGGGATCGGTCCTCTCCCCTCTGCTGTTTAATATCTACATGAAACCGCTAGGTGAGATCATCCGACAACACGGGGTGAGATATCATCAGTATGCTGATGATACCCAGCTTTACATCTCCACCCCGTGTCATTTCAGTGAAGCAGTGGAAGTGATGTGCCGATGTCTGGAGGCTGTTAGGGTTTGGATGGGTGCCAACAGGCTCAAACTCAACCCGGACAAGACGGAGTGGCTATGGGTTCTGCCTCCCAAAGATATTTCAATCTATCCATCCATTAGCCTGGGGGGGAGCTTTTGACCCCCTCGGAGAAGGTCCACAACTTGGGCGTCCTCCTCGATCCACAGCTAAATTTGGAATATCATCTTTCGGCTGTGGCGAGGAGAACATTTGCCCAGGTTCGCCTGGTGCACCAGTTGCGGCCCTATTTGGACCGGGAGTCTCTTCTCACAGTCAATCATGCTCTTATCACCTCGAGGTTCGATTACTGCAATGCTCTCTACATGGGGCTACCTTTGAAAAATGTTCGGAGACTTCAGGTAATGCAGAATGCAGCCGCGCGAGCAGTGTTGGGCTTGCCTAGAAATGCCCACATTTCGGCATCACTCCGCGAGCTGCATTGGCTGCCAATTGGTCTCCGAACCCAATTCAAAGTGTTGGTTATGACCTATAAAGCCCTACATGGCATCGGACCAGGTTATTTACGGGACCGTCTGCTGCCTCATGAATCCCAGCGGCCGGTTAGGGCCCACAGAGTGGGCCTTCTCCAGGTCCCGTCAGCCAGACAGTGTCGCCTGGCGGGGCCTAGGGGAAGAGCCTTCTCTGTTGCGGCCCCGGCCCTCTGGAACCAACTTCCCCTGGAGATCCGTGTCGCCCCCACCCTCTCCGCCTTTCGTAAATTGCTTAAAACACACTTTTGCCGGCAGGCCTGGGGCAGCTAACATCTTGCCCCTAGCCAGTGTATGTTCATGGAATGATTGGTTTCTTTTTTTTTTAACTTAAGGGTTTTTTTTTAACTTAAGGGTTTTTTATATGTATATAATGTAATTTCTATCATGCTGTGAGCCGCCCTGAGTTCTCCGGAATAGGGCGGCATAGAAATTAAATTAATAAATAAAATAAATAAAATAAGTATCAAGTTAAATTTGTATGCCATCCAGAGACATAGTTGTGGGTAGTCATATAAATCATTTAAATAAATAAAATGAGTAAATAGACAAATAATTAGACAATTAAAGTGACCTTATTGTTAACTGTGGAGGGTATTATCATCTTTCCTTTACTAGTATCAAATCAGTTTCTAGTCCAAATGCAATTGATTACCATCCATTCCTTCAAGAGGGAAAAATTTATTCAGATAGTCTACCCTTATGGACTCAATTAGTTTCAAGTGGGTGCTTGTATATTTCCTCAATAATCTAGTTGGTGACGGGCCTGGTTTATCATTGACAAGAAGTGGCACTTAGGGCCATTGATGAAATTGCTTTTCAGCAGTTTCTCTTTGCCAGCTGATCATAAGTATCTATTTTATTTTGGGATTTCTCTTCTGGAAGGCATTTGAGGTATGACACCACTAAATTTTTGTCATTTTAGGTATTTTATTTTTGAATTGTTACAGGTTTTGTGTTTTGCTTTTTATGGCAAGCCATTATGAAAGAATGCAGACTTGACCATGGGAATGGGCAAAGAATGAGCAAACAGTTAAGGAGGGTTTTGAGAAGAAAATATTTAGTCTGAGAAAGAGGAAGGTATAACAAAGAAACTCAAAATAATCCTTTCTTTATTTTGTTTGTTGTAAGATGAAACAGGGAGAAACTCTGACATATTATCAAGATTTTGTTGTTCTTAGAATCACTGCTATGTCTATTTCATAACCTTCTATATCTCAAAGGGTTGACTTCAGTCTCAAAATCCCCTCTCTCACTGGAGAGGCATCAGGCTTAGGGTTTCCAGAGAACTGCACAGGAAAAGGAGAACATGAACAATTGAAAAGGAGGACACACTAACTATTTAACTTTCTTGGCATCAGTGACAAAAAACACAATGAAAAATAGTGAAACAAAGTATTTATGCCTATCTATATATTAAATTACTTTCTCCAGCATCAGAAAGACTTATTTTTCAAATGCAGAAATGTGTTAGAGATTAGGAGGCATATGCCTTCAGTTTGTAGCTTGTTAAGGTGATGATGATGATGATGATGATAAAGTTGGAAGGTACATTGGAGGTCATCTAGTCCAACCCCCTGCTCAGGCAGGAAACCCTATACCATTTCAAACAAATTGTTGTCCAGTCTCTTCTTAAAAACTTCCAGTGTTGGAGAATTGTTAATTTCAGGCAATAGTTTGAGGGTACGAATTAAAGTCACAGGGCACAGCTTGTTAACTTATGGGTAGCATTTATTAGGAAAGGGCTGTGCTGCAGAGGAAAGCTGCCGAGGAAGAGATTTCTTATAGATATAGCTAGTCCTTGAGTTACGATGGTCATTTTATGTATTCCCCTCCCAGGCATTGTAAATCGTTGCACTATTCTCCCTCCCCCCCCTGCATGGCCACATGTTGGGCAGGTCAGCTTTATGACCCTTTGGGGTGCTCTGCACTTACATGATCATTATTCCTGATGTTCTTCATTGGTTTCTGGCCTTTTTGCTAGTTTCTATTAAAAAACATTCATTCAAATGAATGGGTCCACTTAATAATCACAGCATTTGCTTAATAATCACCACAAAAAAAATCCAAAATACTACTTCCAGTCACAGGGGTGTTTCTAATTACAACCATAATGATTTACAACCAGATTTCGGTCAAATTATGGTCTTAGGTTGAAGACTATCTGTACTCAAAAAGCTAGATGATATTTGATGTTAGGATTATGCCTGCTAGACAGAAGACTTGAGAACAAAACAAGGGACAAAACAAAACAAAATGTCTGCCTTTTGCCAGACATTGGTAACCCCAATTGGACCTCGAACATCATGACTCATCTTTGAAGTGCCCTGCTATCTTTAGAACAAGTTACTGAGGACTTCTGATTCCGGAATGCGGCGACGCCGATCATGCCTGGAAACTTGTCTCCAGGCCGTCCAGAGTTTTCTTCACCGGTAGACCCCCTAGGGGGTCGAAAGTTGCCCTGGAGGGGCAACCACCGAAGAGAAGGCCAGCTGGTAAATAGGAGAGGGCGGCAGCTTCCTCCAAATCTCCAGCTTCTCCTTAGGGCTGACGGAGCAAAGATCGGCCTGTAAGATGGCCGATCACCCTGCTGCACCAGCAAAAAGTCACATCATCATCTAAGCGTTAACAACCCACCACGGATGATCCGGGTGAGATCCCTTTTGTTCCTCTCCATACCCCTGCTGTTTTTGCCTGTAGAAGCTGTTTGTGCTATCATTTCCCCATCTGAAGAAAGTGGCTTTAGTAATCATGGGAACAAATGCGTTTTACAAAAAGGACAGAAAAAACAAATAAATATTCAGTTAAAGACTATACTCTATTCCTACTTACATTGTGCTGTAGAAAAACTTTTTTTGTGTTTTTGGGAGTGGTATTATATCGGCAGAGGATTTCTTTTTCTATTCTCCCTTTAAAAGATAGAAAAAAGGAAAAAAACTGGCATTTGAAGAAGTTTTTTTAGCTCACTGAGGACACCTACTGGTCAAAAGTTAATATTGGATTGTTGTGTATTTGGAGATGAGAGAGCTTTGGCCTTCAAACTGTTTTTCAAGAAAAAAGATAATTTGAGCTAGCTGTATGATGTGTGGGGGTGGATAATGTTCAACTGTAACCTTCACTAAAAAGGAAAAGGACTCTTCTTCAACTATTGCTAAAATGGAGAAGCCCCAATCACATTTAAACTGTAAACTTATACTGGAAAAGATCTATGAGGCTAAAAAAGAAATATGTACTACAATAAAAGAGGCTACTACAGAACTAAGAGCCAGAATCTCTACTTTAAAACTTAAAACTGACTTCCAGACTATACTTGACTACTCTACAAAACAGATTATACAAGAAGAGGTTTTAACTGAGGATAAGGAGAATCTTATTTTGCCTTACAAGCAAGACCAGGAAAAGCAAAAACTGAACTTTGGACTTCTGAAGCAACAAGGCTTTATGGACAAGAGAAATAGGATTAAATCAGAGATCAAGATGGTCAGTATTGAATTAAGTGACACTACAAGCAACAAAAAGAGACCTATTATCTGGAAGAGAAACCCTGTTATGGAAACCTACCTGGCAAAAGAGGAAAGCTAGAATAAGATTGAAAAATGAAATTTAAAATTTCTTAAATTGGATTAAAGGCAACCTAGAACTATGGACTGATGTAAGGACTGAGATTTTGAGTTTGAGGTAAAAAGATGTCTTAGAGTTGGAGTGAATCAATAATTAATTGAATGTTAATTAAATAAGACAACTTGTTTGTCCTATAACATGTGAAATTTAAACTTTATTTAAAGGATTGAAATGATTTAAGATTTGATATTAATTTGTTAATTCAAAGAGATTGATTAAGTGAAGGATTAGATATCTATAGAATAGCTTGATAAATATATACATTTAGATGTGTCTAGGATAGATTAATATTTTTGTTTAAAAACGAGATATCTTTCTATATAAGGGATTAAAGACAATTTAGAATATTAGGAATGTTCCTTTTAGAATGTTAGGTTTATTTCTATGAAAATTATGATGTAATGGAATGACGAAAATTGAAGAGATGTTTCAGATTTGAAGTGAACTAATAGTTAATTGAAATTTAATAAGATGATATGATTTTCTGATGATATGGACGTTATTAGTCATGATAATTAATTGGAGATTTGAATTTTGTTTAATAGAATGACATGATTTAAGGTATATTATTTTTTTTAGCTTGAAGAGATAGATCAATTGATAGATTTGATAGGTACAGGATAGATTAATATTTTACTCTAAATAAGGGAGAGTAATGGAAGAAGTAACAAATAAGATTTTGATAAAATTAAGAAAGTAGAATATATGTGGAAGGGATATTTGAATTGAAAATGTTTTTATTTAAAGTTAATTTGATTATGGTAGAAATTGATGAAGCTTAAAAACAGGTTCAGGTTGAATAAATTTAAGCTAGAATTGGATATTCTAAATATACTATGCTATTTGAGGGAAAAAGAGAGGGAATATTTGATGAATTGATTATATTGTGTATATATGTCTTGTTTTAAGATGTTTGATTACCCCAACACCACGGTGTGTCCTGAATATGTTGCTTTAAGAACTTAAAAAAATAATAAATTTGTTTTTTTAAAAAAAGAACAAGTTACCAAGGCATTATTATAACATCAACAACAGTCAGATACACAACTGACAAACATGTGCAACTATCACCTTGATTTTTTGTTTGGTATAATTGGAAGTGGAGAGGAACTTTGACAATTCTTCCAGATTCTGTTATTCTATATCTCAACAATAAAAAGCATTGCTGGAATTCCTGATGCGCCTGTTTCCTGTCCTGGCCTAGAAACAGCTGAGTCTGTTTAGATCAATGTTTCTCAACCTTGACAACTTAAAGATGTGTGGACTTCAACTCCCAAAAATCCTATAGCCAGCATGAAGTTGAAGGGAGTTAAAGCACACACATCTTAAAGTTGTCAAAACTGAGAAATGAGAATTGTGTATTTCCTTTTGCAGAATCCACAAAGGCAGAATGAAATAAAGATATACCTAATAATATTACAGTATCAGTTAAGCCTCCAAAAGCAATTTAAAAGACTAAGTTAAAAGGTATGCTTTCCAAGTGTTTCCTAAAAGCAGAGACTGGGAGCCAATCTTAACCTAGAGACAATACATCCAGAAATCAAGATTTATGTAGAAGAAGCTCAACCAGCTAACAAGAAGGCATCACAAAAGGCAACCTGGTTTCTGAAGTTCTTGAACGATATATTTCAGCTTTTGTATAACAGCTGGCTGACCAGCCGTACTCAATGTGTGGTCCTCAATGGAACCACATCTACATGGAGGGAAGTGTGTACTGGGGTGCCCCAGGGCTCTGTTCAGGGCCCAGTGCTCTTCAACATCTTCATCAACGATCTGGATGAGTGGATAGATGGGGAACTCATCAAATTTGCAGACAACACCAAGCTGGCAGAAATAGCCAACACTCCAGAAGACAGGCTTAGGATATAGGAGGATCTGGACAGACTTGAACACTGGGCGCTATCTAACAAAATGAAATTCAATGGTGAAAAAAGTAAGGTTCTACATTTAGGCAAGAAAAACCAAATGCACAGGTATAGTATAGGGGGTACCTTGCTCAATAGTAGTAACTGTGAGAGGGATCTCGTAGTCCTAGTGGACAATCATTTAAATATGAGCCAGCAGTGTGCTGCAGCTGCCAAAAAGCCAACACAGTGCTAGGCTGCATTAAGAGAGGGATAGAATCAAGATCACATGAAGTGTTAATACCATTTTACAATGCCTTGATAAGGCCACACTTGGAATACTGCATCCAGTTTTGGTCACCACGATGTAAAAAAGATGTTGAGACTCTAGAAAGAGTACAGAGAAGAGCAACAAAGATGATTAGGGGACTGGATGCTAAAACATATAAGGAACGGTTGCTGGAATTGGGTATCTCTAGTTTAATGAAGAGAAGGACGTGGGGGGGACATCATAGCAGTGTTCCAATATCTCAGGGGCTGCCACAAAGAAGAGGGAGTCAAGCTATTCTCCAAAGCGCCTGAAGACAGGACAAGAAGCAACGGATGGAAACTAACTAAAGAGAGAAGCAACCTAGAACTAAGGAGAAACTTCCTGACAGTTAGAACAATTAAGCAGTGGAACAACCTGCCTCCAGAAGCAGTGAATGCTCCAACACTGGAAGTTTTTAAGAAGAAACTGGACAGCCATTTGTCCAAAATGGTATAGGTTTCCTGCCTGAGCAGGGGGTTGGACTAGATGATCTCCAAGGTGCCTTCCAACTTTATTATTATTATTATTATTATTATTATTATTATTGTTGTTGTTGTTGTTGTTGTTGTTGTTATTGTTGTTGTTGTTGTTATTATTTCAGCTTTTGTATAATTTTGTGACCCAATATTTTTTTGTTTAACATAAAATTGCCTAAGCTAGATATGTATAACATGTTTTATAGGCTATAAGGAATGTTCTTAATTAGTTTTTAATTATACATTCAGTGACATATAGCAGAATGAAGAACTTGATGTGTGCAGCATGAGAAGGAAAAAACAACTAAAACTTGGATCTGAAGAAAGATCTGAAGAGGGGCAACTCTTGGGATATTTAAAATGGTCAGTATGTCCTCTATGGCTTCCTTCTGCACAGTTTTTTTTAAATAATAATAATAATAACAACAATGTATATTCATTTGAGGCCCATTCCTGAAAATTTCTTCGCATCACATTTTGTGCCAACACAATTTTTCTCCATTGGGCAAAAATTCAAATGATGTACATAATCCTTGAAATATCTACATTGATATCACAATATACAAAAGAGTATATTAAAATTCAGCACATTAAAATTAAAATACATAAATATACTATTTCCCATGCAAAGTATAGGATACCTGCCAATAGTCATTCTTTCACTGTTTGCTAATCTAATATAAACAAACTTTATACTCACAAGCCCAATGTGGACTATTTTTTGGATACTAAACCTAAACTTACTTGTCTTTTTCTCTCTTTCTTTTATATTGCCTAAGGAAGAATACAAAGGCACCCTAAAATTGGAGACTTTGCATAGTATTCTGCCACTTTTTAGCAGGTCTTGGTAAAGAACATGCCCTAATTTTACTTTATTCAAGCTAAAACATGAAATGTTCCTTTTCTTATTTTTCTTGGCAGCAAATTCAGATATTAAATCATTAATGACATTCTCCTTCCAAGACTCCGTTCTACAGAGTGAATAGATAATGATAGCCTTGATTGCAGCACTGGGAAAAGTAATTTATTTTTAATCAATTACAATTTGGAGAAAGTTCTTTGTCCTTCACAATTTGAAATGGAAACATATAAAGATGAAATGCTATGACAATATTTACAAAAGTTTCAACCAATTTCCAATACTATATTTTAATATTATGGATAGTTTAGAAGCATTCTTCCATTTGCTTGTTATATAAGAGAAATGTAAAGTATTTTAGTTTTAAGGGAAGAGAAGTTTGGGCATTTAAAAAAATCATCAGTATCCATCTCCAACGAATCCAAATTCTGGATGGTCTGGTCCAGTCTGATAAAAAACCCACATGGGAATAAAAGAGTGTTTCTTTAGCTCAGTTGTAAGTCCTTTGTATAATATTATGTGTTTCCACCTTGAAAGTATAGGATTGGTACAAATTTTTCAACTTTAATGTAACAGGAAATTTAGCTGGTAGAAATTTAATTCATTTCCTAGACCCTTTAATAAGATTGGAAACTAACTTAATAAGCTATATATTAGTTTCCTATTCAGGTCAACAAGAACACCAAGGCTCAATAAATGAAGTGGGTGGATGGTTGGAGGAACCCAAAATACTGAAATAATTTTTGATACTTTTATTCTAATTTGTTAGCCAATAACCCTGTTTAAAAAAAAATAATCTGATCATTTCAAATAATGAATCATACTTGCATGGAGGCTTCTGCCCCCACAGACTCTGGCAATTGCCCCCATACCCATCCCCTTTCAACTAAGTTCTCTGAGACAATTCCAACCATATGGGGCAATCTAGGACAGACATGTTAAACACAAGGCCTGGGGGCCGGATGCGGCCTGCAAAGTGGTTTCATGTGGTCTGGGAAGCCATCCTGGAAACAGTGAGGGAACAGCCCCCACTGCCTTGGCCCTGGCCCAGGATGGCTGGGAGCCAATGTACAATTTTGTGTTGGCCATCTATGCTGAAATGCATTCAGTCTTAGCTCTACAAGGCCATCTGGAAACAGCGAGGGATCAGCCTCTGCCGCATTGGCCCCACCACGTGGGTGCACGCTGGGGAGGTGTAACCCTTTGTGAGGAATGAAGAAATGCACCATTGCCTGGAAGTGGCCAGCAAATGGCCCTCGCCTACTTCACATATCCAGCTTGATGGGCTCCAGGGGAGGGGTTTCGGCAGGCTCTTCCAGTGGACCGTGTCTTGGCCCTTGCCCTGGTCCCACCCCCTTCTGCTAGCAGGCACCAGCCTGCTCCTAGAAGCATGAAGCTGAAAGCACCAGCCTGAAGATGATGAATGGGACTTCATCAAAACGTCGCCAAGACACTTCCAATTTTACGCGGGAGAAAACCCGAATAACCAAAGACCTACATCCTTAATAACATTAAAAACACGAATCCCGGGTATACACATAATGTGAAATAAATAAAGGTGATCACCAGGATAAAATCATAAACAAAAATGTTTAATCTACAAAACCAAGCTTTCGTCGGTCACACTACTGACATCGTCAGGGTATAAAATGCTGGCTCTAGGAGTCCATTTTTATGTGGCTGGCTGCCTCTGCGCTCTGACCCTGTATATATATATGTACACACATACACACATACACCCTGCTATATATACCCCAATGAACCGTAGTGTGAACTTCAGCTTAAATTAATTTGAGAGCCTGCAGAAAGGGCTTCAGTGGGTTCTTTGTCACTAAGAACATTTATCAACTTATCAAGTCACGAAATTTGTTTCCTTGGAAAATGTATCTGGTTCCTTCTCTCTTGCCAGTGGAAAAGAGTCAGAGTCTCTTTCATCAGTCCATTAGTATTGTTTTTATCTTTGCATATTTTACTTATAACTGTTTCTTTTCTTTTACTGTTATTAGTTGCCTTACTGGAAAGCCAGAGAATGAAGATCAAGATCTCATAAGATCAGGTTTAATTTGACTTGGTTGGACCAGCATGGAGACTTTCCATCATCACTTTGCCCGAATAGCCTTTCCTAATCAGAATTTGTACCTGAAAAATGGCAAGAAGGGGTTAGTTTCGTTGAGAGGTGCTTTTGATGATAGCACATCAAAAAGTCTATTGCCATTCAAAATAAATAGTACATAGGTTGGCTTGGACATCATGGCAAATCATATTTAACAATGCTTTGCAAATACAGTGATTGCTCATGATAGTCAAACCTATCAAATTTTGGCTTAATTTGTAAAACAGTAATACATTGACTTATTATACAGTAATTCTCATTCAGTAACTAACTCATTTAAGAGCCACTCACAATTGTGATGGTTATGAAAAAATAACTATGGGTCTTGCATTTATGACCTTTGCAGGTGTGCAAAACAAAGGAAAGCTGAAATAAGATCATAAGCAAGCATGTAGTGCAGGGTGTCAAACTGCTGCCCATAGGCCGGATGCGTCATGTGGAAGCCGCGCCCACCCCATTGCCGGCAATGGCAAAACCAGCAATATGTTGCGCAATGTCACGTGCCATCGCAAGTTTGACATGTCTGATGTAGTGGAACCTAACAATGCAGTCCCCAAAAGGTTCTTCACCCATTTGAACTCTGATTCAGGTGACTCTGAGGATATAGATAAACCCCCAAGTGGCCTCAATGACTTTCACAATGCTAATGATCAAATGAGTACAAAGAATATAAATTCCTCCTTCCCCACCAGTTAGTTAGAACTGAAGAAGCTTCTAGGATGATAAGTGAAATGTTTTCAAAGGAAAAAACACAAGAAAGTCTAGTTGCCTTTTAAGGAAAAAAAGCACCTTTGGGACTACCTGTAAGTTAATTTCACATACTACTCTGCCATTACTAATGAATAATGAACAGGTAATTACTTGGTATTACTGATTTTATAGATATCTAACCAACTTACCACTTTAATGACCTGTTAAAATCTTGCCTTGCTTTGTTCTTCCAAACTTTCACTTTTCTCTTGATTTTTCCCTTGATTATTTTATGTTTAAACCCTCTTTAGCTGAACAAAAACTCAATTCTTTCTTATATTGGACTTTTTTTTACTAATTTGGTTTTGACTACAACTTTAGTATGTCCTTATGTCCTCATTTAATTAAATTTGTTTATCCTGGAACCAGCTGTCAGTTGCTACCTGGCTCTTGTCTGGCTTTTACTTCTGTAAAGCCTGTTCAAATCTTTCTAACCAGAGGGAGATAAAGGACTATTTTAGAGGTGCATGCAGTCATATTTATGAAAACAACTACAAATAATAAATATTTCTTGCACAGCAGTTTAGGATTTATATAAGATAGACTACTGCAAAATATGCAACATTCTATGTTCTTATACTGCTGACTTTATAAGAAATATACATTTGCGTGAAATCACTGAAAAATATTACCTATTAAAAGATGAAATATTTAGTACAGGCAACAGATAGAGAAGACACAAAGATTAAAATAGGGTTCACCAGTAACATAAAAATAATGAGAACAGCAACGTTAGAGAGGAAGACTTTATAATTCCTTAGAATGTGC
Source organism: Bothrops alternatus (assembly GCA_034064705.1). NCBI lineage: Eukaryota > Metazoa > Chordata > Lepidosauria > Squamata > Viperidae > Bothrops > Bothrops alternatus. The sequence continues at coordinate 3,917,781 of JARGCV010000008.1, forward strand.
ACAAAGACACAATACTGAAATTTCCTCTGAACTGTTCTCTTCACAATTAGTATTATAACCATTTTTAAATAAACCATCTAATGTAAATAAATGGAATGAAATCTTGGTAGGGAAACTGAATGCAGATTTGATTTCCTCCGTCACCACCCTCCTTCTATGGAGAACAGGAGAACAAAAAAACCCCACTTATTTGTAAACATGGATCAGAACCTGTCACTGGGCATCTGCTAAGTTAAAACCTAAACCTAATCCTCAAGCATCTCCTGCTTTTTTCTATGACAGGGATTAATTTTTGGAATTGCCTCAAGGATATTGAAAACTGATTTCTCACAGATGAAGACAAATTCTTGGCTCTAAAACATATGAGCTATAAAGATAAACCACTGAGAAGATCAAAAATGTTCTCTGTTATTGAAAAATCATTTAATTGTAAGCATTAGGATGCCATTTCTGCTACTGTTGGGACGTCATCTATAATAGAGCAATAATTTTTCAGTGTCTGAAGGGCAATAAGAAATAGATTGCTTAGGAATGCACAACTTGGTTTTCAGCTGCTATGAAATATGGAATACTTTCTCCATGTTTAAGCATTTTTAAAAGAAGGGTTTCAATTAAAATATATAGCATTTTTATGTTTTTGGACACACTATCATTGTTTAGTGCCAACAGAAAAATTCTTAAAACTAATGCTACTTTTATGAATATTAAGTTATGGATAGGACTAACAAACTGGGTTCCAAAAACTCAGATAATCACTAGATGCAGATAAGATAAGGTATTTCTGTTTTTCTTTGGTACGACCTATTGGTTATCTGGATTTGTAATACTTGTGGCAGGAATGATTCCAGACTTAACTATATTTAGTTTCTCCCCCCCCCCACTCAATTGTGTCAAATTCTCAGAGACTGCCTGGATAAGTCCCTGTAGTTTTCTTGGCAAGAATTCCAGAACTAACTTGCCATTGCTTCCTTCCTAGGAGTGAGAAAAAGTGATTGGCCCAAGGGGTTACCCAGCTGGCTCAGTATCCAAAGTGGACTAGAACTCGCCATCTCACGGTTTGTAGCCTGATGACTTAACCACTATACCAAGCGAGCTCTCTAGATTTGAATTAGGTGATTTTCAATCAACAGGACTTGATTTGTCTCACTGATTACAATGGATCCAACCAAGGTTCATAGGTTAAAAAAAACTGTTTACACAAATGTTGAAGTATCTCAGTCATGCATGTACAAATGTCTAGAAGATGAATCATGACAACTGGACTTATTTTCTTGTTGGTTTGAAATGTTTTATCCAAGCAACTTCTTCCATCTGAACAAGTTAGTTAGGAGAATTTAAGTAGGTGGAGAGGTGTTGGAACGTACCACTCTTGGCATTCTTAGGGGTATTTCTGCACCAACTTCAGGGTTTTTTCTCTAAATGTGTGACAATATGTCAAAGAAAATTCTCAGTCATACAGGTACAATTGTCTGGGAGTTGAATCATGCAACCTTGAACTTTATATTTATATAAATGTTCTACTTACTGAAGCATTATAGGCTAGTAAATTATAATCCTTTGGTCTTTAAGAAAAAACAGTAATATTTACAATGTATAAATGGGCATATACTTAAAAACACTTCATAAAATCATTGGTTTTGAAAGCATATTCAAGCTAATAGCTACTTTTGTTATAGTGAATACTTTTTCTGTGTAGAAGATGTCAGAGGAACCTGGAATTCATCCCAAATTTCAATTAATGAGTTCTACATTCTGACCTAGAAAATGTTTGAGTTACAAAATCAGTGGGAACTGCTTTGAGTGATCAGCTTATCTCCATGACTTCAGTTATGACTAATTCTTTCTAAATAAAGGTTTTGAGTCTTTTAAAATATGGAGATTTCTGATATAAAAGTTGGAGTTCAGAGCAAGTTGAAACTAGAATCCAACATTAAGGTTCTAGAATCACTTATATTATCCAGCTTTAAAAGTATAAAGTGCATATACAACAAAGAAATAGAAACTACATTAATTCATAACACATCTATAAATGACTCAAAAAATCCCCAAAATCAGCCAAACTAAATCAACCAGTCAATCACAATCAGTCAGGTTTTGTGAAAAGATGCAAATTATGTTTTCTGGTCAGTTGACAACCATATATAGTAACCTGGATCTTATGAATTTTCAAAGATACTTTAGGTTTTAAAAGAACCATTTTTTTAAAAATTGGTAATGTTGTACTTAAATAATTAACATTTGGGAGCCTCCCAGAATTGTCTGAAATATGGCTATATTAATATTTTAAATAAATAAACAAATACTTAAGAATAAATTATTTCAGCCTTAAAACTTTAAAATGACATAGTCCTCTCAAAACACTGGTTCATTTATTCATTTTTCTCTATTTTTGTCAGATGTTTAATTCAGATATCCATTTCTCATATCATTAGATTTGTATCAAAAATTGAAGTAAAATTTAATATTGGAGCATATATAAAATCATGTGCTATAAAGAGAACATTTAAATCTGAAAGGAAAACATAGAAAGTTTTGTAGTAAACTAAAAATTAATGAATTAATAAAATTGACAATTAATAAAATTAATTGCAAACTTTTAGCTGGGATTACAATAGTACATCAAAACTGCTACCCAAATTTAGGATTCATCCTCAGAGAAATTACCTGATTTAAATAAGTATCTGAATTGGTCTTACTAATGAAGGATTATGTTCTAATTGTACTTTACTATACTGTACCGAATACAATTATTTCCATGGAGTAATAAACTCTATTGACTCTAGTCAATAGAAAGATGCACCAGATTTATAAAATGGATCAATTCCAAATCAAGTGCTCATCTGCTTATCTTTTAATTGCTTCACAGCTTGTTTTATATGCAGGATTTTTTTTGTTTAAATTACTGCTTTGCAATGTTTTTCATTTGATTAATTATAGGTCCCAAACTGAAGAGAGAGAAAATAAATATCTGTCCTTTTTGAGGGGCAGCAGCTTACAGAACTGTGACAATTTTAGCTGAATATAATCTGGACCCAAGAGGGTTCAAATTCTTTCCCATAATATGCAAATATGGAATGATCAGATTAATACAGATAAATCTAGTGCATAACTTGAATCAATGTTTTCAAAGGGTTAAATCAGAAATCTGATGATGTATATTAAAGAGTTGAAAAAATAATAATTGTTTCAGATGAAACCAGAATAATTCAGCTTGATAATACCACTGAAAGTTAAGAAAACTCTGCAATTGGGATTTACCTATTTAAAGCATCTCCACTCAGCAATTATTTACAGTTCCTACAAGTGACTTTAAATGTTGAGCAAGATCAGCATTTATATGTGAGACTCTTTCATGGCAGTTATTCTATTACCTTAAAATTGAAGTCGTTTGCTGTATGATCAAACATTTCCATTCAGTTAAAAAATCCAATCTCATTGTTCTCAGATTTATAACATTTTAAGTGGAAGGTCATATTCTGCATTTATCTGACATGGTCTTTTGAATGGAAAGCACAGTGATAATCTGCTTTTCTGATGGCTCAGAAGTAAAATTTATTTTAGTAAAGCTTTGATCACCAGTACCTGTACAGTGAGCCCTTTAAACGGATGCATGAAACAGACTCAGCTCTAAATTTGAGCACATACATTTTTGATGTTTTTAATTATTAGTGTGATTTTTTAAATATCCAGATGTTGCTGAGACATTTTAGAATTAAAGCAGTAGCAGGTACATATATATGTATGTCTTTGGTTATTTGGGTTTTCTCCTGCGTAAAATTGGAAGTGTCTTGGCGACGTTTCTACGAAGTCCCATTCGTCATCTTCAGGCTGGTGCTTCTAGGAACAATGTGTGATCGTAGCTGTTTCTTCCTTTTAACTGCCAGTGGGGGTATGAACTGATTGGTGGGAGCTTGGCTGTGTTCTGATTGGGTGGAGATGTGTTCTGATTGGTTAGGGGATTGGCTGTGCTCTGATTGGATGGGGTGTTGGATGTGTTCTGATTGGATGGGGGAGTGTTCTGTGTGGGTGGGGGCTTTGTTGTGCTTGGGTTAGTCTGAGTTGCAGGGGGATTTGAGATGGTGAGCTGCGTTGTTGTTTGGCTTCGCATTTGTGGTCTTGTCTCATCTTCATGGTGGGTGTCAGTTTGCTTCATGTATGGATTGGAGGGGTTTAAAGTGGCTAATGATGCCGCTGTGGTCTGGCTTCTGGTCGTGCCTCATCATCGGTGTGGGTTTGGCTTTGCTTTTTCCGTGGATGTGTGGTGGTGATATCCTGTGTGCTTTTTGTGAGTGTGGGTCTGGTGTCATTCTTTGTGTTAGGAACTCGTTTGTCAATAAGGGCGGGTTTCCAAATGGCTGGTAGGCGGGAGGTATCATCTCATTTATTCATGCTGTGTGGGCGTTTTTCTATCTTGATGGCTTCTCTGATTATTCTGTTATTAAAGTGTTCAGTTTTGGTGATAGTTCTGGTCTTTTTAAAGTCAATTTCATGTCCTGTGGCTTTAAGGTGTTGGACCAGGGAAGAAGTTGGTTCCTCTTTTTTGTATTCTTCAATGTGTGCACTTATTCTTCTGTTGGTTTGTCCGATGTATGTGGTGGGGCAAGCGGTGCATGGGATTTCATATACTACTTGATTTTCTAACTCAATTTTGTCTTTGGGGTTTCTTAGGATGGTGGATATTTTTCTGTTTGTGCAGAATGCTGTCTTGATGTTGTGTTTGTGGAGGATCTTGCTGATTCTGTCTGTGGTGCCTTTTATGTATGGGAGGAGGGCTTTGCCATTTTCTTGTTCTCTGTCTTGGGTTTTAGTGGGGATTTCTTTTTTGATTAGGTTGGTAATCTTATTTCTTTGGAATCCGTTGGATGTTAGTACATTAGTGAGAGTGTGTAGTTCAGTTTTTAGGTGTTGTTCATCAGCTAAGCATTTTGTTCTGGAGATGAGTGTCTTGGCTATGGAGTTGATCTGTGCTGGGTGGTGGTGTGAGAGAGCGTGCAGATAGCGGTTTGTGTGTGTTTTCTTCTGGTAGATGGTATGTCCTAGGGAGCCATTGGATTTCTTGTAGACTAAGACATCCAGGAAGGGAAGTTGGTTATTAGCTTCTGTTTCCATGGTGAACTGTATTTTGGGGTGTAGGCTGTTGAGGTGTGTGAGGAAGTTGTCCAGTTTTTCTTTCCCATGTGGTCAGATTATGAAGGTGTTGTCTACGTATCTGAGCCAGAGTTTGGGTTTATGATCAGATTTTTCTAGAGCTTGGGTTTCAAAGTGTTCCATGTAGAGGTTTGCAATGACAGGTGAGAGGGGTGATCCCATGGGTGCTCCTTCTATTTGTTTGTATTTTTGTCCATTATAGGTGAAGTATGTGTTGGATAGGCAGTGGTTGGTCAGATCTAGGATGTGTTTGGGGGGTTATATTTGTTTTGGATAGCTGTCAAAGCTTCTTTGATTGGCACTTGGGTGAGGAGGGATATGACATTGAAGCTCACGAGTAGGTCACTGAGCTGTAAGTTTTGTTTCTTTATGATCTCTATGAACTGGAATGAGTTATTTACGTGTGAGGTGATGGATTCTGCATAGGGCGTAAAAAACTCAAAAAACCCACCCAAACAGAACACTCCCCCATCTAATCAGAACACAGCCAACCCCCATCCAATCAGAGCACAGCCAAGCCCCTAACCAATCAGAACAAACCTCCACCCAATCAGAACACAGCCAAGCTCCCACCCAATCAGTTCATACCCCCACTGGCAATTAAAAGGAAGAAACAGCTATGATCACACATTGCTCCTAGAAGCACGAAGCCGCAAACACCAGCCTGAAGATGACGAATGGGACTTCGTCGAAACGTCGCCAAGACACTTACAATTTTACGTGGGAGAATTCAACATTATGGAAGCACAAGCAATAGAACACAGTCAAACTAGAGTCTTGGACTTCAAGAGAGCTAATTTCAATAAACTTAGAGAGGGCTTGGGAAGGATTCCATGGATGAGAATCCTCAAGGGGAAAACAACTCAAGAAGCTTGGGAAATTTTGAAAAATGAGCTAATAAAAGCACAGTCTAGCACAATACCAACAAAGAGAAAAAATAACAGCTCTCAAAAGAAACCAGCATGGCTGCATAAAGAACTCTCTGACAAATTGAAAGATAAAAAGGACAAATATAGAAAGTGGAAAGCGGGACACATAACTAAGTCAGAATATCAGCAAATAGCCCGAGCCTGCAAAGATGAAGTGAGGAAAGCCAAGGCTCAAAATGAACTAAGGCTTGCAACCAAAGTCAAAAATAACAAAAAAAGCTTCTTTCAACATGTAAAAAACATGAAAAAAGTGAAGGAATTGATTGGTCCATTAGTGGGTGAAAGTGGCAAGAAGGTGACAAGCAACAGGGAGAAAGCAGAATTATTTTACTCGTTTTTTGCATCTTACACAAAGGGAAAAAATAGACCAACCTATGCCATAAAAAACAGAATAGAAAGACAAGTTAAGAGAGGCAAGAAAATGGTAAGTGAGCACCTGTCCAGACTAGATGAGTTCAAATTGCCAGGACCAGATGGACCACACCCCAAGGTTCTCAAGGAACTGGCAGATGTGATCTCGGAACCACTGAACTATATTTTTCAAAGATCTTGGAGCACAGGGGAACTACCAGAGACTGGAAAAGAGCTGATGTAGTTCCCATCCTCAAAAAAGGAAAAAAATGGATCCAGGAAATTACAGACCTATCAGCCTGACCTCAATACCTGGGAAGATCCTGGAAAAGATAATCAAACAACGAATCAACAAACACCTAGAAGCAAACAAAGTCATTACTAAAAGCCAACATGGATTTGTCAAAAACAGATCATGCCAGACAAATCTTATTGCATTCTTTGATCAAGTGACAAAATTAGTGGATCAGAGGAATGCTGTGGACATAATTTACTTGGACTTCAGTAAGGCATTTGATAAAGTAGATCACAACCTACTACTTGATAAGATAGAAAAATGTGGGGTAGACAGAATCACCACCAGATGGATCCGTAGCTGGCTGACCGGCCGTACTCAGCGAGTGGTCCTCAATGGAACTGCATCTACATGGAGGAAAGGGCTATGTTCTGGGCCCAGTGCTCTTCAACATCTTCATCAACGATTTGGACGAGGGGATAGATGGGGAACTCATCAAATTTGCAGACGACACCAAGCTGGCAGGAATAGCCAACACTCTAGAAGACAGGCTTAAGATACAGAAGGATCTGGACAGACTTGAACACTGGGCACTATCTAACAAAATGAAATTCAATGGTGAAAAAAGCAAGGTTCTACATTTAGGCAAGAAAAACCAAATGCACAAGTACAGCATAGGTGGCACCTTGCTCAATAGTAGTAACTGTGAGAGGGACCTTGGAGTCCTAGTAGACAATCACCTAAATATGAGCCAGCAATGTGCTGCAGCTGCCAAAAAGGCCAACACAGTGCTAGGCTGCCTTAACAGAGGGATAGAATCAAGATCACGTGAAGTATTAATACCACTTTACAATGCCTTGGTAAGGCCACACTTGGAATACTGCATCCAGTTTTGGTCACCATGATGTAAAAAAGATATTGAGACTCTAGAAAAAGTACAGAGAAGACCAACAAAGATGATTAGTGGACTGGAGGCTAAAACATATAAGGAAGGGTTGCTGGAATTGGGTATGTCAAGTTTAACGAAGAGAAGGACAAGGGGGGGACATGATAGTAGTATTCCAATATCTCAGGGGCTGCCACAAAGAAGAGGGAGTCAAGCTATTTTCCAAAGCACCTGAAGGCTGGACAAGAAGCAATGGGTGGAAACTAATCAAGGACAGAAGCAACCTAGAATTAAGGAGAAACTTCCTGACAGTGAGAACAATTAATCAGTGGAACAACCTGCCTCCAGAAACAGTAAATGCTCCAACACCTTAAAGCCACAGGACATGAAATTGATTTCAAAAAGACCAGAACAATTGCCAAAACTGAACATTTTAATAACAGAATAATCAGAGAAGCCATCGAGATAGAAAAACGCCCTCACAGCATGAACAAACGAGATGATACCTCCCGCCTACCAGCCATTTGGAAACCCGCCCTTATTGACAAACGTATTCCTAACACAAAGACTGACACCAGAAACACACAGGATGCCACCTCCACACATCCACGCAAAAAGCAAACCCAAACCCACACCAATGATGAGGCAAGACCACAGACCAGGAGCCAGACCAGAGCTGCAACATTGGCCACTTTGAACCTCTCCAGCACAACAAAGCCCCCACCCAAACAGAACACTCCCCCAGCCAATCAGAACACAGCCAACCCCCCAGCCAATCAGAGCACAGCCAAGCCCCTAACCTCCTAGAAGCAGAAGCCAAAAGCACCAGCCTGAAGATGATGAATGAGACTTCATCGAAACATTGCCAAGACACTTCAAATTCTACGTGGGAGAAAACCCGAAGAACCAAAGACCTACATATACATATATACATATACATATACATATACATATACATATACATATACATATACATATACATATACATATACATATACATATACATATACATATACATATACATATACATATACATATACATATACATATACATATACATATACGTACGTACGTACGTATGTACGTACGTACGTACGTATGTATGTATGTATGTAAGATTCTACACAGGAGAAAACCCGAAGAACCAAAGACCTACATATATATATATATATATATATATATATATTCCTAATAACTATAAAAATACAAATCCCAAGCATATCTGCATATATGATAGCAAATCCTCAAACTCTGGGAAGGATATAAACCAGCTGTTTATTGTTAAAAACTGAAACAATAAAAACAACTATTTACAATACTAAAAACAACCTAAACTTTTGCTGGTCCACTGCCAGTGTCCACTGCCACCCCCCCGACACTTACTCTGATAACGCTGGCAGTGGACCAGCAAAAGCCTAAGTTGTTTTTAGTATTGTAAATAGTTATTTTTATTGTTTTAGTTTTTTAACAATAAACAGCTGGTTTATATCCTTCCCAGAGTTCGAGGATTTTCTATCATTGTGTGTGTGTGTGTGTATGTATGTATGTATGTATGTATGTATGTATATGTATGTGTGTGTATATATGTGTGTGTGTGTCTATGTATGTGTGTATGTGTATGTGTATGTGTGTGCGTGTATACACACACACATACACACCCCTGGTTTTTAGAGACAGATATTTGAGTTCAGGGAAATTATTGGAATGTATTTTAAGTTCATCCCATTTAGAAAAATATTTTTTCTGTGATTTTAGCTTTCATCTGTGTTTCCTTTTGTATTTCTTTTAACACACACACCTCTTTAGTAGCTTTTCTTCATGATTAACGTTTCAAAATTTATGTGAGCCAAGTTTATTTTTATTTCCTTCAGCCTATGGAAATATTGGTTTCTGCAAGTACAAGTTTCTTTTTCTCTTCTTAGAGTTTTAATTCTATACAATGTATTTTTTTAGTTTTATAAAATATAAAAAGGGTTTATTTACACTTAATAAATTGGGAAATTTAAAACCTGTTGTTGCTTATTCAAAAGCTCATGTTTTTTCATAAAAGGTAGAATGGTTTGATGGTGGGTTAGCCAAATACAAAAGGGTGGAAATTTGAAATCTGCTACAGGTAAGTAGTTTGTATTGACAAGTGTTTACAATTTGTGATGGGACATAAAATTACTGACCCATTAATTTTTCTTTATATCAGTCATTAAGTCTTTTAATAAGAGGAAAGGAAAGGGAAAGGGAAAGGGAAAGGGAAAGGGAAAGGGAAAGAGAAAGAAACAAAAGTAATCCCTACTATGTAAAAATAATTTATATTTAAAATTTAAATTTAATAATTTAAAAAGTGAAAAGCAATGATAATTTGTTTTTAATTTTAATGAAGGAAAGCTGAATAATTTCCAGAAGACACAATTCTTTTAAACTGTTTCTTTATCTGAATACTTGGTGAAAAAGAAATTCCAGCCAAAAACTTTCCAAAATTAGTGAGAGGCTTTACTGTGTTCTGTAGCTCCATCTAATCAATGAGTAACAAGACAAAAGAGTGCTATGTCAGATGCTATTTCAGATATTCGTTTTAATTACTTCACACCATAAGTATCTCAAAATTTGCTGCAATGCAGGAGAAAATTGAGGAAAGAAACAAAGCATTAAAACAGACTGTGCTAATATATCTGTTTCCAGATGAGAGTCATTCAATTCAGCACATAATAAAAGTAGAGAAAGGCCTCTCCTGCAAATGATTTGAAAAAATCCCAGGGATAAAGGCTAGTTGAAATAAACATTAGTCCTACAAAAAAATCTGTATTATGAATGCAAATAATTTGATGTATCTTCATTATACTGAGAGTGTTTAAATCCAAAATGCATACAGTAAATGAACTGCACAAACAGTGATGCATGGGAGGGAGGAATCTGCCAAATAAACAGAATTCAAGCCTCCCACTTCAACACCCAGCCTCTCTCTGTTGGATGAAAATCTGCAGCCAAAGAGTAAATTAATCTTCTAATTCCATAAGGTTGCAATCTTACAAGGATACTACCAGCTTACAATCAATCAGAACAGCCACAGCAGTGAAGAAAATAGAGCAGGTGGTTAAGCTTTTGATTTCCTTTTGCTGTGAAGGTCCATGTCTTCATTTTAATGAAAAGATTTCCTTTTGCCATCATCTTTGCAGTAAGGCAAAAATAATTTCATACTTAATACAGGATCTTTGGAGTGTAACTAGAAATATATCCGAGTTTCATCACATCACACCAAATTGTCACTTATTTCTAGCTTTGCAGATTTTTCTAAAAATTCAAAAGTCATGTATATCAGAACTTTGTTTCACTTTAAATATTCAGCAGTAATCCTTTAAATTTCACAAAGTCCAAAAGTCAGCCTTCCTTCCTTCCTTCCTTCCTTCCTTCCTTCCTTCCTTCCTTCCTTCCTTCCTTCCTTCCTTCCTTCCTTCCTTCCTTCCTTCCTTCCTTCCTTCTTCTAAATTATTTTATAGCAAGGGGGCTGGCTATCATGGACATGATAAAGGATATTTCTTTTTTTATCGTATTCTAAAACCCAAAAAATGTATATGGGATTACTGTAGACATCTGCACATATTCAATGTATTCCTTTAAAAAATTTTTTTTTGGGGGGGGGAATTATTTTGACACTTGCTACTACAGGTAGTCTTCACTTAATGAACATAACTAGAGCAAAGCAATTCCATTGCTAAGGGACAGAGATATTAACCAAGACATCATGCAAGCATGACTTGTGATTTCCCTGCTGGCTTCTCCATGAACTCTGCCTATTGGAAGCTGGTTGTAAAGCGCACAATGGCAATCCTGATAGTGAGAGAATGTTGTGATGATCATTAGTGTGACAATCAGGCATAAAGTTCCTTTTTCAGCACCATCATCATGATTTCAAATTGTCACTAAAGAGTACAGTTGTTAAGGTAGTCCTTGTTTGGCGACAATTGGGACCAGTAACTTGGTTGTTAAATAAAGTGGTCACTAAGTGAAACTGCAACTGTGCTTATAATCTGACTTTAGTTTTTCTTTGCTTTACAGGCCTGAGAATATTATGAATGTGAAGATTGGTCGCCTTATTACTTTCCCATCACTGTTATACCTGAGAACAGTTGCTAAATGAGGTGGTCACTAAACAAGAACTATCTGCATCTTTGTAATTCAAGTCCCATAATCAGGTAGGATTGCAAGCTAAAGTTTTAGCCATACAATTTGTCAAATTAATGAAATTGCTTTCAGAAAAGGTAGAATCATACAATAGCAGCAAATATATGTATGTTGCATTAAAGGAATGGATACAGTTAATCAATAAATTCCGATTAATGAGGGTCTTTTTCCTTACAGAATAATCTCCATAAATTATTAAACACAAGTTTGTCTCCTTTTTTTATTTGCAGAATTGCCATTCTACCTGGAGAATGCTCTACACACACACACACACACACACACACACACACACATTTCCCTGTTCATAAGGTGACCAACTTTTTTACAATGAAAAGGATATAAATAAATTGAAGAAAAAATATCATAAATAAAAGAAACATTTTATTCACTGCAACAATAATACAGAATACACTATAATATGATACATGCATAATAAAAAACATTTCTAACAATGACATTTTACATTGTAATTATGGTTACATGCCGTGCCCCTGCCCACAGCTGCCCTGCCAGCACTGCTGCCTCGCCATGTAGAACGGGCCCTGTGGCTCCCAAATCAACAGCTGCGCCAGCTCTGGCTCCGGCCCCAGGGGGCAGCCCACCATCAACACACCCTGCCTGCAGCCGCCCCGCCAGCACCACCGCCCACCCTGCGCAGCCCCGTGTAGTGCAGGCCCTGCAGCTCCCACAGCATGGGGGGCAGCTGGCCAGCGCTGCCCCTCACACCCCCACCCGCAGCAGCCCCGCCGCCCCTGCCTCTTGCTCCCGCAGCCATTATTGCCCTAGCAGGGCTGAAGATCAAGTTACCGTGGCATCGCTGCTCCAGTCTCCTCCAGGTATTTTCGGGACTAACTAGGGGATGGTGTAGTTGGGTAGCAGGGAGAGGTACAAAGTTCCTGCCAATTCGCCTTCACTGCAGACAACTTACATGTGCAAAGTTTGCCGGCCGGGTGTTTTGGTGCGCTCAGCAGCAATTCCTATTGGTTTTCGAAAGCCAATAGGGGGAGTAGCACAGTTCATGCAAAAGTTGAAAAAAAAAACACACAAAAAAAGGTGCCGGAATGCTATTCTGAGCGTTCTATGAGAAAAAAAGCCCTGCAGATTGGTCTTCAAATATCGAAAAGGAGGACATGTAGGAGGACACTTTTCGAGGGAGGACAGAATGCACAAAAGGAGGACTGTCCTCCCTAAAGGTCACCTTACTGTTCAGTAATTTTAAAGAAAGGAGAAATTCTCCATAGGAATAATCTTTTAAGTAACTTATGCTTCAGTGTGCTTTAATTTGAATTTATTCTTTTTTAAAAAAGGCTTCTCAAATCTATTGCATATGTTATGTTAGAACATTCTGGGAGTTCTAGTTCAGACATATCCGTAAGGCACCAAATAGGATAAAGAAAAGAAGAAATAGGGGTGAAATGATGGCAGTATTCCAATATTTGAGAGGCTGCCACAAAGAAGAGGGGGTCAAACAATGGTTGGAAAGTGATCAAAGAGAGAAGCAACCTGGAATTAAGGAGAAAGTTCCTAACAGTGAGGACAATTAACCAGTGGAATAACTTGCCTTTAGAAATTGTGGATGCTCCATCACTGGAGATTTTTAAGAAGAGACTGGACAGTCACTTGTCTGAGATGGTATAGGTTCTCCTGCTTGAGTGGGGGGAGGGCTGGACTAGAAGACCTCCAAGGTCCCTTCTAACTTCTCTTCTCTTCTCTTCTCTTCTCTTCTATTCTATTCTATTCTAATGTTGTTTTAAAGACATCAAACTTATCACATCCTTATAGCAATGGGTTTTCTTTTACAATGAATAGTAGCCATTCATATTACCGCTTAGTTTAGAAAATGGGAATAAATATTCACTGCATGCATGATTCTAGTACCTGATTCATTTGCCAGTTTGATCACATCCATGTTGTCAAAGGAGGAGTCAGCTCTGAGTAACATTTTTGTAAAAACAAACAAAAAACCCTCCTCCCTTTCTGTGCATATGTAAACATCATTCTCTGCCAATTACCTTGCATAAAAAGTGATACCAGTATCCTAATGTCTATCTCAGACTGTGCACCAGAACATTAGCATTTTCCAATTGATGATGTAGTCTGGTTTTCTCTGGCCAGAGAAATGTGGTAAATATTAAGCACCGTTTCTTCAAAGGCACCAGAACCGGCCTAAGGTGAGGACCAGGGATTTGCAAATAAAAATGTTCTGCTCAAAATTCCCAGGATGTGATGAAAAAGATATTTTGGAGGTGAGGGGAGTTGAACATCAAACTGCATGAATTTAGGGGACAGCTTAAAGCACGGATGTCAAACTCGCCACATCACATGTCACAACATACCGTGACTCTTTTTGCATTGCCAGCAATGGGGTGGGCACGACTTCAGTATGATGAAACCGGCCCATGGGCTGGCTGTAGCATTAGCCAACTCTTCCTTAGATTTTGTATTATGTCATGTTCTTCCTCTTTGCCTGCCTTTGTGTTAACTATTGGGAACATGATGTCATGAATATTGCAGGTAGGATAATACCCTATAATGGCATCAAGAGAGAAAATATGGGGAAATACTTCAACAACAAAATTATGGCTCCATTATTACTTGCTTACTAACGAACAATATAGTACAGAAAATATTTTGAAGAGGCTTTTTTAGGAATTGCTTTTTAAATGGCTATTTTTTAAAAAATGTTTCTTTGCTGCTGTTTTTATTTTGAACAAAGGAAGCAAATGTAGGCTAAACTGCACAGCAGTGCTCCCTCAATTCAGCGAGCCTGTGCGTGCAATTTCTTTTTAATTTCATTAGCATTTGCATCTATTTTGGTAATATTTGTTTAGAAAGCATCACAACACCTTGATTAAAAGTTAGAGTGCATCAGACGAGTGCATTAATTTGAATAAAAGAAACAATTACATAGACCTGCCTTTTCTAGTTGTGGGATTCATATTGCAAGTTGACTTAATACTAAAAGATACTGGATTCCGACAACTGTACAGCCAAAATCGGAACTGATTTTTAATCATTTATGTCATATATTAAGTTCAAAAACACTACTAAATCAGTTTGGCTTCTTAGCATAACTTTGCACAGCATGGCCAAAAGCATTTTTAGAAATAATCCATTCTGTCCTTGTATTGCCTTTTAATTGACCTTTATCTAAATTGTTCACAGATTTCAACCCTCACCTCTGTGCACTGGTTTGTTGAGACTGAGATGATAATTAGAACTGTGGCATTCTTAACTGTTAGCCCAAGTGCCTGCAAGGGATTATTCATATATTTCATTTTTCTCTTAATTAATGTGCTGGCATGTCAAAAAAAATTAAAGTAAACAGAGGCCTGTTTTACATGCAAAGTCACTTGTCTACACTGAATTCTCTTGAATTACACAATACAAGAAGTAATTTATACTCACAACTTGAACTGCTGACCTACTGAAAATTTCCACAACCCTAGGTAATTTAGCCATTAAAAACCAATGTAAAATACAGTTTACAAGGATCTATAATTAATTTGGCATTTTAAAAATTCAAATTGCATGAAATGGGGTATGAAGTGATAATAAGAACATATCTCTTTTGAAGCCAGTATTTGGGAAATTCAGAGTTTTATTAATGGACATTTCCTTTCAATTCAAATATTCAAGCCCTGGTCATCTCATGTCTGAATCAATGCGCTCTATATAGCACTACATTGAGGAGCATTCAGAAGCCACAACTGGTGCAGAGTGCAATGGTGCAAACAGTTTTGGGGGCCATTAGAATGACCTATATTACATTGCTCTTCCGGGAGCTGCACTGGCTGCCAGTTTGCTTCCAGATGACAAAGGTGTTGACTATCACCTTTAAAGCCCTACATGGCATGAGTCCAGGCTATTTGAAGAACTGTCTTATCCCAATGGAATTGGCCTGCTCCACCTGTGCTGGCAGAGAAAACATGCTGAGGATCTCACCAGTCAGGGAATTCCAGCTGGTAGGGTCCAGGAGGAGAGCCTTCTCTGTCATGGCCCCATCCAATTGGAGCATCTTGCCCCCTGAGATGAGATTGGCTCCTACCCTCCTGACGTTTTGCAAGAGCCTGAAAACCTGTCTCTGCCAGTTGGCTTGGGGCCCAAATGGGGGAGTATCACACTTCAGGGATTTGATGGACCATTAGCATATCCCACTTCCCCTGTACATTCTGTTCCTATCCTCATCTTTTATTTAGTAAAATAAAATTTAATAAAACAAAATATACTATGATTTAGGATTAATGATGAATGAGAAGTAATTTTAAACTGTAAAATCTAATCCTCTGCATATTGCAGGGTTAAATGAAAACTTCCTAATCAATAGGTATCCAACCTTTGCTTGAAGGCATGGAGCAAAGAACACACTATCTCTTTAGATTATAGATTAATCTATTTCTGTTGCTAGGAATACCTTCCTAGCATTTAATTCTGGATCCTGTAATATAAGATACCTACTGGGTATCTGGTATTCCAAGGTGTTAGAAAATCTATGTTTTTCTGTATGGTTGCATTCTGTATATTGCATTCTTTGACCAAGTGATAAAAGTAGTGGACCGGAGGAATGCTGTGGCTATAATTTACTTGGACTTCAGTAAGGCATTTGACAAAGTAGAGTACAACCTACTACTCGATAAGATAGAAAAATGTGGGTTAGACAGCATCACCACCAGATGGATTCATAGCTGGCTGACTGGCCGAACTCAGCATGTGGTCCTCAATGGAATCGAATCTACATGGAGGGAAGTGTGTAGTGTGGTGCTTCAGGACTCTGTTCTGGGCCCAGTGCTCTTTAACATCTTCATCAACAATTTGGACGAGGGGATAGATGGGGAACTCATCAAATTTGCAGACGACACCAAGCTGGAAGGAATAGCCAACACTTCAGAAGAAAGGCTTAAGATACAGGAGGATCTGGACAGACTTGAACAAAATGAAATTCAGTGGTAAAAAAAAGTAAGGTTCTACATTTAGGCAAGAAAAACCAAATGTATAGTATAAGGGGTACCTTGCTCAATAGTAGTAATTGTGAGAGGGATCTTGGAGTCCTAGTGGACAATCACTTAAATATGAGCCAGCAGTGTGCTGCAGCTGCCAAAAAAGCCAACACAGTGCTGGGCGGCATTAACAGAGGGATAGAATCAAGATCACGTGAAGTATTAATACCACTTTACAATGTCTTGGTAAGGCCACACTTGGAATACTGCATCCAGTTTTGGTCACCATGATGTAAAAAAGATGTTGAGACTCTAGAAAGAGTACAGAGAAGAGCAACAAAGATGATTAGGGGGCTGGAGGTTAAAACATATAAGGAATGGTTGCTGGAATTGGGTATGTCTAGTTTAGCGAAGAGAAGGACAAGGGGGGACATGATAGCAGTGTTCCAATATCTCAGGGGCTGCCACAAAGAAGAGGGAGTCAAGCTATTTTCCAAAGCACCTGAAGGCAGGACAAGAAGCAACGGATGGAAACTAATCAAGGAGAGAAGCAACTTAGAACTAAGGAGAAACTTCCTGACAGAACAATTAACCAGTGGAACAACCTGCCTCCAGAAGTGGTGAATGCTCCAACACTGGAAGTTTTTAAGAAGAGACTGGACAGCCATTTGTCCGAAATAGTATAGGGTTTCCTGCCTGAACAAGGGGTTGGACTAGATGACCTCCAAGGTCCCTTCCAACTTTATTATTATTATTATTATTATTATTATTATTATTATTATTATTATTATTATTATTATTATTGATCATTGCACAGTCAGCCAGATGTTCAGACTGGATTTGGCATTTTGTCTACCTATCGAGTCCTTACCAAGGACCTGGGATAGGCAGATGTGGATGTTTGATGGTATTACAGATATCGTCGTAGGATGGAGGCAGTTCCTAGTAAGGCCACCTTTTGCAATTGACTAATGGCCAATTTGTCAATGCCAATGGTGTTTAAGAGGTACTGCAGTTGTTTTTGGATTGCACCCAAGGCACCTATTACTATTGGTACTACCCTTGCTTGCTTTTGCCACAGTCTTTCTATTTCTATTTGTAGATCTTTCTATTTTGTTATCTTCTCAGTTCTTTCTCATCTATTCTGTGGTTTCCAGGCACTGCCACATCCACTATCCAGACTTTTTTGTCTTTCTTATTGACAATTGTTAAGTCCGGGGTGTTATGTTGTAAGTGCTTGTCTGTTTGAATTCTGAAGTCCCAGAGCAGTTTAACTTTATCATTTTCTATGACTTTCTCTATTTTATGATCCCACCAGTTCTTGCTTACAGGCAAATGATATTTCTTGCATATATTCCAATGCACTATTGTTGCTACTTTGTCAAGCCACTGCTTGTAGTCAGTCTGTGCGATCTTCTTGCAGCAGCTTACCAGGTGGTCCACTGTTTCTTCAGTGTGTTTGCATAGGCAGCACTTACTGTCTGTTGCTGTTTTCTCAGTTTTGACTTTATATGCATGTGTCCTAAAGGCTAATGCTAAGGCTAATTATTATTATTATTATTATTATTATTATTATTATTATTATTATTATTATTATTATTATTATTATTATAGATATTTGAAAGTGACCCACCTACAATCATCTCGGAGTACAAGCAATTTTCGTTTTACAACTACAATTTGTATCAGCAATTCAATTGTTAAATGAAGCAATCTCTAAGGGAAACCGTGACTATGTTTATTATCTTATTTCATCTTTCTTTTGCCTTACAGATCAGCAAAGGTCATAAATGTAATGTTATATTTTCATCAAAGAATTGCTAAACGAGGCAATTGCTAAACAACTATATGTGGTTCCTTACTTATTTTAGGATTTAGTTTCTAATATGCAGATCATTCTTATTGCCCTTATCCAAGTTTCTTCAAGCAATTCTTGGTTGATCAGTGGGATATGTACCCTTTTTTATACTGTACTGAAGCTAGTATTTCTTGAGTTTATACAACTGTTCAGTAATATGTATTTTGATATTCCATAACTTACTATGGAAAATCAGTAGTGTGGTTTATTCAATAAAGTAGGACTATTTAGCGTAACACATAAAGCTGATATTGTGCCAACAATAACAACAATATGGCCACAACACTTTGCCATAAAATTATGGCACAGTATGATAAACACTGATGGGAAAAATGCCCTGGGATATTCAAGAAGGCTATACTGCTTGACATACTCTATTTAAAACTGGTTTGTGGTTCTTATTGTTGAATATGATTTTTTTTCTTATTGCGGTCCTCTCAGAAATTCAGGCTGCTTTCTGAACATCATGTTTTCCTGATATGCTTCCAAGCTCATGAAATTAAGCACTTTCCTTATTAAATAATAACTGGGTAGCCAGAGATGACTCATCTTGGCAAAAGGTCAACAGAAAAACAGATCTGACATCTCAAATGCCATTTCAAATCTAAATTGAATACAACAAAACAAAATAAAGCATCAACTTCATTATAATATGGAACTTATGTATTAGGTTTGTAATATGAGGTTTAAATGCAGCCATGCCTTGAAAGTTACTCCCAGAATTATACTATTTCAATCAGCTCTTGTACACCATAAATATATTTTTTAAAATTCGTATACTATTACACATAGAAGGATGTAGCAGACACGGTTCTCTCAGGAAGAAGATGAGATCATATAAGGTTAATCATCCAAGTAACAAAAATATAAAGGAAGTGCCAATTGTCCAAGGGCCAATAGCATCTTATGTGGCAATCTTTGCAATTCACTTTGTTTTAGGGAAAGCATCAATCTTACAACTACCTGCTTCTCACAAAATGTCAAAATGTGAACTGGGTAACAATGTAATCCTTGACAAAATGTTTGAGTGATTAGGAAAAAATACCTTCAGGATGACCTTTTCCATAGAATTTGAGTGAAAAGAATATTAGTGAAAAAAGTAAGCACAATATGCTCTATGGCTATGCATTAAGGACCATAGCTTATATCAGCGGTGGCGAACCTATGGCATGAGTGCCAGAGATGGCACTCGGAGCACTCTCTGTGGGCACACATGCCGTTGCCCCAGCCCTGCCTCCCCCATGGCCCCCTCCACACCAGCAGCTTCCCCGAGAAAAGTCGCCCTCAGGCACGGCCTGCCTGGAGCAGTGCAGCCAAAGACATGGCAGCCGGGCAGTGGGGACAAGTCTCCACCTTTCCGCCCCATCGCAAACAGATGATGCTGCGGGGTATGGGTGGAGGGCATGGCCACCATGGTGGGCCATGGAGGTGGTGGGTGGCCCTGCGGGTGGGTGGGGACAGGGCAGGGGTGGAGCGGGGGCAGGGAAGTGCAGGGGTGGGGCAGTTTTTGGGCACTCGGTCTCTAAAAGGTTCGCCATCACTTGCTTATATGGTACCTTGCATCTCTCTACTTACATACCCCTTCTGTACCTAAAACTTCAAGACTGCACTGTAAAAATGTGATGGCCCAACCATACATTAATGGTGTAATCAGACTCATCCCCCGCCATTTTTCAAAAGGTGCAGAGTAGACACATCAAGCCTCCATGAGGCTCAAAGGAATTATTTTACACCTTAAACCCCTTATCAATAAGGAGTAGAATTGACAGCAATATTTTATAACTGGCCATATCCCTGTGATTCTTGGATTTTGAAAAGGAATTTCCCCATCAAGAATTTGTACACATTGTAGAATCCTACATGTTAAATGTTGAATTTAATTGAGCATTTTTCCTCCTTTTTGTACACAATTTTTTCTTTTTCTTTGTTAGAGCTGAATGCATGTTTTTGTTTTGTTTCATTTTGTTTGTTTTACTATTCTGTATTTTATTCTGTATTTTAAAATAATAAATTATAAAAAAAGAATTTGTACACATTTATGGTAGGATATAAAGTTAATCCATAAATAAATGGAATTAAAAATTGGAAATACAATTTTAAATTGTAAAGACTAAAAAGTTTGCTGACCATAATTGAAAGAGTATAGGGAAATAAGAATGTTATACTCTAAATTACATTTAGTTTATTGTATCTTTTGTCTATTAGCATCCAAAAAGATAGTTAATGCAGTACAATCATAAATGAAATAGACATATACAGCTATACAATAGATATACAATAGATACATAAACAACATTTTTTTAGTTTGATTTTCAAAACTGGTATTAGCCCATCAAAGTAGGCCAGGTCAAGAAGCAAACATGGCAGGATTGTGGAAATGCTCTTTATTGTAGTAAGACAGAACTTTGAAAGAAGTTCAAGTCTTTATAATCAAGTGATCTAATTCTGGTCCTTGGCCATGTATTTATGATGGTTGCAGCATTCCCGGGTTGTTATTGACATTGACACCCCAGCCAGTTTCTGACAAGTAAAGTCAATGAGCAAAGCCAGATTCAGTTAATGAACATGTGATACATTTAACACGTGATTTACTTAACAATCATAGCAAAAAAGGTTGTTAAATCAGGCACAACTCACTTAATAGTCACTTTGCTTAGCAGCAGAAATTCTGGTCCCAGTTGTGGTTATTAAGTCAAGGACTACCTATACTGAACAATTAAAGTGGGGGTTTTCCCCCCACCCTCTTCACTTTCTCAAGACTGACTAATCTTTTGTCAAAGCACACGGCTTAATGGTTTACTCATTCCTTTCCAGGGTCAGCTCTACTGGCTTTTACACTAGTTTTCTTAAATTCTTGTTCTTACAGCCTATAGTGCTTTGACTGGTGACAATCTTTCAAAGGCAGTGTCTCATTCAATAAGTTTTCAATTAGGTTTTGAAAACACTTTAATTTTAAATGGGCCATAGCACTACCTTTAATCAGTTAATTAGCACACCTATGTTTTTAGATGGCAGATACAGCTGTTTCAATATAGAACTGGATGGATCTTTCTTCCCTACCAATTGAGAAAAACAGGAGAGTCATGGAGGATAAGAAAGGAGAATAAAACAGCAGCAATGGAGGACTTTATTTATTTAATTTATTTTAATTTTAAATATTTATTGTTTTATATGTTTTTATTGGGTTGTAAACCGCCCCGAGTCCTACGGGAGAGGGGCGGTATAGAAATTTAATAAATATAATATAATATATATATTTTAGGACTCCATTTACTCCTTCTTATTGTGGCTATCAGCTATTCATGAGCTCCTGCATGATCAACATTTAGGCAAAAGACTTTTGAACCAATTCCTTGTGATAGCAAACATCAAGAATCTAAGCTTTAGGCCACTGGGCATTTTAATTACTGAGAAAAAAGTAGGTGCAGTCTCTAAGAAAGAATCTATAGAAGTTTCTATTGTATGGCCGGTATTGCATCCAACCCAAAAGAAGAAAATTTATAGCAGTAGCAATAGCAATAGCAATTATATTTATATATCACTTCATACTGCTTTACAGCCCTCTTTAAGTGGTTTATAGAGTCAGCATATTGCCCCCAACAATCTGGGTCCTCATTTTACCATCTTCAGAAGGATGGAAGGCTGAGTCTACCTTGGATCGAACTGCTGGCAGTCAGCAGAATTAGTCTACAATACTGCATTCTAACCACTGTGCCATCCCATATTTAGAACTAGTTTGATTTCCAGCCTGTCAAGTGCTGGAAATCTATGTTTTATCATTTGGAATATAAAGGTAAAAGCAGATGTTGAAAATTTGCTGTGCTGAATGTTGCTATTAGTACCGTGTAGTATAATTATCCTCCTGACATAGGAATGCAGATTCAAGTTGGCTAGGCATTCCATTATTCATCCCATCTGAAGGGCATCAGTTTAGGGAAGAGTTGCCAACAGCACTTCACAATTTATTATTTAAATGCCCTTCAGGATATTCAAAAAGCAGAGCCAAGTTTCACAGGACAACACTTTGGGTTTATTTCTCAGGAAAATAAACTTTGAATTCTCCTAACTCTGTATCTCTATCCTAGTCTCCAAGTAGCTTCTAGCTGTGTACATTTTTATTCATTTTATTTTAGGTTATTAATCAATTTCAGTATTAATAGGTTTTGAAACAGTTTTCCAGTAAGGTTTTTGTAAGTCCTCTCAGCTGCTGTATTGTAGTTTGTTTTCAAAAGATTTTCCACCATTTAAAAAGCAGTTAATGAATACTAAGAAGAAATATATTATCCTCAAATGCCTCCAGGAAAATTTTGCACTTTCTAAAAGCTAATGAATTATGGATTTTGAATACGTTTTCTGTCAAAAAGATACTTTCATTAAAGAAAAAATGGATTTTGAATAATTAAAGTTATTGTCCAAAAGATATTGCCATTATAGAAAAATGTGTGGACATTTTTGAAGAAAAATCTGTCCTCATCCAAAGCTTTAGAACATATATTGTCAGCCTAAGCAAGAAAGATAGGGTATCAATTATTATTTAACTTAACAACAAAACCTCATTCAGGCTTAATTTTAATTCATTTAATGATAAGACTTCTATTGTCTTCTTTTCAAACTGAAGAACAAAGACAGTTCTGAGACTTCAGATTCAGTGAAGAATAAAATGGAAGTTCGGTAAATGCAATCATAGAACGATATTCCCCGTGTGTATTTTGTTTGGACTCTGGTTTCTCCAGAGAAATTGGGAAGATTTTAGTCATAGGAAATAAGATAACAGCAAATATGAATGATTAAGCATAGAGTCATGGGACAATCTAATTCTGTTAGAGCACATACTTTCCATGCAAAAAGTGTAGATTCCAATTGCCTCAGTCTTCATCTGAGACTATGAAAAAAACATTGTCACAATACACTACAAAATGAATTGATTTCACCTAGCTTCACTGTGCCATGAAATTGAAGTGTTGGCAACATTTTCCCAGAAATTTGAATGTAAATGATGTATTGTTGCAAAAATACATATACTGTACCTCTTCAATATATCAACAAAGTGAAATTCTAGTACCTGAATTGAAGTAATAAGAGGGAAGGAGTGCCCCAGCCTCTTTCTTCGGATGACAGGATTGACAAAGGGTTTATCTCACTGGTCAAGTAAACTCAAAACTTAAAGTTTACAGCATTAGAAAAGAAGTAAATAGATGAAATGACACATCACATGAAACTGGATATAGAAGTTAAGGGTTGCTTCATCAAGGAGCAAAGATTCTTTCTCTTGTTGCTTATCAATTTGTGTTTATTAAGCCCCATAGAAACCACTCTAGAAAAGGGCTTTCTAGAGCAGCAGTAGCCAAAGCAACGATAAGCAAAACAAGAAAGTATACATAAAAGCCTCAAACAATCTCCTAAATCACATAAGAAGTGGTAAAATATAATCAAACTTGCAATATTCTGTTACTGTAGTCCATCTTAATAAAAGTAGTTTTAAATTTCTATGAAGTTTATTCTTGCTCTGGTCTACATCGGGGGCTGAAATGGGCCCATCCCACTAGGGATGATGATGCTTATGATGAGACAACAGCCCATTCAGGATGCCTTGTGTGGGCATGCATACCAGTACAGGTCCAGGAGAAGCACCATCTTGGAAGATGAAAAGCATCTTGATCCTACCGGTAGCTGAATTGCTTTGGGTGGTGAACTGAACCAGGGTTAGGGTGGTGGCAAGAGTTTTGGTGTGGATGCAAAAGCCATTAAATAAAAGCTTTGGTGAATGGGATTAATCCATTGTAGACAGGCTAATGAAGGCTGCCCCTACCCAGGCAGAGCACAACTGAGTACAACCCCCTCAAATTTGTTTGTAATTCTCCAGGAAAATCATATTCCCAGTTTGAGATATGCTGGATTAGTAAAAATAGCATGTGATGATAATGCAAGCTAATTGGCTGAACACCTGTAAGTCTCTTAGTTAAAAATAAATAAAAGTCTTCTTACACTAGAATAATTCCTTATATTACAGTCCCATCTTAGAGCTGAGATATATCTGGGAACCCATCTTTGGCAAAAATAAAATAAAGCAAGTCAAGGTTCTGGCTTCACTGCTCTTTTCTAAGCAGAATGCATTCTTGAATCAAAGGGTTAAGTTTCATTAAGGCATGACCTTCACGGGTGCCCTGGGAAAATCCTTTTGTTGCTATGCAATCATTAAAAAACATTAAAAGCTACCCAAGTAGATCCCAAACTTATTTTCTACAAGCCACTGCTCTTGGCATGCCTTTATACTGAAAGGGGGTAAAAAAACATCAGAGTCCCATACAGTGACTCATGTAATGGCTCATTTGCCAACCTTGTTATAGCAAGATAATGCACTAATTAATCATGTTGTATTTGGTACAGATTGCAGGTTTCTGACATCTGAGAACTGACTCCCTTGTTAAAATCAGCAATAATGTAGGAGATTTTTCATATGCCTAATGATGGTTTTGTACCAAGAAGGTTTCTTCCCCTGATGCAGGGTGGTGAACAAACCAGCTTCCAGAGCACAGTCAAAAAAAAACTATTTAACCAGTGTTCTATAAATATAAAACAGATGGATCTTATTTCTCCTTCCTCTCTGCTTCAGTAATCAAGGTTAGAAAAGCCTGGTGGTTAAATATGACACTTCTGATGTATTACATTTTGAAAAAGAAATAAGATTTTCTTGGCACTGTGTCAGCTGCCAGTCAGAGTGTACCAAGAAATGTTGGCACCAGGGAAACTAGGCTCAAGACAGCAAATTAAGATGACATGAGATATTCCAATATTTCTATCTCAAAATAATCAGGTACTATTCATCTCTTTTAATAACAGTACCGGTTTCTTTGGTTTTTGTACAGTAATTTGATGTAAAAGTTATGTGTATGTTATACAGATATGACAGTTATGGATCTCCAACTAGGCTGCCTTTAATAATATAAATAAATGCACATATAAGGATGTAATATTAACAAAGCTTGATCAAACAATATTGCCCAACATCCTACTTCCACAATGGCTGATATCTCTGTGACATATTCTATCCACCTAATGCAGTGGTTCTCAACCTTTCTCAGGTTGAGACCCCACTTGCCCCACCCATGCGCGCCGCGACCCTGACCCGGGTGTGCGTGCGTGCACGCGCGCGTGCGCCGAAAAAAAAAAAGTAAAAAAAAAATTAAAAAAAATTAAAAAACAAAAAAACAAAATGGCAGCCGCAATGGGCGGATCCGTGCATGCGTTGATCGGCCCGTCGTGCGCGCCACGCATGCGCGGATCCGCCCGTCACGGCCGCCATTTTGTTGTTTTTTTTAATTTTTTTTAAATTTCTTTTATTTTTTTATTTTTTTTTCCAGCGCGACGGGCAGATCTGCGCATGCACGGCGCGCACACCAAAAAAATAAAAAAAAATTAAAAAAATTTAAAAAAATTAAAAAAAATAAAAAACATTTTAAAAAACAAAATGGCGGCCCGCGGTGTCCGGCGACCCCCGCGAAATGGTCGTGCGACCCCAAATGGGGTCGCAACCCCAAGGTTGAGAACCGCTGACCTAATGGCTTATATTGACTCTATGAACATAGAAGCCACAACAGAGCAATCATCCTAACTGGCATTATTAAACAGTTTTATTAAATAGTTTTGTCTTCATTTTTTTTAGCTATCATAAAGAACCTGATACCTTTTTTGATTTGCTGAAATTTCAAGTCTCTGAACTGAACTCTTCCCCCAACAAAGTAAATCCAGTAGCTATCTTAATAGGTAGATGTTAGTCCACATATTTGAAAGGTATCTAGGCTGGAAAAAACTTGTTTGTACTTTTGAACCAAAAATCTTGGGATCAGTCCTGCGACTGTCCTTTGACACAATCTTTCTGGCTTCATTTAATTAATGCCTATTTGTAAGGACTTTGAAGGTAACATGGCAGGACTGTGGTACTCTTAATAGGGCTTAATTTAATTCTCTTGTCCCAAATGGTTGTCATTCCAACAGAAAAGAATATATGTAGCTCAGGGTTCAGTGGTGGAGTTCTTGGCACTCTCTGAGCTTAGCTGTTTGCTTGCAGAATCATGAAAGGGGGATGGGTGGCTATATAAATTTAAGCAAAAAAATAAATGTAATAATAAATACATAAATTAAGCAACTAGGACTAGGTAATATAATCAGCACCAGTGAGTGTAGGGTCTGCTGCCTGTTTATACATAGTAGCTTGCTAGACAAGAACATATCCCCTCCAGCAGCCAATCCTCTGATAAACAGGCATCAACAGCAGATAAACAATAATACAGGAAACAATGCTCTAATCAAGGAACCATCAAGGAAAAACCACATCCCATCATAACTAGCAAAATAAGCTACTCTATATAAAGAGACAGCAAATCCATTCATCACACTGATGATATTATCTACTTGGATAATAAAACATCTCCAAGAGAGCAACCAAGTACAGAGAGCTCTACATCATCGTTCATATGGATATAACTGGGAAATTCAAAACATATCATAAAATTACTATCATATATTATAATGAACAAAAATATTTTCTTACCACTTTCATCTAGCAAGAAGTCATCCTGGTAACGAAATTTTTCAGGGCCACATGCAATAAATATGTCATCATCACCAAAAAAATCCTGAAGGCACACCACCTGCAATACGAAAATTGTGTAATTATTATTCCAAGACATGCCTTACACAAAATATTACATTAAAATATTTTACTACTGAAGATTGCATAAGACCTCCAAAATCTTCTCTATCACCTTTCACCTTGTTTACATTAGAAAAGCCTGAAGCTGAAAGTTTCATCTCTTCATGCAGAAAGTAGCAGGATTCCAAGTAACAAAAAAGATGCTTTACAGCAGACTGATTTTGCAAAAATATTTTGCAAAAGTGCAGCAAAGTGCTAATAATTATCATTTTGTTTCATAAAAAATACATTTTTAAAGTAAAATTAACAAAATGAGAGTTGCTAAGCACCTGCCAAGTCAATCATCCACTAACTGTAAGATTGGTTTTTTTTAATTAAAAAAAATCAAAGTCTGGTGGGTGGTTATTACCTATGCTTAACTACAAGGCCTGTGGGCTCTACCCACAGTTATATTATAGCATCCAAGTGATCGAAGGAAGAAATTCCTTGTATCCAGTATTTCCTTTTATACTTGTGAATTAGATATATGAGTAGGAGATGTATAAGAGAGAGTGTGGGGCTTCCTAG
The DNA here is from genome assembly GCA_034064705.1 of Bothrops alternatus. NCBI lineage: Eukaryota > Metazoa > Chordata > Lepidosauria > Squamata > Viperidae > Bothrops > Bothrops alternatus. Next base: position 3,945,518 of record JARGCV010000008.1, read on the forward strand.
TTTGGGACTCTTTCACACATCTTCACAAGTATATAAAGATGAGAAAGTGAAATGGGTTTTTGTCAGCCTTGGCAACTTTAAGATGTGACTTCAATACCCAGAATTCCCCGGGCAGCATTGTTATGATTTTTTAACATCATTCAGCTCATGCCAATGAGAAGGAACAGCAAAAGAAATCAATGTATCTCTACAAAAAGTGAAAACAATAAAAAGAAACAAAAATTGAACATACAAGAAATGTACAGGAAATGAAAATGTTGAGTAGATCACAGTGAGACAAATTGAACTGTAGAGTTGCTGTGAGGGAAGAAAACATTAGAAAAATGAGCTAAAAGTAACAGAATGAAAGTGAAGAGCGCAAAATTCTTTAGTTGTGAAATAAACATCAAATGCACCAGTAAAGATTAGTGGGTACCTGATTTAGAAACAGTATTTGGAATATTAGATGAACTGCAAATAAAATATGAGAAAGCAATCTCAAAGCTGCTTTTTTCAAGGAGGAGGAGGAGGAGGAGGAGAAGGAGAAGGAGAAGAGGAAAGAAGATGATTTCATTGCTCATTTAAGAAGCTTCATCAGTTCTAATGAAGGGGGATAGAAGGATAGATTCTAATAGGATGGTGGAGGACATCACCCTGCCAACAAAAGTATGTATAGTCAAGGCCATGGTTTTCCCAGTTGCAATGTATGGCTGTGAAAGCTGGACCATAAGAAAGGCTGAGCACAAAAGACCTTTGAACTATGATGCTGGAAAAGACTCCTGCGAGTCCCCTGGACTGCAAGACGATCAAACTGGTCAGTCCTAGAGGAGATCAACCCTGACTACTCTTTAGAACACCAGATCCTGAAGTTGAAACTCAAATACTTCGGCCACCTAGTAAGAAGGAAGGACTTACTGGAGAGCAGCCTAATGCTGGAAAAGATTGAGGGCAATAGAAGAAAAGGATGACAGAGAATGAGGTGGCTGGATGAAGTCACTGAAGCAGTAGGTGTGAGCTTAAATGAACTCCAGAAGATGGTAGCGGACAGGAAGGCCTGGAGGAACATTGTCCATGGGGTCGCGATGGGTCGGACATGACTTCAGAACTAAGAACAACAAGGGGTCGTCTGATCATTAGCAGTATGAGAGAGCTGTTGAGGGGTTATATGTGCCCTCAGGGTCACCTGAAACAGGGTGCAATTAGTTGTAGAATCTTTTTGGAACTGCTGCAAGGGCTGCATTGTAAACTGGACTTTTACAAAAAGAGATAGCCATTGAATTGAAAGAGGGATAAAAGAATCCATCTATGTTAGAACTGAACACCCTCCCTCAAGAGATGGGGAGGAATAAGACACCATCTATTTCCAGTTGTTTTGTCACATAGTCAGCCAGATGTTCAGACTGAATTTGGCATTTTTATCCACCTATCAAATCCTTCCCAAGGACCTGGGACAGACAGATGTGGATATTTGATGGTGTTAGTGGTATCGTTGCAGAATGTATATCTTTAAAAATAACATTTTTATGTTATTTTTAAAAATATTTATTCAGTTTTTTGTAGTTGTTAAAATTGTTTGTTAGCCATCTTAACTTTAATCTCAAAGCGGAAATACATACATGCATACTTTGCAGACTGTTTTAAAACAAAAATTATGTTTTAAAACCTTTGAACATGGAAAGGTTACAGACAGGAATCATTGGCCCTATTAATATATCTTTGCTATTTATTTGCTGACATGGTGTTCAATACAGCCATAACTTTGTTCTGGAAATCATCCTGCAAAAAGACCATAGCATCCGCTGGATGTTTTCCATATCCAGAATTCGTTCTCTGCGATGTTTGATGTATTTCACCAAAGAAAGCCAGATTTTTTTTTTCACAAAAGGAATTCATGTGAAATAGCTTAAATCAAAACTAAAATAACTTTTAAAAAAACTGAAGCACTTGAAATCATAACAATTCTTCTAAAGTTGCACCATATGTCCAGAAAGAGATCAGTTGTATATTATCTTTTAAAATTACCAAGGCAGCTGACTGACTCATTCTCTCAAATTAACTAGATCACACATTTCTTCCCTATTGTGTTTGACTCAAAGTCTTTTATTCACACACCCCACTTCATTTATTTATCATTACACAAGTGTGTTGCTACAAAAAAGGATAAAATACATTTGCTGCAGATAAATCTGTCCTTCCCCTTCTTAATTTATGGTCCAAATCACAAGACAAGGATTTAGGCAAAACCCATGGAATGTATCTGCATTTTACATGTAAAAGAAACAACTGCAGAATTTTTTTTTGTGGGGGGGAGAAATCTCCATGGTGATATTCACATTGTTAAGCTGCAAGAGTTTTTTCAATTAAGCAAAAGTCTTTCTTTTTTAAAGATTGGAACAACTGAGATAGCTTTACAAATTCGTCCTCTGTAAATGAGTAACAGGCTCCATCTCACCTGAGAAACCATACAGCAACTTTTGTATAGTAGATGTCAATTAAATCCCTGGATCCTAGAAATCACACTGACATTGTTGCTTAGTTTATACAGTAACCTCAGCTTAAACTAGTTTCCTAGCTAAAACAAGCACAGGCAAAGTATGAAACTGCACAAGAGATTCCACGCTCAATGCACATATTGTAATAAAGCATTAGGAGAATAGTGGTTCAGGAGATGTAGCTTTTCAATTGTGTTCTATACTGTACTGGTTCCTTGCTATAAATAATTTCTCAGTTTAATACTAAAATGAATGGCAAAACCATATTTCATGTGGCTGATTGTATTTTTATTCATCTCAACTATTATTTAACATAGTAAATAACCACTCTATTTTGGAAAGGTAATAACAAGTATCATTTCACTTTTTTTAAAAAAAAGGTTTAAAGTTGCCAATCACCCTGGAAAAGATTAGGGCATGATCATTCTAAAAGAATATGGTCATTCCTGTTCTGGAAATATGGTTATTTCTATTCCTAAAATCTCCCTCTCCATTTACAGAACATCATGATAAACCAAAAATTATTGTACCGCAAATACAATGCGTTTATCATCGGAGAGAAAAAACCTGTCTCAAGGAAAGAACAATTTCAGATTCAGCAAGGAATTGCTTAGGAATTCCTCTGATATAGGGGCATAGTAATGGTAATGTACTTTCTTCTACAGTACTATAATTTTTATTTCCTATCTTTGCACTGTTATTGACACATATTATTGTAAGATCTTGTATATGTATTACTACTGAATCCCAAGCCACTCTTACCTGAAATAAATTCTTATCATCTCTGGTTTTCATTAGGTCATCCTACATAAACAATTTAGCAATCTCCAGCTATGCCTTTAATGATTTAAATGTAAAACGTCAACTAGGACATCACAAATGTGAGTAACGGCAACCCCTGTCTTGTTGACCAGGGCAAAACCATAGCTTCTAATCCCAAATTACAGGAGTACTGTGTCTCGTATGGTTAGGTTGCTGGGTCACAGGTTAGCAAACCCGCATTCGAGACCCGAGTGCTACTAGGTATCCTTCACTCCAGCTCCTGCCATGGACATGAAAGGAGCCCCCAACTGAGCATCTCCCAGGCAATGGGTGATGTCACTGGCTAATCCTTTCAACCCGGAAGCACTTCAATGTTTCCAACAAGTGCGATGCAATCCCAAATTTGCACGAGTGTTTGTATTTTGATTGCTTCCCTACTTATGCTGGAGATGATGAGGACTACAAATAGTTTTAAAAAATGTTTTCAAACAGAATTTAAAATACACATGCTCGCCCTCAATTACTAAGGCTACATAACCTCTGGTCTTAAGCAAGCATTCCAGCTCCCTTTAAAAGTGCTACTGAATTGAAATTATTAATCTGAAACACAAGGAGAATTACTTTCACCTGGTCAACTTTAGAATGTAAATAGTATCAGACCTGGTTAACACTTGGATGGGATATTTTCAAGGAATTCCTGGGTTATTGGCCAGTGCAGACTAGAAAAAGATTCCAGAAGAAAACAATGGCAAACCAGTACTAGATTGCTGCAAAGTAAAACAAATGAACATATCCATGAAATCACCAGGAACCTAGTTCACATTGAGGGATTCTTGATATGAATGATGTAACTTGTAATGAATTAATGCAGTCTGGCCCCCAGATACAGTACCTGCTGGAGTATGCTCCTTGGCATGACAAGTCTAGCCCTTAGCCCAAAATTGTGAATGTTAAGAGTTTATCTTGCTTTTCTCCTTGAAAGTTAGATAATGAGTGAAAGAAATCCTGACTTAACAGAAAATATATAATAGAATGAAGGGTAAACATATATAACTGCTAAATTTTAATTTACTGAGCATTAAAGCATTTTGATGCCATTCATCTAAGAATAATAGCAATATGGGCTATGATTCATGTTTGTGATTGCCTCCTGCAGCTGCAGATGCTCCATCAGTGAAGATTCTCAAGCAAGATTAGACCAGCCAGTTGTCTGGTCTCAGGATTCTTGCCTGGGCAGTGGTTGGATTCGAAGAATTCCAGGTCCCTCCCAATCCTATGATTCTATAATTCTAAATTGGCTTGTTCACCTTTAAGAAAACTTCAGATTTCAATTGTTTCTCTATTGGAACCCCACTCCCACTTAATATTTTTTGTAATTCTGGTAGATGTAAAATCTAGTAAAACTTTTCACTACACATCTGCCTTCAATGATGTTCCACAAAGTGCTTGCAATCAGAATGAGGTCAATAAAAGGGCTGTTACAAAAGTAACAGATTATGGGTTCTGCCCACAAATGTATCTTATGCTCTTTGTATTGTTACAGAAACAGAAAATGGTTGTTATAAAACTTTAACAAATAGGACTTCCAATAGTGAGTCATTTGGTTATGTCCTTCATGAAGTTCATCTGCATTATGGGGAAACTAAAACCAGGCCTGGTGCTCTTAAAGAATGCTCACTTTATTGTAATTTAATAGTCAAGCAACTTGGCAATTCATCAACATATGGCTGTGTGGCTGAGATTTCACACACCTAAACAATAAAAGTGGAAGGAGAACAAAATACCACATTGCTATGGGATGATATTTCAACACAATCTGTTCTAGAATACATTTGTTATAACAGCACACAGCACTACAGTATAGATTGTGCACTGCTAAATATTTCTGAATTGGAGATATTAACATTTTCTTCCATTTCCATGTTTTATCCTCTGCCAGATTTACACTCAGCTTTGCTTTTAAGAGAAGAACAAGACTGCCATTTGGTGGCCAGACCCCTAAACTGATTAAACCCTGCTATTCAAATCAATGTTTATCCACAAAATGTTAATAAAATATAATAGCACATAATAAAATTAAACATTAATATTCAGTTTTACATGGGGTCCACCTGTTTCATCACCTAAAACTGACTAGTTTTAAATATGCATTAATCTTACATTCCATTTAGATGAGAGTAAATCTACTCAAAATACAAATACATCTGTATCTAATCTACAATCTTTAAGTCTGGGCTTGCAAACAGTATTCTTAGCTTCTTCAGTTTAAAAACAGAAGTTTAACTGCTATATTACCTTTTTTAAGTTTTTTTGTTTTCAGGTTCAGTTTGCTCCAAAAACTCAGAACAGTGAACAATTAATACTTAAATGTTGCATGTCTGAAGCAATTAATTTTAAAGTAACTGTGCAATTTGTTTGTCATATGCTTTGAAAATGTGGTCTCATATTAAGGATTTATCCCAAGAATCATATTTCTTTGATGTTATTGGCAGTGTAGATCACTGTTGGTGTCTTTAATTGTACTGCCTAAATTGGACAAGGTTATAACTGCATTATTAGTCAACAATGACTTGAAAGTACTAAAAATAAAATAAAATAAAATATCTTTTAATATATTACTTTTTGGGAAGGTTTCATCTCAGGTACCAAGGAATACCCATATGTTTAACTGATAGCAGAAACATTAAACTACGCCATTAATTTAATTTCTCAAGGCAACTTTTTTCTACAAGCAAAATGTGATCTTTCACACATCCCTTATTATTAAACATTTTTTTAAATGCACAAATAAAACCTCTGTTTGATAAATACAGATTTTGCCTGAAAATTTTCAGTGAAAAATTCAGAAATGGGGCATTGTCTTACCTGAACGCCTTTTCTCAGCATGGTGGTGTAGAATCCACTGATTGGGTTATTTCAGCCTTCCTGCTCAGAAAGACTAAGTCAGAGCTTTAGTCACGCCTCCCTCTGGGTGTGGCTCCCCAGTTTTGATGAGGCGAAGGATCCTGACGAAGTCTGATGCAATGACTCCAAAAAAATACAAAAAGATAACAACACACAAGCCTAGACATCTAAAAGAGGGGAGGGTGTGGATTCTACACCACCATGCTGAGAAAAGGTGTTCAGGTAAGACAACGTCCCTTCTCCAGCATGGTGGATGTAGAATCCACTGATTGGGACATACCAAAGACCCTCATGTCCCTAAAGGGAGGGAAGGTCTAGGCTGGTGTCTCCCTAGAGGAAACAACCTGTTGAAGAACCCGTCTTCCAAATGTGGCATCCGCCACAGCAAACTTATCAATCTTATAATGAGTGATGAAGGAGGACGAAGATGACCAACTTGCAAATCTCCTCTACAGAAGCCTGGGTAGACCAGGCCACAGATGTCGCTGCACTGTGTGTCGAGTGAGCTGTGATCCATGCAGGAACTGGGAGTGACTGGGAAGCATAGGCCCTAGCAATGCAAGCCCTAATCCATCTACCAATGGTGGAAGAAGAGACCTTCCTGCCCATGGCAGAGGGCTGAAAGTAGACGAACAAGGCCTCTGACTTGCGAAAAGGCAAAGTTCGCTTGATGTAAAGACGCAGAGCCCTGCATACGTCCAGCTTGTGTCACTGTCGTTCTAGACAATGAGAAGGATTGGGACAGAAACTTGGAAGGACTAGGTCCAAGGATCTGTGAAAACAAGTGTTCACCTTGGGAATAAAGGAGGGGTCTAATCTAAGGACCACCCTATCCTCATGGAAAGTACAGAGATAGTCTCTGACTGAGAGTGCAGCCAATTCCGAAATCCTCCTGGCGGATGTGATGGAACTAGGAATGCCACCTTCAATGAAAGAAAATGCAGAGAGCAAGACTCGAGAGGCTCGAACGGAGAAGTAGTTAAGGCCTGTAATACAGTAGGTAAATCCCAAGATGGATACCGATGCACTGTCGGAGGACCAGAATTGGCCGCCTCTTTAAGAAAAGCAGTGATAGCAGGGTGGTGTGAAAGTGGACTCAGATTGTCACAAGTGAGAACCGTGGACAAGGCCGCGACCTGCCTATGGATGGTGTTGGTGGACAACCCTTTGGATATGCCCTCCAGCAGATAATCCAAAATATTGGGAACAGTAACAGAAAGAGGGTCGAGTTTGTGTGTGATGCACCACTGGCAGAAGTTTCTCCACGTGGCGTCATAGATCCGATTTGTCGAAGGGTGTCTTGAGGCCTGAATCATTGAGATCACCCCTGAGGAATAGGCCTGTTTGGCTAAACTCTCCCGCTCAAGTGCCAAGCGGCTAACTGAAGCCACTGAGGGTCTGGGTGCTAAAGATCCCCCTGGCTGACAGCTACATGGTCTGGGGAAAACCTCCACGGAGGCGAGAGTGACAGATCCACGAGGTCAGCAAACCACGGACATCGTGGCCAATGTGGAACAACCAATATTACTTCCTCCTACTCCAGAATCAGTTTGCGAATGGTAGCCTGTAACAACGGAAGGGGAGGGAAGGCGTAAAGCAAACCCTCCGGCCACTTGCACCGAAGGGCATCCGTCCCCTCAGCTCCCCATGTAGGAAATCTGGTGAGGAACCTGGGAAGTTGGGTGTTGGACGGGGAGGCAAACAGATCCAGACATGGCCTGCTGAACCTGTTCACAAACAGCTTCGGATCCAGGCGCCACTCCGAGTGGTCCACGGTTGCCCTGCTCAGTGAGTCTGCCTGTCGATTTGCCTCCCCCAAAATGTGTTCTGCCCTGATTGAGCCCAGGTTGGACTCTGCCCACAGACCTAGTTTCAGGGCCTCCTACATGAGGGCCCAAGATCGTGTCCCTCCCTGCTTGGTGATGTGAGCCTTGGCTGCCACATTGTCTGTCAGGATCAAAACATGTTTCCCTGACACTAGGGAGGAGAAATGAAGGAGAGCTAAGTGAACTGCTCTTAGTTCCAGCCAATTTATGTTTTGTTTGAGATCCGATCGAGACCATCGTCCCTGGGCCAACTGATTCTGGAGGTGAGCCCCCCAACCGAACAGACTGGCATCTGTGGTCAGGATGAGCCTGAGAGGCTCCTTGAAGATGGTCCCCTTGGCCATGGCTAAGGAAGCCCACCACAGGAGGGATGACAGTGTGTGATGCGGAACCTTGACCCTCCTGGTAGAGGCACTGAGGTTCCATCTCTGGAAAGGGAGAAGGAACCACTGAAGGCTCCTCGAGTGCAGCCTTGCCCATGGGACTATCCCCATGCAAGAAACCATCTTTCCCAGGAGCTGGGACAGCTGGACCAGAGGAACTGTCTTTGCCCTCCGAACCTGGAGTACCAGCTTCTGGATGCTTACCCGATGCTCCTGGGAAAGGTAGACCTTGCAAAGGTCGGAATCTATCAAGGCTCCTAGATGGAGGAGATGCTTTGTGGGATTTATGTGACTCTTTTTGAAGTTTACTGAAAATCCGTGATCTTGTAGGGTCTGTATGGTGATCAACAGATCTGACTGTGCTGACTGGAGTGACCGGGACTACACTAGTATGTCGTCCAGGTAACACTGCACGCGCACCGGCACCATCTGAAGGTGGGCCGCCAATACCGCTAAGACCTTTGTGAAGACCCTTGGGGCCGAAGACAGACCAAATAGGAGAGCCCTGTATTGGTAATGCCAGTGTGCATAGCAGAAGCGCAGGAACCTGCAATGACCCGGGGAAATTGGAATGTGGAGGTAAGCCTCCGTGAGATCTATGGAGGAGAGGAAATCTCCCCTCCTGATGCTGGCCAGAATGGACTTTAGGGTCTGCATCTTGAACCTTCTGTATACTAAAAAGCGGCTCAGACCCTTTAAGTCCAGTATCGCCCTCCATCCTCCTGATGATTTGGGGACCACGAACAGGACGGAGTAGAAATCTTTTCCAATTTGATCCTGTGGGACGGCTTCTATGGCCCTGATCTCTAGAAGGTGTTTGATGGCCGTGGTGACCAGTTGCGCTTTGGTTGGGTTTCGCAATACTGGACACTGTAAGAAACGGTCGTGGGGGATCGACTGAAACTTGAGGACCAGACCCCATCTGACGGTGTCTCTGACCCAAGAGTCGGTGGTGGTGTGTTCCCAGACCTGGTAAAACTGTTCCAGGCCCCACTATCAGGAAGTCCCCTTTGGTATCACTTAGAGTGCCTATAGGGGACAGCCACCTGAACCCCTGAAGGAACTCTTGGCCTGTGACTGGCCCGGCTCCAATGTTCAGGCGGTCCTGTTGCCAATCCTGTCTCTGCAGAAAGAATTGGGAGCTTCTGGGCCAATCCCAGGACTGCCCTGCCTGAAAGAGCTGCCTCCATTCCCAGGAGCCAGAGGGACAGAATGTCTGTCTGCGGTACTCTTGTTGTGGCTGCCTGTCTGACTTTTTGGACCTTGCGCTTATCTTTGCCTTCGATCTTATCTTTGCCTTCGATCACATGGGGCTCAAGAATTGACCCAAACAGGTGTGTCCCACTGTACTTTGCCGTAGAAAGACGCCATTTGGACTTTAAGTCAGTCCTCTACTGTTTCAGCCACAGTAGTCTACAAGAGGCCACTGTGGCAGCAATGGATCTGGCCGAACACTTGGCCAAGTGAAGGGATGCATCAGCCATGTATTGTGAAGCTGCCACTAGCTTCACGAGTGTCTGATGTACTCTAACCTGGTCAGGTGGAACAAGCGCCTGGAGATCACGAAGCCACATGATTGCCGCCCTCACGAAGAATGAAGACGAGGTTGCTGCCCTTATGGCCCAACCCGAAGCAAGGTGAGCTCTTCTGAAGGAGAACTCAAACTTCTTGTCCTTTGCTTTCAAGGCCTCAGCCATATCCCCTGGAATGGCGGATGTAGAAAATAAAGAGGTTAAAAGGGTGTCAACAGCGGGCACCTCTAATAGTGAAGCAAATGAAGGAGAAACCTTATACAGTTTCTTTTCCAAACTGCTTGAAGGAGTTGTCACCAGGAAGACCACTGCTTCTCAACCGCAGCGCGGAAGACTAGAGGGCAAGGAACCTGTTTCTGTTCCACTACCTTCTCCGCAAATAAAGGATTAGATTCCTGCTCAGTGGAGGTCGATGGTTTCTCCTCCTGTACTGAGGTTAAGTTAGCCGTGTTACAAGCCTTCAGAAGAAGGGATCTGAATAGAGAAGTGTCAAACAATCCCGAGGATGAAACCTGCTCAGGTGTGGCCTCCTCGTCCTCTGACATGGGCATGTCAGCTATGCCCAGATCTACAGATTCCTCCTCCCCTAATTGCGAGGAAGTTTCAGATATGCCTGAACCAGGCACCGTGTCACGTCCCACCTGTGAAGGAGGACTAGTGGGAGGGGGCAATTGTTGAGAAGTAACTGGAGGACCCCTGGAAGAGGACATAAATTGCACAAAGGCATGGTGCATGAACACCTGAAATTGGCTCTGAGACCACATATCACCTTGGTCCTTGGAAGTAGCCCCAACCACTGTTGGAGCATGTATAATTTCAGGGCTCTGATGGATGGAGGAAGAAGAGGAGTGAGGAGGACCTACCTGTTCGGTTGCCCCCAGAGGAGAACATATCCATGTGATATCTTGCACAGGCGCAAAGGGAGGCTCCAATATAGAAGTATTCAGTGGGGCAGGGGGAACCACTTCAGCCCCACTGAATAGGAGCCGCTGTGCTTTGGAGAATTCCCTCTCCAGTGCCTGATATCTCCTCGAGGCCTCTCGCTCGGCTGCTTTGGAAGTCTCTTTGATGGATAAATGCTTGGTTTTGGCTTTTTTCTTTCCCCCTGCTTCTAATTCAGTAGACCTGTGCTTTGATTGTGCAGGGGGTGCACCAGAGACTTGTGTTGCCTGGGGCGAAGAACTGTCTGCCATTGCAATCTAGATAGAGCCGGCCAAGGATATCCAGAGGTGGGGGGAACCCAAGTACATAGATCAAAGGTCAGAGATGGAAAACCGATCCTTGCTCTGAACACTGGCAATGGCAGTTTTCTATCACTGTCTGAGTAGGCACAGTGGCGAAAGGCCACAACTAATGGTAACAGGTGGTCAGCAACTAGAAACTCCATGCTCTAATCACAGGTTATAGGACTTGTGTCCCAGCAATAATCAAGGTATAGAGCCCAACAATGAGGGAGACCCTTAACTGAAACTTATGAAATAATTATAATTTTTTTATTATTAATTTCAATACAAAATCAACTGATTATTCCCCCCATTCGGACCTGCCACCACAGGTCAAGGCAATAAGCAAAGGAAAACTCTGGGCCTAGAAGGCCTCAATAAACATAAGGCTACAAAATGGTGTCCGCCTGTATGCTTCTCAAAATGGCGACCACCAGAAGACCACGTGGTCAAAATGGCGGCCACGCCTCCCCGAACCGCTAACAAGTGAGGTAAAGCAGAAGAAGGGATGAGGAAATAGGGTCAGGGCCCAAATTAGAAATCCCAACCCCCCCCTTTCACGGAACACTTGCGTTTTGGAGAACATGCTCTGCTGCAATCCAGAAGAAAAAATGGGTGTTCGAAGCCTCGAGCCGAAAATCCTCTCCTGGGAGAGAGTCGTAGCAACCGGCAGCCACCCATTAAGAAGAGCGACTGATCACCGCGATCGCGGTCCCGCGATTGAGGCCGGGTGTTGAGAAAGAAAAACACACAAAGGGCCTGTATTCAATTAGGCCGAAAGGCCAAGTGGGGAGGGAGTGGGCCCTGCGAGAGCCGAAAGGCTCAAATCCTCAATGAAGGACAGAGTCCTCAATAATCAGCCAAAACAACACTAACCAATTTCAATTTGAAAAAATAAAATAAATAGAGTAGAATTTAAAGAGGAAAAAAACCAAATTAGACTGAATCAAAAAAACCTATCTATGGAGTCAAAATTTTTGCGTCCTGCTAAGCCTAAGTCAAAACTGGGGAGCCACGCCCAGAGGGAGGCGTGACTAAAGTTGTGACTTAGTCTTTCTGAGCAGGAAGGCTGAAATAACCCAATCAGTGGATTCTACATCTACCATGCTGGAGAATAATGTTTTGGTATGACAACATAGGGAACTTCACCAACTTGCTTTCTGGTAAATAAATATTTTACTAGCTATTTTGTGAACCACTAACATTTTATGATGAGATGTTCCCAAAAACTTTCAAAATCAGGAGTCCTGAAGCACATTTTCAGATGAACAAATCTTATTAAAAGATAGTATGGCCACTCCATTGCTGTGAATCATAATTATAGCTAATTTTCTATATGGGAATTCATATAAATTAATTTTGTACATGTGTATATATATGTACATGTAAAATATATTTAGCTGTATAATTATTTAGTAATTTCTTATTTACAAATGGTATGATCATATCTTTAGTCCTAATTCTATTTCAGTTCTGGAAACCCTTGAGCAGTTAGTAGAGTAAAATTAATTCTGGCATATTACATACCTAATAGGGTATGCAAAAAATAATCAAGTTTATAAAACGGCCAGAAGTTAGAATTCCTACAAAATGTTTAAAGTCTCCTAGATAAAGGATTTAAGTATCATTCTGTCAACAGAATATTTATGTTTATGTAATTCCTTTCCTTTAATTCTGAACTTGTCATTCAATATTTCTATACTATTTTATAGCATTTCATTAGTCAAGTGCCGATTATTTTTTTATAATTTTATGTTTCCTATATTTTATTTTATTTTCAAATTTTGTCTAGATTACTGTTTTATTCCTTCTTTGGTCTCTTCCAGATTTCAGTATATTTCACTCTTCAGGCTTTGTCAATATATTTTCTTATATTCTGCCTCATCATAGCCATAATTGTATTTTCAAATATATTAAACTATATTTCTAATACTTGTCCTTCTATTATTATACTATTTGACTGCATTATTTTTCTTCTTAGCTATTATGTTTTAGTTATTAAAGGCTATTTTGTCCTTTGTAATATTTTACTTTCCCACAAAGTGGCACTGCAAACTAAAAAAATCCACCACTTATTAGCGGTGTATGTAAGCAGAGTATATGTAAACAGAGTATACAGTATACATCTCCCAAGTTGAATGCCTTCTAAATAGGGGGGCCCTTCATTAAAATATTTGTTAAAATATTTATATAAAAATAAAAAAAAATCCAAAAATGTTAATAGTTCTATATACCACATTGTTTAGCGAAAAAAGAGAGGGGGAAGAATTTTTCAATAGCATATGTCTTTAAAAATAATTGATTCTGGAATATCTGCAAATATTCACTACTGCAAACTGTTTCAGCTACATTGATTTTGTTTTCAATATATAGAATTATGGGAGGGGGAGGGAGTATCCCAGTGCAGCTAGCCAAAAAATAAGTGATTGCTTTTAATAATTTCAACACAGAGATGTTATTTGTACAGTGTGATCTTCAAGCGTGCGCGCGCGCGCGCGCGCGCGCACGCACACACACACACACACACACACTATGCACACTTCCGGTTTTTTACTTGCCTTTTAACTAATTTAACAATTAATTTAAAAAGGCAAGTAGAAACCACAGGCCATTATAGAAAACAATAATTGCACTTGTGCTTTTAATCATATTACTTCAAACTTTTTCCAAATATTGTTTATTAATCCTGAGACTCCAACTTTATTTTACCAAACATGAAGTGATAATGCATTTTAGTGATAATACAAAGCACATGGTACATTTTTAACATAGGGGGAATAAATGAGCAAAATCTTATGAAGAGTATTGTAAGCTAATACACTATAGAATTAGTTTTCTTATTTAATTATATCTCCCCCTTAGCTTCTCTTCTCTCAGCTTCCATTCTGCCAGACATCCCAAAATTATATCATGTTCAACAGTCCTGAAAATCAGAGAGAATTTCAGGAGAAACAACAATCACCTATTTTCTCTTAACCACCAGTATAGACTATCCATTATGACAACCAAACAAAGTTCTAGATTTAAAACCAAACTGAAATGGATCAAATAAGTAATCTCTGCCAGAAACCTATGGAGCTGATATGCTAGCACCTATTGATAAAATATATTGAAAAGAAGCAGTGAGAATTAAGGAATGTTTTCATTAAAAGGTCTCATCTTTGTCATATGTTTGATAATCTTTTTTTTTTTTTGCAAAACTGATTTCACTACAATCCTTATTCACTTACCACATATATAAATAAGGAAGGGCAAGGATCAAACGTATGTGTGGGACTATAACATCTTTTCTCCAAGAATCCAATTCATATCCTTCGGCTGTGTAAACATGTTACTGGCTAAACAGAAGCCAAATTTATATCTACTGGATTTGTACCACTTTCTACCAAATTGGTTCAGGTATGAATTTTGGTGTAATCTCAGATTTGTAGTTAATATTCTTTCTATTGGTTTACTTGAATCATTATAAAGTTGTTAAATACAGAATGCTAGATTCTGCTAAATTAACCTCACTTGTTGCTTTCTGGGGTTGACTAAAAGCCTTTGATATGTTGGAATACATTTTCATGAACCAGCTACCAATCCACCTGCCATTAGCAATGTTCAAATCCCATTTGATCCCATTACCACTACCACCACCATCACGACCACCACCATCATCATTATCAAAACTTTGGTTTTCTGGATCATGGACTGCATTTCCTACACGAAGGGCTCTTGGAAGGGATGGGCTGCATTTCACAAAAACAGGGGAAAATGTACTCGGGAAAAGACTAATCAGGAGGGCTTTAAACTAAAATTGAGGGAGACTGGTGACCAATCTTTAGAATCTCTTGAACCCAAAACCAATCATAAATCCCAAGAAAACAAATCAAACAATGAGGTAGGTAGTGATAAAAAAAAGAAAAACTCAAACAACAATCAGGAGATGCAGGAAACATACCCATGGACAGGCATAAAAGTCTTAAATGCTTATATACAGATGCTCAAACTTGGGGAACAAACAGGGCGAACTAGAAGCAATAATAAACAAGGGTAGGTATGACATAGTTGGTATTACAGAAACCTGATGGGACAAAACCCATGAATGGAATGGACTGATGGATGGAAACAAATTGTTCAAAAGAAACAGGAGGGGGAATTGCACTATATGTAAGAGAACACTACTTATCTACAGAAATGCACATGATCAAAGATAAAATCTCTCCAGAATGTATATGAGTCAATATAAAAAGAGAAAAAAAGTGACATTGCCATAGGTGTGTATTACAGGCCACCCAACCAATCAGAAAAAATAGATGAACTCTTTGCCAACCAGTTAACAAATGTATGTAAGTAGTAATGGGAGACTTCAACTAACGAGATATCAACTGGGAGACAAACTCTGCAGCGAGATCAAACAGATTCCTAACCAACCTAGTCGACAACTTTGTCATCCAAATGGTGGAGGAGGAAATTAGATGTAAAGCTATACTGGACTTAATTCTTACTAATAGAGAAGTGATAGAGGGAATTGAAGTTGCCGGAACCTTGGGTGAAAGTGACCACGTCATACTGGAATTTAATATAATAAAAACACTAGCATTAGTAAACAATCCAACCAGTGTCTTAAACTTCAAAAGAGCTGATTTTAACAAACTCAGAGAGAACCTAGGAAAGATTCCATGGATGAAAATCCTAAAGAGAAAACAACCCAAGAAGCGTGAGAAACTCTGAAAAATGTGATTATAAAAGCCCAGACAAACACAATACCACTGAAAAAGAAAAACAAGAAATTCAAGAAGAAACCAGCATGG
Source organism: Bothrops alternatus (assembly GCA_034064705.1). NCBI lineage: Eukaryota > Metazoa > Chordata > Lepidosauria > Squamata > Viperidae > Bothrops > Bothrops alternatus. The sequence goes on from JARGCV010000008.1 coordinate 3,961,415, forward strand.
CTGCAAAAAGATCTCTCTGACAAATTGAAACACAAAAAGGACAAATACAAAAAATGGAAAGTGGGGCACATAACTAAGCCTGATTATCAACAGACAGTCAGAACATGAAAAGATGAAGTCAGGAAAGCAAAGGCTCAGAACGAACAAAGACTTGCAACAGAAATCAAGGATAATAAAAAATGTTTCTTACAACATATTAACAACAACCACAAGAAAAAAGTTAAGAAAACTGTAGGTCCACTAAAGACAGAGAATGGCAAGAAAATAACAGGCAACATGGAGAAAGCAGAGCTGCTTAACTCATTCTTTGCATTAGTCTTCACACAAACAGAAACTACAGTCCAACATACCAAAAAAAACTACTGCAAAAGACAAACTAGAAATAAAAATTAAAATAAGCAGAAAAATGGTAAGAGAACACCTATCCGACCTTGATGAATATAAATCACTGGGACCCGACAGACTATATTCCAGAGTTCTGAAGGAGCTGGCAGATATTATCTCAGAACCATTGCACCATATCTTTCAAAAATGCTGGAGCACCAGGGAAATATCTGAAGATTGGAAAAGGGCTGATGTGGTTCCCATCTTCAAGAAAGGAAAAAATGGACCCAGAAAACTATAGACCAATCAGTTTAACATCAATACCTGGGAAGATCCTAGAAAAGATAATCAAAAACAACTAGATGCAAACAAAATTATAACTAGTAGCCAGCATGGGTTTGTTAAAAACAGATCATGCTAAACTAATCTTATTTCATTCTTTGATAAAGTGACTACATTAGCAGACCAGTGAAATGTTGTGGATGTAGTATACTTAGATTTCAGTAAGGCATTTGATAAAGCAGATTACAACCTCTCCTTGGTTAGCTGGAAAAAGGTGGAATAAACAACATCACCATCAGATGGATCTGTAGCTGGCTGGTAAACCGAGCAGTGTAGCACCACAAGGTTCCATCTTAAGCCCAGTATTCTTCAATATCTTCATAAATGACTTAGATGATGGAACTGAAGGGGAACTCATCAAATTTGCAGATGACATTAAACTGGCAGGACTGTCCAGCACCGCAGAAGACAAACTCAGGATCCAAAAAGATCTTGACAAACTTGAACAATGGGCCCTATCCAACAAAATTTCAATGTGGAGAAAAGCACAGTTTTACATTTAGGCAGGAAAAAAAAATCAAAGGTACAAGTACACATTAGGCTAGACCTGGCTTAAAAACAGTAACTGTGAGAGGGACCTTGGAGTCCTAATGGACGACCACTTGACTATGAGCCAGCAGTGTGCAGCAACAGCCAAAAAAGCTAATACAATCCTGGGTTGTATAAACAGAGGCATAGAATCAAGATCACGCAAGGTATTAGTACCACTTTATAAAACCCTAGTAAGACCACACCTTGAATACTGCCACCAATTTTGGTCACCATATCACAAAAAAGATGTTGAGAGCTTGGAAAAAATTCAGAGAAGAGCAACAAGGATGATCAAAGGCCTGGAGACTAAAACATACGAAGAATGGCTGCAGGACTTGGGTTTGGCTAGTCTAAAGAAAAGAAGAAATAGGGGAGTCAGTGTTCCAGTATTTGAGGAGCTGCCACAAAGAAGAGGGGGTCAAATTATTCTCCAAATCACCAGAGGGCAGGATGAGAAATAATGGTTGGAAACTGGTCAAAGAGAGAAGCAATCTGGAATTAAGGAGAAATTTCCTGACAGTGAAGACAATTAACCAGTGGAACAGCTTGCCTCCAGAAATCATGGCACTCCATCACTGGAGATTTTTAAGAAGAGGCTAGACAGTCACTTGTCTGAGATGGTATAGGTTCTTCTGCCTGAGTGTGGGGGGGGGGCTGGACTAGAAGACTCCAAGGTCTATTCTATTCTATTCTGTTCTGTTCTGTTCTGTTCTGTTCTGTTCTGTTCTGTTCTGTTCTGTTCTGTTCTGTTCTGTTCTGTTCTGTTCTACTCTACTCTACTCTATTAACTTTTTTTTTTAAAGTTAATTTAGCAAAATTGGTTTTGAGAAATTGAGCTTGTCCTTTGCAATCAAAATTCAGATTTGCTTTAAAAGTAAAGTCTTAGCCTTTTCTGAAACTTTCAAGTCAATATCACATTAACAGGGTAATATTTGTCATACATCTTACAGATTAATCTATAACGTGTATTGCCTAAGTCTCTTCTTTTTACGGAGATGGAAGACTCGCAACTAGTTATTTTCTTGCTAAAACATTAAGCCAGAGTATCTTGACAAGTAGCTGTTTCCATGGAGATGGCAAATGAATATTATCCATGTTACAGTGAGCTCCTGATTTCATCTTGAACCATTAACCATCAAGCCATAACTCATTTATTATTCATTTGCAGGAAGGAAATGGATAAACCCTGAACAGTATAGCAGATTAAAAACTCTTCACATGTGGGAAAAACAAAATTCATTAGATTCAAGTAATCACTTCTTATTAAAAAAATTTTTTACATTTCTCAAACAAGACTAATGGATATAATACATGCTGAACAATGCCAAAAAAAGTGTTTTAAAGATCACTTTAATATCAGATCCACTTTAAAAGCCTAAGGAACTGATATAATATAGAAATATATTTCTGATATGGATTTTAGTTTGAGTGTTTAGTTTCCATTTCTGATCCAGAACAGATTGGATGTCCACATGAAATTTATTATGTTGCTCTTTTGAGATTCAGTATTCAAATTTAATATACAGTATATTAGTATTAGTGAAAGTCTGTGCATGTTATCAGTGGCTTCAAGTTGTTCCTGACTTTTTTTTAAAAATGCAGAAAAAACCCAGATGACTTTTAGTAGTATTACAGTCGTATATGTTCTCCTGTGCCAAGGGAATATTTCAGTCTTACTGCCATCAGTTTTCAATCTTCTAGAATAATTAGGAATTATTTGAATAAAACATCTCAGTTCATGATTATAAATGTGTGTGTCACAATGTTACAGTTTTGACTGACAGATTCTCATTTAGGCTCATCTCTAAGGAAGAATTTTTTCGTATTTCTGCATATTTACAAGAATATAATAGTTTCTCTAAGCTATTACCCATCCAGATGTTTTTAGTGTAACTTCAGCAATACTGATTGGCAATTCTAGTAACTGTATAAGCATCTAAACTATACTTTCTTCTATTCATCATAAAGCCTTGATGTTACCAAGAAAAAAAAACCAGGAATTCAATGTTATCCAAAATTTTCTTTGGTTCTTGAAAGGCCATTCACCAACACTCAGTTTAAACAAGATTATCCATATGTCTTTTAAAAATGGCTGATTAAAAGCTAATCTTGTATATAGTTGGTTTAATGAAATGCAAAGTGTATGTGTATTTATATGACCACAATGACCACAGTTTATTTCTTGACAATTAGTCTGAACTAATATTTTTGTCACTTTTTAACAAATATAATGAGTTTAGTAGTAACTTAATGGCTTAATGGTAATGGTGTATGTTGCCAAACATACAATGAGGCTAAAAATATTTTAAACAACTGCCTTATTTAGCTTTATAACACACAAACTTCAAACAAATGTTAAAAACAAGGAATATTATGTAATCATTGATGAGTCAATTAGTGAAGGTAACTCAAAAACAATCACCTGAGGGAATGTATTTCACAGAAAGACAAAAAATTATCATTAATAGTCCTTCATTTGCTGATTCCACATCAAGACAAATTTGTAACAAAACTGGTAAATCTGTTAAATAAATAAAGTCTGTTAAATAAACTGGCAAGTTTATTAAATAAAAAACTTGAATTATTTCTAAACAATTTAGTCGTTCACCTGTTTGTGTGATATTATTTTGGTATTTTGCACTGATTAACCATGTAACAATATGTAACAAATGTTTTGTTCCTGATTCTGTAGATCACATTCTAAAACAGGGCTTTTCAGCCTTTTCACCCATTGTACCACTTTTTGGATAAGGCAATATCCGAGTACCACCACTCACTCAGCAAGGTATCAAAAACTTGACCAAAAAAAAAAAGGAAAAAATGAGAAAGTACAGGTAGTCCTCGACTTACAACAATTTGCTTAGTGACTATTTGAAGTTACAAGCGAATTATGACCATTTTTCACATTTATGACTGTTGCAGCATCCCCAGAGTCTTGTGATTTACATTCGGATGCTTGGCAACTGATTCATACTTATGATGTTCAGGATCATGTGATCAATGGCCGTGGGCATGGCCAGCTGATCACTCAGGTTGCAGGGTGCCTGTGGGGGGGAATCCGTGGGTCTCTAATGGAGGGGGATGCAACTGGGGTGGGTGCCTTCCTTCCTTCCCTCCCTTCTCTCCCATTGTCCCTTCCTTCCTTCTTTCCTTCCTTTCCTCCACCTCCCTTTGTCCCTTCCTCCTTCCCTCCCTCTCACCCATTGTCCCTTCCTTCCTTCATCTCCCCTTGTCCCTTCCTCCTTCCCTCCCTCTCTCCCATTGTCCCTTCCTTCCTTCTTTCCTTCCTTTCCTTCACCTCCCCCTTTGTCCCTTCCTCCTTCCCTCCCTCTTTCCCATTGTCCCTTCCTTCCTTCTTTCTTTAACCTCCCCTTTGTCCCTTCCTCCTTCCCTCCCTTTCCCATTGTCCCTTCCTTCCTTTCCTCCACCTCCCTTTGTCCCTTCCTCCTTCCCTCCCTCTCACCCCTTGTCCCTTCCTCCTTCCCTTCCTCTCTCCCATTGTCCCTTCCTTCCTTCTTTCCTTCCTTTCCTTCACCTCCCCCTTTGTCCCTTCCTCCTTCCCTCCCTTTCCCATTGTCCCTTCCTTCCTTTCCTTCCTTTCCTTCACCTCTCTTAGTCCCTTCCTCCTTCCCTCCCTCTCTCCCATTGTCCCTTTCTTCCTTCTTTTCTTCCTTTCCTTCACCTCCCCCTTTGTCCCTTCCTCCTTCCCTCCCTTTCCCATTGTCCCTTCCTTCCTTCTTTCCTTCCTTTCCTTCACCTCCCCCTTTGTCCCTTCCTCCTTCCCTCCCTTTCCCATTGTCCCTTCCTTCCTTCTTTCCTTCCTTTCCTTCACTTCCCCCTTTGTCACTTCCTCCTTCCCTCCCTCTTTCCCATTGTCCCTTCCTTCCTTCTTTCCTTCACCTCCCTTTGTCCCTTCCTCCTTCCCTCCCTCTTCCCTATTGTCCCTTCCTTCCTTCTTTCCTTCCTTTCCTTCACCTCCCTCTTTGTCTCTTCCTCCTTCCCTCCCTTTCTCCCTGTCAAGCCCCCGCGGGCTCGATATGAACTGGCAGGGGTAGGGGTTGAGGACGACATGCGGGGCAGCAAAGGAGACCAGCAGCCAATGCCATTCTATCTGGCAGCATGGATGCATCCGGACCAACAGCTGAGCAGCTCCTACTCTTAACTGCCGAAGAGCTGATGGGCGGGAGGCCGAGGCAGGGAGTCAAGGGCCGATGGAGTGACCTGAAGCTGAAAGGCTCTGTCTCTCGGCTGCCGAACAGCTGATGAATGCGAGACCTGGAGCACAGCCGAAGGACGCTCATGGGACTGGAAGGCTGCAGCGCTGCAGCTCCCATTGTCCCTTCCTTCCTTCCTTTTATTATTGTTATTATTATTTCTTAAATTTCTATACCTCCCCCTGTATAGAAAATGTCATGAATGGACTCGGGGCGGTTTACAGCCCAATTAAAACAGATAATAATAATAAATATTTAAAATAAATTAAATTAATACATGGCTGTTACTAAAACCTGTTAGAATCCCAATTCTAAAACCCGAACAACCTTGTTTAAAAAATTTACATAAAGATTTACATTTTCCTTCCTTCCTCTTTCCTTCGTCCTGTGCTATGCCGCCTGGACCCCAGCCTGGTTTTGGCAGGCAGCAACACATCATGGCTCTGCCTGTGCAGGCGCAGAGGCAGAGGAGAGCGCATAGGCAGGGCGGGGATGTGGCCAGTTCATCTCCTGTTTTCAGGCATGTACGTTAGAACCGGCTACTTCTCCCAGTCATTTTTCCCCTACATTTTTCCCCTGAAGCAGAGAGTCGGAGAGCTGCGTCACTCTCGCCGTTTGGGCCCTCTACTTTTATGCTCTGGGAGCAGCTTGCCTTTCAAGCCTCCGATAATTAATGGAAGGGGAAGCCTGCTGCAAAGGCGCATTACCCAAAAACATGAGGGGTGGGGTGGGAGAAAGGCGATCAGTCAGCCAAGAGCCCGGCTGTTTCAGACTTTAAGCCTGCGATACAGGCAACAGAGGCCCAAGCAAAGAAGGCGATCCAAGAAAAGGGGAAAAAAAACCTGCATTCCTTTCCAGCAAAAGTTACTTTTCCAAAACTGCCTTAATGAAGAAGTGACTTCCCCCCCTCTAATAATTGACTTTCTCCTGGCTTCTCTGCCTTCCCTAGCAGGAAGAGATCAGCCCCGACCGCCTAATGTTCCCCAAAGGCTAAAGTTGATCGCTCGCTTCTCTGATCCAAGTGGCGCATGGGGACCCCAAGACCCACTCCAGGCCCCCACTAAGCCATGATTCCCAGTTTGTAGAAAAGATGGAAGGAAGGCAATCAGTCAGCCAAGAGCCCGGGTGTTTCAGACTTTAAGCCTGCGATACAGGCAACGGCGTGAGCTTCTCCGAGCCTGGAAGGGGAAACTGACTGGCGGGCGGTCAGGCTGGCCATGGTGGAAATGGGGAAGGGTTAAATGCTGCAAAACAGTGGGGGAGGGAGAGAGTCAGGAAGGCGCATTTCTCCCTCCACACCCACGTTCTGTTGGCTTTGCCTGGCGTGTCAGTAAGGAGAGGGAGGAGAAGGGCAATACAGATCCCGCTGACCTGCATGCACCAGAAGTCAATCCGGTTGCTGCACAATGAGTCCCTGGGGAGGGCGGGGCCTTGCTCTGCACCTGCGCTCTTCATGCACCCTCTGCAGGGCATGTTCGGTAGGGTTTGTGCAGGCTGCCGCCAAGCAGCATGTTTTCCACAAATAATAATAATAATAATAATAATAATAATAATAATAATAATAATAATAATAATAATAATAATAATAATAATAATAATAGTAAAGTTGGAAGGGACCTTGGAGGTCATCTAGTCCAACCCCCTGCTCAGGCAGGAAACCCTATATCATTTCAGACAAATGGCTGTCCAGTCTCTTCTTAAAAACTTCCAGTGTTGGCGCATTTACCGCGTCTAGAGGCAGGTTATTCCACTGATTAACTGTTCTCACTGTCAGGAAGTTTCTTCTTAGTTCTAGGTTGCTTCTCTGTTTGATTAGTTTCCATCCGTTGCTTCTTGTCCTGCCTTCAGGTGCTTTAGAAAATGAGCTGGGAAGGAGCGGAGGAGGGGGAAGGAAGGCGACGCGGGGGAAAGAAGGCTACACTGCGTATCACCAGCCAGGTGATCACGTTCAACCAGTGGTACACTTACCACCGGTTGAAAAACCCTGTTCTAAAACATCTTGTCTATTAGAAAAGCAGTAGAATGTATAGAAAATGTCATGAATGGGTGACATATTTCAGTTATGCTTATATATTGAGGTGTCTTTGATGGACAATATGTAGGACAGACAGGCAGAAGACTAGAAAAACACATCCATGATCACCAATTAACAGTCAGAATATATGATGAAATGTAGTCTTTGATAAAATTGTCCTTGACTATCATTTGGAGCATAAATTGCTACTAACAGTATTTGTTTTTGGTGCAGATATATTTCAACCATAACAGTTCTTCCTTCTTCATCTGAGTATATTAATTTAGAGTCTATCAAAGACTACACAGGAAATTAATAGAAATGGAATATCAGAATATTTGCTTAATAGGAGATTTCAATGCGATAGTAGATGATATAATGGATTATAAGAGTAGTAAAACAGGAAAACTTGGAAGGAGAAAATTACCCAAGGCATTTTTTGATATGGCAGAAGAAATTGGAATTCAAGACGTCTGGAGAGAAATTAACCCTCAAAATCGACAGTATACTTTTTATTCAAATAGTCATAAATCCTGGTCAAGAACTGACATGATTTGGATGACTTCTGAATTAAAGATGAATATACAGGAAATTGAGATTGAAATAGGCACATGGGCAGATCATAACCCTTTAAAAGTGACATGGAAAGGAATAAAAAAAACAAGATGGATTTTAAATCAATCTATATTAAAAGATAAAGAATTTGTAGATTTGGCTAAAAGAGAAATGGAATTTTTCTTTAAAGAAAACAAAGAAGAAGATACATCACTACAAAACGTATGGGATACAGCTAAAGCATATTTTAGAGACATAGCTGTAATGTATATGGCAAAGAAAAACAAACAGAAAGACAGCAATATCTATTATTAAAAGAAGAATTTAGAAAGTTAGAAATAGAATTACAAAAAAATCCACAGGAAAAGACTACGTAGGAAAAGAGAAATGGAAATAATAAAACATAAACTTAACCTGCTGGACTCAGAAAAATTGGCTGAACAAATAAAAAGAACGAAACAAATTTTTTTTGAAAATGCCAATAAGCCAGGAAGATGGCTAGCCTATAAGCTTAAAAAGCAGAAACAGAAGAAAATAATACATAACTTAATAGATGGGAAAGGTTGTTTACAATTTAAAAAGGAAGAAATAAAAAAGATAATTAAGAATTATTATATGGAATTGTATGCTAAAGAGGAGGTTGTAAAAGAGAGAATTACTCAATATTTAGAAGAAAGTAAACTCCCAAAGATACCAGAGACATTTAAAGTTATGTTAGAAGAAAGAATAACAATGATGGAGATATTAGAGGCTATAAAGTGACAAAAGAACGGGAAAACACCAGGTCCAGACGGGCTACCGGCGGAACTCTATAAAAATTTACAAGATATATTAAGCGAACCACTGAAAAAGGTTTGCAATGGATTATTGTTAGAGGCTAAACTTCCAAATACATGGATAGAAGCAAATATTACTCTGATACCAAAAAAGACACAGATTTGACATATATTATTACAGACCAATTTCGTTACTCAATGTGGATTATAAAATTTTTACTTCAATAATGGCAGAGAGACTGAAAAGATATTTAGTTGAGTTTATACATCCAGATCAAAACGGCTTTTTACCGAAGAGACAGATCAAAAACAATTTAAGGGTGATAATGGACGTATTAGAATACTATGAATTACACCCAGGGAAACAATTAGCATTAGTGTTTTTGGACGCCCAAAAAGCTTTTGATAATGTTTCTTGGCAATTTATGGTTCAACAATTACAAATAATGGATTTTGGAAAGAACTTTATAAATATGATAAAAACAATATATAGTAAGTAATCAGACGGCAAAAGTGATAGTAAATGGAGATTATACTGAGAGCTTTGAGATAAGAAAAGCCACGAGACAAGGGTGTCCACTATCTCCTTTATTATTTATCTTTACTTTGGGAGTATTAAATAGAAGGATAAGGCAAGATATAGAAATTAAAGGATTGAAAGTAAAAGATGAAATATATAAACTACAAGCATTTGCCGATGATTTAGTATTTATTTTGGAAGAACCTTTAGAGATGATTCCTAAACTATGGGGAAAGATAGAAGAATATGGAGAAGTGGCAGGATTAAAAATAAATAAAGATAAAACCAAAGTAATAGTAAAGAACCTCACAGATAAACAAAAAAGACAAATATTAAAGAAAACAGAGGTACAAATAGTGAAAAAAGTTAAGTATTTAGGTATTTACCTTTCAGCTAGATGTTCGTCAATAAAAGAAGATAATTATATAAAATTATTGAAGCAAATAAAATTAGATTTAGAAAGATGGAAAAATCTTCAATTATCAATACTATGAAGAATTGCAACAGTAAAAATGAATGTGTTGCCAAAGGTTTTATTTTTATTTCAAACAATTCCAATAAAACTTGAGAGAAATTTTTTTCAAAATTTAAATTCATTGGTTTTGAATTTTATTTGGCAGGGGAAAAAAGCTAGAATTAAGATGAAAACACTACAAGATGCTAAGGAAAATGGAGGTTTTGGGCTGCCAGAATGGACATTGTACTACCAAGCTTCGGTGTTAACATGGGTGAAAGAGTGGATAACACTCAGAAATAAAAGGTTATTGCATTTAGAAGGACATGATGTACAATTGGAGTTCATAAATATTTTCAAAATCATATTATAAGAAATGCCTGATTAACAGTATGGGAAAAAATTAAAGCTAAAATATATCTTAAAATTCCAGGGTGGTTGTCAACGATGGAGGCATTTATACATCTGAATTTAGTGGACTTTGAGAAAGTATGGACATATAAAGATATCTTAGATATTCATGGGAAATTAAAATCTAAACAAGAATTAGAAAATTTAGGAATTAATCTATCCTGGTGGGCACATTTACAGATATTAAACAGATACGAAAAAGATGTTAAAATGTATGGATTTTATAAGGATCAAAATGTGTTTGATAAAATTTTGTTGACCTCAGATGAGAAATTGATTAAGAAAATGTATAATTTTTTGTTAATTCTAGATATGGAAAGTGAACAAGTGAAAGAAACAGTGATAAGATGGGCAAAATTTTTTGGTTATAACATAGAATTAGAAAAATGGCAAATGTTATGGGAGAGAAATTATAAATTGACAATGTCAACTTCATATAAAGAAAATCTGTATAAAATGTTTTATAGATGGCACCTTCCACCAGCAAGATTAGCAAAAATGTTTAAAAATATGTCAGATAGATGTTGGAAATGTAAGCATAATACAGGCACGTATTATCATATTTGGTGGACATGCAAGAAGGCAAAGCTTTATTGGAAAAATATACATATGTGGTTAGAAAAAATATTGGATGAACAAGTGGATTTTAAACCTGAACTTTTTTTATTAGGCATCATGCCTGAAAAGACTAATAAGCAGAAATTATATTTAATTCTACATATTATCACAGCAGCAAGAATAATTTTCGCACAATATTGGAAGAATGAAGCTTTGCCATCAGAGGAAGAAATAATCAGGAAGATTTTGGAATGTGCAGAGATGGAAAGATTAACTATGAGGCTGAAAGATAAAGAAGATATAGACTATTATCAAATTTGGAATTCATTTTACACTTGGTTAGAGAAAAGAAGCAAGGATTAGGAATTGAACATGTATTAGTTTAGCAAATTTCAGACAACTTGTTGATTGGAAAAATTAACATATATGGGGAAAAAAATAATAAAAAAGATTGAGAAAAAAAACCAGAATATATGATGAAAGCTCAATCTTACAACACATGGACAAACTCAGCCATAGTTTCAGCTGGGAAACTGTCAGCATATTAACCAATCTAAATCCAAAAATGCTAGGGAATTTCTAGAACAGTGGTTCTCAACCTATAGGTCGCGACCCCATTTGGGGTCGAACAACCGTTTCACGGGGGTCGCCGGACACCGCGGTCCGCCATTTTGGGTTTTTTTTAATTTTTTTTTAATTTATTTTTATTTTATTTTATTTTATTTCGGCGTGCGCGCACCGCGCATGCGCGGATCGGCCCGCTGCACGTGCGCCGCACATGCGTGGATCCACCTGTCACGGTCCACCATTTTGTTTTTTTTAATTTTTTTTATTTTTATATTTTTTTTCGGCGCGTGCGCCCCACACATGCGCGAATCGGTCCGTCATGCGCGCGCCCGGGTCGGGGTCGCAGCACGCATGGGCAGGGCAAGTGGGGTCTCAACCTGAAAAAGGTTGAGAACCACTGTTCTAGAAGCTTGGCATTCAGACATAGCCATCAATAGAACATACATATATACAACATTTAAAAGAAACAATAAAAAGCTAAGAAGGAACTAAATAGTAATAGTACTTAGACTTATACACTGCTCCATTGTGCTTTACAGCATTCTCTGAACAATTTACAATGTCAGCATATTGCCCCCAACAATCTGGATCCTCATTTTACTGACTTCGTAAGGATGGAAGTTTGAGTCAACCTTGGACCTGTCAGGATCAAACTCCAGACTAAATATATCCTCTACAGCAGCCCAGATGAGCAGAGATTAACACAAGGCAAACAATGAAACAGAAAACAATATCTTAAACAAGGAACTGCCAAGGAGAAAACTACTCACCCACCAAAACTGGCATTGCCAACTATTACATATAAAGAGGGGACAAACCCTACACTCACTTCCACTGTTGATGTTACCTATTTGCATAACAAAATATCTGCAAGCAAATAGCCAAGTCAAGAGCACCAAGGACTCCCAGTTCAACACTGAACTACATATATTCTCTTTTATTGGAACTTAATTCCTTCTTGGGCATTGTTTTTGTTCCAAACCAATCAAACATCATAAAATAAGCAAAGTAACTCTTCAAAAAGAGAATATCAAATAAAATTTAGTGTAAAGAGTAAAGTGGCAAAAGAAAGCTTAAGTATGAAAATGGACTAGATCAGATCCATAGTTGCAGAAGAGGTCAAAATATTTCAATTTAATTACATACATGTGATAGCACTTATTGACTTGATCTCAAAAAACAAAACAAAACAATAATGATACCAGATTGGTCCAGGTTAGTATTCAGAAAATAAACCACTATGTGAAATCCTGTGGTGGTAGGATAAAGTTGAAAAAAAAAACTCCAAAAAGAGGCAAATTACTGCTGTATTTTACGAAGAAAATTACTCCTTAGCTTTTTATCAGACTGTCACAATTCTTAAATTTAAAATTAATATATTAAAACTTTCTTAGAAGAAAATGTTCTGGTAGAAAAGCATATGAAAAGCATTTTGTTTTGCCAGAGTGAACTGAAAGCTTTGAGAGATTCAAAGGAATGTACGGAATGTACATACTACCAATTAATTTTCACTAAAGGGATAATGAAACATTGCTATTGATATTTAGAATCTATTTCACAGGAAGTGCAATAGAATATTGATGCTGCAAACAGAATGTCAGCAGTGAGGATTTTCATAGATTGCCATTTTCTCCTTCCATCATTAAAGGGAAGATCCAACTGCAGTTAAGTGCATAGAGTGGGGAAAAGTCAACCAAGTGTGGCTGATAGCACTCAGCAAAATCCTTGCAGAATACTGTTCACCAAGGGACTCATAATAGCAGAGTGCCTCCTATCACAAATTTTGTCAGCTCTTTCACTAAAGCAAAGCCAGACTGCTAGAATATACTTTAACAGGTCTTTGAATTTTGTGGGTTCTGTTATTAGAGCTCATTCAAACACACTTTGCAACATTTCAAATTAAGAACCCATTTATGAATGTATTTTGCACTGCAGCCAAAAATGATTAGCCATATTCTGGCAAATGCTGAATACTGGTGCTCTCTTGATTGCAAGAAAGGCAAATTTACAGGCTTAACATGATTAAACTGATGCTGGATAGCAACTGATACAACACTAGAATGCCAAGCAGACTGATCGGCATGAGGTTTGATTCATGGAATGAGACAGCCAAAAGAACATAATTTGCCTGCTGGTATGACAGATGAATGGATTGTGTGAGGGCTTAGGTGAAGAAATTACATCTAATAATGATGAATCCACAAATAAACCTGCTCACTGAGATCGCCATATTGGAAAAGTAAGACCTTACTTTACAAGGACACACAATCAGAATATAAAATGGGATTAGCATGAATCAAAGAAAACTTGATATTTCTGAAGAAAAAAATGAAATCTACAATATTGAATGTTGCTAAAATAAATGAATTTCAGTAGATTGGAAGGGCCTATTTTAATTTAGATTATATGATATATGTCAAGGCATGAGTTTATATGAAAAAAGAAAGCAGAAATTATACTGAAATGGGATATTGCTAAATATGCTTATGCAAATAATCCATAAAAAGACAGGAATCTTTTATATTATGCAGGGGTCCCCAACCCCTGTCTGTGGACTGGCATTGGTCCACAGCATGCCAGAAACTGTGCCATGCAAACAAGCAAAGCCCCATCTGTGGGATGCAGGCAGCACACAAAATCATCCCCCCCCCCGAAAAACTTCGTTTCACAGAACTGGTCCCTGGTGCCCAAAAATTTGGGGCCGCTGACATAATGCATAAAGAAGGAAGGTACAGCAGATGCCAAGAGGTGCAATGATGTGCAATTGGAATGAAAAGTTGGGAAAATGGAGGAATCTGGAATTATTGGAAGAATCACTTATTACAGATTCCACTGCAAAAAAAAACCCTGCTTATTGCCACTATCTTGTCCAAGCAATATAAATGCAAACTATATAAATAAGCATCATTAGATAAATAACATATAATTAAATAGACTATATAATAGGATAATCCCATAACATTTTATTGTTTATATTTATATTTCCTCACTATATATGTCAGGAAGCGACAGTAAAGAGGACATGGTGAAACTGACTAGCTCCAGGTTGGTAAATATATTCCATGATGAATATATATATTATGGGAAACTGACTGAAAAAGATAAGCATGGTGTTATAATTGTAGAAAGATACATCAATAATTTGTGCTATGCTGACACCATTCTATAGTCAGAAATTCAAAGGATCTGCAAGATCTACTAATAAAAGGAGCTGTCGGGCATGAAAGACCAAGTCCACACGTGAAGGTCTAATTAAACTGATTTATCACTAAAAGACTTATGCATAAGTATCTTCTCAATTATAATTAGCATAGCTTGGAGTTACGGAATTCAAGGTGGCCTGGACTTGTGGCTACCCAGGGATTCTAGGCTGAACTCTCTTTTAATTCTATCCCCAGGTTCTGCTCCTCCTCCTCTATAGGAGCATAGTGCAATTGTTAATTCAATGCAATTGTAAACATTCAGGTTATGCTAAGCCTGGCCACAGTGAATATTTCACAGAAAAATCTACAAATGATCATAATTTATGCATCCCTGATTAGTGCTAAAATCCCTACAATATCACTCAGAACTAGATTATACAAGTGAAATGATAAATTACATTACACATTGTTTCCTTGACATTAGGGATTCCTTGTCACTTTTAGTATGTAAATGAATGATATGTTATATACACATGAAACTATGAAGAACCTCACAGTGCTAATGTGTTATCATTTTACATTTGATGGTGACTTTCTACTACTTGCGATCAGTTCATCAGAAGTGCAGAAAAAGAGACCTGTGGTTTGCTGGCTTACAGCAGTGAATTTTCTTAATCTGTCAAGACCAATGTTTATCACTAATTTATACATAGCAACTTCTACCCCCCTCCTTTCCCACACTGACTTGTTGTCAGTCTGACAGTTGGAACCAATTGCCTTCAACAATGGAAAGTGTTCTTCCCACTCATTTCTTCCAGAAAAGATTTCTCATCTAGTTTAGGACAAGAGAAGACTTCATAGTGGTTGACAATTATCTTGCTCTGAGATTAATTTTTGTCTGATGAAAACAGGTATAATGTAGTCAAAACACAGTGCAGGATAAAAGTCACTCTCATTTAAAGATGAGAGGTTTTGGATATGAAACTAAGAAATATTTTAGATGTTAAGAGAAATAACCACAAACTGTAGTTCTTATGCCTTTTGATTTATGTATTTTATTTTCTTTATGCTTGCTGACTGCTCTATTTGATCACAATCATTAGACACAGGACAGAGCTGCTAATAAGAGATAAAAATAGATGTACTGATTTGGTTTGGCTTGGTTTGTGCCACAATCAGACAATCTTGGCAGTTCACAATTAAACATCTAACATAAATTATAGAAGTAATAAAAACTATAACCAAATCTCCTCTAAAAACCAATGGCATAATTTCATCTTCCAAAAGGTCTCCAAAATAATTGAGTTTCTAAAAACTGACAGAAAGAAGACCAGATTGCAGCCATATTTTCGGAGAGAGGCTATTCTATGGTGCAAAACACAGAGTACCAATAACTGTGCTTCAGTACACCTAATGTTATAAATATGGGGAGCCTACAATTTTTCCAGGAATGTTAGAAGCTGCACTCCACATGCTTTCCACATGTAGCCCTCTAACACTAAGTGCTTTTCAATGTACACATTTATATTTATCCACACAGGCAGAACATGAGGGAGAGCAGAAATGCACACATTATGGAAATGAATATAGACACTGACTTCCAACTTCCTCCGTTGCAGTAGAATGAAGCATTAACATTAAAATGTCTTTTTTCCCTTCTCCCCCTCACTTTACTTTCCCTTTTCCTCCCTATTGTGCCCTACTATTTGCTTTGTATTTTATATTTTACTCTATAATCTAATAAAATGTATAACAAAAAAGTAACAACAAAAAAGGAAATGAATATAGGTAGTCCTCGACTTACAACCACAACTGAGCCCAAAAATTCTGTTGTATTAGTGAGACATTTGTTAAGTGAGTTTTGTCCCATTTTATGACCTTTCCTGCCACAGGTGTTAAATGAATCACTGCAGTTAATAAGTTAGTAACATGATTGCTAAGTGAATCTGGCTTCCCCATTGATTTTGCTTGTCTAAAGTTTGCAAAAGGGGATCACATGAGCTTGGGACACAGTAACGGTCATAAGAATGAACCAGTTGCCAAGCACCTGAATTTTGATCACATGATCATGGGGATGCTACAAAGGTCGTAAGTGTGAAAAATGATCATAAGTCACTTTTTTCAGTGCCATAACTCTGAATGATCACTAAATGAACTGTTGAAAGTCGAGGACTACCTGTACACAGAAAAAAAGTATGTATACAAACACCTTAATTAGATCCTGAAGAAAAAGCACAGACCTGTTGTCAAACACATGCAGACACAGCTTGTGAGAGTGGAAATGTGCACAAGCAGAAAACATACATACACATACCCAGAACAGAAACCTACATGCAGATGCAATACATAGACAGAACAGGAAAACACATGTATACACACCATATTACAAACAGAAATAAACACCTCTGCCTCCTATGGCTACTGCAAGAAATGGGGGATAGTTTCCCCTTGGGGGTCTGCTTACACTGAAACATAAGGGCAAGGGACCCAATATGGATCAGCATCTTACGTACAAAATTAAGAGATATTTGTTTACCCCTGTTGGTTCCAGTCCAGGCTAGGGTTTTGTATAGTCTGTCTTACAGGTACATGGGTTTAAAAGCTCTGACTACATGAAAATTTCAGTCTTTATCATACTGCTACTTTTATTTGTTTTGCAAAACTAGAAGGTGCTAATGATTCTTGGATCATTACTGATACATGACTTCTTGGACTATATCCACTATAACTAATTACACTAAACAGCCAAGGTGGAAATAAGTACTGTCAACCAGTTGTCTCCTTTCCATACTATAAACGAAACAAGTGAATCAATGCAATCAGCAAGGTTTCTACATTCGCAGAAATTATTGAGACTCAGACAACAGCTGATACAAAAACTATTTAGCCGAAAGGACAGGTGAAAAGAAGAATGTAGACAGCAAAATGAAATAACTTTGGGAACTGCATAACTGACATCTCAGTGGTAAATCTCAGTTGCTTGCTTCACATGTCACAATCAGCCATAATATGGTTAATTTGGTTTTGAGTCAGTATGAACTGTTTTATGGTTTGTTGTTATATGAGAAGCAAACCAGTACAGATTTCTCAACATGGTTGTTTGCTTACTCAAGGTGGGAACTTAGCCACTGCAGTGAATCAGAGCAACTTGCAGGCCACTCTAATTAAAAATGATTTTTTGTTATGAAAATAAATTCACTTTAGCTTATATATGCAGCTGTCTCATGAATATCTGCAGGGGGATTGTTAAAAAAAAAGAAAAGCAGGATCACCCATTACACACATGCGCACAAATAGATTTTAAAATCTTATAATCAAATGAGCACACAAAGGGGAAGTAATTGTTGCATTAATTACATTATAGCACCACTACAAATTTGCACTCTCCAGCTAAGAAAAAGAAAAAAAATCACTATACCAATAATTAAGACATTTGTTGACATGTTTTTTTTAATTAGACTTCTGGGCTTTTGCAGTATTATTATACAGGAAAAAAAATGAAATATTCTAAGGAAATTATTTAACAGACACAATCACTAATAAGTTATTTTGATTGACAAAGGATCATAGAAACTTATTTATGTTAAAAATCAAAAGTATAATTTGGCTGGATCCTGAGGATAACATTCAGGACCTCTCAACCAAGGAGAGGGACCACTGGGGAAGGACACAATGGAATCCATTGAGACACATGCCATTTATCACAACATCTTTTCTTCGCACATGTAAAAAAATGTTATAGCCACTGGCTGGCTGGGCACATATACACATAAATCCATTTTTACAATGTATTTCATGATGCTATCTTTCAATAATAGCTTTCAAAAGAAGTTCTCCCTATGCCAGCATTTAAAACAATGCTAGAATCCTTAGTCTGAGTCACCAACATTCATTATTGGTGCACTTTTAGAATCTTAAGATTCTGGGCACAAGAACTAACTATAAAAGCAAACCTAAGTGTAAGCATAAGAAAAAAAAAGATGGTCACTCCAATTTTTTATCCCAGGCCAACAGTTGCTAAAAAAAAAAAGACTACAAACTCAGAAAGTTGCAGTGGCTCGGAAAGTTTTCAGTAACTTAGGCTGAAAAGATGTAGCCTTACTTAGAGAAGCCCAACCTTGTCTCAGTTATCTATGCAGTAGTGACAGTGAAGCTACTGTTAAGTGCTCTGTTAATACATCTATTCAGCTGCATAATTTGCCAACTAGTGCATATCCAATTCACATTTCTTATAACAAGAAGGAATGCCTTCAAACTTCATTCAGCATACAGATGCATCCTTCCCCTTTCCCCAAAAGCCATAACTGATGGCAACTTCGATTCTTCTTACTAGTACTTCAAACAAAGACCCCACTTTCCTTATGAGAAAATGCTTGGTAAACTTTAGCTTTAAAAAAAGGCAAGTCAGCAGGGACATCATCAAAGGATTTAAAATCAAGCATGACATGGAGAAAGTGTGATGGTATATGGGAATGGCCATGAGTAATGGTGGAAGAACCACAGTCAGGGCAATAGTCAAATAAGAGGCAGCTTATCCCACAGCAAGAATGCGGGATGGCAAACATCTCAGGAGGAACCATCACTAGCTTCTTGGCTTGTGAAAGCAATGGGGAAGAAATATACTTTCAGACTTGCAAGATTCTGTTAATGGAACCTTACAATAAAGTAGAAATAGTTCATCTTGACATGCTTCATTTCTGGACTACCTCACAAGGCTGTCAGAAATTGAACAGGGAGAAATTTCTATCCCTCTCTCAAAGCACTGGAATCAGGGATTACATTGGATGGCTCTAAAATGGATTAGATAAATTCATAGAATACAGTTCTATCAAGGACTATTAGTTCTGAATCATGCTTTCAAATACCAGTTACAGAACTAAAGTTAAACATCCAGAGGCACATAGTTGCCTATTGTAAAAAAAATATGGATGAGGTTGGGCCTTAGTTTACTCCAGAAGAATTATTCTAATGTTCATCTATTTAGTTTTCTGAAGTTTCATAGTCTTGAATAAATTATGAGGTGGCAGAATCCAAGAGTTCCTTTAAACAGAGTTTTGGGGAAGAAATCCTTCTAACTATTCTTGGTGCTTTGAAATTATTTGTAGAAGACAGCTATTGCCCCAGAAGTGGATGAAGATTGAGGTTGGGACTGCTTGCGCTAAAGATAAGATAAATAGATGATAGACATGTTTAGGGGGTGATTTTCTCTTCTTCTCCTTCTAGTCATTGTTGACATCTGGAAACTACTTGAATACTACTTGCAGTTCCTGCAGTTTCTTGGCAAGATTTCAGAAGTGGTTTACCGCTGAGAGTGACTGCTCTAAGATCACCAACCTGGTTTTGTACGTAGGGCAGGACTAGACTCACAGCCTCCTGGTTTTTAACCTATATCTTAACCACTACACCTAGCTGGCTCTAAGTGGATCAATAGGGACACATATTTTCCTAAGTACATAAATGAGGACAAGTTGTATTTTTGTTTGATATAAATCTGGTTATGTAAAATACAAGAAGGATGAATATATCTCTCACACATGCAAAGGGCATTTGTCCGTTAATTACACTTCCAGCATCTTGCCTTTTTACACACAAACACATGCACAAACACACACACACACACCAGGAGACACTACTGTCTTGTCTTCTTGTTTCTAACCTTGGTAGTTCCAGGTTCCAGATGTGACCAAACTTTGAATACTGTATCTAATTCTTGCCATCACACATGAAAAAGGATTCACACAAATGGACAATTCAGAAAAGGGCAATCAAGATGATCAGGGAACCAGAACCCAAAACTTGGAGGAATTTAAGAGTTCAAAATGTTGTACTTTGAGAAGAAATGGCTAAGGGAGAATATGATAGCATTCTACAGTTACTCAACAGTATGTCACATAATAGATCAGTTGTCTCATATTTCACAGTGGATCATAAGGAGTAATGGATTTAATTTTCAGGAAGGTAAATTCTGATTGAATGTTCTGTGAAACTCTCTAACATTAGTTTGACAATGGAACCAACTAACCAGAAAGAGAGTTAAGTCCTCTTCACTGGACATGTTCAAGAAGAGGCTAGACCAGCGGTTCTCAACCTGTGGGTCGCGACCCCATTTGGGGTCAAACGACCATTTCACGGGGTCACCAAGCACCGCAGTCCGCCATTTTTTTTTGGTCGGCCATTTTTGGGGGGGATCGGCCATTTTTTCCTATCGCGATGCGGGCCGTTGCGCCGCATATGTGTGATGCGCCCCGTCGCGCATGTACGGTGCGGGCCCACCTTTTTTTTTGCACGATGCGGGCCGGGGTCGAGCCCCGGAAAAGGTTGAGAACCGCTGGGCTAGACAGTATATTTTCATTTGCATTCCTGCATTGAGCAAGTGTTTGGACTTAATAGCCCAATGGACCCTTCAAACTCTACTATTTTATGATTCTATGCTAGGAAATCTTTCTATATGAATCCCATTGAAATTAATGTGCTGTTCTGTTCACTGCAATTTGGCCATCAGAATCATCTTCAAAATGTACGGTATTTAATTTATATACTAAAGAATCTAGGCCAGAACTTGAAAATAACATTTAACGCAGCAGAGTATTTAAACAAAATGGTTCGGTTGAGATCTGCATATATGGACTGATTGGGGTAGATTGCAAAGTTGACTCCAAGATATAATTTTATCATATTTTATCTATATTTTAAATTACTGTACTCTATTTTAATTTCATTTTAGACTGTATTTTACTCCAATTTCATCTTAAGTCATATTTTACTCTAGCTCCATTTTAAACTGTATTTTATCAAATTTTATTTTAAATTGCTTTTATCAGACTTTGGTAATGATTTATTGCTGGAACTTTGTACTTTGATATGGCCCAAGGGCTAATCAATAAAGATTTCTTATTACTAAAGAATCTAAATATTTTATATATTTAGAAATAATAACAGCAAAGACTGAATATCTAATAATGTCAGCAGCATCTAACATTCAAACAATCAGTTTTCTATTCTAGGATTGTACAGTTGTCCTTGTGGGAACCCAAACTTCTCGGCTATGTTCAGAAAACTTATACCCATCTAATGGCATGGATGCCATTGATCCATGGCATCAACAATGTTAATTGCACCCAACAAATATTTTAGCTCTGATTTGTCACACAAAACTAGCAACTGCTCAAAGGGAAAAACTGGACTATAAAGTTGCTAGCAATTTTTTTATACAGAAATATGCAGCAATAGAGATCCATTGCACTACTTTTTCCAAATTATGATATGGTAATTTTTTAAAAAAGGGAATAGAGTTAAATATTTTAATTTAATGTATAAATTGAGCATCCATAAGTAACATCAAAATGAAAGAATATATTTTGTTGGTTTCTCTTCTCATTATCTATCATAACTTCCCCTTGTTTTACTTATTGTATTTTTATCTTGCATTTATCATTTTTATAGTTAACTCAAGGCAGCAAACCATCATAATACTCCTTCTTCCTCCCATTTCACCACAACAACCCTGTGAGGTTAGTTGGGCTATGAAAAAGTAATTGGCCCAAAGTCACCCAGCTAGCTTACTTGCCTAAGGCAGAACTAGAATTCACAGTCTCCTGGTTTCTTGGCCACTTTAACAACTACATCAAACTGGCTTTGTCAAATCTATTATTTGTTCATAAGATAGACAGCTTCTGATAGTATCAATTCATCAGTGAAGCAATTAAGGTATTGTCAAGACTGAAGTTCCCATTTGACCAGGTGCACTCTAAATAATGTTGGTTTTTTCACTATCTTTCAGCCCAATCTATTTTATGGAATTATTGTAAATGAGGATGTCACTTTGAGTTTGTACAGAAAATGAAGTTGTTGTTGTTACATCTGAATGGCAACAAAGTTCATCTCCATTCTAAAAACCAGTCCTGAAAAGTATAACTTCAGAGCAAAGAAGAATCAGAATATTTCAAATTCTTCAGAAATTAATTAGTTGGTCTTGAATAAATAATTCAGTTTCAATTCCATTTATCTCACAAGTACTAATTGTATGATTAGATTAACAAAACCAAACTGGACTTTGATTATAGTGGTAGGAATAAGAGAGGTACCAAAGTAATCCATTTAACAAATGAAATTTCTTTTCCCTCTGCTAGAATGCCAATGCAAATCACATATAGATAGCCATCAATTACTTTAATGAAAACAATAACTCATCTAATACATCCAAACTGCAGATTGCAATGCAGTTAACAGTTACAAAAACCCTGAAAAAAAAAGGAACCTTGGGGATCCCATGGGAGCCCTGCATGAAACTTATATTGGGTTTAGATGGATGTTCTCCTGAAATCTTTATTTTCTTTTTAAAAAGTTTTTAACAGTTGTAACATGATTTTAATTATGGTTGTATACCTCCCAGTCATGTTCAGTAAGATGGGCAGCCATAGAAATTTGTTATATTAATATCCTTATCAGAATTTAAGTTCTACATGCCATTCAGTGTCTTTCATGTGAGATGGGAACCTATACAAATATGATAAATAACCAGTTTTGACTTTGAGAGCCCATCTGATATACAGATATATATGATTTTCACAAGTTTGCTATTATCAACTCAATGTGTGTGAAACACTGCACATCTAATAGTGAATGTTGTACAGGATGTACCATTGCAATTTGGTTATATTTTGTTGAGATTAATTGTGACTGTGAATTCTTAAAATCAGTGATATTGTGGGGAAAGTTTTGACAGAATTTTTCCTTTCTAGTCTTGTGGCATGTGCATCTGTATCCCATATACCATGGGGAAAAGAAAAAAAGATAAGAAATTCAGCACATAGATATACTTTTGATATTTTTATAGAAAGATGATAT
Organism: Bothrops alternatus; assembly: GCA_034064705.1. NCBI lineage: Eukaryota > Metazoa > Chordata > Lepidosauria > Squamata > Viperidae > Bothrops > Bothrops alternatus. The sequence continues at coordinate 3,984,671 of JARGCV010000008.1, forward strand.
TTCTTCCTCTAGAACTAGCATGAATTGATGCTAGATACTTTTGTTTTACTCTTCTGAAAAAACTATTTAAATAATGATTGGCATTTTAACCATTTTTATATTTTGGAATCTTTATAAACAAAGTTTTTTATCTTGATTAGAAAACTGGGGATTCAATATGTTAATTCAACCACTGAATTCGTCCATCTCAGTATAAGCATTTAATTATTTAAGCATTTAGAATCTCAGCTATGCTGATATCAGTTGCTTAGAGGTTTTAGAGAAGACATGCTTTAGGGAAAAAAGCCTAAATATATAGCTGAATCTGATAAAATAATAATGATGTGGGAAAGAAAGGAGGTATTATGCCATAAGATATTTTGTGAGTTTATTAATTCTGGTTTCAGAGTACTTCATATTCATTTTAAGGCAACATCCTCAACAAGCTTTCCTGGGACTTTTTATTTATTTATAAAAATAGCTTTTTAAAAAATTGATTTATATCATCAAATTGTAATACGTAGAATGGTACATTTATAGAGTTGGGACCAAATTCATCCATGTTTCCTGCTTATCCATAATTAACAGATGTTCACGGTATGTTAAGATGTCTCTATATTCCTCATGTAAAGAAACACAGCTAAAGATATGAGAAGATAAGTTTACGTAGGCTATCCTTTAGAAGTATGAGTTTCACATAATCTTAAATCATGGATTAAGACTATGTGTGGAGATTTAGCATATAGAAACAGCACTTGTGTGCTAAGTAAGTATTTGATAAAGCATCAGTAAAAATAATGAATCTTAAGCAATATGACACAACATTTGATTCATGGCACTAGTACAGCTTTATTCCTTATTATATCTCTTCTAAGTGTTTAATGTATATATTTTGAATATTTAAAAATTTAAAAATGGTGTCTGCATATGTGAAGAACATCTAGGCTTGTCCACCAGGACCCTGAAAAATCTTCTTTATATAATATGTTCAAAAATTCATATACACAATACAAAACAAATTGCCCAGTTTCTACTTTATTGTAATGATGATCTTGGAAAAGCACCTAAGAATATCCACTTCTTCCCTCTCAGATGTTAGAAAGCTTTCCATCTTCCAACTTTTACAGGCATTGATTAGAAAAAATACTGAAAAGTAGAAAAGGGTGAGCAGAAATAAAACTTCAGTTGCATTCATGGAAGTGATGCACTTTATCAAGAAATAAAACTTTGTATCTAAATCATATAATGTTCTCCCTAGCAGGCAGTTTCCTACAGCACTGATCAGATGTGTTTTATTTCAAAACCACTCACCCAGAATTCTGACTTCTAAACAGATCTATCTATCCTTAAAATGCAATTTGATGCTTGTGGGAAAAAGAAGCTATAAAGTATACCATTTTGCCCTGCTGGATTGTACTTCTCTGAAGTTTTTTCATTTGCAAAAAAAAAAGCAAGTTACTAGGTAACTTGCTATGATCTCAGAGAAATGACTCTTGCTAGCCATATCTCCTTCTGCCTAACATTTGCAGAATGCTATTACTTCCATTACCTTTTTATTGGGGCACAGGATGCAATATTATTAGTATCCTGATGATGCCCAGATATACATCTCCACCCCTAGCCAACTAAGTATTGATCCAGTGTCTGGAGGGAAGTTGTTCCCAGTTATATATCTACGTTGTATATATCTTACATTGTCCATATTATTTCACTTACAGTATATATTGCTTTTCACACATATATTGCTTTTATTTATTTATTTGTTTGTTTGTTTCGATTTCTATGCCGCCCTATTCCGAAAACTCAGGGCGGCTTACAACATAATCAGTAGCATACAGAAATCAAATACATTATAAAACCCCTAGATTAAAACCAATCATCCGAAACAAACTTACAACAAACATACCCTGGCTGGGGCAAGGTGTCAACTGCCCCAGGCCTGCCGGCAAAGATGTGTCTTTAACAGTTTGCGAAACAAATTAACAATAAATTGTATTTACAGATTAAAAAATAACCACAAAAATGATAGGGCATGGTTATTAAGGACATAATAGCTCTAGTGTATTTATATATAAAAGTTTAAATTGTAAAATAATGCCAAAGCAGACATACGATTTTGAATATATATATGAAGTTTCTCTATAGAGAAATCAACTTCAAAGTTGGTTCCAAAAGAAATAATTGTAAATGGCTGAAAACTGTCCTTATTTTAAGGAATCTTTATTATTTGTCCCTATAGGAACAAGCATGGATCCATTATTAAAATAATGTTTACCACAAAAAGCTAGTCTGTAGTGTACTTTGTTTGATTTTAACTTGGTTTTTATAAGCCATAATTTATGGGTTAGCATATTGCATGAACACATCAGAATGAAAATGTATTCCTCTACAATATCAACCACCAAAATTTTATGTTAATTTATTGATGATCCATCACAGTGGAGGGCTTATTCCCAAGAAACAAATCAAAAGTAACATACAGAAATAGTGTCATGCAATGTCAGTTTGACCTTATGAAATTATAAAAATAATGATTAGCTGTAAAATATCAGAAGTAATACACAATATAAGAAACAGTAAACTATTTGCTATCATACATGTGAATCCTACATGCCTTTCATAGTAAACTTGCACATGTTGTTAATAATCATAGTAATTATTTTAAGATTTAAATCCAACATAAGTTTCAATTTTAAAAAATGCTATTCAAAAAATTCACACATAAAACAAAAAAAATCCTTTTGCCACCTTTGTACGCTTCACTAATTTTCCTACTCTTTCATTATATACAATTTGATCAATTATATTCTTGATTCACTCAGAACCAAGATCACCAAACAAAGGCTATCATACTTTGGTCAGGTCAGGTGAGCTGACTCACTTAACAAGTCAATCATGCTGGGAGTGATCAGTGGAAAAAAGAGTAGGGGCCGACTTAGTACCTGTGGTCTGGACATAATAAAAGATGACACTAGGATGACCATGGCAGAGCTGAAGGATGCGGTGTGAGACAGATGGGCATGGAGAGTGCTGCTCCATAAAGTCGCTGAGGATCGGAAATGACTGAATGACTGATGATGACAATGATTCTCAATTCATTCCTTTTCCATTTCCACCTATCTATTCATGACATCTGCCACCTCTCACAATAGGTTTTCTCCATTTCATTCAAATTGGTACACAATATTGATTTTATATGTATGTGTGCTTGTCTCTATGTGTATGTGAATATATATACAGAGAGAGAGAGAGAAAGAGAGAGAATACTGATAATGTGTAAGATACAACTAAAGTAATGTTTCCTATATCCTTTCTAAAAACTTGAACGTACTGCAAACAATTTTAGCTCTCGAAGGATAACATTCCAGAGTTTGGAAATGCAGAAGACACAAATTAATGAGTTGCCATTAGCTGTATATTTCCAACTGAGGTGGCCCTCAAAAAGGCCTATCCTGCAACTGGACAAGCTTGTAATGAAACACGTAACACCACTGGACTTAGCAAAACTCTGCACCATTTAAAGCTTTGAAAGATAAAGACTAAGTGTTTAAATTTGCACACAGAAAGCAGTTCTCAATTATTAACCAAACACTATAGGCCTTTTTATTAGATACTTACTACTGCATAATATAGAAATTTAGTTCATACATGGTGTTCTTTTATATTTATTTTCTGTCGTTTGTTCTTCAGAAGAACAGGATCAACTTCACCTACACTCAGTTACCTGAGTAAGAACATTGACAAACTTAGCAATTTATGTTTGGCAATCTGTTTTTCAGCCAATGTCAAAAAAACTTATGTGGACTCAAGCTTACTCTGACCTAAGAAGGGGAAATTGCCAATATGCTTGGGGAAATATAGTTCATGAGATTTGCAGCAAGCAAATTGGCATTGACAGCAATGAATTATTAAAACACTGGTAAAAGCAAGAGCAGCAAGGATTATTCACTTGTGATCTCTCTTGGGTTGGGCTGCTATTCAAAATTCTGTCTGAGCATTTGAAAATGAAGATTATTCACCCTGACAAAGCAGGAGAAGATTATTTTAAAAATCCCTAAATGCTTCCAGCTAAGCCATTTCAATTGTGAAAAAGACTGTTAACATGGACATTACATAGAACTATTAAAATCAAGGCACACTCCGGAAGACCACAAAACTCTGCTAGAATTGCTTGAAAACCGGTCAGGTCTACAAAACAAAAGCCACAAATACCCACAAACAATCTAAAAAGCACAGAGAACTGTCCACAATATCACATTGTTTATTAGATAATGATCAGCATGGAAGAACTGTAAAAAAAAAATACCCATTTCTCCAACCTTGCCACAAAAGGAATTGGCTAAAGAATGCAAAAGAAAACACCTAGCAAACCTGAAATGTTTTAGAACCAAGTGTATAGGACTGACCTAACTATTATTGAAATATTCAGTTACAGCTACATATACAAGACACATTTGGAGAAAGAGATGTGAAGCATTTGAACATTTGCCAATTGTTTACCATGCCAAGGACACAGGAAAAGCATGAGTAAAAGAATGAATAAATTCAAAATACACAACGGGTACCCCTATGTCTCTCTGAATAGGTACTGATGGCTCAGTAACTAAGCCATATCTTTCTTTCCTGTTCTGTCTACAATGACTCTACATAGAACTTCATTTATCTGTCCTTGACAAAAATTTCAGACAAGGAATGAGTTTTATTTACCACTGCTTCTTTCAGAAAGGATTCAAAAATATTCTCCCATGTGGCTGAATGTTGATCCAACATTCAGTAATACAACCAAATAGTACAACATACTATTAACTTGAATATTTATCTATGCACCACTTACTAAATTACAATATTTTATCCAGAATTTATTTTTTGATCCTGTTATTCTCATTTGTTTTTCTGTTATTCATATAGATGTATGTAACAGCTCTATTACTGGATATTTTATTGTGTCTAGCCATATGGTGCTAATAATTTGATCTAACTAGATATCAACAGACTATCTTTTATTAGCATTTACATGCCTTAAAATTGATATTTGATACACATTTAATAAATGTGCTAAGGATACAAATTAATTTACTTGCTCTGAGTTTTAAATTAGAATTTTTGTTAGTGAGCACAAAATTTGGAGTGAGTTTGAAGAGACATTATCATAGCCAACCATTTTAGACTAGACCACCATTGACAAATGTAAGTAAAAAGCTCCTCCTTGTAGCATTCCTTTTTGCCAGATATCTTTCATTTGAAATTGATCAAAATACACCTGCCTTTAGCCTTTCCTATGATTCAATAATATATTCAAGCCTGCTGGTGAATTTTTAGAACTAGTTAAAATGCAAGCCCTGTTTCAATTCAAATCTCTCTGAATCTGCATAATTAAAACCTTTAATTAGGGAACTGTTTATACAGAAGTTGCTTTTTATAGAACTAAAGCTCTTTCCAATGCAGATAAGCTCATCATAAAGGTCAGCTATTAATTTTGTGAGGACTGCTTGCCAGTTTCATCATCTGAAAGAATATGTTTGTGAATTAAAATTTTAATTATAGCAACAGTTGAACTTACCTCATTTTTCATGAAAATAGACTTAGGGAAACACCTACTTTTTCTGTCATATTGTTTGAACATATATTGGGAAATATAGTGGACCATTTCATCAGTTCATCTGGGTTTTTTTCATTAGACAAAACACATCTGTTTGCAGATTTAGACATTCTTAATGGGAATTTTGAGCTATATTGATTTTCTTCTGTCCATTCACAAAGATCAAAAACTAAAGATAATGGCTGTTTTTACAATTAAATAAAGTGAATAGAAATATTCAGGAATAGGGAAGAATTCAAGGAAATGTATCCTCTTCTTCTGAGTAACATTTCTTGGACCATTTCCAGAAATCATTTTATTCAGTAAGCATACACCACCTTATATTGAAATATTCAAACAAAAATTCTATCTATGAAGACAAATTTGCTTATGAACAAACAATTGGAGTATTAATTTTGGTTTAAAATTCTAACCTGTCATATATATCAGAAATTAAACATAATTTTCTATTTGGACTGCCAGTAACTCCAGTGCCTTAGGCAAAAGTCTAATTCTTTTTGTTTAAACTGAAAATGCCAGTACTCAATATGGAGATGTGAATGTTGGTATGCAAGGCATCACTTCTGGCTCTGGATTACTTTCATTCATTTGGAGATGTAAACTTGATATCAGTAAGAAGAGGTAGTTCTTAGTTAATGACAGTAATTGGGACCAGAATATCTGATACGAAGTAATGAAGTTGTAAAGTACAACATTATGTGGCCAGATCACCTAGTGAGTGTTACAACTTCTTACAATTTCCTGCTGGCTTCCAACTAGCAACAGAAGCTGGCAGGAAATTGCAAGTCCCAGGTAGCTTGCAAGTAGTCTGGCAGGCAGACTACTGAGTGCAAGAGGGGATGGTGAGGCATGGCGCAAGCATGGGGTGGCCTGTTTGAAGGTGGATTAAGAGTACATGAGAGCAAACACAATGGAAATGCAGGACTTACAGTAGCTAGTTCAGGATGTGCATGGGTGAATGATGTGCAAGCACAACGGGCTTGGGTTGGCTGCTGCAGGGTGTGCAAGCAACTAGTGAGGCACAGCATGATGCGGTGGGGCTTGGGGTGGTTGCTTCTGTATGGAAGTGGAATGGTTTGTATTGAGTGATTGTTAGAATTAACAATTGTTGGCCTATTTATTACTTAGTAGTTAAGTAACTCAGACTTCCTTAAAGTTTAAAAAACTGCTACCTTGTCATTGTAATTTTTACTTGGAAGAATTTATTAATCCATCATCTTATCTTATTGGAATCATGTTCTATAGCTGTACATTTTTAAAGCTACTAAATTAAATATAAACTCCAAAAGAAGTTTCTAGGCATAACTGCAAATCAATATTAAAATAAATTTAAGACATCCAGTTTGATGAAAAGGGTGTTGGAATTGACCCAATGGAACAGAGCCCAGTTTTCTTAATAGTTTTGGATCAGTCACATTGGTAATTAGCATTACCAATTTTGAAAAAAACACTACCACAAATATACGAGCAAATACAGTTTAGTTGAGAAACATGGCTTTGGGAAAGTTTGTACTGTTTAAATGTACTATACTACAATTATCGGTTATATAGGGCATAAAAAGGTGGAAAAATTGAAGTATTTTGTTTCCTTTCTTATTTTATAAGTGAAAACAAGGTTTGTTGCTGGGAAAGGTATCTTAATATTATAATAACTGATTTTAATATATAGTCAGACTTTACTTTTTTCAAATAATTTTACAGTGTATAAAATCATTTGAAATTATTTTTTTAAAATAAGGCTCCTTTCAATTTATTAATCCTGGATATAAATTTCTGAAAGAAAGTAAAAGTCATATTATTAGCAAATTACATTAATTCTGCAAAAAAAAACTCAAGCACTTTCCCTTTGAAGATATCACTCCTCAGGCTTTTTATGCATAAATTTTACACTGGGCTTCCAAATAAAAGAACCAGACAAACTCTACTCTAACTACTAACAATGCCAAGGTATAAATATTGCAGATACAAACTTTTATTAACTGAGGAAAGGTAAGTCTCTGTGGTCAAAATATCACTTTCCATCTGCCTAGACTAAAGTTAAGAGCAGCAAACTATTTCTTCTGTGTATTCAAAGAAAATTTCTAGATAGAATTTAAAAATTCTTTATTAACTACAGCAGGGGTATCAAATTGCCGGCCCACGGGCCGGTTGCATCATGCAGAGGCCACACCCACCCCAGCTCCGGCAATGTGAAAAAACTCATGATACGTCGTGACACATCACATGACCCGGCAAGTTTAACACCCATGAACTACCTCTGTTTAAAGACCACTAGTACAGCAGTCTGTAAAAATGTTCCAGCCATTTTGGAGGGAAAAAGACAGGGAACTTTTCTGGAAATTTACATATACATTTACATATACATAAATCGTCTATAGTATTAGCATTAGTTTTGTAAATATACTGAATATATTTATGCATGTCAATTTTTGTTAGGCTTCTAAAGTTCTGAATCCTTGTAAACAAAGATTGTTTCTCTTCTGCTTCCTGTACAAAATTTTCAAGTGCAGTTTAGTATTAAGGCAAATCTTGTTTTTTATTTATTCATCATCAAGTGCTTTTCTAAAATATTAAGAGTTTCAGATAAGATACAAGCATTCATAGCCTCATCTTCTTCCATTTTCAGCAGATTTTTCCACAGCTGATATTGTATAAATGCTGGATTAGTGGAATGGCATAATACAATAGACCCTTGCATATGTTCTTCTTTGTAATGAAAAACAAAAAAACAAAAGCACCACAGTCCAGTAAGTCACTTAACATTTCAACTATTTCTTTAAAGATTCACAATCATTAAAACCAAGAATTACAAGTTTTGGAAATTAACAAAGATCAAACTAGCAGTTATGAAGTGATTCAAAATCAAAATCTAGATTTATAATTTAAACCTTAACTACAATTGGGGAGAGACAGATCAAAAAGGATTTAATTTTCTAAACACTTGCATGAGAATAGATTCTAAACTAAATTAAACTGAAATACTTTTTCCTCCATGCCCTCACTTCAAGATCAATTAACACACACCTGCTTGATCTACTACAATAATGGAACAATGTTAGAGGGCAATTTAGAAGAGAGAGAGAGAGAGAGAGAGAGAGAGAGAGGGAGGGAGGGAGAGAGAGAGAGAGAGAGAGAGAAGAGAGAGAGAGAGAGAGAGAGAGAGAGAGAGAGAGAGAGAGAGAGAGAGAGAGAGAGAGAGAGAGATTAGCTTCCATTGTCATGTCTGTGGGGGAGGGAATGGGGCAGTTCAAAACTCAGAAACTGGGATTTGCATCTCATGTATATCAAATACATGATGGTCCTTTTATTTTAATGTATTTGATGCATATGACATCCACATTTCACAGCACAATATGTGTATTATCGTCTAGCTTACCATAGGGCCAATTTTAAGAAGCCAAATCCACCAAGATTCTTAGCCAACAGAAGCTTTATAATGAAGGTTTCCTTATCTTCTAGAAAAAAACATTTTTTCTTTTCTGTTATTTATCTGAGGTGAAGTTTACTAAGTATTTATTCCCAATTTCTTTGGTTTTGCCACAAAGCAGCTGTCAGATTCTTTTCCTGTAAGTCTTCATTTCAGTGCTAACGTCCTGGACTATTGTCAAGCAAACAGAGTCTGAAGCATAACTGACAGAACTTATTTGTATTGTAAGGACATGGTTGCATATTATCAATACAGATAATAGACAATTAAGGCAAATGTATTTGTATATTGAAAGATTTATTCTTCCTCAGAGGCTAGCTTGATGTCAGTGTTTCATACAGAGGGGGTAACATTGAAAATAGGTTCTTCAACTTTGTTGGAACAGTGTAATGATGCTGCATATGTTAAGTGTGCATCTACACACCAAGAGAGAGTTGTCTGATCATACAAATTATCCCTTATTGATGGGGTCGAACTGCACTAGTTTCCTCTCTACTCTAAACCAGGGCTTTTTTTCTCATAGAACGCCCAGAACACCTTTTTTGGATGGAACCTTGTAGAGTAGGCAAGGCAGGTTGTATGACGTGTGTGAGTTCCGGCACCTTTTTTTTTTTTTTAGAAAAAAAGCACTGCTCTAAACTATAGCAAATATTAAAAAAGGCAAGGCTTAGAGAATACAAAGTCAGATATTTGTGTTAATATAGACTCCCTCAAGTCAAGCTCAGTTCCAGGTGACCACATGGATATCTCCATTTTGGGTTTTTTGGCCGTAGTAGACAAGTGGGTTGCCATCACCACCTTTTAAAATTTCCTTTAGATTTCAAGTACTAACCAGAGACTGATAAACTGATTATTTTAAAAAAGGAAATAGTTGACATATGCAATGTTGACCCAGTCTGTTGATTTTTTCTTTACTTTTAAATCTAATCTACCATAGCAAAGTCAATTGAGTTGTAATAGATTATAAATTATAAATGGATTTGATCTTAACTGTGCAATAACAATCATATGTGCTGGCATCATTATAAGTCTTTAGTTTTATTCCCATGCAAAATTATAGAAAACAATATTGATTTAATCATGAAGCATAATTTCAATGATCCAAAACAATATCAGAATTGATTCATAGTAACCATTATTATATTCCAAAAAAGCATTATATCTGATCTCAGTGTAAGCTACGTCTCACTTACATAAGTTAAATATTGAATTTAAATCCAGCATTCCCATGTTTGACAACTCTCAGTCTCATCTCAGGCTGCATGCAACACAATCCCCAGCACACATTACTGTCTTATACAAATCCAACCAATGTCTCCTTGAAATGTATCAGAGCAGTCAAAGCTCCACAATGCTTATTTACCAAGGAAATAACAGGAAAGAGGCTTTTACCCTGTCAAAAAATGTTCTAATTTTTTTAAATTTTTAATAAGATTTTACTCCTGGAAACTACTTGCACAAGTCCATAGAGCAGAGGTGTCAAACTGCCGGCCGGTGGGCCGGATGCGTCATGCCGAAACTGCGCCCACCCCATTGCTTGCAATGGATAAAAAGTCCCAATATGTCGCGACACGTCACGTGACATTGCAAGTTTGACACCCCTGCCATAGAGTTTTCTCAGCAATATTTTCAGAAATAGCTTGTCATTGCTTCTTCCTATAACTAGAATGAATGAGTGGCCAAGGTCATGCAGCTGGTTTCCTGCCTAAAGCAGAAACAGAACTTCTCTGCTCATTGTCTAGCATCTTAACCTCTAGACCAAATTGGCTCTCTTTTGCCTTTGAGTCAAAATTGACTCTTGGCAACTGCAAGGACAAGTGCGTTCAGACTGCTAGGCAACTTTTTCAGAAGTAGTTTGCCAGTGCCTTCTTCCTAGAGCTCAGTGTGTGACTGGCCAGTCACTCAGCAGGCTTCCATGCCTAAGATAGGACTACAATTCCTTTACTACTAGACCAAACCAAGTTCTTATGTTCCATGTTAGAAGCTATATGCCACGATTAAAAAAACACATTCTATAGGATATAATTTTTCTCTCAGAAATTAGATTATCTTATACATCGTTCCCATTCTCCACTGCTTACAAACTATTATGCCAAAAACAGAATTTCGGTCCACTGTGGAAACTTTCTATGAAACTCATCAGTTTGGGACAGTTCATTTTGACAATTTTTACACCTGAAATTTCTAGAGGCATAATTGTTATTTAAATATAGGCATTTGCATACATTTTTTTTATTTGGGGCAGTTGAGTAATATTAAAATTTTCAATTATTTAATAGTGCTGAGAACCAAACCATTGGGTAGCAAGAGCAAGCTTGCAATCTTTTGTGCTGCAAAACATAGTTCCTTAGCAACCACTGAAGACAACTGTGTTACCAAGGAAATCTCTAAGACATTTATCAAATGTAGAAGAAAGAAGCAACAGCATAGAAAATCACACATGAAGACCTTTTAACCTCATTTTTATGCAATTTAATTATTCTCATCCATTAACAAAAACCATGCTGGATCTATGAAAGATACTTTTGACTTACTAAAAATATTGTTTTATAATAAACATTCCCTAATATTAAATTATATATATATATATATATATATATATATATATATATATATATATATATATATATATATATATATATATATATATATATATATATATATATATATATATATATATATATATATATATATATATATATATATATATATATATATATATATATATATATATAGGCACAAAGTATTTGTTTCTTGCAGCATCTGAACTCAATGCAGCTTTAGATGTGAATTAATAACCTCAACAACTTTAAGATGCATGGACTTCAACTCCCAGAATTCCTCAGCTAGTAGTTGAAGTCCACCCATCTTAAAGCTGCTGACATTGAGAGACAGTGCCTTAAAAGGACTTTGCCATATTTAATGGAATTTCTGGCTTCTAACAGGCTATCTCTCCCTGCATTTGAAAACCTCTTTCTGGAGTTTCCAATTATAAGTTATGAAAATTACCAATACATGACAACATAGTGATATAGAAAGTGTTAACTTTTTTCTACCATGCAGGGTCACCTGGATTTTTGCAACCTAAAGATAGTATTAAAATGTCAAGATAACCTTTCACTACTGCTGCCTATAACAAAAGAATCTTATGGTAATTTGGCCTGCAGCCATTGTTGGCCTTTTAGACAAGATTATATGTTTGTGTGTGTGTCCAAGGGTTGAATGCTTTATTGAAAAATTCTGTCAAGCTTTGCTGAGTTATGTTGCTGAAAACGTACAAATAGGGGCTTCAATAGTATAATGTAGGGGTGTCAAACTGCCGGCCCATGGGCTGGTTTCATCATACTGAAGCTGTGCCCATCGCATTGCCAGCAATGCAAAAAGAGTTGTGATAAGTCGCAACACGTCACGTGACATGGCGAGTTTGACACCCGTGATATAATACTTTAGGCGTAGTATATGTGAATCCAGTCAATTGTGGTATCATAAATAAATAAGTAAATATATTTTATGAAGCAATCAATATTTGAACACTATTGTTCAGACCACTAACAAATACGCACAGATACACACACACATTGTTAGTGTTTTGTGTGTGTAGGTAAGCATAGCACAGCAGTGGCGAACCTATGGCATGCGTGCCAGAGGTGACACTCAGAGCCTTCTCTGTGGGCACGTGCACCGTTGCCCCAGCAGAGTTCGCCAGAGTAGTGAGCACGTGGTGTTTGGAAGTGACAGGCAGGAAGTGAGCAAGCGGCGTTGGCCCCCCGGGATGCCCCAGAGATGGCGCGGGACTGGCACCCACCGCCCTGGCCCCAGCCATGCTCACCAGTCTGCCATGACCACTGCAGCCACGCCCACCCAGTGGGCTACGCCCCCCTGCCCCCCCTGAGGGCACCACAATGCTAATTCAGCCCTGGCACTTTGCAATAAATAAGTGGGTTTTGGCTTGTAGTTGGGGCACTCGGTCTCTAAACGGTTCGCCATCACTGTGAATGTGAAGTAAGGCCAGAGGAACAGGGAGTTAGAGACAAACTTGCAGAAAGTAAAGCTTGGATGCAAGCCATTGGATTACCATAAAAAGTCAATCTTTTTTCTCAAATGCAGAACCCTGGACTGGACAAGCTATCCAAAACAAGCATGACTAATGCTGAATGAAGCATAACTATTGCCTCTTGTGTCTTAAAAACCATGGTTTCATTAATGTAAATCAAGCTACCTTTACCGTTTTTCACATGCATATTTGCCTGTAGCCATTTAGTCTATACTTATCTCAATAAATGGTTTGGTAGCAAAAATAAAGTAATTGTGCTGCTTTTTTATGGAAACATTACAGAGGAAGCCAAATCACAACAAAATTGGTAAGGCATTCCTAGAACACATTAAAGTTCAAACTTTTCACCAAGTTAGTAAAAGCAGCAGTATCAAGCTGACACTGTAAAACTGTCTTTTAATTGACTCCATCTCTTAGCAATTTTCATGTCAGATTGCTTTCAACAACCATGTCCAAGCAGTGCTGACTCTCAGAATACAAATCTCCAAGGAAGCACAAATCACATACATTTGAATTCTCAAGCTTCAGAGCTGACTAGGCATTTCAAGCAATATTTTTAAATGCATTCCTTCCTGAAGATAGTTTTCTGGATTCCTCTAGATGTTTACCAGAAAAAAAAGGATGCTGACATAAGAAATACGTTTGAAAAACATGGCTGTAACAGTTGAAGTGAATGATAATCCATTTTGTACAAGAAGCTGGATAAAATCATCTCTCTTCTCTTCAGGACTTATTCTCCTTCACTATCTGAAGTTATTGCTCTGAATGCTGAAGTGCTCTTAAACATTAAATTGCAAACACAGACTGTCATATTAGATTTATTCACACGTGGACTCACCTAGCAGCTGTCATTTTTTTCCTTAGTGATTTATATAATGTTTTCAATATGCATCTCTTTCAAATAGTTTGGAAATTAAAATGTTGCAAAATGCTTCTTTTCATATTTTAAAAGACACTGTCTATTCTGAAGGAGACATGTCAATTATAGGGAATGTTATTTATATATTTTAATGGGCCTGGAAATTGACAAATGAACCTCTGCTTCAAATTCTATCTTGCAAAGATGGTAGTCTTTAGAAATAGGATCCTTCACATTCTCAATATTGTGAAATGCATTTATTACCTCTCTTACTTAGCCACACTTCTGATAAACTAAATTGGATTCTTGTTTCAGTAGCTACTTTTAAAAAAGTCTATTTTTAAAAAAATAAGAGGACTTTTATAGCCAAAATGAGCCAAAATATAATCAAGGGCCTTGCATAAACTACCTTTATGTACTAGGTTGTATAACTTTATGTATTAGGTTTTTGTAGAGAAAATTGAGATGCAATCTATTTTTTCTTTAAATCAAACAAATTAGAGATTTCTCTAAGAACTTCTCACAGATTACAACAAAATTATAAAGAAATTGAGCACATCTTGTTCATTTTCAGCCATAGAAAAGGCCATTAGTACTGTTGGAAGTCTACAATCATCATTACAAGCAAACTGGAAACAGAGGGACTTTAATCTTTTAAAGATCAGAAAACGCCCTAAGAACTGTCCTCTTGGCTGCACTCTATGCCAGCTGTAGCTTGCAAATACTCTTCAAGGATAGTCCTAGGTAAAACATGTTGCAATAATCCAAGTGTGAGTTGACCAGGGCTAAACCAGCCTAAATACTTCACTACCAAATTCACTTTATTTGTAAAGGATCTATTCAAATGTTAGCACAGTGCATAGAATGACACATCTCTCCACCAATCCCACATATTCCCACATGACCTGTTATCTGTTATGAAAGCCAGTTTGGTGTAGTGGTTAATGCATCAGGCTAGAAACTGAGAGACAGTGAGTTATAGTCCCACCTTAGGTATGAAATCAGCTAAGTGACAGGCCTGTCATTTTCTCTCATCCCTAGGAAGGAGACAGTGGCATTCTACTTCTGAAAAACCTTGCCAAAAAAAATGCAGGGAACTGCAGAAACTTATCCATCAGTCTCTGAGAACTGGAAAAGATTCAATAGTAGGAAACAAGTTATCTATTATATATAGCATTGATTACGTGACATAAAGTTAACTCATAGTGTTGAGTGTTAGCAATGATTCCCAACTGTATTTCAGTCCATCCAACTTGCTGCTGATCATCCATTAATGGTTTGGAAAGAACCATCGTGTGCAGGTCAAATGGCATTTGTATGATACCTATATACAAACCAGCTCTAATAGAAAGTAGGAAATAGAAAAGAGAGACTTTCCCAATATCATTTACAGTAGACAGGGCAACCTGAAGCCAATTAATTACATTCAGCCCATAAACTCTTTTTTTTTTTTTAGCCTTTGGATCCTTCAACCAAATTGGGCCACCAAAATTTATTAGGGAATTTTTCCTTTTCTTAAGAGAATAAAAGGTAAAATACTGTAAATATATTACGCCTCATAAACATTTAACATACCTATTTTTTTTAATCTACTACCTCTAAAACCAAGATGTTGAGTTTATTCTCTCTCATCACATTTCCATTTTGGCTGTTGCTGCCCTTGGAGGTTATTTTTTTAAAGTGTGTCTTTAGCTATAAAACATTGCCTTCCTTTATCACTTTATCTATTCTTTTCCAATAAACATGCTGTTTTATCAGAAGGAAAAATAAATCAGATTTGGTTTCCAGTAATGACAAAGAAATGTTATTACTGCCTAAATCAGAACGCTTCTCCATCTAGACCAAGGGTGTCAAAACCGCAACATCACGTGACATGTCACGACATATCACGACTTTTTTTCCATTGCCGGCAATGGGGTGGGCGCGGTTTCGCCATGACGCATCTGGCCTGCAGGCCGGCAGTTTGACACCCCTGATCTAGACCAATACAATCTCCTCTAACTAGCATTTTCTCCAGGTCTCTCTTGCTGAATTATTATTTTAACTATTGATATCAAACAATTTGGATTGCTTGCACTCAAAGTATCTCCTTTAATGTTTGGTCTTTCACCAATTCAGTTCAAATATTGTTCTGATCTTTAAAAGAGCAGTGCAACAAGAAAGAAGATATCTTGCACTTACTGTTTCCCTTTTTGTGCTTAATATTTGATCAATGTGTTAAACAGCAATGAGATGTAATTTAGTATGTTTATCTATTTAATAAGGACATTAATATTGAGGGGTACCAATAAGCTACACACAGCTTACAATTTCCTTCAATGCTTTAATGCTTACCAAGTCATAGGATATGAGCTGAAAGCATAGAGAACAGAGATGAAATTTTATACTTCAGTTTCATGAATAAAGGTTTTTTTTCAAACTGATTTGTACTATTCATTATAACATCTTTTCTTTGTAACTTACACTGTTCGCATCAAGACATATGGACTGTATTGCTTCAAAGCAATGTCCATAGTGCTGAACTTTTGTTCATAATTTAGCATTTATATATTTTACCACATGGAATCACATACACTAGCTTTCACAACCTGATGGTTATTTTTTGCTAAAACATGATCAGTTACTATATGAATTGAAGATGATGACAGCTAATAGTGCACAATATCTTGCCAGATGGTTTAAACACAACACAAAACAAAGCCATAAATTATTCAGGATGTAAATTTTGGAAGGATCAGTTTTTTATATCATAGGGAATTTATAATCTATCTTTCAATTTAGAAAGAGATAATTTTGAGCCTTTATCAGCATAAAAATCACTACAATGAACAAGTGCGTTTCCTCTAGGTCATCACACTTATCTGAAGTTCGTAGAGAATAAGCTTTTTAGGCCACAGTGTTGTGTAATAGAATGTTATGCTCAATAAAGGACATATTTTGCCAATAACTGTTTTTTTTTAGAATGCTTTATTCATGATTCATGCATGCAGCTGTCCTTTTTCTGTCCTACTGCATGAAGATAATTCAGCATATAGGGTGGCTTTATATTTTGCCCATAATCATCTCATTTTTAAAATCCCCTTTTCTCTGCAACACACACCACACCCACAATACTTGGTACAAGAAAAGGTTTCTATTGGCATCAATAGACCTTTTGGGACCTTTTTAAAGTGTGTTTTTAAAACCTGTATAAATTTTGAGATTCAGAAAATAAAATAACTGAGGAACAGAGACAGATAAGTTAATGTAATTTATATGCTACAGCAGGGTTCTTCAAACCTGGCCCTTTTATGATTTGTGGACTTCAACTCCCAGAATTCCTCAGCCAGGCATGCTGGCTGAGGAATTCTGGGAGTTGAAGTCCACAAGTCATAAAAGGGCCAGGTTTGAAGACCCCTGTGCTACAGAATTAACATATAGTTCATCCCACTACACCTTTGCTAGATTAGTTGACCATAGATTTTGTTGTTTTCCCATCATCTTGAACTATGTGCTTGCTGCTTTGAGGATTTTGTCCTAAAGGAGAGTTGACTCTCTTGACGCTAAAGAACTATTCACAGTTAAAAAGCTGTTTATGGATACATTTGAAAAGAAGTTCACATATATATCTGAAAGAAGCCTGATTTGTTATTTCTGGTTTGAAACTTTAGTTACATGTGTCTGTAAATTAATCAATAATGCCATCTTCTTTTTTAATCAAAAGCATGACTTACTACTCGATTATTGGCCTTGGGGTCCTTCCAGTCTGTCAGCTTCAAAAAAAATGACTGCTTAACTCAAGTTGAAAAGACAATTAAAACAATTCAGACTGAGTTTGATTTTTCATTTGCTTGATGGAATATCTTAATATTGTTGTGTCCTAAAGCCTCAAAGGCAATACTTCCAACAGAAAAATCAGATACTTCATAAACAAAGAATTATGGATGTCAGGGCACCAAGATGTTCTATGGGGTTCTGATACATTCTGTTTCTTCTCCTGCCTATCATTTTGGAACTTCGTGACCTTGTTGAAAGTCAGGGTCTTAGAAGTCACTATTTCACACTGATTTGAATGTTTACTTCAAATTTGAAATTCAAATTTCAAGGCTATGGTAAAACTTACTGAAATTTTTATTAGTATTAGTCTACAGATTCTGTTGTCATTGGTAGCCAGATTGTTTAGCAATTGGTTAGCAATGATATTAAATTGTTTAACTTTAAAGTTTAGATGAGAGATGGAAACAACAGTAGAAATCTTTTAATGACTTTTGAAATTTACAAGTTCTAGAACCAAAATAAAAGGTGTCTTATGACCTCAGAGTATTGATATATCTAACCATATTAACAGAATAATTGAGAATCAAGCCAGAGATGTATGAAGTGCAAACTGCCAGCATCTTTTTTGGTGACCCTAGAACCCAACTAGGAGGTTGGCAAAATGTTTGAATATGTTTAAGAGTCATAAAAAAAATAATGAAGAAAAATGTCTCTGTCCATTTTTCAAGTAGCTCACCCCCCCCCAGCAAGCCATGTGACACTCAGTGCACTCAAATTAATGGAAGTTACATACCCTTGGATTAGTAACTTATATGTGCATTGAAAATTCAAAAGTCATAAGGCCAATTATTAATCAGTCATAATCAAACACTACAAAATTTATTCTCGCATTTGTATTTAAAAGGAGATTAATTGTACAATAGGAGTTTTGCTCCTCTTAAAACAAAAGTATATTTTCTATCAAGAACATTTTAAGATATCTAAATCCAATCTAGGAAATCTGCAATATGGCATATTAGTTGTTCTGGGGATTTTCTAGATACTGTTTTGAGCCAGAGGTAGAAATGTAACTATATGCAGAAGTGGAACAAATTTTTGGATTTATTATGAATTTCTTCTCTTTAATCATGCACAGTATGAAAATCTAGGGGGAAAAACCTAGTACTTCAAATGTTATATAAGAAAAAAAATGATTCTAGTCAAGAAAATGGAACATCAGTTACCGGTACTTAATCCAAATAGAAATCATTGACTTTCTGTATGAATACATACAAGCTGACCAATCGGTTATCCTGCTAAGAATTAAATCACTGCCTAAATTTTCTGCTTGATAAGTGCCTTTGTTTACTCACCGGACATAGCAGTCTCTGTTCAAGACAAAGAGATGTAACTTTCTCCCATTCCTTTGCCTGCTACGATTAAGCAGCAGAGCCTATTACTTTAGCAGGACATAATAAAGAAGTCTCATGAGAAATGTTTTACAGCTCAAGCAGTGAAAATTTTTGAAAATTTTTGAAAACTAAGTTGTGCTCTTGACTTTGATCTAAATTTATTTCCTTAGAAAAAATTAAATTGACTGTCCTATCACTACACACTCTGGTTATTTCTCACCGAACTCAGGTTGAATAGAACTTTGCATGAACTGCCTTTCGGCACGGTACTTATGAACTTATGAACCACTAGGGACAACAGATATAGAGTTAGCAAAGAGAGTCTGCATTTCAATCTCCTTTTTGACTACTTTGCATTTTGTATGCAGCATGTCTCCTATTGGATAGATTGATACTCTCAGGGCTTTCATCCCTTCCTTCACCACTCACTTCTTCTGTCCCTGACCTTTGCAGTTCAGATTTTCACTTAAGTGATTTTTTTTCTCCACAAATGGAGAAGAGCACAGAATAGGCTCTTAGCTGTTAGAAAGATTTAAGTAATTCAAGTGTTACCTTCATGCAAACATCAGGCTCAAGAAAGATTTATTTAAAAATGGATACTTTTCTAAACCTTTAAAACATATGCTCCTAATTTTAATGGTTTTCTCTATATGACTCTCTTATGATAATGTTATTTTATTTACATTAACAGGTATTTCGGCTAAGAAGCACTATCTTAGTAACCCGAAAATCTATATTTGTATGTAATGTTTTATTTGATAGCTTAAGGAATTCTCTTACCTGTTTCCCATCCAGTGTGTAAAGACGCTTAACTACTCCTGAATCAAGCTTGATGGCATCAGTAATATCAGTGAGAACCTGCTCAAATGAATGTGCTGTTTTTTTGTTAAGAAGAATCCGTACAGCTTTGCGTGGTTTCACACCACTCCTGATTATTGTGACCAGTTTAGGTCTAATGAAATCCTTGTTCTCCTTTGAATCTGAAGGGCTTCCTTTGGCCGTGGCTAGAGAGGGCACTGAACGGGAAGCTGAGGTGGTCTTAACATTTACAGACCAATTAGGATTTACATTCTTTGTGTACTCCAACTTCTTAAAAGGCTCTATTGAACCACACACATAGCTCTCTCCTAAAAAAAAGAGACAAAAGGATGGGTGGGTAGAAAAAAGTACAAATCATTAATTCAGGCATATACAGTTCTTTCTATAATCATTCAAGTCACTTCCTAAAGATTCTCTTCAATGATAGTGAAGACATGCTACTACTCCAAGGTCTTTAGTTATCAGATTTGGGGAAAAACGGTCTAGCTTGCACAGTGTGCTACACTTTGCCTTTATTGAATAAACCACAGTTGTCATATTCATACAACTCTTAAGCCAAAATGCAATGGACCATATAATGGCTTAGTTTGTTGCATTAATTCAGTCATCTAGAAAAGTTAGACATTTTGAAAAAGAAAATGCAGAGATCACAATAGTCAAAAGTGATGGAATCCCACTATTTGTGGGCAGAAAATCCTAAAATTACTTTACAGATCATATTGTCAGGTGCAAACAGCCAGGCTCATGGCTAAAGAGTTCAACTAGCTGTTTACTGCTCAAGCTTATAACACAGGAATTTTCTCAGACTGACAGTTTGCACCTAGGTAAGACTAGAAAAGGCTCAACAACATTCAAGGGGAATCAGACGTTGCCCTCTTGTGCCCATGTAGGGAATCCAGACTAATTCCCCATTTGACTCCTTCCTCTGACTCAACCAGTCTATCTCCTACAAATATATACATATGCAGCTCCAAAAAAGAAATTCTAACATTTGTCTGATAGGAGGCAAATTGGAGGCAGATAGATAAAAAAAATGGAGCTACTGTTAATTCTTCTAATTTCTGTTGTAGAATTGCCTACAACATTTGACAAAGAAAATTAATCTGTTTAGGAAATACATTGTTTAAGAAGAACGTTTTAGCCCCAATGCATTTACAAGAAAACAGACATTTAGCAGCTCTATTTCTGTAGTAGAATATGAAGGTTCTTTTTAAAGCAGTTTGTTCTAGAAAAAAAATATAGTATATCTTAAGGGTCAAAATACAAAGCACAGTAATGATTTGCAAATGATTAAACAGGACATATTCTCTTTAATCTACATTGCCATGTAATATTTTTAGTATCAACCACAAGGTCAAAAACCACAAAGTGTTCTGTCCTTGTATGCTGTTCCAAATTTCATTAATGTTCAAGCATTTTTGGGGGGTAAAAATGTTTCCTAAATGATGTGGTATTGATACCTTGCAGTGTTCTTCAAAGCAATTAAATTGCCCGATAATGAACATCTTATTTTATCCCACTAAATGAAATTGTTTGCTATCACTAAATTATATTGACAATAAAATGGTTGAATTTAAGCTTCTCAAAGTCTCTAAAAGAAATGTTTATTTTTAATATTTGCTTTTATTATTAGTGCTCAAGTATCCAAATCACCATAGATTCCTAAAATCCAACAATTGTCCTAATTCAGGAGCAACATCCTACATATAGAATTAAGATTCTTCAGCAGTATATGATCAATCAGCAATTATCCCCTCCCAACTTTCATGTAAACTTTGAACAAAATACACCTATACAGGATCTTCATTGGGGGACTGCACTTTTTAGGAATAGGAAGGATAGTTTATTCCACTGCTTGTCAGTTATATGGATTTATAGTACTGCTCTTTCCTTAATTTAATGGTACTCAAATAGAAGTCACCAGAAATTAAAGGTGAGGAGACAGAATCAAAATTAAAAACATGATCAGAGGTCACAACTTGTTCTAGATTTTCCTCTTTTGTTTTGCCTGCAGAAGTTAAAAGACAGCAGTTTTGGTACTGCAAAATTTGAGAAATCCTGGAAAATAGGAGCAAAATCCACATATTAGAATCTGCAGCATGTAGGTTTCCACCTCCAATCAAGATAAAATTAATGTTCAGTAAAAACACACAATCATCTAAGCTAAAATCCCAAACAAATAAGAATTCAATTGAAGATAAAACAATGTCAAAAATAAAGATATAGGAAACAGTTAATTATGAATTATCAATAGTCATCTTATGATAATACTACTTTCTATTTACTAATAACAAAATCTTTAACATAAAAGATAAATATATATATTAATATGTTGGATGTACATTTCATACAGGCTACAAATATTATACAATGAATATAATATTTTAAAAGCTGGAAATTTGTTGAAGGAGAGGGATCTTGGAGTCCTATTAGACCAGGGGTTCTCAACCTTGGCAACTTTAAGACTTGTGGACTTCAACTCCCAGAATTCCTCAGCCAGCAAAGCTGGCTGAGGAATTCTGGGAGAACCCCTGTATTAGACAATCACTTACATAAGAGCCAGCAGTGTGCTACAGCCACCAAAAAAGCCAATGTCCTAGGCTGCATAAACAGAGGGATATAATGAAGATCATGTGAAATATTAGTATTACTTTATAAGGCCTTAGTAAGACCACACTTGAAATCCTGCATCCAGGATTCCACAATATTAAAAAAAGAGACTCTGGAGAGAGTGCAGAGAAGAACAAAGATGATTAGGGGCTTGGAGGCTAAAACGTATGAAGAACAGTTGCAGGAATTGGATATGTCTTGTCTAATAAAAAAGAAGGACTAGGGGTGACATGATATTCCAATATTTGAGGGGCTGCCACAAAGAAGAGAGAGTCTACTTGCTTTCCAAAGCAGCAGAAGGCAACACAAGGAGCAATGGATGGAAACTAATCAAGGAGAGAAGCAATCTAGAACTCCTCAATGTCAGGGGCAATTTCCTGACAATGAGAACAATCAACCAGTAGAACAGCTTGCCTTCAAAAGTAGTGGTTGCTCTGTCACTGGAGGCTTTTAAGAAAAGACATTTGTCTGAAATGGTATAGAGTCTCCTGCTTGAGCAGGGGGTTGGACTACTAGAAGACTTCCAAGGCCCTTCTAACTCTGATGATGGTCTATGTTCTCTGTATATACATAGAATAAATAATCCTTGAATAGATTTAATATTTAGCAGAAAATGTTCTTTAAGTCACAATATACTTAACTGATATGTAACATTAACTTTTCACTCACTTTTTGTTTTTGCATATTTAAAAGATTAACACTGAAAAGGTTAACAAAACTTTGGCAGGGGAAAAAAAGCAAAAGAGACTGACCTAAACTCTATGTTTAAGTGATCAGGGACAAAAGGTAATGTCCTAAAAAGTTGCTGACAAAAAAAGGGTGTGTTGTGAGAGACATTATGCTGTGAGTAATCTGAATAATAATAGGAGCAATAAATGGCAGCCAGTATCCAAGAAGCAAGCTCACAACACAAATAAGCAGGGAAGGGTAATTGCAGTCTTCCAGTTGGGGGGGGATGTCAGTGCTTACCCATTTTTAGCTCTAAGTAAACAATGTAAATTTAGCTAATCTGAGAATGTAATAAACAAAAATAAACTCTTGCCTGTTTAAATAGTAGTTAACAGAGCTTGAGGATGGATGGAGAAATGGAGAGATGAAGAGATAGATAGATAGATAGATAGACAGACAGACAGACAGACAGACAGACAGACAGACAGACAGACAGAGATAGAGACAAAGAGACAGAGATAGACAGAGACAGAGGATACTTATACAAGAGAATAGAGTATTTACAACTAGCCTTCAAGAAGGCAAAAAAGAAATCACAATAGTGAAGATTCACTATTATAAAGAACAGAGACAAATGTATATTAGCCAGATCTACCAGCTCATGCAGATTATTGGCTGATACAACCATGGATTAAGGATGTAACAAAACTATTTCCAATTCCTATTAAATCCATTGTTAATTACCACCTCCTGCAAATCTCTGTGGGAACCAATGATACTGCTGACAACAGCTACAACATATATCATTTGAAAATTAGGAAGTTCTAGAATTTTGATGTTTTTATTTATTTTTCCAAACCATGGAACAGTATTTCAGAGATAAAGCAATAATACTGCGAAAGACAGATTGACTTCAAAAATAAGGTAGACAGGATATTTGGTTTCTGAAACCAAGGTCTGAATTACAAAAACCATTGGTAGACTGCTGGTAAAAATGTTTGGCATTTATTAAGTATGGTGAGCTGGATCAGAAGGGCTTAAACTGGATTTGTGAGGTTGGAGACAAAAAATACTAAAGAATCAACCTCAGATACAAGACTGCAAACTAGAAGAAAAGGGAAATACTGTTCTAATAAAACCTCCTGAACCACATAGTGAAAGATCAGAAGGTTCATTGGCTGTGGTTTCAAACCATCCTAAAATTTAAAGTATGTAAAATAAAGGTGAACTTGAATTTTTGGTACAAGAACACAAACATGATTTAATGACAAAGCAGAATTGCATTTAACTGTTGAATATAAGTAACAGAAAACACTTATAGTGAGTGAGTTGTTCCAATGTCTCCTGTAGTTTGACTCTAGAAATAAAATCAAGGGTGTATTTGAAGCCTATGGATATTGCAAATTCATGTTATGCATGATATAATTTTTTATCAAGATTTTGTACAAATGATCTAGTCCAGAGTTGCCTGACTCTAATAACTTCTTGTTTCTCACTCTATCAAACCAATCTAATAATTTCCAAGTCTTCTACAGAGCTTACTGATAATACCTAGTAACTTATTTGGTGTATTGCTAGATCAGTTTGTCCCTTCTTTTAAAGAGTAGAATAATAATTACATGCTGAATTCTTTATAGATATTAACCATGAGCTCTATATGTTCAAAAAGGAAAAGAAAAGTTGGGAGCACACCTTTTAAAATTGGTTTTTAGAAGCTCAAGAGGTATAAAATCTCAAATGATGCTTTCCCTATATTTGACTATATTATGAAGTTAGTAGTTTTTGAGTAGCTAGGAAACAATGGAACACTGAAAAAAGGTTCCATTGAGAATGGAGCCAGTGACTGTGTCAGAACAAGGAGGTAGAAAACAAATAAGCTCCTCGGAATTCTTCTCTGGAGCAAGGAGATGACCTGGGATTGCCCACAAGTGGTCTATACTGTGGATTCCCATCAGGAGACTGTAAGACAATGGTCTGCTACAGAGCCATAGGGGCCAAAGGAAAGCCATAGGGGCCAAAGGAAAGCCATCTTTGCCCTAGCTGCAATTTGGAGCCTTCAAAAGAACAGGGAGTTTGCATACGTTTCTTAATCACTGCTTGAAATTGCTTTTTAGTGATTTTTTTGTATATTAGGAACATTTAAAAAAAGCAAGTTTCATTATACTAGATAAGTTTCCTTCTATCGATGAAAGAATTTTTATGTAAATTTAAGGAATTTAAAAATTCTTATTTCAGAATAAACAGCAAAAGCATGATTAGAACATTGATTTTGGAAAGTTATAAATAGAGTAAAGTACCTTATTTTCAAGAAATAGGATCTCAAAATTAATTACAAGAATATTTCCTATGGCTTAAAATTTTATAAAAAATAGATGAAGATTTTGAAACTAAGTGTAAAAAACCTTCCCATGGGAAAATGGGACATTTTAAACAGATTAAATATCAAGATTCTTAAAAACAAAAGGAAAGAATAGAAAGTTGGCTTATTTGATTAAAGTTAAAATATTTGTGTTGATGTTTCTTGTAGCTCTTAATGGACCTGATTAGGTCTGAATGACGAGATTTTAATAGTTTATGAATAAGAGATAAAATATAGGAAGAAGGAATTTTAGTAATAATATCAGAGAAGGTGAAAAGTTATTGAAATTGTTTGTACTTGTCCAGTTGAAAGGCAAAGTTATTTCACTATACATCTTTATTTTATTTTTCCTGCATTTTTTTTAGTTTGCATTAGTTTATCTCTGTATCTGTAAACTTTTATTAAAAATATTATGAAAAAAATGAGGTTAGTACTTTATGAAAGTAGAACTGAAAGTTAATCTAGCAGGACATCTGGATGAGACCTAGATTCTGATATACAGTAAGAATTAACTACAAAAGTGTAGTAGAAACGTAATTCCTAAACTGCAGCTGTGATAACCTGACGATTTATCAAAGTCTTTGTATCATTTTAAACTGCTTCTAATAGGTGCTAGAAAACCATAGAATTTCTCCAACTAGCACCTATGATTTGCCCTTGCAAGTTCTCTACTAAATGTTTTTATCCATACCAGAGTTTTAAACTGTTTTTGCTCCTGTAGATAAAATGTTAATGTAAAGGGATTCCCACTTAGTTTTTATTATTTGTTTTATTAAATTCCCTTTAGCCCTTACATATTCATGGTTAAACTAGTATTTTGATGTAATTATTGAAACTCAGGCTTTGCTGTGAAATTGTTAAATGGATCCTGCAAAACTGGATTAATACATTGCTAAAATATTGGAGACAGATTCATTGCCTCTTAGAATATGAGAAGAATTTAAGGAATTATCAGGGAAATCCTTAAGAAAGTATTATCATTAGTTTTTCATCAAACTGGAAGAAAAATCTAAGTTCAGTCTTGAAACTCTAATCTGAATTGGATGAAAAGTTGGAGGGAGTTCTTAATAAGTATGTAGATGACAAAAGTGGGTACAATAACTAATAGCTTAGAAGACAAATATGCAAAAGAAATGGGCTGAAAATAACTAAATGAAATTTAACAGAATCAGATGTAAAGCTCTTGACTTGGGAAACAAATTAAATAGGCACAGTATAGGAAGATGGCTATCTAACTTGCTAATCATTTTTGTGAAAGATCCTGAAATACTAAATGCTTACAAACTGAATATAGTGAAAAAGGACAAATTAAAGTTTAGGTTAAATAAAAAGAATACTCTTTCCAAATTCCAGAAAATAATAGTTCCACTTTATTTTGCTCTGGTCATTCCATGGAATAGGTTCAGAGAATAACATGAGGATGATTAGAATCAAAGTTTCAAGAAGAAAAGTGTAAGAATTTGAAATGTTAAAACTTGAAAAGAGAAGCTTTAAATTAATGGTAACTTTGTTTACTTGTTCAGGAATGATAACTGCCCAAGAACTATCCAGGGAAGAATGATTTAATTTCCACTCATTAAATATATGAATTTCGATAGAATTTTGTTCAGCCAAACCTGAGAGCTATACAAATCAGAAAGATATTATATGCATTTACTTTATGATAAAAGTTTTACAAAATCAGGTAAGTAGTCAGATAAATATAATAGCTTAATGAAACGAAGAACTGGGCAAAAAATGCCATTCAAAGCTATGAAGCAATAGGTCATATATGGCCATATAGAAAGAAGATTCAGTAAGAATATACATGCCGTTACTATTTGAATCTCAGATTCAATGCTCAATGAAGTTGTTATAAAACAAACAGAGAATATATCACCTTCCTGAAGTTGATGAATTATAGTCTCCATGAATACATATTAGCATGCCTAATAACAAGGACTTCTTGAAGCTGAGGTTAACCGTATCTGGAGCCAGAGGCTTCTGCCTCTGTTTTAAAAATATACAAGTAAACAAACAACAATCTTATATCAACTTGGAAATAAGTTCTGCTTTGTTTAAAACTTTATTCCCAACTGCTTTATATAAGAAGTTTAGAAATTGCTTATGCAATAAGAAAAATCCACAAATAACTTCTGTAAAACCAAAATAGGAGAGGCTTCCTTGTTAAATGTAATTATAGAAACTGCCATACACCCGGTATCTGAATTCACAAGTTAGATATCTTTATGCAGGGCTTTTTTTAAATCATAGAACGCCCAGAACGGAGTTCCGACATCTTTTTTGGATGGAACCTTGTAGGGTAGGCAAGGCGGGTTGTATGACGTGTGTGAGTTCCGGCACTTTTTTTTTTTTTTTTTTTTTAGAAAAAAAGCAGTGTCTTTATGTTTAAAGAAGAGGAAAATAACATAGGATGTTAAAAAATAGCTACCCTGGAAGAATCAACTCTTCTCAAAATGACTGCCACAAAATGGTGGTTTCAGTCATTCACCAGAAGGCAAAGAGCTTGTTTCCTGATCCCTCAAATTATTAATTTTGCTGCAACTACACAGCATTTTCATTTTCAAACAGTGTCCATGGGAATTATTTTGAAAATAATAATGTTGAAAGCCAGAGCTTACTTGTGTGGCTGCTACCCATTTATTTATTCCTTTGAAGAAAGAGAAAATCAGGTGGGACAGGAAGCTGAGCGAGTGTTCGATGTGTTCATAAATATCATTTTATGTGGAAAAACTCCTTGCACTATGACTCATTTATTGCTGTTTCCTCCAATAAAGAACAAAATGAGGCCCCAAAGGATAGAGAAGCTGTGCATGTTATACTCATTACCAGGACTTTTTTTCTCATAGAACGCCCAGAACGGAGTTCCGGCACCTTTTTGGGATGGAACCTTGTAGGGTAGGCAAGGCGTGTGTGAGTTCCAGCACCTTTTTTTTATATATATAGAAAAAAACCACTGCTCATTACTATATCATAATTTCTCTTATATCTGATATAAACACATTAATGTTCTTATCAGTGTGGCTAAAACAATACCTCCCTCCCCCATATTAAGGCAGAAAAGTTCAGCAAGCCTTGGAATCATTAGATCTGTTCAATCTTTTCCCAAGTGAAGGAATATTAAAAACAAACAGGAACAGGATGCTCAGTAACCACAAAAGGTTGCTGCTTTGAGACAAAAGGAGGGATGAAATGGAGAATCATAAAGGAGATCATGAACAGAACAACTGAACAATTTACATGGGAAGATTTTGGTGCAAATCTCCCTGGTACGCTTGCTTAAAAACTGACCTTCCACAAGTTGGTCTAAAGTGGCTATCTTCTTTGCTCCATCAATAGTGTAAATGGTTCTCACACCCTGGGGCAGATTGACATTATCAGACAAAGTTCGGGTCAGGTCAGCCAGCAAGGCTTCATAAGATCTAAAGCGATCAGGAGATATGGCATATACAATCCCTTTGAAATATCGGTCCCCATTGCGATAGAAACGGACTTTTTTGGCTTTCTTCTCAGAGCTGAGGGTTTGTAGGGTGCGGGTTCGATAGAAACTGCAATGGGCACTATGGGTCGGGCTAGGGAGCCCATTCACCCGTGACCCTCGGCTGTACCGCTGTGCTTTGTCACGCTCATCAAAGTGTTCCAGCTCCATATCTCTCCCAAAGGACATTTTCAGTGATAATCTGGAAAAAGAGGGGAAAGAACAAAGGAGAAGTTTATCAATATAGCTATAATGAAATAGTTGCTTTATTAAAACAGGCTAGCAAGGACTTTTCAATAACCACAGAATCTCTGAAATTCTTTCAAGAATGCTAGCTAAGAGAATCAGTGGCTAACATTAACTACTTTAATTTTGGGATGGTCTTTTTTTTTCTCCAGATATGAGTTAAAGACAACAATTTTCCTTGACTTATTAAATAATCTGTTTTCCCCTCCAGACAACCTAATCTTTTCTCCATTACCTTCTATTGGATGACCATATATTAGTATCTGAGATTATTAAATAGGATTTTCAAACCTAACTGAAGGACACAAATTCCTCATTCTGTTGAGCCAAAGATTTATCCAGCTAATTGATCTGTAACATAATCAATGCACAGATTTAATTCCAGTGATGCAGTGACTAGGTTTCTTCAAGGTAATTATTTCTTTAATAGAAATATTAATAGGTTGACACTTTTTTGGACTTCAAAGTAAACTTTCATAACTGAAAAAGTGAAAATCATCTAGAAGTTGGTACATCCAGTCCCTTGTGTAGCAAAACATTAAGGTTAGCAACTATACAACACCAGCAAGATGGCAAAAAGGTTAGGACCCTTTTGAGGACGCTCAAAATTTCCCAGTCACCATGGCTATTGCTGAGAACTATGTGAACTAAAGTCCAAATATCTATAGGAAACAGAGTTTGGGGAATGCTGCCCCATACATTGTGTAGTTTTAAAATGTTACAGTATTAATTCCTATATCACTAATACCCAGAAGTACAATGCAGCTCTTTAAAAAATCAACAAGAATATACATTTCAAAATAATCCATGACACTAGTATTCCATTCTTTTCTAAGACTTCTTTTAAAATCTGTGTTCTTTTCCCCATCCCATTACACTCTATTTCTACTACACAAATTATTTCCTTCTCCACTGAAAAGTCTACATTGCCCAATCTATTATGCATGGATAAATTTAGCATCCCAGGCTTCTGCCACTTGATCAGAATAAACATACTGAATTACAGATACTGTTATATAAATCATGACTTTCCTGTTAGTAGTTAGTTAAAATGAATGAGATTTTTCCTATACAAACCCAACTGATAAAGCAAAGTGACTAACATTGTCTACCATCAACTTAATAGAAGTAATTATTTGCTTTCCCTTTACTGTAATTCTATTACACTGGGATTGCATTGAAGCTAAAACATGTCTATTCAAAAATAAATTCCATGAATGAGATTTACTCATTCCCAGAATAGTATGTAAAGGACTGCCTCTGTATTAGATGATTAAGGCTTAATATAGACAAACTCTAGGGACATTTTTTTAATTGTCTTAGAGCAGTACAGGTGCTAGGTACATACATCAACTTGGAGTGGTTACTAATTCAAAACCCTGATTCTAAGAATATGAAATCCATATCTCTCAATAGGATTGTGCTTCCAATGGAGAATTGGCAACTCTGGGGATTTTCCTGGACTCGCAGTTTCTGACTGAACAACAGATGGAATGAGTGACAGCACAACCTTTGTCCAGATTCACTAGTTCTTCTAGTTATGGCTAGAACAAAAAATTCTGAGGATAGTTAAACCTTGTCTATCTTCATCATCCTGAGCATGGAGTTCTGTAATTCATTTTGCATGGTGCTAAAATTAAAGACCCATCTACAGACTTCAGCTGATGCAAAATATCCTGATTGGAGAATTGTGGTATTGTCACACAACACCATTTTTAGGGGAAATGGGTTAAATTTGGTTATTGCTTATATGTCTTGGAACTGGAGTATCTCTCAAACAATTTCTGCTTACCTAACTTGGATGAACAGAGAGTACCTTCCCCCACTTATCAAGAGGTGAATTGGAAAGGGTGTTCTCTGGAGGGCATCCCCTCCTACAGAATAACTTGTCCAAGATAAAGGCAGCTCCAACTTTCATGAGATTTTGCAGATTTGTACAAAACAGTTATTTTAGAGGACCTTTAGTCCATACGATAAAATTTTATCCCCTGGTTTTGGCACAATATTTTTATTATTTTGTGATCCCAATCTCTCGCTACATTAATGTATTACCACTTTTATTTGAACACAGCTTGCAACCTTCAGAGTTAAGTATATATCACAATTATATACATAAATTCCCTATATAGGGAGCTCTCTTTGAGCTCTTGGTCAATCTCATTTAGTAGCTAGGTTCAAACAATACATGAGCCATGATTTATTGAATAAAGCGTAATTGTTTGTCAAAGCTAAACAAACTATATTATGACTTAGCACATTGTGTGCCTCAGGATATCATGATCTTATTCTAGCTGAGTGTATCCCTCCTGATTCCAGACAAGAATCTTCAATATGCAAGGTTTCAGCCTGGGAATTTTTTATGCAAAGCGTCACCACCATGACCCTGAACAACAGTGAGAAAATATTGACAAGCAAACATATCCTGCAGCATAGTGCTTCAGCTGTCTAAAATGATTAATAGGACAAGACTTCAATTCTAAACATATTTACTAAGAAAGAACAGTTTTATAAGTATACACATATAATACCAATGTTATTTTGGAAGAAATAGCAACACTTAGACTTATATACCACTCCACAGTGTTTACAGCACTCTCGGATTGGTTTACAGAATCATCATATTGCCCCCAACAGTCTGGGTCTTCACTTTACTGACCTCAAAAGGATGGAAGACTAAGTCAACCTTGAGCCAGTCAGGATTGAACTCCTGGCTGTGGGCAGAGTTTACCTACAATACTGCATTCTAACCCCTGCATCACCATATCATTTATTTATTTATATCAAATTTAAAAAGGAGCACAAGTGCCTTGTGTGATTAGGCTGTTGGATAGGAGATTAGCAAGCCCACGTTTGAGATCTTAGTACTGCTGTGGGATGGGATTGTGCTTCTGTCCTTCGCTCAGCTCCTGCCAAGGACATGAAAGGAGTCCCCAATTGGGCATCTCCCAGGCAATAGTGATGTCATCAGCTAATCCTTTCAACCCGGAAGCACATCGGTGCTTCTGACATGAGTGCTATGCTATCAAACTTAGAGACCACCCATCTCACTCATAGAGTGACTCATATCATGCTTATCTGCTTGTATGAATTTTTTTATATCATGCTTATATGAATTTTTCAATCGCGTATCTTTCCTTTGTGAATAGAAAAACATTTAAATATTCATGTTATGAAATATGCATATTCAACGTGGCAATATCATGAAAAGCTTAGAACTCAGTTCTATTCTATGCATGAATTGAGCTTGGATACACTGCAGCCTATTTCTAAATCAACAGGTAGAAAGTGAAGCTAGTAAATACAAAAATAGCACCAAAGATCTGTAATATATACATCTAATTTGAAAGTGGTTTATCATTCTACTTTCCAATCAAAACAAGAAAAAAATAGCAGAACAAGGCTTCCTACTAATAATTAGGGAACAGTTATATCTGTGATCGGAAAAGGCAGAAAAATAGAACATATTAGGAATTTTAAAATATTTGTAAAAAAAATCACATTTCAACAACATCTATTTTCAGGCACTTTATAATTACACTTAAAATTATAGGTTTTCCTATCTTCCACACATAGAAATGACAATCCAGTCTTACTTTTAACATTAGATGAGAACTCAATTTAAACCCAATCATATACTTTTTTTTTCAACCAAACCGGGCATCATAAAATAAAAATATAGCAGAAACATACCATTAGATAAAATCACAATATCATTCGCTTTAGCTTAGCATTATATAAAGCCAGACATTGGAATTTATAAAGCATGACTTAGTGCTGTGTTAAATCAGCCAACTGTGACTTTTCCAATGGACTAAACCTACAAAAAATATAATTTTAAATGTAATTTAATACGATGTGCAAATTATACTATTTACTTCTCTCATAATAAACACAAGCTGGGTATACAAAGGTCTGGATGTGCAGTTATTTGTCATTGTGTACTTCCACAGTCCACTTCTAAGAGTGAACAAAGCTATCATTGCACCAAACTGACTCTCTTGACAATTATTCCTTGAAATTGTATCAGTAGGAATCATGGTAAAGTGGGAAAATTCCCTGTTGCTGATTTCTAGTAGCATGAAGAGAAAGACAACTTTTAGCCACTCGGATGCTTACTCCAGATATTATATTAGAAAAACATGTGATCTGGAGTTCCTGTTAGACTCATGGCTAGAATCTTTAACTGGCTTTGGTGTATTTGCCAGTTGTAGAGCAGAAGAGACTGAAGACAGTGACTCATGCCTTTGTCATCTTTCAGGCTATGCAGTTTGCTCTATTTGATGATGCTCTTAAAATTTAACCAGAACCTGCAATTGGCACAGAATGCATCTACTTACTTCCTGGCCAATGCTAACTGGTTCAGCAGAATTAACATCTATTCTACAAGACCTGCACTGATTGTCACCGCGCTTTCAGGCCTAATTCAAAGTGCAGGCTGCTATTTATAAGGCTGGTATTCTTGCTACCTTTGGGATCATCTTTTCTCCAAAGTAGAATCTGTCCACCTTACATTATCTACTTAGGACACAATGCTCTACGTTCTGTCCTTCAAGAGAAGGATGAGAATTTGTCACTTTTAGGGGCTGCCCTACCCTGTGAAACAGCTTACACTTTGAGGTAAGGAAGCAATTGAAGTCCTTTCTTTTTTGCTGAACTTTGTGTGGTAGGGAGTTTGGGAGAGAGCACCAGATTTTTAATTTTTAAAGATTCTTTTAAAAATATGGGCATCTTTAATATATGACTGTAAATCATCTTAAATCATTTGAGTAGGCTACATATAAATAATTATAAATATGTTATGGGAGTAGAAAAGTTCCCAAATAGTATGGCCAATGGCTTCCTAGCTTGATGGGACTACTATTCCATAATTGGTATTACTAACTAGAAGTTCTAGATATTATCTGGAGATCAGTTTAAAAGGATTGTTTAGGTAAGACAGGGAAATATAGCTTTCCAAATGTTATTAAATCATCATTCCAATGTTCAATCATCACTATGCCAACTAAACTAGTTCAACATTATTTTGAGGGCTATATATTCTTCATATTTTTTTATCATCTTTTTCAGTCTGATTAAAGGAACTCATTAATACAATCGCTACCAATAAATCTAAGATAAAGATACCCTCAAATTCAACTCGACTCCCAGAAATTCCATCCATGTAGTTTTCTTGGCAACATTGTGAGAATGATTTGCAATTGCCTTCTCGGGCATTTTTCCAACTTTCTAATATAATGACACTAAAACCTTTAGAGAGAAGAGCAAGGCTGGAATTACATATACTAACCTATAAACCACAGTTTACAAATCATAATGTTTGGGTTCAAGCAAGATGCTATATCATGGTATGAGTTAATGTACTATGTGAAGTCAGCCAAAGATCATTTAGAAGCCTTGTCCTCTTACAATTGGCAGTTCATGTTGTCTTAATGTGAATGTACTATTATCTTGAATTAGGCAATGAGCTATCCATACTAGTACACTGGGATTCTCTATTTTTAGTTTCAAAAGTAAAACTACAATTTGAAGTCCTATCTAATCAAAGATGATAATGAGATGTAACAATAACTATGACACAGCAATTGTGTTGTGTCTGGAGACTGAAGGGCCAGGTAAAGCCAAAATCAAACCAAATTTTCAAATTCCAAGGAGAAGATTATATAAAATACATATAACATTAGAAAGGCATTACAACTATCATTTCAAGCTATAGTACTGAAAATGTATTCTGCAAAGCAAATAAAACTGAAGATTTGATTTACAGATTTGAAAAGATCCTAAAAGTTACAGGGGGAATCTTCTCTTTAGTATGAATCATATCATTCAAAAGGATCTCCTAAAATGGAATCAAGATACCATTCTACCACAGCACACCTATTCATTCCTCAAATTCTGTGCATCACACAAGAAGACAAGCAACAATCGCCAATGTTCTTAAACCAGAGTAGAACCAAAGATTTAGACAAATTTAATCCCAATAATAGCATTTAAAGCCAACAAGGTTTTTTTAAAAAAAAATCATGTGATTTATCAGTCTTCATACTGATCACAGGTTATTGAACACACCCTGTAGAGTGTCTGGTACCACCATTCACACTACATACATCTATTACAGATTTCACACCCTGCAAATGTGGGTGGTGATTTCATAAATCTATCAAATGCAAACACAGATCAGCAACAAATCATTCAGAGGCACTGAACAATAGACAGACATATCTTCAGTTATATAATAGGATTTTTCTTTTATTTAAGGCACCCTTTAAAATGTGGCGCAAAGGCTTTAAATATAGACTAGGGAGACACGTGGACCACCTAGATTCAGGGAAAGATAATACATTTTCTGGCCAATTAATTGGAGAAGAAAATAATTATTTTTGCACTTTAAAAAAAAAAAAGAAAGTGTCATTATTTGCCACCATGGCACCAGATGGGACACGTTTTCCTTGCTTCTGCCTGCCCATTTCTAAAACATGCTGCAGCTATCCATGCATAGCTTAAGTCTCCTTCTGTCAAGCTTCAAATAGGTGCAGACACATTTTTCAGCTGAATATCTTCTACAGTATCCATTACTAGATGAAGTAGCTTAAAATTAAGATTCAACCCCTTTGCTTTCCACAGGAACGATCCACACAATGACATCTTCCCTCGTTGAGCCTGAGGAAACCACCATCACTACCTCCTTCTCTTTGCTTTAAACCAACCAACCTAAAATGGTGCTAAAATTACACAGCACCACCTCCACGCTGCGGGAGGCAGGGGGAAAGAGCCCCCCCCCAGTAACCTCCTCCAAGCCTCATTCTTCCAAGACACGCATCCTTAAACAATGGGGACAGGTATGTGAAACACCCGCGCACGTTTTCCACACCAAGCTTCTGCCTGCGTTACGAGCATGCAGCTAAGGTGGAAGGGAACCCGAGCCGATTCTGGCTGCCTTCTGCTATGAATGGGGCGGGGAACAGCTTTGAAACTATCGCAAACGCTTACCTGTGCCTTGAAAATGTCAAGTCGTGGTCTCCCCGCGACTGCAAGCAATTGGACTTGTTTGCTGCAAAGGGGGTGGGTACCTCAAAAGACAAAGCCCAGTTTCCACTGCCACCAGCAGTCCTATGGTACCCGACTACTTAGCTTGGCAAGTGCGGCTGCCTTGGGAAGGCTTAACTGGCTTTGGCTTTGTTGTGCGGCTCCGCCTGTCTCTTTTCTCCGCCGGCTGAATTTGCTGCTGAGCTTATCCTACAGCTGCTTCGCCTTTCTTCTGCCGCTGACGGGAGCGATTTGCATTAGCCCGTCCCTCCTGAAATGCGGTTCTTCACACCCGGCTGGGCAAATCTAGCACGCTGCATCTGCCAGAGGGCGGTGCCTGCGCCTCCGCCCTTATCCCCCCCCCCACGCTTCTCTTCGGGAGGAAATGTTAGAGACCCCGAGGAACCGGGATCGCGGCAAGCGTTTTCCCCACCCGCTTTCCACCCAGTTGGGCCCTCTGCATCATACCCTGGTTCCTGTTCGTTTGGAAGTGATGCCATTTAAATAATAGATCTTACTGCTAAGTAAGTAGGCATTGAACCCACTTACTTAGGAATAAGTTATATTCTTCAAGCCTTACTTAAGGAGACGTTTACCCATGGTTAGTTTAATCATAGTTTATCCACCTTTCTAGGTTTGCATGAGACATGGAACCAAGAACCACAGGGCTGGGTTAGAAAGCATGCTAAGCTGTCACATACTTGCCTAATTTGTGGTTCATTGTGCTGTGCAAAGATACTGTGTTTTACTACCATAATGGGGCCATGATTTATGCATCCTTCACTTGCTAGTTTCCATGTTACAGAATACCAGCCTGCTTCAAAATACAGAGAACAGTTAGGAAGGAGGGCGATCTATCCAACAAGTATTGGGGTTTCTACTTTATTTCATGGTTTGTGACATTTATGGAGAGGGAAATTCTCTGAATTAAATAATTGTGTAATCTTTGAATAGCTCCCAACCTGTTCCAGTAAGATTAAAGTAAATGATAAAGGCAAGACTCCATTGTCAAGTTTGACTCGTAAAATCTACATGGATATACCTATGAGTTTCATTTTTGCAAAAATATGGAAGTGTTTGCCATGTCTTCAAGGACTTTTTCTGGAGGGAGGGGGTTGTGGGGTTTTTTTTTTCACTCTATAGACCAGTTTATAGTCTGGGTCTTAAGTACTTACCAGTAACAGCCCTACTGGTGTGGCCCTCTTTAGCTTTTTTTCAAGATCAGTCCAGTCAACTAGACGCTGCCATCTAGTGTGATAAGCTAATAGTATCAAGTCTTAATTATGTTTATAAAAAAAAAGTCTTGACTTAACATCGTTTTTTATAGTCTAAAACGGGTGTCGGGCCAGTTGCATCATACAAAGGCCACGCCCACCACAGCTCCAGCAATGCAAAAAAAAAGTCATGATACTTCGCAACATGTCACATGACACGGTGAGTTTGACACCTGTGGTCTAAAAGACAAATAATTTGAATGCAAGGCAGGGATAATGTGAGCCTTAGGACTCCACTGGATCTGCAATTTTTTCTCCAACAAGAATTCGGTTCACAAAAAGGAGCTCTTCAATATTTCATATAG
Organism: Bothrops alternatus; assembly: GCA_034064705.1. Taxonomy (NCBI): domain Eukaryota; kingdom Metazoa; phylum Chordata; class Lepidosauria; order Squamata; family Viperidae; genus Bothrops; species Bothrops alternatus. Next base: position 4,022,519 of record JARGCV010000008.1, read on the forward strand.
TATAAAGAAACTTGCCCAGAAATTTGAAATCAAGACAGATATCGGGTCTAAGCCTCTAAAACTCATTTTTTCCCAGCATTTATCAAATTGCTTTCCTTACTGCATAAATTCCACTTATTTTAGAGATAAATTAGATAAGGTATACAAGTAAACTTCGACTTACAACAGTTCATTTAGTGGCCATTCAAAGTCATGACTGCAGTGAAAAAAGTGACTTATGACTGTTTTTCACATTTATAACCATTGCAGCATCCCCATGGTCATTTGATCAAAATACGTGTAATTGGAAATTAATTCATACTTATGACAGTTGCAATGTCCCGGGGTCATGTAATCAACTTTTGCAACCTTTTGACAGCTAAGTCTTGGGAGAGCCAGATTCACTTACTAACGTAACTGCAATGATTCACTTAACAACTCTGGCAGGAAAGGTTGTAAAATGGGGCAAAACTCAATTAACAAATATCTCACTTAGCAACATAAATTTTGGACTCAATTGTGGTCGTTAAGTCAAGGACTCTGTATATTGCTTATTATCCCATCCTGCTTCTAGTTTATTTCCTACCTTTATTATTTTTACAAATAACTCAAGACTGCAAACATATCCAGCATAACTTCCTCTTCCTATTTCCTCCACAACAAGAAGTTGTGAAATGAGTTGGGCTGAGAGAGAACGACTGGCCCAAAGTCAGCCAGTTGGCTTCCATGGCTAAGGCAAGACTTGAAATTGAAATATAGCACCTTGATCCAAATTCTGTGTTGAAGGTGGTTAGGGAACCTAATCCCTAACTTCAGATGCCCTTTTTAAAAAAGAGTCCTGATTGAAGGTTTAAACCATAGATTTTTATGTGTGACTTTTTCTTAAAAGGAGCACTGGGGCAAGGATTCTAATCTACAGATAGTGGTGTCTAGCTTGTCCTTTCTGCTGATACAATTTAAATAAAAACCCGAGTTACCAATTTCTCCCTTATTCCTTATATATACATTCAACACAACACAAGTCAAGTTAAAGACCTGACAATATTGTATGTATGTACTTTCCTTTAGAGTTTGTGTCTTGTTTATTGTGTGCCAACCAAGCCTACTTGACTATTTCATCATTCAGTGTATTGTTCAAACCCTGACAATAGGTTAATTCAGTATCCATGTTTATGTTTTCTGAATGCAGCCACTGGGGTCTTCCTGCTTTCTCCTATCAAGATGCTCTGCAGTCATTTTAGCCCCTTCAGTGGCTTTCTCTAGTCCTCTATAATAATGGGAATATAATAGGAGTAGGGAATGGGTTCTGTTCCTCAATTATGGCCCTTTAAATGTTGTTGTGGATGCTTGTGGAAAGTCAGCCTCCCCCCCAGAGAAGGAAATATTTTGGGGAATGTTGCTATGATTGATGGCCTGTGCCCTAGGATCTGTAAGAACTGGACGGAGCATAGGTGGGACGAAGAAATCATAAAGCCTGGGACAAAGAGACTGCCATGTTGCTTGGAACAAAGAAGACAAAGGAACACAAAAGACCATGAGGCTTGACCATGCGGCCTAGAACAAAAGGCTATGAGATTTGGGAATAACAGGAAATGAGGGAGGAGCCAACAGGTGGAGGAACGTTGTACCAAGATTTGAATCTACCGGCCACAGGTATAAGCTTTGCCATTGGCCAAAGGTGTAACTTTGCCAGTGTAACCTTGCTATTGGCCACAGCTATAACTTTGTCATTGGCTGTTTGTAACCATGTGATGCCTTATGTAACCGCCCACTGTAACATGTAATAAAATGGGACTTCTATCTGGGTTCGCTTCACCCCAAGGAAACCTGCAGGCATGCTGTCTCCTTTAATTTGGCTATCGTGAAGAACCCACCATTGATTGGGGCACAACGAGGTGCCACAAATGGTGACCCTGACGTGATCTGGGCCGGTGTTGTGTTCTACAACATCCCTGACACCCCCTTACTCATCTCGCGCATTCGTGACTTCTTCAAGGACTCACCCCCGTGGCTTCTTCTTCTTCAGCAAGGACCCACCTCCCGTGAGTATGGGGGCAGAATTCACCAAGGACCAGAGGGCTCACCTTGACGAGCTTGGTATAATTGTCAGGGCCTCAAAAATGCAACTAAAAAAATCTCATAAATTACCTTCACGTAAGGAGCTAAAAAATTTGTTAATATTTATTTGGACTTATTGCCCCGCTTACCCACTGAGGGGATCATTAAAAATATCTAATTGGATTAAACTTGGCTCATACTTTCATGAGGAGCCTTCTGCTCCATTTAAAATTCTCTTAACGTGGAAGACTGTTCTTGCTTGTTTGCAAGCCCATTCTCAAGATTTACCTTTTAACTTGCTAAAAAATCTTAAGTCTGTTGATTCTATTCCTTATAATTGGAAAAGGAGGAAATATTTCCTGGTAATCCATTGATTCAAAAACTGCCTTGATAATGCTTTGTTCACTGTTAAAAAACTTTTCCTCTGCAGAGAGCCATTCCCCCATCCCCCCTTTTTCTCTTCCCCTCCCCTCTTCTTTTGAAATTGCAGGTTTATTATCGTGGAGACCTTGTTTGTTGCAATGCAGGCCGGTTTAAAACCAGTAAAACAAGCTTCTTTCCCTTTCCAAGTAACAAAAGGATGGCTGTGAATGAGATCTCATCTCCCATCTGCATTTTGTTTTTGCCATTTACATATGAATCTGTTTGTGTTACCTTCTCTCTCTCATACACCCCCCCTCCCTGGTTGTTTTGTTAATGATTCTATTTTTGTGACAAATCTTTGCTGTTTTGTATGTTATGTTTCTCACCATGCTATGTTGCTGTATGCACCCAATTGTTGGATTCAATATATACATGCCAGCACAGAACTTGCCTTGCCTCACAATTTTTTCCTTAATACGTTCACATGGATGAATGAAATCTCTCTCTCTTTCAAATTGAATCCTTCCTTACAGTTCTCTTTTGTGTTACCCTGCTCAAGTATGCATTAATCACACAGCATCATCAGTTAGTAACAAGACCTTTCTAGGTATTTGGCAATCTTGTAACATAACTATCCCTTGCAGCTAGATTATAAAGCTAGATATTACTATGAGACAAACATTGACAACAAGAAAGCATGTGCTGATTGTGTTCCCTTGTTTGATTTTGGTGAAATTTTTGAAACTCTGTACAACGCCTCTAAAGACAGTGCTCTCACATCTGACAAAGATTGGATCTTATGTGGAAAAAATGCATATTGGTCAATACCCCAGAATTGGTCTGGTACATATACATTTCTGACAACACATCCAACATTTCTGCCACTGTCACTCACATGGAAAGTATGGTACAAAGCAATCCTTTATCACAAGAAACTGATGCCTTGTTTGATTGACAGTTATTTTCCTGACTACCTAATGCTGAGTGGCTCAGAAAATTGATTTTTGGTATTATAATGTTTGTAGTATTCTGTGTAACAATCTGTTGCTGTGTGCAATGTATCCCTTCCCTGTTGAACCTGTGTAGGCCTCCCTCTTCTGTTCATTTTCTGGATAAGAGCCAACTACAGCCTCTGATGACAGAACAAATTCACATTGACTGGCAGAAGACAAAACCATGTCCCGTTTTCTCCCAAGACTCTTATTAAAAGAAAAAAGGAGGAGATGTTGCTATGATTGATGGCCTGTGCCCTAGGATCTGTAAGAACTGGACGGAGCATAGGTGGGACGAAGAAATCATAAAGCCTGGGACAAAGAGACTGCCATGTTGCTTGGAACAAAGAAGACAAAGGAACACAAAAGACCATGAGGCTTGACCATGCAGCCTGGAACAAAAGGCTATGAGATTTGGGAATAACAGGAAATGAGGGAGGAGCCAACAGGTGGAGGAACGTTGTACCAAGATTTGAATCTACCGGCCACAGGTATAAGCTTTGCCATTGGCCAAAGGTGTAACTTTGCCAGTGTAACCTTGCTATTGGCCACAGCTATAACTTTGTCATTGGCTGTTTGTAACCATGTGATGCCTTATGTAACCGCCCACTGTAACATGTAATAAAAAGGGTAGGCAGCCTTCTATCTGGGTTCGCTTCACCCCAAGGAAACCTGCAGGCATGCTGTCTCCTTTAATTTGGCTATCGTGAAGAACCCACCATTGATTGGGGCACAAGGAGGTGCCACAGGGGAATATTAAAAAGGCAGAATATTATATTTCCTCAAAGGATCTTAAAGGCGGAAAAATAGGCCCAATTTTTCTTAATAGCCCCAAGCAGAAACTAAGCAAGCTATCTCTGTAGAAATGCAGATTTGATAATCCCATTCAGAAAAACTGAGGACCCATTCATGAGCAAATACTACCTGCAGAAGCCCATTCAAGACAGGATCTTTCAAAATTCCTAGGAGCTAACAACAGCAGAGTGATAGGATTAGAACCAGCAACCCCTCACCCAAAAATCCAACAAGGACATAGTCATCAGCCACAGCCCCAGAGAAGCAGGACATGACCTTTAGGGCATAATAGGATTAACTAACCACCATTAGAATACCAAAAGGGCACACTGAATCTCAGGTCAAAGTTTATTGCACAGGAACAGGAACAACTCCAAACACAAAAGTCCAAGAAGGTATAAAAACCCACCACTCCCAGTTCCATTTTGTCAGTCAACCCAGAAACATATGCTGTGTCACTGAAGTTTCTGGCAACTCAATAAACTGGACCTTCTTTCCTAAAGGAACCTCCATTTTCTTACTCCCGGCTTGGACTGGACCTGAATATTTTTCTGTCAACATGCCAATAATAAAAATTACAGTCCAAGCATAGTACGTATTCAGAGTTTGGCTGGGAAAAAATCCTTTCTGTTGCTTTCTAATCCTACCCAGGAGTCATTGTGGCTAGTTTGAACTCTTGGAGTCTGGGAAGATCTAGAATTGAGGTATCTGGAAAGGGAGGATAACAAAAGCAGTGCGTGGTTGCGTGTAAACTCCACCCCTTTTGTATTTGCAGAGAGGCAGAACTTACAGAGTAATGCTATGCTCCTGGTTTACATTTAATATTGTCACTCTGAATTTTTCCCTGAAGGGCAGCATCTGTGAAAGAGTTTTGAAAGAAAATGCTATGGATTATATATATATATATGTGTGTGTGTGTGGCTAAATTATGCAGGACACATTGATTTCATACATTGTTATAAAGAACTCTAGCTAGAATGGGTATGGAGGAATGGTTTCCAGGGCCTGGACCACCTTTGTTCTAGCTGTCTTCTCTTTTAACAGCTGCTGAATAAATGAACATTGTTTTATGCAGCAGACAGCTATTCTGTATCCAAAATGCAGATCTAAAGCTTTGAGAGGCTGCTTTTTTCCCTAGTTCTGTTGACAGAATTTTGGATGTCTGTTTTCCTTATGGATTGTTGTTCTCGTCTTTTTATTGTAAAAGTTTGAAGAAGAATTGCCACATTACACAGAACAACCACATAAATCAGGAGAAATATTGGCTTGCCTTTGGATGCTAAATTCCATAAAGCCAGGAACTGAAACCATAATGGTAGAAGAAAGAAGACAGAACTATCCCTGACCAAACAACTGGATAATTTTCAGCAACTTTTAAGACCAAGCAAATGGTTCTCTCTCTTGGAGAAATAAATTCAGCAGGAGCCTTTGTCAGAAAATATATTCCTTGAATGTAAGCAACATGCTGAAAGAGTAATTAGCAGAAGGTCTCGTTACAAGTCCATCTTGAATGGGCTTAGCCCAGCTAAATAAAAGGTAGTGGACATTACATTTGTTCCTTGGGTTGACCAAAAATATAGGTGGGATAAAATAAGATAATAAATAAAAAATAAAAATAAAAGGGTTATTAAGGAATAGGATAGGAAAGCTTCACTGCTTCTTAAACTACATCTTGAAAAGAATAGGAAGTTTCTTTGACTCTTAAAGAGACTCATTTAGAAACAGATAATAATGACTGGTCCCATCATGTATCTCTCACCAATGATTCATAAGTGCAAGTAGATGTTACAATCTCCAATATTCACTTACTGTCCTGTTAAAATATACACGTATTGGCTATGTCTCTTGCTATAAATCAAAGCACAACTTGTGTGAACTTAGTCATATGCTGCTTCCTCAGTAGTCTATGGCATAACAAAGCACATATTATTGTAATGTATTAATCCACAAATGCAATACCAATTATATAAATACTACATTATATTTTACAGTGGTGGTTGTTTCATGTGGAGTCAGTAAATACAATAAAAGGCCTCACTATGCAAAAGCCATTTTTTCCCCAGAGAGAGAAAAAATACAATTACAGGAACAAGAAATGCATCACAGGAACAACAGAGATGAATCATAGAGTAACAATATGACATAGGCAACAAATACAATAGAGTTGAATGATAGCGCTGCATATAAGGTAAACATAACACCCATAACATCTTCCCCTTTTCATGTTAACCAAACAACATTATGAAATTCTGGATGAGAACCAGTAACAACATTCCTAAAAGTTGAATCTGTTGGGTGGTTGCGAATGTCTGCCACTACAGGTGAAGACTGGCCCTCTTTGTACTAAGAGTTTCTCCGACCTCGCTAAGGTTGCTGGGCTCTTCTCACCACTTACTGGGACGTTCTGCCTTTGACTGCTGTCAGCTATACCAGCTCGCTCAGGACTGTTATTAGCATTGGTCTTTGGCATCAGTACTGTGCATTCCCTATTGCCAGTGGGTAAGTGTGGCCCAGTAATACCAGGGGAGTCTGGCCTATCCACTGGATATGAAGAATCAGGCTGCTCAGCCACACGCAGATCCGTCCGATTGTGACGATAGAGGGTTCCATCAAAGTCCACTAAATAGGAGCATTGTACCACCTGTTGTAAACAGATACCCATTTTCCAGCGACCTGTTTGATCTCCAGGCAGCGGTTTCATATGGCTCATTCCCCAATGTTCAATTCTGGCAAATCTCTGGCTGATTTGTCATATCTTGCCTCGAATAATTGTCTCTTAAGCCATAACTTTTCCGGGACACCTTGTATCACAGAGGGCTCAAGCAACTTATTTGCCACTGGTAAGGAGGTCTTTAGTCTCCTTGACATCAGTCTCTGTGCTGGACTACTGTCCATGCCCTTGGTTGGAGTATTTCTCCAATGTAGAATGGCCTTTCATTGGTCTTTATCATCACTGCACTTTCTTGCATAAATTCTTAACAATCTTCACAGCTGATTCAGCTTTGCTGTTAGCTTGTGGATGACATGGTGAGGAAGTCACATTTCAAACTCCCACTCAGTGGCAAATTTCCTAAATTGTAGGCTTGCAAACTGAGGGCCATTATCAGAGATCACTTTATCATGGTTGGCCATGACGTGCAAACTGAGCCTTGCATCTCTTAATGGTAGTTTCAGCAGATAAGTCAGGAAGAAGTTCAATTTCCCAAAAGTCTGAATAATGATCAACTAGTATCAGGTACTCTTTTCCTACATAGTTGAACAAATCTATACTGATGATCTGCCAAGGATGTTAGGGTATCTCATGTGACATCATGGTTTCTTTTTGTTGCAAATGGTGCATATTCATTGCAAGTGGGACAATTGCTAACAAAGTCTTTGATTTCGTCTTGCATGTTAGGCCAGTAAAGAATATCATGAGCTTGTCTGTAGCACGTCTCACCCCCAATGCTGCTTGAGTATATGCGCAATAACATCTCTGCTCTCAGTGACTTTGGCACTATCACTCTTGGGACTTTGTACAAAATACCATCTTGTATGCTGATCTCATCTCTGAAGGACCAATATTCCCTCACAATTGCAGGAACTGCCTCCTTCTCATCTGGCAACCCACTCAGAATGATAGCCTTCAGTGCCTGCATCAGCATCTGTGTGCTACTTGAGCTGATGTAGCCAAGGATTTTTGAGGGGTGAATCTCAACATTGTGTAACTCAGCCAGAATGGTGAACTGCATCAAACCCAGACCCTCACATGTTGATCCAGACAATAGTTTCTGATCGGCTTCCACAATCTCAAATTCAAGTTTGTGGATACCCCCACATATGTTGCATTCTGTTTGGAAAAGTCCCAATAATTCTATTACTTCTCCTGAATATAACTTTAGTTTGGTGCTACTAGGCTGAAGAGGTATCTCAGGTGCCAGTTTCATTTTGTTCTTTAAACTCATGACATCACATGTTGCACTCGAGTCCAGCTGGCAGGGTTGGATTATATTGATTAATTTGAGATTTACTAGCAATTTTTGCCCTGAAGAGTTTAGAACACCAATGCATTCTTTTGTCTGTAGCATGCCTCACCCCCAATGCTGCTTGAGTGATGAAGCACATTGGTGATAAAGAAGCGTGCATCCTCAGGATCTGACATTTGCTCATTTGCTCAATTGTGTGCAGCTTCATTGCTTCCATTTTACTTGAGAGACACACTGATGCAAAATGATTTGGTCTCTCACATGCTCTGCAGGTTTTCCCGTATGCAGGACACTGCTCTTTCTCTCATACATACACACTGCCACAGTACTTGCATGATACTGGGTTGCTCCCAGGTGAGTTGTGTAGATGAATTTTGTGCCGATGCTTGCGCTGGTGGTTCTTCATGCTTGCTGTTGTTTGGAGGCTGCATTGACATTGCCGATCTGTTTATCCTGCTCCAAGACTCTCAACTGTTTGTACGTTCTATGGTATGACATATCTCATTGCTGCTTGTAAGCTTAAATCATGTTCCCTCAAAAGACGGCGGCATTGCTTTCACTAGTGATATCCAGAACTATTTTATCATGAATAAGTTCGTCTCTCAGACCCATAATCAAAGCTTGCAGCTTTTTCTCTTAGCTGTGTGAGAAAACTCTCTATTGCTTCACCTTCTTGCTTATAGCTGCCAAATATATATCTCTCATATATGACATTTTTAGAGGGTCTGAAAAAGACTTCTAAGGCATCTAGGATGGCTTTAATATCACTCTTTTGCTCCTCTGTAAGGGTTAAATTATGCTTGTTAAACATGGAGGCATTCACTTGCCCATAAGTCTTTTCAATGTGGCTGCCTGCAGTGCTGCCGGTTTGTCAGTTAAGCCTAGAGAGTAATCCTCAATCTCTGCTCTGAAGTTGGCCCAGTTATTGCTGCAATCTCCATTTACCCTCATTGCCTCAGGCAGGGGTATGCTGAGCAACTGCCATGATGCTGGTTTTCTTGCTTCAAATGCTCGGCTTCCAGGACAGGGATACAAGCGCTAGATTGGCATGCAACAAATGTGTGGAGACAGCGCAGATTCAGATGCTTCTGACACCATATTTCATGTGGAGTCAGTAAATGCAATACAAGGCCTCACTGTTCAAAAGCCATCTTTTTTCAGAGATAATACAACTACAGCAACAGGAAATGCATCACAGGAACAAGGGAGATGAATTATAGAGTAGCCATATGACACATGAAACAAATACAATAGAGATGAATGATAGAGCTGCATGTAAGGTAAACATAACAGCCATAACAATGGTTTGCTTATTGGTTTGTTGAATTAATAAGAGGCCTCATGAATATTACCATAGTAATATTTCACAATATAGTGCCAAGGTTTTCTGGTATTTTAACAGCCAAAACTCCAAGACGGGAGGTGGATGGATAGGTGGTGGTAACGATCTTATGAAAAACTGGGGATGTGATTGATGGGCAACAATCTTAAAAGAGATTTTGGATGGGATCAAATTCTCTGCTCCCTAGGTAACTAGATGTGCATGTTTCTATTTGAAATTGAACTCTAAACATGTTTGGTGTGCTGCTAGCATATTGCTATCAGAAGCAAGGCCACATTGCATCCGTCTGTTTGGGTCACCAGAAGGTCCAACCTCGTGAAGAATTGCATCTGAAAGGTACCAGGGTCCCCAGCCAACATAGGGTGGGTTTCCATGCATCGCGCAGGAGTATTTTGAGGAGAGGGACACATAAGCCCCTTAAGAAGAAACTTTCCATTAACATAAGGTTGCAAGAGGTTCCCTTATCAATGGAGTTGGACACTGGGTCTGCTCTCTCCATTATTTCTATTAACACATTCAAAAGGATATGCAGCAGCAGTGGCCTTCAAGTTAAACTCAGGCCATCCAATCTAATACTTACAGATTTTCAGAATTCTATGGTGTGTGTTAAGAGGGAGGCCACCCTTAGAGTACAGCATAAGGATTTTGAAGATCCCCTTGATGTGGTGGTTGTTGGGGGTGAATGTATGAGTCTTATTGGACTCGATTGGTTTGAGGCTCTGGGAATCCAGGTAACTGGACTACACCATTTGCAAATGTTGAGCCATGCAGAAATCTGCAAGGAGTTTGCAGATGTGTTTACTTCAGAGCTAGGATCCTACAAGGGGCCTCCCATTTCGCTACGGTTAGACCCAACATCACGCCCATCAGGGTTAAACCTAGGAGGGTACCTTTTGCCCTCAAGGGTAAAATTGATGCTGAGCTGGACAAATTGCTCCAGCAGGGCATTCTAGAACCTGTGGATTCAAGTCCATGGGAAACCCCCATAGTAACGCCTCTAAAGGTTAATGGGGACATACGTATATCTGCAGATTACAAGTGCACACTGAATAAGGTGCTGCAACAGCATGCTTATCCAATGCCTGTGGTAAGTCACATTCTGGCCTCCCTCTAGGGAGGGGCGCACTTTTCCCGAAGCTTGACCTGGCACAGGCCTATCAACAGCTACCTGTTGATGAGGCGGCAGCAGAGGCCCAGACTATTATAACTCACAGAGGGGCATTCAAGGTCAAGAGACTTGCATATTCCAAAGTGTCATGGAGAGCACACTTCGAGGTATTCCTGGGGTCTGTCCCTACTTTGATGATGTCCTCATTGCTGGGGAGTCATCTCAAAATTTAGCAGAGAGATTGAGGGCTGTCTTGCTTCATTTTCGAAACACAGGCCTTAAACTAAAGAAGGATAAATGTAAGATAGGACTCACTTCTACTGACTTCTTAGGATTCAGGATAGATGGTCAAGGCATTCACCCTGCTGAAGCTAAATTGCAAGCTGTCCAGCAGGCCCCAAGCCCTAACTCTTAGTGAGCTGCAAGCCTTCTTGGGGCTATTAAATTTTTATCATGCATTTCTCCCACATAAAGCTGCAGTGGCAGAGCCATTATACAGGCTCTTAGACAAGCAGGCTCCTTGGCAGTGGGCTAAAGTCCATGACAAGAGCTTCAATGAGGTTAAGGCCTTGCTCACTTCTAATGCTGTTTTAGCGCATTTCAATGAGAAACTGCCTGTTTGCATCGCATGCGATGCATCTCCTTATGGGGTGGGAGCTGTACTTAGCCATCTGAAGGCTGATGGGACACAGGTCCCTGTGGCCTATTATTCAAGGACTCTGTCTTCTGCAGAGCGGAATTTCGCTCAAATTGTCAGAGAAGCATTGGCCATAGTGGCTGGCATTAAGAAATTTCATGATTTCTTATATGGCCGCCATTTCACGGTCTATACTGACCATAAGCCTCTGCTGGGTTTGTTTACCACTAATAAACAGACCCCACATATCATTTCTCCTTGTATGCTGAAATGGTCCATTTTCCTGTCAGCATTAGTTCACAAACCAGGAAAAGAAATGGGTCATGCTGATGGCCTGAGCAGACTACCCCTGGACCAATTAGAGCCAGATCCTTCTCCAGCTATTAATATTCTGTCCATTCAGGAGTTGCCTGAGTCTCCCCTCAATGCTAGGGATGTGGCTACAGAAACTGCCACTGATCACACGCTTACACGCGTGCTGACATGGGTGTTGTCGGGGTGGCCTGACAAGTGCCCAGATACTGAGTTCCAAAGCTTCTGGCACAAGAAGCATGAGTTTTCCACTTTCAAGGGTTGCCTGTTATGGGGTAGCAGGGTAGTGATCCCAGCCTCATTGAGGTCTAGAATCTTGATCTCTCTGCATGAGGGACATCCTGGTATAGTCAGGATGAAAGCGCTTGCGCGCAGCCATCTTTGATGGCCTGGACTTGATAAAGCCATTGAGGCCCAGGTGCACTGGTACCAAGTGTGCCAACAGTCTCAGCCTGAAATGCCTCAGGCCCCAGTACATAGGTGGGAGGAAACTCAAACCCCATGGTCTAGGGTGCATATAGATTACGCTGGGCCTTTTCAGGGACAATTCTTCCTGGTTGTTGTTGATTGCCATTCCAAGTGGCTAGAGGTTGTTCCTATTTCCTTCACTACTACTGCCAGGACCATCCAGGTGTTGAGAGGAATTTTTGCATCACACGGTCTTCCAGATGTTCTGGTTTCAGATAATGGCCCTCAATTTACCTCTTCTGAGTTCCAGGCTTTTCTTCAGGCCAACCTGATCCACCATGCAACTTCGGCTCCCTTTCATCCATACTCAATGGACTGGCAGAGAGGATGGTGCAAACTACCAAAGATGCCCTCAAGAAACTGACTTATGGTAACTGGCATCACAGGTTAGCAGATTTCCTTCTTGCACACCATACCACACCATGCACAGCCACAGGGAAGAGCCCTGCTGAACTCTGCTGGGGTCGCCACCTCATCACTAAACTGGACAGGTTGCACCCTGACCGGGTGGCTTTACAGGTGTCGCAACCACGGGCACCTAGGAGACTCAGGTGGGCGATCCGGTTTGGGCAAGAAACTATGGGCCTGGTCATCTCTGGGTCATAGCTGTGGTCTGCAAGGTCTCTGGGCCGTTGCCATATGAAGTTGCATTGGGGGACAGCCACGTTCTTTGCAGGCACATAGAACAACTGCGTTAGAGACTGGACTCTCACCCTTCCGCTCCTGGCTCTGCTCTGGGGGGAGGGAGGCGGACCATAATATGCATTCTCAGTCACAGTTTCTCAGGCCTAACAGGCCATCACTAGCGACTACTGAGGCTATTGGGGGTTCATCCCAAAGTTCCGCAAATGCTCCTAACAGGAATTCACTGGATAGGGGGTCATCCCACACATCCATAATTACTCCAGACTCACACCGGGGGTATCTACAGTATTCATATATGTCAGATAGTGCTCCAGACAGGGAGACTGACTGGGGGTATCCACACAAATTACAAGCAGCAAGAGAAAAAGAATTCCATCAGGGGCACTTGCCAAATTCCGCAATTGCTCCCAAAAGGAGGTCACCAGCAAAGGGGGTTGCCATGGAGGCGACTCCTGACTCTGGCACCTTGGGCATGTGCTTGGGGGCCACAGAGTACTGGGGCACTTCTGCTATCCAGCACTCTCCATCTGCTGGCCTTGGGTTCGAGGGACAGTGTTCCCAAGAAGGGTCCATTGTGGACCCGGGGACTTCCGCCCCTCCAAGATATGCTGGCTTGGATTTAGAGGGTCCAGCCAGCCAGCAGATGGGCAGGTCAACTGGGTATTTAGGGCAGCAAAGTCCTGGCCTGCCTAGCCTGGTAGGCGAGCAGGTGGGCCAGGCAATCTCTCCTGGCCTTAGAAGGTCGCAGTGGGCCAAGTGCCCACCCAAACATCTTAGATTAATTTGTGAAGTTGCTGTCAAGTCACAAGGGTTCTTTTCATGAGGCCCCTGAATAACGGGAGTACTCGTGATAGATTATTTTGTAGTATTTTTTTATTTCAGATACATTCATTGTATTACTAAGATTGAAGGGGGTTTGCCTGAAGGCAGACTCGAGTATTCCACATTCCTTGCATTTGATTACTGAAACTGTATGACACTCTTCCATTGCATGGCGCACATGTGTGTGCGCAAAGTATGTTCCATCTAGGGGGGAGGGGTGTTGTGTCCTGAGCCTGCAAAAGCAGGCTTGGGACGTTGCATTGGTCCCGGGCATTCCAAAAGCTGCCTGGGACCAGACAGAGTGGCACCAGCCTTGTGCGCATGCGCAAGGCGCGAAAACGCTCTGTTACTTTGTTTGCCATTGTCCTGGTTTCTGGCCACATAAAAAGGCCTGAGTGCCTTTTGGGTTTTTGTTCGTTTGTTAGAAGAAGAATAAAGAGCTGTTTAACATCGCCATGTGTATTCTGGACCGTATAGCTCTATGTAACCTCGTATAGCCCTATGTAACCCTAACTAGAGAGCATGTATCAGTATGTCAGTGGGAGGAGTCTCTAAAGGGCATTGGGAGACTTCCTGGACACAAGCCAGATTGGAATGTCTTTGTCTGAAAGAAGCATGAGCCATCAGATGTCACCACGAAGAGCCTACGCCGTTATAAAGATGGTATGGAAGAGAGCATCATTCTTTTACCTTTGGGAATGCACAAAAGATGTATTTTCCAGAAGTATCAACCACAGCATGAATGCAAGTAATCTTTCTGATTAAAAATATATTTTTGTTATGAAATCATTTCTATTGAGTTGTCTATCTGACTTGATTTAAAAGACGTCAGAGTCAGAATACTAAAAGGATGCTCAGAACTCATATCAGCTTTATAAAGGCAAATAGTAATTGTATGTGGCTACATTCCTTCAATCGCCTGCAACAGTGATTGACGGGGCCAGTCTCCCACTAAACTCCTGCAAAGCAAAGTCAGTGTGTCTGTTTGGCAGACAGCGTTTCAAAGAAGGTGTGATTCAGATGCATTGTTTTGTTGATTCGCTGTTAACTCTGCAAGTAGCCACTGCATGATAAAGTTTATCAGCATATTGACAAGCATCTGCTGGCAAGGATTCATTACTGGTCAAACTCTGCATGCTAGCCAACATTTTAAAGAAAAGTAAAGGTTATAAAGTTCTCTGTATTTTGTTGGGATGCTTCTGCTAAATTGTCTTAGGATCTGTTTACAAGCCAATGTTTAAGTCAAAGAGATATTGTGCTGTCTATCTCAGGAAAAGTTTAGTCTTCTTCAGCCACTTTCAAAACAGTTGTTAAGGCCGTTTGCATGTATCTCCGTTCGAGAGAAGAAAGCAGTTGTGGGCAGCAACCCCCCTACCCCCTTCCTTTGCTGGCAATTCGTCTTGAGGCAATGAGGAAATGGTTTCAAAGGATTGTCTGTGAGCTCAACTCAGTATCCTTGTTCAAATAGTTTGCTATCAGGAACATTGCTTCCTTGAATTCTGTGGGCAGCTAATTTGCCAAAGGATATGTTATTCGGTTGCAAGAAACCTTTCTATTACAAGCAATAGAACCATCTGATACCTTAGCAACCAGGCCAAATTCCTCATCACTAAGGAAAGCAATTAAGCAGACACAGCACCGGTGGAAAAGCTAAACTCCCCTCTCCCTTAGGAATGAATGCTTGGAATTTCAGCCAATGTCAATGGAATAAGAAGGCATCTGGTTTCAGAGGCAGAACCAACCCCAATAGCATTGCAGTAGCACCCCCTGGTGGTCAATTTACACATGACACCCTTATGTGATTTCTTGCTTCTTGCAATCTATAGGCTGGATTACAACAACTTGATAATTAATTCAGCACATAGCAGGCTTATACCAAGCCAAGCTAAGAGTACCCCATAGAGGGAAAGAAGGTACTTCACTAACTACGCAGAGTAAATCTGATAGTTAAAGAGCAAGTTACTTAAATTTATCCCAAGGTACCAACACCCCCTAGAGGGCACAGAGTGAACTTCGCCAAAGTATTCACTCACTCAAGCTGAAGACCAAGTTGTTCCAGTTTGAGGGAAATTAAGGAGAAGAAAGCAAAGCCAATTGTCCTTGCTTATTATTACAAGCTGAAGACCAAGGGGTTCCAACCTGGAACTTAACGGCCAGGTGGGAGTTTTGTAGCTCTACATTCTCTCAGTGGCCACTAGCAGTAACGTGGTAAGAGGAAGAATTTGGCTGGCCTTTCTTCAGACGTCCCCTAGTGGTTAAAGGAGGAACTACACGGAAGCCTTTAATCATGCCCAGAGCCAACCCTCTAGTGGGCAAAGGGTGAACCTCGAAGGAAGAGCACCCTGGTAGCTGACCCGCAGCAAGAGACCCCTAGTGGTGAAGGGGTGAATTGCGCTGAAGTACCCACAAACACAGGAGAATACACCCAGTAGCGCCTCCACCCACAGACAGCACCTCTGAAGCTGATCTGCAAATAGCGACCCCTAGTGGTCAAAGAGAGAAGTTCTTCAAATTTGCTTCAAAATAGCTGAGAAGAACACTGAACCTACTCTAGCCATGGCTGAGTGTCCCACTGGTCTAGCAGAAGGGGTTCAACCAACCATCCTAGTTGAGACACCCCAACCAGCCAGCCAAGGAAAAATGCTGCAAACTGCCAACCTTGACCTGCACACAGAGGCTGTAGCTCAAGCCTCAGTGAAACCAAAGACATCTCAGGGTCACTATGATCTGAGACAAGAAAGAAATCCCACAGAAGCCATGCACTCACATCTGATGGAGAAATGGGACACCATCCACAAGCGCCATGAAAGATGCTGGGAGAGATTATACAAACTCTAGCAAGAGCAGAAGGAGGAACTCTCCCCAGAACGTGCGCACACAGTGGAAGGAGATAAGGAAGATGCCTATGCGCAATGGATGGACTCTGAATGGCAACTCAAGGACATTCAGGAACAATTAAGAGACTCAAGAGTCGATAGCGAGATGCAAAGCCTCAAGCTACTAAACGAGGAATGTAAGAAGCTTCTAGAGAGCTCACAGGGTTCCCCACAGCCCGAGCCTCGCCAGAGAGGCAGACCAGTCAACAGGGCCGAGTCCGAAGTTTCCCGCTCCTCACATGCACCATCACAATGGGCACATGTGGCTCCATCTCACGTGTCTGAAAAGGCCTCATCCTTTCGCCATATCTCCAAGGCGCATTCCAGTGTGTCACAACAATCTCACGTCACAGGTGCCTCCCGCCTTTCAAAAGCATCTTCCCGCCGAGCATCCAGAATTTCACTTGCAGAGCAAATAATCATCAATGCTAAAGCTGCTGAAGCAGTCTTTCGCATAGCACAAGAGGAGCAGAAGAAAAAGAAGGAACTGACGGCTATAGAACTTGAAGAAGCTAAAATAGAGGCCAAGCTAGAAGCCGAAGCAATCAAAATGAAGAACGACCGAGAAGCTGAAGCTGCCAGAATGAAAGCTGAAGCTGCCAGAATGAAGGCTGAAGCTGACAGAATGCAGGCCGATCAATAAGCTGAAGCTGCCAGAATGAAGGCTGAAGCTGCCAGGGTGAAGACCGATCGAGAAAATGAAGCAGCTCAAATGGAAGCCAAAGGAAAGGCTATAGCACTAAAATGAAGGCCAAAAGAAAAGACACCCAAGAAGAGCTTGAACTTGTTCAAAGCCAAAGAGATATGGCAGACAAAATGGCTAGAGCAGAAGGCCTTCAGAAAACACTCCAGAACACCATTTTCCTGCCCAATAGGGAACAACTGGAAAATGAAGATCGGCGTAGCCATGTACAGGCATATGTGGACAACCAAAGTGCATTCCAGCATGAGTAGGTGAGAGCGCCACAGCCAGCCACAAGTCCCCAAGACCGAGTAGGCGAACAGAAGAATCTCAATGACCAGATGTGCCGGTCAGCCAGAGAGCTGATGTCGCGACACCTAGGTCACGAGATCTTCCTACCATCGCTGCCCCATTGAACCCACCGAACCATATCCTTGAGGGCAACTGCATAAGAACACTTACAAACTATCAAGTTCAAGCTGTGAGATCTTTCTCTTTACTTTCAGGATTTAACATCATATAGAAGACTATGAACTTGAATTAATATTGTGACTACAGTAGTCTTAATGAAGTGTTGAACTTAGAACAAGAAGAGTCGGGTTCAAAGCCCAACTCAAGTATCAAACTAATTGGATGACCTGGGCCAGCCATTCAATCTAATCTACTTCAAAGGAGTATTGGGATGATAAGAGACAAATAGAAGAACACCAAGGTCTCTTATGGAAGGAAAGGATGAAAGCATAACCAAGGTTATTCTGCAAATGTTAACAAGTGAAGAATAATGTTCCAGATAAAAGCTCAGCTGGTCGATTTATTTAGCAGTATGCATTGTGATGAAGTACAAAAGTGAAAAAAGAATATTCAGGCTCACAAAGGATAGAATATTAACCATTCTTACTGAGAGAATTGAGGCTTGTAGTCTTTTTATATAAAATTCTGGAAAATTTTATATTATTGGAATCAATTTAATTAAGAATGTGGGAGATAATTAATTCTTCTAAAATACCCATAATAGTTAAATGGGAGAGAGGAAACTAACTGCCCTATTCAGTAGCTGGACCAAAATAGTTATGCTATTTAATATGTGATTTCATGCATTTAGAAACACTGCTCCTTCACACATCAGTTTGCCAGTTGGAAGAGATGCTAAATCCCATGTGAGATTTTATAGCAATTTTTGAGGCTGATTCTAACGTTCACTGAAAAATTACTTCTTACGTTCTGATCTCTGAAAGCATTGGACACTGGTGAACTGGTGTAAGGAAAACAGCCTAGTTTAAAATACTGGAAAAATCAAAGAGATCATTGTCGATTTCATAAAAGGCAGGCACAGCCACACTTCTCTGTGAATTAATGGTTCACCTGTGGAGATGGTTACTAACATCAAATTCCTGGGTGTGCAGTTAACAAGTAGACTGGCTTGGTCGCTCAACAACAAGACACTGGTGAAGCAGCCACAGCAGCGCCTGCATTTTCTGCGTCACATGAGAAAAACACATCTTCCTTCCCCTGTCCTTACCACTTTCTACAGAGGGACGATGAAGAGCATCCTGTCATACAGCATCACAGTCTGATTTGGAAGCATCACTGCTTCAGACAGGAAGGCAGTGCTGAGCATGATGAGGATGGCTGAAAAGATTATTGGCAGTTCCCTCCCTTCCATCCAGGACATAGCACATAAGTGTTGCTTGAGCAACACTTCACAACCTCTTTTCCTCCTCCTTCTGGGAGGAGGCTCTGTGGTATCCAAAGCAGAACATCCAGATTCTTGTGAACTCTAAAACTTCCTCCTTCCATTATGTATTCAAGATGGACAGTGATTAATATTTATATGTTTACTTATATGAAGAAATACATATGCTGCATATAGTATGTTTAAATGTGTGTTATGTATGTGTACACTTTGAGAGCAAGCAACTAAATTTCATTTTAATGTGTGTCATTGTGCCCACAGTAAAAATAAATAACAATAAAGGTTATGTATCCTTCTAAGACTCAGGGCTAGCAACGGACTATTAGTTTCTCTTTCCCTGCTGCTACGCATGTGTATACATTCATTTATTTTGATCCTATTCTCTTAGTGCATATAGAACATCCACTTGAACTTTAAATATCTTTTCTTCTAAAATCAACCAGGATAAAAGAGATTTAACAATAAAATGTAACTGTACAGTGCAAGCTAATTCAGTATGAACAAGAACATGACATTCAGTTCATGATGCTGTATGTAAAATTACATTGTTCGATTCTAAATCTCAAAAAGCACCCACTCCCAAATTGCATGCCATCCCCATCCTCAGGGCTGCTATTAACAGAATGAAGGAAGGAGCTACATGTGTGGCTGGCTAGCATTGCAACCAGGATGCAGAAGGCTCCCTTTCTAAAAACTGCAGTCTGTGGGTGGATGGCTTCATCCACATGAAGAAATTGGGATCAGGAGAGGACTGCTGAATGCATAATACAAATTGAAATTACCTGTGCTGCTCCAAGAACAAAAATAAAAAGCTCTGCAAATGGAATACTAAACATAGTAGCATTCAGTGACTGGGTTCACATATTGTGTTGTTTTTGCAATGGGTTATTAAATAATTTACGTTACATAAACATAAGCTTGTTTGGGTTTATGTTAGCATTTCATGTAAGTCCTGTTAGAGGTTGACACATCTATTTCTACACGTGAACATTGCTGACCTGCAAGAATTTGTTCCAAGCAATTAATGAAGCAGGTTTTAGAACTATAACAGAAAGAATATTTATTGAAGGAAATACATTGCGGTGTAGGCAAAACCTAGGATTTGGCTATATTCTACTAGGAGAAGAATCCAGGGGCAGGTTCTACATGCATTTTTGTCTAAGAAGACAGAGAACTGACATCAAATTTGACAAGAAGCAAGCAGAATTATGGTCAAAGAGGGCACACAGGGCACACCCTTAATCCATTACTGTTTTCTGTATCATGTAATGTTGAACAACCAGTTCAATTAGATATGGATCTTCAACCTCCCTATTCATTGATTTGTTAACCTCCAACTCCCATTGTGTCTCAAAAAGGTTCTGTGTTGATTTCTGGGCAAAGGGTCAATAAATCCATCTGCCAGGATTTCTTATGATGAGTTCTCTTAACACTTCTAAAATAGTGGTTCTTGGATCTATCTGCATTTAGATGTACTTTTTTCCATTTGAATATATCCTTGATTGACCCTAGGCCAGATTATTGACATGGCTCATCTATCCCGAAGCTCATTAAAACTTTATGTAGCCACCTAGCTTTTTGTGCCTTTTAGGTATTTGATTAGGACAGAATGTCAAACTCGCAACGTCACATGATGTCACATAACATATCGGGACTGTTTTGCTATTGCCAATGGGGTGGGCGCGGCTTCCGCATGATGCATCTGGCCTGCGGGCCCGCAATTTGACACCCCTGAATTAGGAGCTTCTTCAAAGCTTATGGTTGCTGCTTGCCTAGATATGGGGAACTCCAAGGCAGACAAGAAACCAAAACTATGAATAGCAATAGTTACTTTACAGTAACAAAATTTTGCAAGTCTGAGAGCACTGCCCCCTTCCCTGCCACTACTTTCCAGAGAACTAGAGGGGATATTTTCTGAGACACTTTGCCCAGCCCCATTCTTTCATTGTACTCAAATTTCATTAACCAGACCATTGTCTGGGCAGCAGCTTTTCCTTGTCTCCTGAGGTTATTTTCACAGCCAATTCTATCTGTGTTTTGTTTCTCCATCTCATCAAAATATGCAATACTGGGTACAATAGTATGTATGGCAGGATCCTGTATTTCTTGAAGTATTGTTCAGTGTCATGAATGAAGGCAAATATACATGTCCCAGAACAATGTTGCAGGATCCAATCTAGGTCGGTCACCAGGAACAGAAGTTTAGTCTTCCAAGCTTTTGAACTCATGCTGGAGCCCATCCCCATTCTCTCCAGCAGAGTGTCTAACTGTAATAAGCCCTCAGGGTCAAGCCTGGCTCTCCCTCTAAGGTACTTTGGTTCTGAGATAACTTGCACCTAGGAACGAACAACTACTGGACAATTAGGTCCCTTTGCTGCCACCACCCCTTTCTTATAAACCAGTTCTCTTCTTCTCACCAGCCCTCTGGGAAATCAGAAGAGGATTGAAGGGAAAATCATTGCCCCATCCCAAATATAGAGTTGACATTATGAGATTGAATTATTCAGTATTAGCAATTGGTATTTTAAAAGCTGTTAAAACATAGGCTCCATATTGAATTGCCAAAATTTATTTTAACTGGATATACCTACATTTTTGTGTCGATGCTAAAGAAACTTGTTTACAGCTGCTGAAAAAAAATCATTAAAATAATTGATCTAGTGTAAATTATACTCTTTTGCATCTATTGTTTCCAGTAAAAACTTTATCACACAATAATTCCAGGGCTTTGCACATAGCTATCCACATCCATGTGCTCTATGTATGGGTGTCTAAGAAGAAAGCCAAAAGGAAGCTACCTCAGGTTAGCAATCTTAGAGAAAGGGCGGGCAAAGTGATAAAAAAGGAGATATAGAGTAAATAGATAATTATCTATGCTGTATTGTCTCCTTGTGGCAATAGTTACATTGTAATGAGTCTGCACCATTGGATTCATATGTTCAACAAATATAATTCTTGTTTTATAAATCATGGCTTGTGATTTACTATATACCCGATCATAATAATTTGTACTCAAGGCTAAAACAAAGTACTATCAGTGGGTAAGCTTACGTCCTTACTATTATACTTACATGGATTCTTCCTAAAAAAATTATATTTATATGTTTTAAAGAGCTAGAGATATGTATATTCACAATTTTTTTTTGTGATTTTGATTTTTGCATATAGCAATAGCATTTAGACTTATATACTGCTCCATAGTGCTTTACAGCACTGACTGAATGTTTTACAAGTGTCAGCATGTTGCCCAATCTGGGTCCTCATTATACCAACCTCAGAAGGATGGAAGGCTGAGTCAACCTTGAGGATCAAACTCCTGGCTGTGGACAGTTAGCTTGTAACCACTGTGCCACCCCACGGGGTGTGTATATGTGTGTTTTATATACGAGGGCAATTCAGAAATAAATCTGTTTGGTTATCAATGACAGACACTCGCAGATACCGAACTTGTATTATACACATTAGAAAACTACATTACTTTTTGACATAATCACCATTCAAATTGAGGCACTTGTCATACTGTCTCACAAGGTTTGAAATTCCTTCTGCAAAAAAATCTCCCACCTGGGAATGAAGCAACCCTATAACAGCATCGTGAAGCAGTCATCACAGAAGCAGTGCAACTCAAGCCACTGTTTCATTTAAAAAACTAGTTCATTTTCAATTGATCTAGCGAACGAGTCAACTGCAAACCAATTTTCTCCTTCCACTCTTCACTGCCTACTTAACTATTGTGCATGGTGCCATAGGACAGGCATCGCTATCCCCGCTTATTTCTCGCACAAGTTCAGAGGTTTATTTCCCAATTGCCCTCATATATATTTAAACACTATTGATGAATATACATGTTATGATATGTGAATATGATATTGTGAATATGATAAATAACGGGGCAGTAAGGAGGTAACTTTTTCCCCTTAAACTTTAGGTTTATTTTATGGATTTTTAAAGATATGGGAGGTTGCAGGAAAAAGCAGGCTTGTCAAAGAATGGCTATGACGCATGGGGAGCAGAAGTGTGTATGTCACACAACCGCCCTTTCATCCCTCAACTGCTGTAGTTTATATGGTCCAATTGGTACATCTGAAATAGGATTAAACTATCCAGTTCTGATTAGCTTATACTTTTGGGGGAGAGGGAAATGTCACCTTTTCTGTAGAGAACATTTTAACTCCATGCTTGCTCTGTGATTGGCTTGAGTTCACACATTCTGCTAAATCCAAACCAGTTAAACCACGTTAAATTTTAATCCATCCCTCTCCCAGTTTTGAAGCCCTCCAGAATTGTGGATTTCTGTTTCTAAAATTTCCAGTAATGGCCATGTTGGCTAGGGAATTCTCAGAGCTTACCTTTATACTTCAAGAGGGCACCATTCTTTGGGATAGCTGGCTTAGCAGTTCTCCTTCTCAGTTAAGCAAAAGTTTGATCATCCAGGAAGTTTACTTCATCCCCCACTGCTTATGATAAATTTATAATTTTTTTCTCTTGCTCTGCCCAGTATTCCGACAGTTTCTTGAAACGTATATCTAATTTCTAAGAAAAACGATGTTCTACCCATCTATTTCTTTCTAAGGATGCAAAAGTAATTTCTATGGCCATAAAGAAGTTCTCATGAAAACAAAGCCAGATTCCTTTAACCTGAATGTCAATAGAGTTAAAAGAAATGACTGAGCACTTCATTAGTCTGAGAGTTTCTTGTACATTATTGGCTGGCACAATAAAGAATCTAGGTTTAAAAAATGATCCAGGCATGCTGCCATATGAGGAGCATTACTGATAACAGTAAGGTCAATAGCTGTTTCAGCAACAATTCCTGAAAAAATTGAATGTAACAGTTTGTGCTGTGTATAGCTTCCCAATAGATAGTTCTGCTAACTTCATAAGAAATGGAAAGGGAAAATACGCTCTGGACCCAATTTCTATGTAGTCGTAAAAGAACATTTACTTCCAGCATAATTCTCTATATGTTTATTCATCAAAGAGCAAACAAACCAGCTCATGTTTTAGCATGATGAGTGATCCAGTAAGATAGTCCCCATCGTAAATAAGAAAGCTTATTCTAAATCAGTGTTTTTCAACCTTGACAATTTTAAGGCATGTGGACTTCAACTCCCAGAATTCCACAGCCAGCAATGCTGGCTGTGGAATTCTGGGAGTTGAAGTCCACATGCCTTAAAATTGTTGTTCTAAATAAATGAATTTATAAAATTCAATACACCGTTAGGTGGGCTGTTTTGTTTATGACTTAACACGATGAACAGATTCAGTTATTGTAAACTGTAAAGCATGGTTTATGACTCAGACTGATATATGAATTAAATCAGTGTAATCAATCAGAATTTTGTTCTGTTAATATTTTTATTATAACTTGAGCTTTGTAAGTTAAAAAGAGTTAGGAACTAATGCAAAACCTTCCACAAATAACTACTGGTTTTTTCCCCCCCATAATTCCACATTGATCAAATTCCTTGTTTTGTTCTTGCCTTTCAAAATTCTTTAATGAAGGTCTGGCTACCAAACAGAAACATCACAATGGTTGGATTCATATAAAAACTATTCAAACTATCCAAACATATGCCATATGTTACAAGGCACATAACACTTCCCAGGCTTGATTTGTTTAGCATGATATCCAAATAGAAACTCTTTATTGTCTTCCTCATAAAAGGCAAGTAAAAATGATAGGGTTTCTCATTTTGATTCCAAATAAGAACCAACAGATTCTGCACACATGGTCAAGGAATTTTTAGTCACTCTCACTCTGGAGTATTTAGCTTGGGCAAGGCACATCTGAATTCTGGCTTATTTTTAAAGGCAAGAGCAAATAGCCTAAGCCAGATGAGTCCATTTTCAAAACAAGGAACAGGAAGAAATGACCCCACTGCCAAAAAAAGAGTAGCTTCAAGACAAATATACCATGCACTGTATGCACTGAACTGTAAAAATGTAAACTTTGCTTTCACTATAAATAAGGCCTGCGTTCAATACACAGTTGTTGAAATTTGTTCATAGTGGCTCCGCTGCCTTTTGTATAATAAAACTACTTTTCAAAAGCTTGTGTATCTCAGAATGCCTGTTGTTCCTGCATCCACTTCAGTCTATTGAAAGAAGGCAAAGTTCAGTGTGGAATACACACTCATAAACATTTCTACAGCTTCTTGCATTTCAACAAGAAATAAGGCTAATTGTACATGACACTATAAGCCATAAAGTAGCTTGTTTGCTTTTGGATTAGAATGATGTATTAGATCTGGATGACATCTTAAAAGCCAGACCCAACATGTTTATAAGCCCCTATAATGCTTCCTTACATTGTTCCTGTATGTAGAGAGTATATCTTGAGAGTATGCCATAAGAATTTCTCTTTGAGGTATCTCTGAGCTCCGTCATTTTCTTGCAGATGTTTCATTACTCAAACTAGGTAACATTATAAGTACTAGTCCTGTATTTGGGTTGAGGAAGCTTTAAAATACTATTTTAAAATAACATTTTGTGTTTACTGTAATTGCAAATGGCAAAATAAACAATAGAAGGAGAAATTCTAGGAAAGAATCAGAGTTTCAGTTTTGGAAGATGCTTCACTCCTGCTGTTTTTTTAATTGGTCCCTTCTTTGGGTCCAGTATTCTTTGATTTCTTGGAATATTACATTTTCTCCTAAAATATAAAAAAAACAAAAGAAAATTCAGAAAACACACTTTCACTTGCCTGTTGCTATAGAAACATGGCATTTTATGATAATTGTTATACCACTATTAGATAGCAGGGCTGTAGCAAAATGGCCAACCACATTTGCAGATGGCAAAAAATATGGAACATATATTTTTTAAGAAGGGAGACAAGAGTAGATTTTGGCTGGTTTTGAAAGAGACGCATAGACTTTTACAATAACAGTAACCTCCTCTTAAAGAAACCTTTTAGCATGGCTGTCACCAATGACAGTAGAAGCATGTATTATTCTTTCCCCCCCCGACACATTTTTACAATTTCATCTATGACTGGATTGAATCTGAGCAATGTTTTATTCAAAATTGTACAATGCCAGCTATGCAATACTGGGTTTACTCTTGGAGGGAAGCACTTAGGCATTAAACTTGGACAATAAGATTTTCCTTCTATAAGTTAAAATAGGTCACATTAAGCTATAATGAAATTATTTCATTTGAGCTTACTGTAATGTGTGAATCCAGGCCATTATGGTTTATAAAGTATAAATGATGGCTTAGCACACAGAAGCAAGACTGATAGCTTGTTAAATAATCCTTGGTTATAACAAACTGTGGCTTAGTATGAAGTGAGAATCAAGGCAGTAAAAAGAAAGCCTTTTTAATTGCCTCCAGTGAGACCTTAGAAGGCATGGATTTTTTAAAAAATGTCAAGTATTCTCTGGAGAAAATAATCTCCCAAATTCTGTGTTCTTGCACATAAGCTACCCATATTCTGAGCTCTTTCCAAGAAAGCATGCTGCTTGTTAAAAAAGTATTTGAGCCTATCAGCATATTGCATTATTTCCCATTTAGAAGCTCGCCTTTAAATTTGACATTTACCGGTAAGTTGGTTTATAGAGGAAAAACAGCCTACCACAGACTTGCAGGAGAGAGTTAAGAGTCAAAGAAGTTGAAAATGACGATCATAAAAAATAGGTGATACCTTGATCACACTGTAGTGGCCACCATCTTAATTTTTTAAACAATTGATTTCTACATCCTAAGGATTTTTTTTTCTCATATATATGCAGCTACTACAAATACTGACATCCAGATAGTTCTTATTAAAATGTTTTATAGGTCCCTAAATAAAAATATTACATTGATCTCCCAATTTTGTGAAAAGGATGTTTACAAAATAATAATAAAATGTAAGCTGTTTCAATTGTGTTTGCTATTTTAGTATAAATACGCTAGTACATTTAGTTGGAAAACCCCAAAAAGCTGACCAAAAAATCTTAATCTGTGTCTAGCCAGGCTTTTAAATTGTAACAGATGAGATGGCTAGATTTAATTTTCAAAATGGGATACTTAATTCTAGTTCTAAGGATAATCATGACTGCAATAATTATTTGCTTTGAGCAGATTAGGCACAGAAATACCACATTCCAAAAGTCTTGCATTCTAGACCCCTCAAATGGGTTGGCTCTTTTCATGATGAATATTAAATAATAGAGAAATAGACTACTTTTTGTGGTATCTATATAATTAAAAAACTATATCTGACTTTTACAAACCTATATAAAGTAATTAGGAGGTAGAGTAGTGCCATCCTAAAATTATCTGCGTTATTATACAAAAGGGATTTGTGCCATCTATAAGATGTTAAGATAAGGTAGGAATTAATGTTTCTAAAAAGTGGAAGCTGAGATGGCATTAAAGATGATAATTCATTATTTTTGGTTTTGGTATCAGTTATTTTAAAGTAAAAATGTAGGCTTGAATTTAGCATCATGTCTGCAGACTCATAAAGCCATTTTTGCCTTGCACTAAGTTTTAATTAAATATATAAAATTTGTCTATTATTTTATTTTATTTCATAATTTTTCAAAAGCATAAATTATTTGAATGGTATTCCGAAGTTTTACTGCATGCACACAAATAAAATTAGGGCATTAGGATTGAAAATCAATAAGTAAGCCAAGTGTACACATTGTATTAATCTGTGTTTTTCAGATTATGGTTTGCTAAATAAAACATAACTGAGCTTATTTATTTATTTACTTCAAGTTTATTTTGCATTTTTAACAAGGATGTATGTATGATTTTTTTTTCTAATTTTATATCCACAACAATTTCCTGTGACAACTGGGTTAAGAAATAAAAACTCATTCCAATGACCTTCGGACAGGAAGTCTGATGAATCTGATCTCCTTTCATCCATAGTTAACCATAGGTAACTATAACCAAAACAAAACAATTCACTTTCTGGCTTAATGTGCTATGTGAATAGTGTTAGATAATTTACAAAATAGACTGGGCTAACTTGGAGATGTGTCACCCTGCTACTAGTCCAACCTCTTAGTATGAGCAATAGAACCACTAAACCAGTAATAAAAACTATTTACCTCAGAACTTGGTTCTCCCTCTTCATATCAACTGCATCTATTTTCTGCTTCTCTAATGGTTTTAGAGATCCTGATATCTGCAAAAGTCAATATATGTTAAGCCCTACTCTTTGTGAGCTTTCCCCAATAGCACCTTCATATAATTTGCATCTGTAATGGTTTGGAATTACAAGGTTTAAAAAGTATGTTCACAGTCAAGGAGAAAGAAATCTATAACATCTGGCCAGAGTGCTTGGTTTTTAAAGGCTGCCTCTGCAAACATAGTAGGTATATTTCATTGGTTTTTGAACTATGATCCAAAAATTGCATTAAAATATGTGGTACATTTTATAATGTTTGCAGGATATTACTAAGGACTAGCTCAAATACGTCCCAATCATGAACTTAGATGTAGAAGATAATGAAGGCCTTAGAGCAAGAAGCAAAAACAACTGAAATTGCCAATATAGGTTTGGATTCTACTCAATGGCCTATGCTACTTTCATGAAATACTACTGGGAAGAATTGAGATACATTTTATTAAAATAAAGGGAGTATTTTGCAGGGGCTCACCACAATGTCAGGAGTAAAGTGCCAAATTGAAATACAGCCAAGGACCAGGGCCAAAAAAGAACACAAAGAGATAAGCACTAGATGAAGATCAGTTCAGTTTAGAGGACATTATAACAGATTGGCACTCAAAACCTCATACCAATGAACAGAGTTTAGGAAATACAGAGGACTAGCAATCTTAACTTAGGAAAACAAATTTGATGTCA
Source organism: Bothrops alternatus (assembly GCA_034064705.1). NCBI lineage: Eukaryota > Metazoa > Chordata > Lepidosauria > Squamata > Viperidae > Bothrops > Bothrops alternatus. The sequence continues at coordinate 4,051,067 of JARGCV010000008.1, forward strand.
TAGGCATTACTGAAACTTTGAGATGACACCAATGATTGGCACAAAGTTACAATTTATTCAAAATGAATAGAACCAGTAAAAGGAATAACAACATTGCACTTCATATATAAATAAATAAAATATCATTGCACATTCTGGAATCAGTTGAAAGGATATTATTGAAAGATTTATTTAAGAATAAAGAAGGAATAACTGCTATAGACCATCTAGGCAAGTTAAGCAGTAGAAACACCTATGTAAACTAACAGCACCTTCTGTTGAAGATAAAGAGCAAAACTACTTCCTTTTATAACAAAACATAGAAACTTAAAAAGAAAAAGAATAAAAAGGAACCTATTTAGATCTCAATAGCAATCAGCTATTAATCCAGTTTCCAATGCTTAGGCATTGGAATGTTCACAGATTAAACTAAATGCTTTCAATGATAGTTAAGTGTTTACTGAATGCAGAATTTAAAAAGAGAAGATACAATAATTTATTTCTCCCTTTTTCTTTCTTTTCATTCTGCGATGTATATACATTTATTACAAAATCCAAATGTAGTAAGAGCAAGTTTTACAAATGGAAATGTTTTTCAGCAAATGCACCTCATTCTATAAGACAAGAGATAATTATACAGAATGAACCATTTGCCAGCTGGTTTAAATACATGGATTCATGCTAATTGTAGCCTTCTTCCTAGACTAGTACATGATGAAAAGAATAACAGTTGTATAATAGAGGTAAAATACAGTATATTTATTTTCTTTTAACACTATTTAAGGAACAATTTCTTTGAGACAATAAAAAACAAAGTATATCTTATCTGTTATACAATACATACACACATATACATACACACACACAAATGTGTGCATGAACAATATTACTCAGAGGCTTACTGATTCATGATGAAAAAAATTATTAGACTATAGATCTATAATTTTGAACAATAAAAAACATTCCAATTATTATTATTATTATTATTATTATTATTATTATTTATTAAATTTCTATGCCACCCTATTCTGGGAACTCAGGGCAGCTCACAGCATAAATAGAAATCCAATATAAAAAAACTACATAATACATATATAAAAATACATATATAAAAAAGAGAACCCCTAAATTAAGAAACCATTCATTCAACAAACGTACACACAAACATACACTGGCTAGGGGCAAGATGTCAACCGCCCCAGGCCTGTCGGCAGAGATGGGTCTTTAGTAGTTTACGAAAGGCGGAGAGGGTGGGGGCGATACGGATCTCCAGGGGGAGTTGATTCCAGAGGGCTGGGGCTGCAACAGAGAAGGCCCTTCCCCTAGGCCCCGCCAGGCGACACTGTCTGGCTGACGGGACCTGGAGAAGGCCGACTCTGTGGGCCCTAACCGATTGCTGGGTTTCGTGAAGCAGCAGGCGGTCCCATAAGTAACCTGGTCCGATGCCATGTAGGGCTTTATAGGTCATAACCAACACTTTGAATTGCGTTCGGGGACCAATAGGCAGCCAATGCAGCTCGCGGAGTGATGCCGAAATGTGGGCATTTCTGGGCAGGCCCAACACTGCTCACGCGGCTGCATTCTGCATTACCTGAACTCTCCGAACGTTTTTCAAAGGTAGCCCCATGTAGAGAGCATTGCAGTAGTCAAGCCTCGAGGTGATAAGGGCATGAGTGACTGTGAGCAGAGACTCCCGGTCCAAATAGGGCCGCAACTGGTGCACCAGGCGAACCTGGGCAAATGTCCTCCTTGCCACAGCCAAAAAATGATGTTCCAAATTTAGTTGTGGATCGAGGAGGACGCCCAAGTTGCGGACCTTCTCCGAGGGGGTCAAAAGCTCCCCCCCCAGGCTGATGGACGGATAGATTGAATTATCTTTGGGAGGCAGAACCCATAGCCACTCCGTCTTGTCGGGGTTGAGTTTGAGCCTGTTGGCACCCATCAAAACCCTAACAACCTCCAGACATCGGCACATCACTTCCGCTGCTCCACTGAAATGACACGGGGTGGAGATGTAAAGCTGGGTATCATCAGCATACTGATGATATCTCACCCCGTGTTGTCGGATGATCTCACCCAGTGGTTTCATGTAGATATTAAACAGCAGAGGGGAGAGGACCGATCCCTGAGGGACCCCACAAGGGAGGAACCTAGGGGTCGACCTCTGACAAGAAAAACTTAGATACTACTATTTATTCATTTTCTCATAAAACAGAAAACTTTAAATGTATCTCTACACTACTCAGGTTGGCACACTGTAGAATTCTAGCTATAGAAAGGGTTTGAAAATGTGATTAAAGTACACCTATACATCAGTTTGATATTGAAGGAATCTGGTACAAAACAAAATTGCATGTTGGACTTCAGATACGGGGATATTAATTTCACTTCAGTTGTTTTAGTAGAGAATGGATATTTCCAATAAGAACCAGAAACATGGGAATATTGGTTGAAAGGATTATTCACTGCTCCTAGTTAATATAATTAAATAATCTCTATAATCAATATCTACAATCCACGCTGAGAGTAATGTGTAGGTGATTTGTAAATATGGAAGAATCAGGATCGTTGCAAATAAGAACCTCAAACAAGTGAAAGAGGGAAGCATGAGAAATTGAGTTGTATAATAGTTTTAACAGGTTTTCTTTTAGAGTATCCAACTACTAATACAAAATCTTTTCTAAAGGTTTTTTTAAATCCAGTGTTGTTTCCTGAACTTACCTGCCTTTGAAAAAATTGATATACCATGAATAAAGTAAGTTTCTTTCCACAATTAAGTTAGTAGGCGTGTATTAAGCAATAACAAATGACATCATGGTGTTACAAATGACATCATGTTATGAATCTTCTCCAGTGCAGAACCTGGTTATCTATGGGTCATCAATTCCCCCAAATCATTGCCCATCTATCAAGAGTTGAAAGAAAGAGCTAACTCCAGATCCTGATGTTTAGGAAGTGCCACTTGTAGGGATCTTGGGCTCAGGTCCTCTTATTCACTGAGTCACCCATCCAGAATAGCATTGTCCTTGACATCAGATAGGTTTCACTTCTTTTGGCTTTTTCAGTAAATCTTTAGAGTAAGGGGGGTTGTATTTGTTATTCCTCTGATGGGTAAATCTCTTACATACAAGTATTTATGCTGATGAAACAGCTTTCATCCTATTAAAGGTCTATAAACTGCTCAAAATTAGTTATGTTTGAAATAGGAAATAAATGGAATATAAAGTATCCTGTTAGTGAAGACAAGAAAGTCGCCTTGTTCCCTGTATCCATTTTTCCAGAGGAAGTTACTGTCATCTCAGTTCAACACTAGGAACATAGATTAGGACTTTAACAGACAAAAACAGTACTGATAAACAAGATCCCTGGGAGATAAAAAAATTGATCAATAGCAATTTTGTTGAAAGAACATGCCCTTAGTCAAACTCAAGTAGTAAGTATTTTTATATTATTGCTACATTATCTCATCTTTCTGCCCTCACTGAATACATCATATTGTGCCATATCCAATCAAATATGTTATTGCAATCAATTACTAATTTTAGTACACCAATCATAAGCATATTATAATTTGCAAAAGTCTATCAAGAAATTGCATATCCAATCCTTTTTAGGTAACCTCAGCTGTCTCTGGTATTGTTAATAGAGGGTCTGATCGCCACTGCTAAAGAATTCTCTGGAAAAATTATCCTATAAAAGCATAATAAATAAAATAATAAAATTGTATAACATATGAATGTGATAGTTATAACTACCTACTGCTTTATTTACAGTCACTAAGATAATTTTGCCTCTCCAATTTTCCTTCCCTCCTTCTATAGCAGTTGTGTGCATAGGTATTTTTGAAAACTAGACTGTGCATCTATTGAAATAGGTTATGATTCATAAGAATAAATACGATAATATATTTTCTAATTTTTAGAAAGTCCCAAGATATTTTTTTATTTTCATTTGTGTACATTTAAAGAATAAGCATTGCAAACAATACAAGAAAGAAAGTACACGCAAACCTGAATATTTTTCAAATCTCCAGCTTTCCACAATTAAAACCTATTGCTCAAAATACTACATTATATTGTTAATGCTACTAAGAGTCAGTTGTGACTGGAATGGTATATAAGTCTAGTAAACCAACAAACCAACAAATAAACAAATTTGATTAACCTTTCCCATGGCTGGTGACAGGTAAGATAGTTGAATTTATTCTTATTTGTAATCTGAAGCAATCACCCAACAAAATTACATTTATAAGTTCATTAAATAGTTTATCTTCCAAAACAGGTGCTCTTGTATAGATGCAATGCTTCCGCTAATTTTAATAGACTTGGTGAAAAAGAACCAGGGGCAGAAGAATAATGAGCAATTAAATTTATGAGTGTACAAGTAATATACTTTAATGCAATACACAATTTAGTTAAGAGTTAAGGATCAGTAGCATCATATATCCAATCTTTAAGTTTACAAGGGCAGAAAGAAAATGGCAAGACTAATTAACATCTCCCTTCAGCATTCTAGCTGAGTCAGCTTTGCAGAATTTTCTGGCCAGGAGGTGAATCAGCTTAAAATAGATGAGGAAAGTCCAGAAAGGAAAGAGTAATGATTGGTTTAGGACAAAATATTTTTTTTTTATCATTCTAGAGATTTTTAGACTTACTTGTGAAATCATTGCTAAGTATGCACGGCGTTCATCATTGGCTTTATGATAAGCCTAAGTTCCAAAAGAACAAATAAGTGAACAAAACAGAAAGTTAGATAATAAGCATAGTCCAGGATGCATGCCTGCGTGTGTGTGTGTGTATTATACTTTTCATCAATATAACAAGCAATCACGAAGCACCTTAAGATGGATGTATTTTAGAAGAACTAAAGTAGGGAATACAGACCTTTGCCTCTTGATCAAGTCTAAGTTCATACTCCTTCAGCTGATTCTGGAGACTTTTCTTCTCCTCTTCCAGTTTTTTAAGAAACTGATTTAAAGAATTCTGACATTGAATATGTAAATAAAACAAAATACATCGTTATTAGTTTTATTGCTATTCTGTTACCCAATGAAAAAGGCCATTAGCAATTTAGACTTTGTGATTACATGCTTTAAACCCAATTATAAGCTGTACAAGTAGTCTTCAATTTATGACAACTGAGCCCAAAATTTCTGTTGCTAAATGAGACATTTGTCAAGTGAATTTTGCTCCACCTTATGGCCTTTCTTGCCATAGCTGTTAAATGAATAACTGGAGTTGCTAAGTCAGTATCACAGTTGTTGAGTGAATCTGGCTCCCCATTGACCATTCCGTTACTGACTTAACAACTGCAGTGATTCACTACTTTTACTTTTTTCTAGTGTCCGGTTTTACTTCAATGTGGTATTTTTTGATCCTCTCCCAACTATTCAAACTATGAGGGAGATGGGCTGTCGAGAAACATGAATATATATTTCCATAAATAAGTCCATAATCCCATGTTGAAGAAAATGCTTCATCTCAATACAACTACCGAACTGTATATTTTTCTTCCTTATTCAGCAACAACATATCCATGCAAAAACTTTGCCTTGCCTTTTTGATTTTTCAAAACCTCATGGATGGTTCTTTTCAGATCCAAGGGAAACCATGAAATATTGCAGAATCTGAATAAGACACAAACTTCTGTGGTCTTCCTTTTTCCACACAGGATAAGGAAAAGATGTTTCCTAATAGTCTCTGTTTCATGAAACTCTGTTAAATTATCATTTGACAGCAATTCATAATCTGAAACAAATTTGATCATGATCTCTCCTGATGAAATGCAGTGTGGAGATTTACACACTCACACAAACTGTGGAAAAGCAGTATACAAGCCTGATTATTATCAGTTTTGCATACAATTAAACAGAAGGAATTATTGCCCTTCTGACTATACTCACTATAGACACAATAATCACCATGGAAATAAAGAAATGTATATCTACTCAGAAATAATACCACTGAGTTCACAACACCTATTTTCAAGTAAACATATGAGAATAAGCTCTACTGAATGCAGAAGGATTTATTTCAAAGTGGACAGGCATTCTAAATCTCTTGATGTAATAGGACTTCAGCAGAAACTTTATTGCACAACCCTTCACAATTTCAATGTTACGTATGAAATGAACATAGGATATAAATTACTTATGGGTTTATTTTATATTTTATGTGAAAGAAATGTCTTTATATCTAAAGCTTCCAAAAGATAACAAAATTGTTAAAAATCACAAAACAGAATTTATAGTGATGCAGACAAAAATGATGTATTATTTTAAAAGATGCTGACATATTGCAATAAATCTCCATATGATTTAGACATTAGGAAACTAACACCAGAGCCACAGTTTTTGAGAGTTTTCCTACAATTTACAGCAAGATGTTAATTTTAATCCCTAGAATAAGAAAGTAATATATATCATGGAAATATGCAAAGCTATTTACTCACAATAAACTGAAATTTCAACCAATTATAAATAAATCTCCTTTGAATAAAACAAAATATTCCCATTTTACAGTATTACAAAGAAACTTCCTGTTCCTTTGATATCGGCTAATACTTTCCTTCTGGTTCCCATCAGAGGTGAGATAGGTATCAATCAGGGCAGTGCCCTTATCAACCGTGACATGTCTAGGTTCTGAGAAGCTGAACATCATTGCAATCCGAACAAATATTTGACACTTCGGCCAGAATGAAAGTATTGAAATGCATAGAGCAGAATGCTGTTGCCCAAAATATTTACAACAACTATATAGCAAATTGTGCTTAAGGTCGGAAAGTTACTATAAAGAGCAAAGCATATCAAAGTCTGCAATGAACATTATTCTTATTAGTCAGCCATTGTATCTCACGCCTTCCAGCATTGCCATGCTTGCCTGGAGTATTATGGAAGCTGAAGTCCAATATAAATGGAAGGCATCAAATTAGGGGAAGCTGATCCAGCAATGCAGCAGTACAATTTAGCTCTTCAATAGTGAGATGTACACTATTTGCAAATTCGGATACAAAGTTGGAACAAAAAAGAAGAGAAGGGAAGGGAGAGAAAGGGGAGGGGAAAGAAGAGAAGAGGAAGGAAGATACTGTTTTAAAATAGGCTGACAACACTAATGCTACTTGAGAGAGAGTCTGACCTCCAAAACTGAAAAAGTATTTCTTAAGAGAATTAAAAATGGTCAGTGTCTGGTCTGCCATCTTTGGCTTGGCATCTCACTGGCATCCTGCCATCAAAGACTAGAGAAGAGGGGGTGCGGGGAGAACAAATGGGCAATAAAAGTGTATGGAGATGTGATTGGAAAACGGGAGGGGGGATGACAACTGACAAAGACCTGGGAAGCACAGAATCAGTTTGTGCCAGCGCTCAAGGACACACACCATGAGAGTGGAATGTGGACTAACCCAAACATCTCAGCATTTCTCGAAACACCTATGCAGCTCTTCATTGGCTGCAAACAAACTAGACATGGGGAGAGGGCTGGAATGAGGGGAAACCTTTGTAATGTTTTTGTGTGCGAAGTTTAATTCTAGCCTAACTTTACTGCAACCAGCACCCTTTATTAAAAGAGCCTATCACTTCCAAGTCAAATGGAATCGAAGGTCTTTCTTTCCTGAGGGGTGACCCAGCTGTGGCAGGTCTGACAGTCAGAAGCATAAGAGATTTTGAAAGATGCATGATATCTCATGAATTTCTGACCACTTTACTTACAGCTGTTATATAAAGTCAAAAGAAACTTAATGGACTAGAAACTAAACTAATATACTGCAGCATTTTACAGGTTGACAAATTATAGTGCTCTAGCTCACAAATACTCTGAAACAATGCCCAAAATGGTTAATTAACCAACATTTTTTTTATTAGTTGATAGATCTGGAAAATGACTGCTAAAGGAATGTTTAATATTTAGAGGTCTAACAATTGCAACACTTATTTTCTGAACAAAACCAGATTTTTAAAAATGCCATAGATACCAGTGAAGAGAGCCATTGTTAGCAAAAATGCACCATCCAGTACCCAGCTAAACCTGATGCAATCTAGTCCAGGTATAAAGCAAGGTTTGAGAAACTGACATAAGAGAACCCACTCTTTTTGAGCAATATGGAGAGAAAGCTAAAAATTGAAATGAAAATTCAATTACAACAGGGATCCTCAGTTTTTATTTTTATCTATGAAATTTAGAAATAATTCATCTCCTTCAGAGGGACTCTGAGCGATGTACAAGTAAACTGCTAAAACATAAAAACTGTACATAAATTTTAAAAAGAGGCAAAGATGTTCAAAATTCATCATTAACACAGGGGAGCCTTCAGGATGCTAACAAGCCCCATGGTTGCATGCTCATCTGTGAGTCCCAAGCAAGACAACAGTGCCATGTTTTCAAACCTTTCCACTTGTGGTCCACTTTCACCTCTGGGGGGGGGGAGAGAATGTTCCAAAGGGCAGGGCATCAGCAGGGGCAACTGCAAAGAGAGGTCTCTTTCTGGACCCGCCCATTATAATTCCTTAATTGTTGGGATTTTCCCTTTATCAGGAAGCACTCTCAGATTTTTAACCTCACAAATAGCCTTAGATGGTCACAAAACACCAGAAAGCAAACTGGTGAGATTGCTCTCAACCACCCTTTCTAAGTACTCTCAATCATCTTAACAAATCGTTTTATTTCTGGATATGTCAGCACATTTTTGGCACTGCTGAAATCTGCTTTATGATTTTTCAAAAGCTTTCTTGGCCAATAAAAGAGACCTGATTTTGGGGGGGGTCTTATTCTCAGGGTGCTTGCTTTCAGAATTGTCTTGATAATATTTCTGAGCTCATAGAATTGAGAGGCAGCAAATGCTATTACTATTGTTCTCATTTCCACTACACTGGTGCCCCCCACTCCCTTCTTGCCTGCATTTCATCATCTGAAAAGCCTGTAAGATTTACAGGAAGCCCAGGAATCAGGAAGATGTAGGGAGACTCACAAATTACCAAATCAATATCTAAATACCACCTTCCACTCACAACATTTTATCAAAATTATCTTCTTTGAAAGAATTTTGAAAATTCCTTTTCATTGAATGAAATGAAAGTTGATAGAAAAAAAATGAAAGCTTTTTTCCCCTACAAGGTATTATTCTAAATAAAGTGCAGAACACAGTATACACTTAATTATAAATAATGAGTTTATGTGGAGCCCAGAGACATCCTTGTAAATAAGGATTACATTTCAAGCTAGTGCTCCCCTTTGCATATACTGGCTTCCTTTTTAATAATTAAAAGAATCTAATAAATAAATAAATAAGGTAGGACAAGGATTTTGGTAGATGATGCTTAGCACATATTGTCCATGAGTATTGCACTGGGACTCAAAATCTGGAGACACAGCATTGTGTCTATCTGGAAAAAAAATATAGTGAAGTGGAATGTTAAATATAATAGAATATATTATAGGACTGTCTTAATTTACAGTGATTTCTTTCCCCAAATACCAACAAATCAGATATTTAAGTCTTAAAGGTGGCAAATTGTTCTTTTGTTGTATAAACTCTGAGAAGTTTCAATTTCAAGGCTAGGAAAAGTCTTAGAAGGACAAGAGGGTAAGACTTAAGATTTAAGACTTAAGAGTAAAATGGGCGGTTTCTAAATTTGATTATTTTATTTATTTGTAACCACAGGGCAATCTTACTTCTGAGTTAGCTGGCTGGACACAGACACACAGAGCTTGATTTCTGTATTCTGCAGGCAGATTATCTGTTTATTTTTTTCTATTTATTAAACATATTTCAATGCTGCCACAATTCAAATTTTTGGCAGCTTACCCAGAAAATATACAAAATAAAGCATACCCCCATTTTAAGAGAATACAAGATGATAATGATAATGATGATGATGGTGATGATAATGATGATGATGATGATAATAATAATAATAATAATAATAATAATAATAATAATAATAATAGTAGTAGTAGTAGTTGGAAGGGACCTTGGAGGTCATTTAGTCCAACCCCCTGCTCAGGCAGGAAACCCTATACCATTTCAGACAAATGGTTATCTAGTCTCTTCTTAAAAACTTCCAAGTTGGAGCATTCACTTCTGGAGGCAGGTTGTTCCACTGATTTAACTGTTCTAACTGTCAGGAAATTTCTCCTTAGTTATAGGTTGCTTCTCTCCTTGATTAGTTTCCATCTGTTGCTTCTTGTCCTGCCTTCAGGCGCTTTGGAGAATAGCTTGACTCCCTCTTCTTTGTGGCAGCTTCATTAAACTACACATACCCAATGCCAGCAACCGTTCCTTATATGTTTTAGCCTCCAGTCCCCTAATCATCTTTGTTGCTCTTTTCTGTACTCTTTCTAGAGTCTCAACATCTTTTTTACATCATGGTGACCAAAACTGGATGCAGTATTCCAAGTGTGGCCTTACCAAGGTATTGTAAAGTGATATTAATACTTCATGTGATCTTGATTCTATCCTTCTGGCAACATCAATTCAAATCAGAGAAAGACTGATTTGATTTCTAAATAAATCTTATGTCTTCTTTCCGATTTTCAAAAACAGCATCTCATTTATCAGTTATCAAGTTACTGAAGTTTCTGCAGTTAGTTAGTTCCTGAATGCAGGGGCTCAGTTTCTGAAAGTTTCTCTTTTTTTTAAGTTTTATTATTTTTTTTAACAGAATTCAATAGTAATCATTCAAAAAAAAAACGTGTTGTCCGAGTATCTTATTCACTAATACAAATTAAATTCCTAATTTCACCATTTCTGCAGTGTAAGCTGCTTAACAAATTTTCAGCAAATCTCTATTAAACTCTATTAAATGAAGTTTGTTATCAAGCATCACACACTGGCTAAAGAAAAAAGAACTACAGTGATTTCAGTATGTTATCTTTAATGCTTATTTGAGATAAAGAAATCTTGGAAACTCTAATAGAAATTTCTCATCCGCAATGAGTTAATTAAGAAAATTATCTGAATAAATTGAAATGCTTCTTCCCAGATTTCTTCCACTTGGGCTGAATGGTCTTTCCTCTCTTCCATTACTTTCCAAGCTTTTGCCCACACTTCTCTCACACTTCTACTTTTTAAACCCGCACAGCAGGGGTTCTTAACCACACTTTGGGCACATTTATAGTCATTTGCAACGCTCCACAGACAAATTTTATAACAATTTTTTTTTTTGCCAAAAACCAGCATTTACTTCCTGGTTTTCAGCAAAACCTGACCCATAGTGAACCAATGGTTCATTTTTCAACCATAGTGTGCACTTAACAACCACAGCAGTTTATTTATGACTGCAGCACTTGCTTAACAGCTGTGACAAAAAAAGGTCATAAAATACAAATGTCACAAGTTATGACTGTGAGGAGCAGCCTCCATAAGTAGACTAACTATACACCTCACAATTTGAGAAACCTGATTTAATGGATAAATAAGGAGTGCTTGCAGGGACATTAAAAGTGGTTGGCTGGACATGTAAATGTGTGTTTTCAAGTGAAGACACAGTATTGTACAATGAGGATTCTGGATCTGAAAATAGATGGAACAAAGAGTAACGTGGTTGTGTTTAACAGGGAAAATGAAATTAACAATTGCAAGGTATATATAAATGGTGAAAAATCAATATAAATAGATGGAAGTTTTATTCCTTGGCAGAACATTTATTAAAGATGGAGAAATGGATGGATAAATGCTAAGATATGCAAACACTGATAGAAAAGTAATCATAATGTATGTGAGAAATTAAGGAATTTTGAAAGAAATGAAAATGAATATATAGATAAGCATGCTTCTGTGCACTTCGTTTTGGAAATGAGAGCCAGGTTTATGAGGAAAAACCATAGAAGTTGGATGGATGCAACGAGAAACTGGTGCTTAAGAAGTATGTTCAGTAAAACAAGGAGCAATGTAGTCAAGGATGCATGGATTTTGAATCAATGTGGCTTAATTGTCAAATTAAATGCTCAGTACAAAATAAATGTCATACGGAAAGAATAAAATGAGGATTGAACTACAAAACAAATATAGGAAGAATACATGAGTAAGGTAAATCGGGAAGACCAAGAAAATCATGGTTAGTTAGAATGGACAAGATTCTGAAAAAGAGAGGGGAAGTTTAAAGAAAAAGAGGTAATGTATTAACTGGTCATGATGCAAGCAAAGAGGATTAGCAAAGACAGAAAGAAGTGGAGCAATATAATGAGTAGTGGCATAAAATAGATTTAGCTATATTTCCTTTTTTAATTCATACCTACATTCCTATGACTTATTATTTAATATTCCTCTTTTATAATTTGCATAATGTTCCTTGTTCCTTATTCCAAAAGGAAACAGCACGTTGGCTATGTACGTATGCATGTAAAAAGAGTTTCTCTAAATATGAAAACTCAAAAATAGAATAGGCACAGTACAGCTAATACAAAAGTATTTCAAATCCCATTACTTTCCCCAAGACTTGTAGGGCAGTGGAATGTTTAATATTGCCCAACTTGATCACAGCACTGTATATTCAACCTGTCAAAAGATAAAAGATTCCCCTAAAGCCTGGTACGTATATATTGTAAATACAATGTGCCCCCTGGTGGATAACCTAAGTTTTACAATAAAAGTAGAATTGTATATTAAGCAGTACCTTTATTGCGTCAATGAAGTTTTATAAACAGCATTCAAAAATTCAGTACCAAGCAAAAGGTTAAACATCCAGAAACAAAATCATGGAGGAGAAATGCTGCATATGTTTGCCTATGGTTTACAGTCTTAGATGAAGAGTGGGAAAAAACTGGAAAAAATGCCAGATGCCAAACCGTTTAGTTGCAACTTAACTGCTTCTATAACAAAATGATTATATTCAACACACAAATAGAACACTGCTTACTACTTTAGTCTTGGATTTCTTGTCACTTATACTTGAAGCAAAGTCTTGTTTGGCATATTGAGACTTATATCTACTCAGCAAGGATCCAAATAATTTTCCCCAGCACAAAAATGACACAAGAGAAAGTGGATTTAGAAATCCTATTTATTATATGTTTTCAGAAATGGAGTGCAGAATGAATAATCATTTAAAAAAAGCTCCACTGGCTAATGAGACAAATAAGATATTCAGGAAAGGTAAATTTAAGTTTGCTATTTCATATTTAAGGTGAAAAATAAGGAAATAATATATTTTTCCTAATGACTCAATGAAAAATACATAGCCTCAGTACTGTGTAAGGAATGCCAGCATGGAAACCTAATCTAGCCAAAATGGTATCCAATCAAGACTATCAGGTTACATATACTATATACACCCTATTTCAAGAACTCCCCCCATATAATTTAAAGAATATTATACTGTGTACAAAATGGCCAACACCTGTGCTGCTGTTGTTCTATCCCTTTTAAGTCCTCACCCTAGCCAGCACAGTGAGTGTTGGCTATAAAAGCTGAACAAAGAGGCAGCTGGGGGGGGGGATGTTTGTAAGAGATGGAAGGAGGTACCGTGTTTCCCCGATAGTAAGACACCCCCGATAGTAAGACGTATCGGGGTTTTCAGGGGGTCGGCTAATATAAGCCGTACCACGAAAGTAAGACATATTACTCCTGCCCACTTCCGCCTCCTGCTTAAAATACTTAAATACTTAAAATACTTAAAATACTTAATATACTTAAAATACTTAAAATAAAACTGACAATTGTTTTCCAATCAATATAAGCCGTACCCCGAAAGTAAGACATAGTGGGGCTTTTGGGGATAAAAAGAAAGTGTGACCCTGTCTTGCTTTAGGGGAAACACGGGGTATGTGGGTCCCTAAAGCAGATACAAAGAAATACTGTTCTCTAGTAGTAGGACTCATTAGATCACAGGTGTCAAACTCAATTACGTTATGTGACTTATCGTGGCATATAGTGACTTTTTTGCCTTGGTGGAGCTGAGGCGGGGGTGGCCTGCGCATGATGCATCCAGCCTGCAAGCCGCCAGTTTGACACCCCTGCATTAGATGCAGTAGCTGAAGAAACAGTAAAAGGTGCAATAGAAGAGGGGGGGAAATGAAGTAGTGAGCAGTATTGGCCTCTGAGTGCATATGTGTTGCCTAAGGACCTGTGTGATTGTTTTGGCTCTCTTGGGTTTTGAACCCTACTGACTTGGGTATAAGTAAAAAACATCTGTGTCAGATACATGGTGATTACCCACAGTTTGACATTGAACTCTAATTGCCAGTTTGTAATCAGTCTAAAAATATTGAATGAACAGGATATGGACTTAAGCTTAAATCAATAGTATCGGCAAGGACTGGGCTAACCAAGTCTATCTAAGGAAATTCTTACACATTTACCTCTAATTTAAACAGCAAATTCATAGTGAAATAAATTGATTTGTGTATTTATGTACAAAGAAAACACAACTTTATATTTGGTGGTATTAGTATTATCTTAGTCATTCTCCTTGAAATCCAGATCCCATGCAAAAGATTTATGAGATCTAGCCTTACAGAAAGCAATAAACTACTGTAATAGTTATATCATACGCTCAATTTCTCCAGCAATTTTTGATAAGAATGTTTTGAAGATGGTGCTATTGAAATAGTGTCCATAAAAACAATCCATTACTTTGTATGCCAGCCTTTCTCTATTAAGTTGTTTTACTATTAAAAATATATTGTAAAATATTAGTTTCCTCTGCTAAAATTTAATTCCTGAAGAATATTTTACACATTTCCTGCAATCTTTCTTAATTATAGCATTTATAATGTAATAAAGCATGCTTCAAGAGATTGCAATATGACTGCTTGATAATTAGTCCAATATAAAATAAAACATATGGAGCATGAAATAAGTTTCCCATTAGATCTAGCCCACAACAAGAATGGCCTTGAATTCCCCTTGATACTAGCACAGAGCAATGCCACCGTCCAACCTGAACAGGCAAATCAAATTCTCCACATCTGTTACACCTATTAGTTCTTTTCCATTGACTTGAACCATACTTCTAGATTCTTACTCCAGTTTTAAAAGAAAACAAGCTGAAAGGATGTCCTTAGAAATAAGTTTACTTAAGAATCAACAGTCTAAGATACAGGAAAAAATACTCAAAAAAAGCTGCTTTTTTAATTTATCTGCTTCCTTATTTATCTTATTTATTATCCAAGAATTTTCATTACCATTAAAGAATTAATATGTTGACTCAAGTATGCTTAATCCAAATGGTGCCTTAAATGCATTCATTTTTATTTAAACAAAGAATATTGATTTTTGCAGGTAAAATAAATATGGAAAAACCTAAAATAGTTTTTATGAGAGCAAGTTGTCACACTGTGAAAACAAACTTGATACTTAATCTGTCCATTTCCAAAATAATAAACAGATAGAAAGTGTCTCTCTCCCATAAAAGAGTCACTTGTAGCTTTTTACAAAGGATAGGGAAAAAAACATAAGAATTTCAATATTGTTTGCAGTATAAATAGAAATCATATCTGAGTTACAACAATTGCTTGATTTCTTTTGCAATGGCTTCTCAATTTTTCTACAAATCAGAAGTCTTGGGTTCTTGATGCATGTTCTATCTGTTCATTATTTTTCCAGCCTATCTTGCTGGGAAGCTATCCAACATATTTGGACATTATAAGAAAACCAAAATGTGGGGGAAACCAATTTTTGTAGAAAGTTTATTCTGATACCATAGTTCTACTATAAATATGAACAATAGTCATTAGCAATTAAATAATTTTCTTCAGTTATAAAATTATTCAGACAAGAAATAAACCTAGAGAATTTTCAGTATTGTGAAAGTTTTAAGAGAAAAATTAGAGTTTTCTCTCTCTTAAAATGTTTGTGCCCATGTATCCTGAAACAAGACAAACACAGCTCAGGAATATTTATTGCAGTTCTGAGGAATTAGACAATGGTATTCTGAAACCTTAAAAAGCCCCAGAAGCCTCAATCTATCTAGAAAAGGCTTTCAGATTCTCCAATTAAACAGTGAGATTTTTAATATGAGTGTTGTATGTATTTGGTTAGATCAGACATGTCAAACTCGTGACGTCATGTGACATCGTACAACGTATTGGGACAGTTTTGCCACTGCAGGCAATGGGGTGGGCGTGGCTTCCGGATGATGCGTCCAGCCTGTGGCCCGCCAGTTAGATTGTCCTTAGACACCATTATCTATTTAGTTATTTTTTTTGTTACTTTCTTTTGTTGGTTTTTAATGTTATGATGTTCCAGCACAGGCACAGGTGACAAGATATAAATTAAATAAATAGTAACAAGCTGGAAAAATATAAAGTGACTGACTGAAAGAATGAATAGTAGTGCAAATCAAAAATTTAAGATGTGTCAGAACACTGCCAGCCTCAAATAATGATATGGTCTAAGAAATATTTAATTATGTTTACTTGTAAATTTACTTACCATATGCATCTGCTCGAAGGAACGAACAGAAGCCAGTTTGTCTAGAAACAAGAAAAATAAAGAAGCCCTTGATAAACAATGTGCAAATACTGAAAATCTTTGTCAAAATTATCATGACAAAAGCAACAACAGCACCTATACCTGTTGGGTTGCCACCAAGATGCTCCATCTTTCCTTGGAGAAATCCAATCTGCCTTTCTAGCTGTTTGTTCAGTTCTACTTGGGTTTCATATCTGGTTTTCCATTCACTGTCTTAAAAATAAACTGTTATATTAATGCTTATTATTTCAGTAAGTCAAAATACTTTCAGTGTTATAACTATGAATTCTTTGCATCTAAGAGAAGCTTGATAAGCATCTATTTATATGTTAAAATCTGAACACACTAAAACATCTAAAAATGTTTGCTAAAATTCTTGTCTGTAACTTAAAGATTAATGCTAACTAAATCTGTATCACAACGGGAGAGAATGGAAGACCTGAAGAAGGAACAGACTCCCTCTCTTACTGGTAAATGGATAAATTGACTCTCCTGATACCTAGAAGAGAAGAACTTTCAAATATAGCTATAGCTCACTGGTAGAACATGTTTTGCTGAAAATCTCAGTTTTACCCTGGTAATATATTGCTCAGCAATATATGAGCAATATACTAGATGAATTGGAAATTCAAGTAAATGAGGGCAGATACGATATTGTTGCCATTATGGAAACGTGGTGGGATGAAACCAATAAATGGAACATACAGCTACAGAGATTTAAATTATTTTTAAAAAACAGACCAAATAAAAGAGGAGGTAGAGTTACTCTCTATATAAGAAATAACTACATCTAGGAGACTTCCGGTCTAGCGTTGCGTCATTGCAGATCCGTCTCCGGGGAGCTCCGGGACCGATTCTTGCTTTCTGGCTTTCTTTTGGCTGCCTGTGAGCGATTGCTGCCTGGTGGGAATAGCGATTCAAGAGAGGAATTTCTGGTGTATCCGAGGAGGTGTGGCAAGCCTTGGGAGAGCTGGAAACGACTCGAGCTAAAGCCGAAGAAGCCGGCCTTTGGCCGGCCTGAAGACTTGACGGTTTAACGCAGTTGATGGAAGAAAGAAGTGCAGTCACGCAGTTACAGTAAGAGAAGAATCTATGGTGAGAATTTTGAAAGAGAGATACTTTAATTGGCAAAAAAAAACCCGGTGAGTGAAGCCCTTCGTATTCTTCCCTCGTTCTGATAGAATTGGTAACTCCAAAAAACAATATAGCGGCCAAAATCTTTGAAGGAGTAAAACGGGTGGAAGAAAGAAAGGAGAATATCGGAAGAGTGATTACAGATTGGAAATTGGCCTTAGATACTCTCAAAATTTAACAGTACTGGTGTGGATCTAAATTTGGTTCGGGGGAAAAAAATAGTGGATGAGCAAAGAAATGGAAAAAGAGTGGAAATTTGAAAGATTATAGATTGGAGGATGATAAGTTAAACCCAACCGGAAGAAGGACAAACGGGAGAGCTAAGAAGTGGACATATTGAATCTTTCTCTATAATAGACTTATATTATAAAAAGAACGGTGGACAATTTAAATCAAGAGATATATATTTCTATATTTATATCGGTGAGATTCAATTTGTATTTGACTTTGAATTAACCTTTCTGACTCTATTTGACTTTTATATTTGAATTATCTGAACATTGAATTAATATTTGAACATTAATTTCTTACCATCTTCATTGATTTGGAAAATTGAAAATTGAATCAACAATCAACAATTTATATAAAATCGAGTGAGTTTAAGAATAATATAATATAAAGAGAACAAATTAATTAAAAGACTGTGTGGTGGGAGATATATTGATATATTGTTTTTCTTTTCTTTTTCCCTCTTTTTTCTGAATTAATTAATTAAATAATTGTAATATTTATATAGTAAAATATTGATTTACCATACTATTTATTACTCTATTGATTATTATATTATTGATTTAATGAAAATCTAGATAAATTAATTATTGTATTAGAGAAATATATGGTTAATTGGGAAATTATTCAAAAGGTTATTAAGACAACAATGTATCAATCCAAAATTACAAAAAAATCTACAGTAATACCACAACTAACAACTCCACAAACTACTACCGTAAAAACATAGAAAGCATGTTACCCGAAAAACAAATAGATTCTCAGTCTCCTTCAATAACATTAATATCCTTACAAGAAATGATGATTAAACTTCAGGAATCGATAGATCGTAATTATGAAAAAATGACTGGAAATATGGAAACAATGAGGGAAGACATTAAAAAAGTGGATGACAGAGTGAGTAAGATTGATGGAAAGATAGAGCAATTCCAAGAGAATTTGATAAAAAACGATCAAAGAATAAAAAACATAGAAGATAAAAATGAAAAAATTGAGGCAAGAATTGATGAAACAGAGATTCATATGACAACAACTACCAAAGATATGCAAGATGCCTTATTAAACCTTGAACTAGAAAAAGCTGCCTTTTTTCTGAGATTTCAAAACGTACAAGAAACTAAAGATGAAAATCTCCCTCAGATGATGGCAGAGATTATAGCAGGCATTTTGGATATCACACCACAAAAAGCAATTAAGGAGTTGGATGAAATATATCGGGTATACACAAGTTATGCCCGTTGAAATAATTTTCCAAAAGAGGTTCATGTACGCTTCACTAAGAAAACTACAAGAGAGGAAATATATAATATAGCTAGAAAAAACACTTACACATATAAAGGAAGAGATATTACAATTCTAAAACAAATTCCAAGACGCATTAGAGAAAGAAGACCTTTTCCATTTTTATCTTCCAAATTAAATAATCACAGGATTCCATTTAGATCAGTGGTTCTCAACCTTTTTCAGGTTGAGACCCCACTTGCCCCGCCCATGCGCGGTGCGACCCCTGTGCGCGCGCGCCAGGCCGATCCGCGCATGTGCAGCACGCGCGACAAAAAAAAAACAAAACAAAATGGCGGACCGCGACGGCCTGATCTGTGCATGCGCGGTGCGCGCGCGACGGCCCGATTCATGCATGCGCGACGGAAAAAAATAAAAAACAAAATGGCGGACCGCGATGGGCCGATCCGCGCATGCATGGCGCGTGTGCACGACAGCCCGAACCGCGCATGTGCGGCACGAAAAAAACAAAAAAACAAAATGGCGGACCGCGGTGTCCAGCGACCCCCGCGAAACGGTCGTTCGACCCCAAATGGGGTCGCGACCCATAGGTTGAGAACCGCTGATTTAGATGGTTAATTCCAGAGGGTTTACTAATCACTCTATTTGATAAGAAACATAAAATAAATAATATAGAGGAAGCTAGGGATTTCTTTGATCAAAATATCAAGGAAATAGAAGAATTAGAACTTAAAGAAAATAGGGAAAAAGAACGAAAGAACAAAGAAGAAATAAGCTCTGAGGATAATTTACCTGATCCAAAACCGAAAAATAAACATGGCAATGAGGAAAGAGAAGGGGCAACTACAAGAGCGCAAGCAGGCGCAAAGGGAAGAAAATAGACAGTTTAAACAATTACAAAAGGCAGAGGATGAAATAAGATTCTTATCTATAAATATTAATGGATTAAACGCACCTAAGAAAAGAAATAAAATATTTTATAATTTGATCAAACAAAATTTAGAAATTATATGTCTACAAGAGACACATGTAAAAAAAAGCCAACAACAAATATTGGAATGTTTAAAATTAGGAAAATCATTCGTATCTTTAGCCCAGATCAAAAAACGTGGAATTGTGCTATACATTAAACCATGGTTAAACCCAAAATTGATATATACAGATGAAGAAGGCAGAATCCTAATTGTTCAAATTGATCAGGGAAATAATGCTATAACGATAGTAGCAATATACGCTCCAAGTATACAACAAACTAAATTCTTTACAAAGCTTTATAAACAACTTCAAGAAATAGAAATTCAAAAATTAATAATTATTGGTGACTATAATGCAGTAGCGGATAGGAAAAAAGATTATAAAAGTGTGAACAAGAAAAAAATAAGGAAAATGTTGCCTTCCTCTTTTATGCAGATGGCAGAAGAGTTTCAGTTAAAAGATACCTGGAGAACTTTACACCCAGATAATATATATTACACTTTTTTCTCTCACCCATTTAAATCATGGTCAAGAATAGACATGGCTTGGGCTAATCCAGAATTTATGAAAACTCTAACGGAATCAGAAATATTACCAAATATATGGGCGACCATAATCCATTACTGATAAAATGGAGAGAACAAACAAAAATATTAATAAAAGATGGACACTTAATCAAATGATAATTAAAGAAAAAGATTATATTATAATGATGCAAAAAGAACTTAAATTTTTTTAGAGATAAACAATAATGAAAACATAACAATATTGAATCTATGGGATACTATGAAAGCGTACATACGAGGGCTCTCAATCTCATATTCATCTTTCCATAATAAAATAAAACGGAAAAATATAGAAGAATTAATAGAGAAAATAAATAATCTGGAAAAACAACTACACAGAGACTCTTCAAATGTTAAAATATTAGAAGAATTAAATACTAATAAACATAAAATAAATCTTATTACACAAAATGAAATGATAAAAAATTTAAAAGCCACAAAACAAAATTTTTTTGAACATGCAAATAAACCGGATAGATGGTTGGCTCATAAAATAGCAAAACAAAAAATAGAAAGAAATATAGAAATTTTAACGGACCATAAGGGCGAAAGACAAAATAATGCTCAAAAAAAGAAAGATATAATAATTGATTTCTATTCAAATTTATATAAAAAAGAGGATACTGAACGAAGAAAAATTGTTGAATATTTAGAACAAACTGATTTACCAAAAGTTACAGAAAAAGAAAGAGCAATATTAAATAAAAAAATAACTTTGGAAGAGCTAAAAAATGTGATACAGGCTCAAAAAAAATAATAAATCTCCTGGTCCAGATGGTATTCCATCAGAATTATATAAAGCTTTAATAGATCTCTTGGCACCATTGATTCTGGAACTATTTAATTATGTTTTAGACAAAAGTAAAATACCAGAATCATGGAAAGATGCATACATTAGTTTAATACCCAAAGACTTAACTAACAAACATCAAATTCAAAATTATCACCCAATTTCACTTTTAAACACAGATTATAAAATATTTGCAGCAATTATGGCAGCGAGGTTTAAAAAAATATTGAATACATTTATCCATCCTGATCAAAATGGTTTTCTACCCCATAGACATATTAGAAGTAATACAAGAACAATACTGAATGCAATAGAATATTATGACCTACATACTGAGAAGCAGGTTGCATTTATTCTGGTGGATGCAGAAAAAGCTTTTGATAAGATAAATTGGCCCTTTTTATCACACAATTAAATAAAATGGAATTCGGAAGTAAATTTACAAATTTAATCAAAGTAATATATAGTCAACAATTTGCTAAAATTATTATAAATTCAGATTTAACAAACAAAATTAAAATAGAAAAAGGGGTTCGACAAGGCTGTCCTTTAGCTCCATTGATATTTATCCTCGCTTTAGAAGCTTTGTTAATAAACGTAAGGAGAAAGGAAGAAATCAAAGGATTAAAGATAAGAAAAGAAGAATATAAAGTACAAGCATATGCAGACGATATGGCTTTCATAGCAGAGGACCCCTTAGAAACAGCTTTAATTTTAATAGAAGAAATTGAAAGATTTGGTCATGTGGCGGGCTTAAAAATTAATAAAAATAAAACTAAAATAATAACCAAAAATATGAATTCCAATTTAAACCAAGAATTAGAAAATATTTTAGAAATAAAAACGGTAAAGAAAGCCAAATACCTGGGATTAATACTTTCGGCTAAATGTAGTAAAATTAAAAAAGATAATTATGATGCAGTAGTACAAAAGATAAGTGCAGATTTGGATAAATGGTCTAAGCTCCAGATATCACTATTAGGGAAGATCGCAATAATAAAAATGAATGTGCTCCCAAAGCTATTGTATTTATTCCAAACAGCTCCAATTAAGTTAAATAAAGATTTTTTTGATAAATTAAATAAAATTATACATAAATTTATATGGGCTAAAAAGAAAGCAAGAATTAAACTCAAACACTTACAAGATCACAAATCAAGGGGAGGAATGGGGCTTCCAAATTGGAAATTATATTATATAGCAGCTGCACTAGTTTGGATTAAAGACTGGATACAACTTAGAAATAGGAGAATACTACTTCTAGAAGGCTTTAATCTTGAATTTGGCTGGCATTCTTTTTTATTTGGGACAAAAAATAAATCATACGCATACTTCAAACAACATTATATAAGGAAAAATTTGTTAGAAATCTGGTTTCAAATTAAAAGACAATTTTATATTAAGATACCTAGATGGTTTTCTCCTAATGAATCTATAACCTACCCTAATTTATTAAACCCCAATACAATAATAACATATCATCAAATTTTAACAGAAGATAACCAATTAATTTCAATTCAAAGTTTAAAAGAAAAAGGAATTATTTTAGATTGGATGCAATATTTTCAAATCAACTCAAAATATACAGAAGACCAAAAAAAGTATGGATTTCAAAAAGCAAACAATTTAGATAAAATATTATTTGGAATGGATCAGAAATTCATCTCCAAAATATATAAATTTCTATTATATGATGAAATGTTAGAAGAAGAAGTTAAAGGTAATATGATCGCATGGGCAAAAAATATAGGAAACACAATTTATTTGGCAGAATGGGAAAAAATCTGGAATGTTAATTATAAACTTACTATTTCATCTGCCTATAAAGAGAACATTCTTAAAATGTTTTACCGTTGGCATCTCCCCCCAGCTCAACTGGCAAAAATGTTTTCCAATACATCCCCCAAGTGCTGGAAGTGTAAAGTTAAAATTGGAATATACTATCACCTTTGGTGGACTTGTACACTGGCCAAAATTTTTTGGAAAAAAATTAAAAAATATCTGGAACAAATTACTGCCCAAACAATTCCAATGAATCCTGAATTATTTTTATTAGGAATAATAAGATACAAAATAACTAAAGAAGACAGATATCTAATAATACATATAATTACAGCTGCCAGATTAGTTTATGCCCAGAACTGGAAACTTGAAAAAATTCCATCAACTTTAAATTTGATTAACAAAATAAATGAAGTAGCTGAGATGAACAAATTAACTCTCAAAATACAGAATAAAGAAGACACATTATTTCATAAGACTTGGAATAAATGGTACGAATGGTTAGAGAAAAAAACATATTTGGAACCCTAAAAAAGTAAACAAAGTGTAATAATAAACAAGACATAGATGACAATTTTATTCATCCTCTGACCTAAATGTATTTTAATTTTTATTGATACACCTTTATAAGAATCCCGAAAATTAAGATATATCACCTAAACTGAAATATGTGATACTTTCCTCTAGATAATTAAAGATAGAAAATATATGATATGTATAATTGTTAAACTGTATATACTCATTCTTTGACTTAAATGTATTTTAATTTTATTGACATATCTTTATAATTGTTGAACTATACATATTCATCTAATTTATATGATACAATTATATTACATTTCTTATAGACTTAAGAATAAGACTGTACATAAATAAGAATCAACTAATAGTTGATACGATTGTTA
This sequence comes from Bothrops alternatus, assembly GCA_034064705.1. NCBI lineage: Eukaryota > Metazoa > Chordata > Lepidosauria > Squamata > Viperidae > Bothrops > Bothrops alternatus. Next base: position 4,075,072 of record JARGCV010000008.1, read on the forward strand.
AATGTTGCTTGTTTATAACTATAGATATTAATTTAAGATATAATTTCTGTCAACTTGTGTCTGATGTTTTTTATGTCTGTTTTATGTATTGTACATTTTCATTTTTGTACTTTTAAAGTTTGTAAATATTCAATAAAGTTTATTTTTTTAAAAAAAAGAAATAACTACATCTCTACAGAAATAGAGCACAACAATGATGAAAACTGTCTTGAATGCATTTGGATCAATACAAAAGGGGGAAAATGACATTGCTATAGGTGTATATTATAGGCCACCCAATCAAACAGAGCAAATAGATGAACTTTTTGCTAGTCAGTTAACTAAGGCATGTAGGAAGCACATTACAATAGTAATGAGGGACTTTAACTACCCTTACATCAACTGGGAGACAAACTGCACCAAGTGGAAGTTCAAAGATTCCTGACAAATCTAGCAGAGAACTTTGTCTCCCAAAAAGTAGAGAAGGGAACTAGGGGATCAGCCATATTGGATTTAATCCTCACTAATAGAGAGGAAATGATAGCAGATGTTGAAGCTACAGGAACCTTGGGGAGGGAGGGATCATACAATTTTGGAATTCCACATTACGCAAGCACAAGCAATAGAAAATAATCAAATTAGAGTCTTGGACTTTAAGAGAACTAATTTCAACAAACATAGAGACAGTTTGGGAAGGATTTCATGGATGAGAATCCTCAAGGGGAAAACAACTTAAGAAGCTTGGGAAATTTTGAAAAGTGAGATTATAAAAGCCCAGTCTAGCACAATACCAACGAAGAAGAAAAATAACAGCTTTCAAAAGAAAACAGCATGGTTACATAAAGAACTCTCTGATAAATTAAAAGACAAAAAAGACAGGAATAAAAAGTGGAAAGAGGGACACATAACTAAGGCAGAATATCAGCAAATAGCCCGAGCCTGCAAAGATGAAGTGAGGAAAGGTAAGGCTCAAAATGAATCAAGGCTTGCGACAAAAGTCAAAAATAACAAAAAAAGCTTCTTTAAACATGTAAAAAACACTTCCTTCTCCATCTCCTTCCTTTCCCCTTCAATCTTCCTTCCTTCCTTCTTTCCTTCCATCTCCATCCCTTCCACTTCAATCTTTCTCCTTCCTTCCTTCCCCCTTCAATCTCCTTCCTTCTCCATCTCCTTCCTTTCCCCTTCAATCTTCCTTCCTTCCTTCCTTCCTTCCTTCCATCTCCATCCCTTCCCCTTCAATCTTTCTCCTTCCTTCTTTCCTTTCCCCTTCAATCTTCCTTCCTTCCTTCCATCTCCATCCCTTTCCCTTCAATCTCTCCTTCCTTCCTTCCTTCCCCCTTCAATCTCCTTCCTTCCTTCCATCTCCATCCCTTCCCCTTCAATCTCTCTCCTTCCTTCCCCTTCAATCTCCTTCCTTCCCCTTCCCTCCCTCCCAACATTTTTGAGCAAGGAAGAGTAAGCTTCTCCAGCAAGCATTGCTATATTGTTTTTGTGATTTATCACTATGCTTTAATTATGTTCAATTCGTAACAATGAAAATACACCCTGCATATCTGATGTTTACATTAATATTCATAACAGTAGCAAAATTACAGTTATGAAGTAGCAACAAAAATAATTTTATGGTTGGGGGTCACCACAACGTGAGGAACTGTATTAAAGGGTCGCGGCATTAGGAAGATTGAGAACCACTGGTATAGGTGGTACCAGTGCTTTTTTTCTTAAAAAAAAAAAAGATGCCAGAACTCACACACGTCATATAACCCGCCTTGCCTACCCTACAAGGTTTCATCCAAAAAAAGGTGCCAGAACTCCATTCTGGGCGTTCTATGAGGAAAAAAAAGAACCTTACTCATGAAATGACCCAACTTTCCACAGGTGCAATGATACTTTTCATATTCTTCAATTGTACCTCAATTCTATCAGATGACCATCTCTTACCACAAAATGTTGAAACAGCTCTTCCAAAGTCTCTGGCATGCCTTATTTCACTAATTCATCTCTTAAATTACCGTAACTTTCCTGAAACTGGTTGATGATGGCAAAATTCCAATGGACATTGTTGACATTCAACTGAAAATATGTTATGTACTTCAGCATCCTTCTTGTCCCAATTACAGTTGCTTTCCCAACCAAAGGCAGCTTTCACCTTCTGCATAAAATCTTGTCAGTGATCTAGCATGATATTGTTTCTTTTAGTGAGTAGAATTGCCCATGCGTCTGCTGTTCCTTTTAAAAGCCTGAGAAAGAATGCCACCTTTCTCTAATCACTAGGGAACTTGCTAACCTCACTGCCACAAACAATTCACACTTGTGTGAAAGTTAGGAATTGGACACAACTTCCCCCAAATTCTCCAGCAGGTTTCCAGAATGGAATTTAATTGAAAGTGCAGTAATCCATAAGCCTTCATGGCTGAGATAAATCTTGGCCCAAATACTGCATCACAGCATTCTGTAATTATTTAGCTACTATATATGCTGCAACAACTATTCCACTCTGCCGACAAGATCAGAAGCTAAGTCCAGAATTCAGAATCCAATGCCTTTAAGATGAAACAGTAAAGTGGTTTCAAGACTGATGTTAAACCTTGCAAGTCTGAAAACTCAGGAAACAAAAACTATTTAGATTTTTGGAAAGATATTTACTGCTAGTAGGATAATGAAGCAAACAGGCTCAAACTCAACCCCGACAAGACGGAGTGGCTATGGGTTCTGCCTCCCAAGGATATTTCAATCTATCCGTCCATTAGCCTGGGGGGGGGAGCTTTTGACCCCCTCGGAGAAGGTCCGCAACTTGGGCGTCCTCCTCGATCCACAGCTAAATTTGGAACATCATCTTTCGGCTGTGGCGAGGAGGACATTTGCCCAGGTTCGCCTGGTGCACCAGTTGCGGCCCTATTTGGACCGGGAGTCTCTTCTCACAGTCACTCATGCCCTTATCACCTCGAGGTTCGACTACTGCAATGCTCTCTACATGGGGCTACCTTTGAAAAATGTTCGGAGACTTCAGGTAATGCAGAATGCAGCCGCGCGAGCAGTGTTGGGCTTGCCTAGAAATGCCCACATTTCGGCATCACTCCGCGAGCTGCATTGGCTGCCAATTGGTCTCCGAACCCAATTCAAAGTGTTGGTTATGACCTATAAAGCCCTACATGGCATTGGACCAGGTTATTTACGGGACCGTCTGCTGCCCCATGAATCCCAGCGGCCGGTTAGGGCCCACAGAGTGGGCCTTCTCCAGGTCCCGTCAGCCAGACAGTGTCGCCTGGCGGGGCCTAGGGGAAGGGCCTTCTCTGTTGCGGCCCCGGCCCTCTGGAACCAACTTCCCCCGGAGATCCGTGTCGCCCCCACCCTCTTCGCCTTTCGTAGATTGCTTAAAACATACTTTTGCCGGCAGGCCTGGGGCAGCTAACACCTTGCCCCTAGCCAGTGTATGTTTCTGTGTATGTTTGTGGAGTGATTGGTTTCTTTTAGCTCAAGGTTTTTTTATAGATATGTGTTTATTGTAATTTCTATCATGCTGTGAGCCGCCCTGAGTTCTTTGGAATAGGGCGGCATAGAAATTAAATAAATAATAATAATAATAATAATAATAATAATAATAATAATAATAATAATAATAATAATAATAATAATAATAAAATTTTGGAAGCCCATCCAAGTAATTCCCCTACTCATCACCAACACACCTATAAGGTAGTGACTTAGAGGAAGCTGAATCATGGTACCCAGATCATAATTCTGAATACAGAAATAGGAAGCTTTGGGGGACTAGGAGTATTTTTGAATGTAGAGATCATGTGAATTGCTACCCTCACAAAATGGTTGCCATGGGAGAACTGCCTCTTGAAAAATAGTGGCAATTAGCATGGATGGTCACAAAAATCACATCACCAGAAGACTCACATGACCAATTCAGTCTGCTTCCCACCATGCCAATGGGATTTTTATGGGGTACAAAGGCATTAATACAAATAAATATGACGAATGAAGGCAAATATATATGTCTCAGGATAATGTTGCAGGATCCAATCTGGATCGGTCACCAGTACCAGAGGTTTAGTGTTCCGAATTTTCAGACTCGTGCTGGAGCCCATCCTCAGGGAACTTCTCTCTCACCAGAATATAAGCTTTGGGCTATTCTATGCATAGTATTTATGTGGTGCCTGGTTGTGTGTGGCTTTTTAGTTGTTGATTGAGGTATTGATGGCCAGTTATTAAGTCATTGGCTGTTGTTTCCTTGTGCTGCCAAATCCTCGACTCCTAAATAGCTGATAAGCTAGTGATAAATCAGCACTCTTGTTGACTGACACATGTTTCCCAAGGTTCAATCATTTCCCTGCCTATTTTTGTGCCTGCTCAGCTAACAATTTTAATATCTGCAAAATTGAATGTATGTCCTTGTTCATTGCAATGTCAAGCTACAAATGAATTTGGGTGTAGGATAGATGGGGAGGAAGCTAACTACCATATTGCAAGTGAGCGGCCAGACAAGGAGACTCAAACTTACTGGAAGACCAGTCATTCTGCCCAAACAAAGGTTGTTGTGGGGGTAGAATATCATTCTGAGAACCTGAATGAAAGCTGGAGGTAAAGAGCAAAGGTATAGTTCAATAAATAAATCAGTGAAAATTGATCATTGTTTTTATTATTCAAATTGATTAGGAAAGATGAATTCAGTTTTCTGATTTGTTAACCAGATCCAGGATATCAAAGTCAGAGTCTTTTGACCAATAGGCAAAGAGACTAGTTTTTAGTTTTTATGTTATCATGCGAAAGAGACAGAAAAATGGACAAGAACATTCCTTTCATTAATACATCATCTTCAGAAGTGTGAGCTAATAATGCGATTGAAACTGTGTGATTACTTACAGAAACCCTATCAGATAAGTCCAAATCATGTCTGTGCTCTAGAGCATGCATGCATTTCTATTGGAAGAACTGGGGCACTTCTGGATTAAAAATTAGCCAGTGACTAGGAGACGCCCAGTTGGGGGCTCCTTTCATATCCCGTTAATGTGCCCAATGGAGTGATGCCTATCTATCTACTCGCAATTACTCACTGCTAGATCGGCAGGAGCTGGAGCAAATAACAGGAGCTCGTCCCATCACACAGCAGGACTCGGGTCTCGAACGTGGGCTTACTGATTGTCAACCCAGCGTCCTAACCAGGTGAGCCACCATACTCTTTGCTCTAGAGCATGAAGAAATGTAAGACTTGACATTGTATATAAAGATATATAAAATCTTTTATTTTTAATTCACAGAAAGCCTGAAAACTATTATTTCAGCTAAGGTCAAATATAATCTCTTACCTTCATCATCAGTTCTGCTAAGTCTTTTCTCTAGTTCTGCTATTGTATTGTTCATTTCAAATATGGAAAGTTCTAACATTTCTCTGTATTAAAGAGAAAGCATGTATAGCAATTACAAATCCCAGTGGTATATGAAAATGACATAAGTGTTTGTAATATAAATTCTTTACAAGATATCTGCAGGTTTCTATACTTATAAAAGCACCATCAGGCACTCTCTCAAGACTAAAGTCTATAAATTGTGAGCAGATGTCATAACAAACATATTCTTCCCCCAGTATTTGTTGAATACAGAGATTCAGTACTAAGCTAGCTAAACAGATGGATGATCTGTGATGGTGCTACTATGCAAAATGACATTTAAAACTCTGCAAGTGACCAAACAAAGGGTTCCAAAGCTTTTTCCATGTAATTGTGTCCTAATATATTGCTCATGTTCTATTATGGTCTTTAAAACACATTTAATAATGAAATGAGAGGTAACAATATCTCCATGCCTAGCCAGGACTATTAAGAGCATTTTCAAAAGGCCTTTCATTACTTCTCTTTAATGGTCTGAATCTGATGGGTATCCAAAGCAAAAAAAAGCTGAGGACCGCTCATTTATACATCCTCATTATTCTTGTCTGCCAAGTAGAAGGCTCAAAAAAAAGTCACAGGAAATTACCTGTCACAACAGTGATAAAGGGACTTACAGGGATGAATCATCCTCTTCCTCCTCAAGGCTGCAGAAAGGACTTCCAAAATACTGGTATATTCAAATCCGTCTTTGATCTGATCTAACTGTATTCCTTCCCATGCCTTGCAGTGGTTGTGAAAACAAAAACTAGCTCTGTCACTGCAAATCTCTCTCTACATACACTTTCCCTTTGCCAAGGTGCTGCCAGCATAGTATAAGACATCTTAAAGCTTTCTTTGCTCTGGTCTGAATTGTGTCCATCCTATTAGAATCGGACTAGTTATTATGGGAAAGAAAATTGGTCTAGATGAGGCAATAATATGTAATCAAACATAGATCTCATGATATGTTTATTTTTGGCCCAGGTAGCTAGGACTAGTTACTTAGCAGCTAAGGATAGGAGGAAATTAATATGTCCAAACATCACTTACAGCTAAAATCTACAGTGAGCACAGGTGGCGCATAAGTGAAGGACAATTGTTTATATTTTTTAAAGCCAATAAAACATTAAACACATTATAACTGGAATGCTGAGCAGGTTTATTGAGAAAGAAGAGTGCCTCGGTCTTTTTTCTTAGTGCAATTTACAGCAGTTGTCCCAGATTCCTGTTTGCCAGTTGCCAGTACTACGGTAGCAGGGGGGAAAGTACCCACTGCTGAACTGTAGGCTGATCAGCAGGGCATGAGAAAAAAGGGGAAGATGGTATGCCTCCCTCTCCAACCACAGCTGAAGACCCGCTATTATTTTAGCATATACCGATTTAATTTTCAAGATATGATGAAAAGATTGTAACCAGCATAGTGACATTATCCATGGCATTTTGCCCCCTCTTCACATGACCTTGTGAAACAGCCTCATGTAGACTGCAAGGCAGCTTAAGAGCCATACAAAAACTATCAATCTTCCGTTTTAATATGTTCCATAAATTTAATATAAATGTGCAGCTAAAGTCCAGTCGCTAAGATACACCATGCTGTAAATATATTCAGGTAATGCAAGTAAATATATTAAGACAGTCCCAGATTCCAACCTTTTTTTGCTATAAATTCAAGAACAGTTCTTACCTTACAGGTAAGACTTTGGTAACAGAGATAAAACACGAATCTTTTATAAAGTGGCCTAACTTTAACATTTAAGTATTATTGTAACATATTAAGAATATTGTATTAACTTTTAAAAACGTTATTCTGCAAATATAGTTGCAGCTCTAGGAGAACTCTTCCAGAACATGTCAGTGCATAGGGCGTGGTAATAAAAAAAAAATCTCTTCTCATTCGAATAATGCAGTTTCCTCTGGCATCCCTTTGGGTTGGCATCAGCCCCCCTCTCCGCCCCCCCGACACACACACACCCTTTCCGGGTGTTTATGCGTCATCCGCCTCAGACATCCGCAGCGCTGCTGACGACAGGACTCACTTCATTTGCTTCTCTTGAGTCAGCTCCAGCTCCACGCCTCCAAAGTCTAGCTCTTGGCTGTAAGCGCTGCCTTCCCCCATGGCTTCCTACACACACGCAGCTGCCTCCGCGCGTCCTCATCGCCTTGGAGAGCACGCAGGAGAGGCGCGGGGAAGGAAAAGAGACAGCGCCGGTCACGTGGCAGGAATTTTCGAACACTCCCGTTGCCTGCGACGGCACAATGCTCCCTCGCGCCGAAGAAAGAGATGGGAAAGATGGATCTTTGCAGGATCCAGTCTGGGTCGGTCCCCGGGACCAGGGGTTTTGTCTTCCGAGTCCGAAAGCTCGGAAGACAAAACCCCCGGGGGAAGACAAAACCCCCTGGTCCCGGGGACCGACTCAGATTGGATCCTGCAACCTTATCCCGAGACACGTATATTAGCCTTCATTCGTCAGGGCTGACCTCTGTTTCTTGGAAAGTGCAGTGCGCGCCACCGTGTTTTGGTATTGCGGTGCTGTGAGGCGTGGGCGCTTCTAGACTACAGTGTCCATTGCAAGATAATATATCGACGACTTGCTTAGAATTTGCATCTATTACAGTGGCTTTAAATGGGGAATGACAAAAAGAAAGAAAGCTAAGTTACAAAGCAGCATGGAAAACGGCCTAAAAAGGAAAGAATGTCTGCAGCTGCTACCCGCTGTGCTCCCCGGTGTTACTAACGGTGCAGATATGTCTTGCAAGGATGTTTGAACTTCTATAAACTGACCCTGCCTTTTTTTTTAAACCAGCTAACCTCAGTTAAGTGCTTCTAGTTTATTGGTGGCAACATCCAGATGCTGGCTATTGGAAATTAACCAGGATTGCCTTGCTTTGTATATGGAGGGTGTCTGACCAGATACCCCACCTCAGTTGGCCATATAAGAAAATTAATAAAACATCCCAGAAGGTGGCAAAGGTACATGGATGTGGTTACCAAGAGTTTAGATCCATTGGGATAATCATAACTACGCAAGCTCAAAATGAGTTTCTTAAGCAGCAGAGGGTTGAGCAGGGGGGTCCCTTCCAGCTCTATTCTGATCGATTGAAGTTTTTGCCGTAATATTTAAGTCTACATATGTATCTATAGGCACAAACTGATGGAAATATTTGTTTAGCTCTGATAAGTTCAGGAAAGGAAGGTATGAGCAGACAGTACAGATCAACAATAGCCATCCACCCTTATAAGAAGATATCCATCAAGTTATTTTAAAAATAAAATAAAACAAAAAAAAAATAAAAAGGGAGGACTAGGACCTTTTTCTGCCATCAGTTTTCTGTTTCTAAAATGGTCTTCTGAACTAAGAAATTCAGTTATATTACAGCAAATTCTTGCCCACCAAGAATGAAAAGCAAAGCCTTGTTTTCTGCAGCTGTCTTGTCATCTCCTGTCATCTCCTGAAGACATCAAGCAAACATAAGAACAATTTCATTAGCAGTCATTTGGTATAGATAACATCCACATATCAAATTTCCTTATTTTTACCAAATGCTAAATGTATAATAATCACTAAAGATCCCTATTTGGCACAAGATGTTTTTCAAACAGAATACCCAAAGAATATTGCTATTTTGCACTTACACTTTACACATGTTCGTTGCTTTTGCTACATTTTTTAAAACCTGCAAGAACAACTTAACAGGAATCATACTGTCTCTCAACTTATTATCATTGATTTTGTCTATACTATATTCTTCATTTAGGGATCACAGCGACTAGTGGTCTAAAAAACCTGAGTGACCACTTGCAAATGCAATGCTAATAAATGATAATTAAAAATATGTTTTTGATCAATGTGTGCATTTCTAACCAAATTTCATTTACATGACAACACATTTCAGAGTGTTAGTAATGTTGACATAGCTGTACAAGAGAAATTTAACTGAATGAAATGGCAGCAACCAGTGATCTTTGTAGTATCTTTTCAGTCATAAGTTCATTTAGCGACTTTCTTCGTGATCTAAATGGAACGTGGTCACTAAACGAGGAGCAGGTGTATTTAAATAAAAATGAAGATAGCCAAAATATGCATCTTAAGTTTATTTATAATTTTAAATTCATGTCATTTCAAGTGCTTAGCTCCTAAACCAATGGACGTGCTATCTTTTTGCTATCACATTTGATTACCACTATTTAAATTCAATATCAAAATCAGACGTAACCTCTAAAAGTTGGAAATTCTACATTAATAGCAACTGCTTTTTCATATTAAGGAAATGTCAATGTCTAACAGAAAATGAATTTCATTCTCTTACAAGGCAACAAGATATACTTCTGAATAATGCAGACCACTCAATAAAATATTTTATAATAAATGATCTTATAATAAATATAGAATATAAAGCTTTTTCTTCATCCATAAATGGAGCCTTACTTTTTTGAGCAAAAATCTTTTTTCATAGAATTCAGTTACTTCAGCATCATATTTTGCCAACAAAAGTAGTTAAGAATTTTGCCATCTATTCCAATTAAAAGTAGGATTTCATAAAGCTGGTTTAAACTAAACTAAATTAAACTAATAACATTAATCGTAAAATATCAATCTTTGGTTTCTGTAGAATTGGAATTGATTTTGATAGCTTATCAATAATTTGATAGCTTAATCAGTTGTTTATGTAATAAAGTTCAAATATGTACACTACCTAATCAGACAGTACAGTTTCAGTAACTATTGAAATAAGATTCAGGAAAAAATGAAGTAGAAGTTTTTAAAACAGTATATATCAAGTTAAGTTCTAATACTCCATTTTACAACTTAAAAAGGAGTTGTTTTTTCTTGTGCAAGTTAAATGCTATTGCAAATTTAGTTTTCACTTAAATTGGCTTTTTGCAATCTGGTGCTCTCCAGATGTGCTAAAGTTTTACCATGTTAGCTAGAAATTGGTTTCACACATGGAAAATGCTGGGCTGGAAGAGGCTGCAATATTGGAGTTATGGGAACTGAAATAATTTTTAGAAAAGGTTAATCTTCAAGTCTGATAAATTGAGTCCAAATAGTTTAAGATTATAAAAATACCAAATCTGTTAATTCATTTCATTTAAATATATATTAAGGCTTTTGGCAATTCAGTTGCACAGATTTAGTGTTCATCTTTTTTCTCTCTCTTTTGTAGAGCTTTATTTTCATCCTTTTCGGTAATCTTATAATCATCCAGGATTGTGTTGCCTGTTTCCTTTGCAGTTTTCTTGACCATAGCTTTGATTCCAATATGGTCAATATTCAACGCTGTTACACCAACATTGATGGCAGAACTCACAGCATTATTTGTAGCTTGGCCAGCATCATTCCCATACCTAAAAAGGAAAGTATTAAGACTTAATTTTTAGCTCAGTACAATTAAGGAAAGCTGCTTTATACATATTCCCATATGCCACACATTGTTAATCATTAATTGAAAAATTTACACTTAAGAATATAGGAATTGGCTTTTCAACTGCATTGAAAAAGAAGAAGCCCAAAGCAGTTCCTTTGCAAAAGATGGGGTGGGGCTTTTTGATGTGCCATTGACCCAGGAGTTTTTTTGGTGTATTGCAACTCTGGGGCTGCTTTTGGCCCTTTTTTCCACAGCCACACCCATCCCAGCAGCCAGGCCAGTCATGACTCATCAGCAGCAAGAGGAACATAAAGGTCACCCAGGACAGTGGAGCACATGGCAACACGGGTCTTGAAGTGCAAGGTGGCAAGGACAACTGTGGCTGGGTGGCTGTAGCTTCCTAGGGTGTGGGAAGTCACCCCACAGTTGTGCAGTTCTGGAGTTGCTTACTACCCCACAAAGCAGGGTGCATGGCAGCAAGATGGCAGAAATGGAAGGGGGGGAGACAGGCAGGTGGGGGTAATTGGAAGCAACATCTTACCTTACTAAGACTCAGGGCTGGGAGGAATCAAGCCTGGAATGGCTTAGTTTAGGGGTGGCTACTCACTTAAGAAACCATGATTTTGTTAATAATGCCAACCTGGATGACAGGATTGCAGTCACTAAGTGGTCCTGCCATGTGACATTTGCTTTATGACCACAATTGTTTTAACAATGGAAACTCCTGCCCCAATTGTGATTGTAAATTAAGGACTACCTATACAACAGAATGTAGGCGATATTAGGTATGTTTTGGATATGGGTTTATCCTCCAATTTTTCCTTTGTTCACTTGATTTATTTTAAATATGTATGAGATCTATTTAGAAGATAGCTAAAAATGTTTGTTTCTATGACTACTCTTGTGACTTCGTTAAAGATATATTTAAGATGTAAGTACAGTATATTCTTGTAATCTTTTACTGTTATATTTCATGATAAACATAAAAATTATATGTGTTTTCATTTCCTGGTTGGTCAGGCTGGAACCTATTACCCTGTTTTCCATAGAAATATCATTTAAAATAATGCAAATTCGAACTTCAGCTTTCCTTTCAAGACATGCAGGCAATCTACAAATTACTGTTTCATCACTGTCATAACTGAAATGTTGCTAAACAAGGCAGTCACTAAATAAGGACAAATGGTACTTCCTTTGACATTTTCACTGATCCCAAATTCCTAAAGAATTTATGCCTCTCATGGAATAGAAACATGTTGAGAAATACTGGATTAACCACACGCTTATCACGTCTCTTTCTTCAGGGGTAACTTGTTGAATAATAGTGAAAGATTTCGTATTTCAAAGTAGCAACTCTACTCATAAAAATTATGATGCTGTAGTTACTCCTTGTTATTTCACTTGCTTATTCAGTTGTTGAATACGTATGTACATGTTCAAACTCTCTTTGATCAACATGCTATAAAAGAACTATATAACCTTGTAGGTTTTGCTATAATCTCATCTGAATACAAAGACCAGAAATTCACTATAGCCTGCTACTTTTGATATGGTATGTAATCAAAACTAAGGATATAAGACCCTCCCACAGTACCTACACACATTCATTTTCCTCCGTAGATTTTATATACATTCAATATTCAAAGGAATAAAGCTGGTAGCAATCCCCATTTGTGACAGGGAGCTCCAAATATAAAAAACAGAAATAAATAATATTTTCAGTGTGGAAACAGTTTACACAGAGAACATAGTGCATTACTAGACATTACCTGTTCCGACTCCATGATTTTTGCACGATAGATAACATGGTTATTCAGTAAATACAACTACCTTAATGATATAGAAAAGTATTGGATAGTCCAATTTTAAATAAAAAGGCATGAAAGTTAATTTTCCTCTTTCTATACAACAGGGGTCCCCAACCCCTGGCCCACCAACAAATACAGGTCCATGGCCTGTTAGGAACCAGGCTGCACAGCTGGAAGTGAGTGATAGGGAGTGAGTTAAACCCAAACCACCACCACCCCGTCCGTGGAAAAAAATGTCTTTTATGAAACTGGTCCCTGGTGCCAAAAAGGTTGAGGATAGCTGCTCTACAACATATTACGTAGAAAGGCTCTACTAAAGGATTGGTGTTTCAGTCCATTGAAGAGGGAAAAAATATTTGGAGACAGGGACTACTAAATGGGGCGTTCTCTTACCTGAACGCCTTTTCTCAGCATGGAGATGGAGAATCCACCAATGGGTTTGCTCTGTATTCCTGCCCATTAGACTAAGTCAGTCAAATTACCATGCCCGTCCTAGGTCAGGACACACCCAGTCTTGACGATGGCAAAAGCTAATGACGACAGTCCGATGTGTTGGCTCCCAGACCCCTAACACTGGACCAGATGTACCATTAGGGGCGGGAGTGGATTCTCCATCTCCATGCTGAGAAAAGGCATTCAGGTAAGACAACGCCCCTTCTCCAGCATAGGAGATGAAGAATCCACCAATGGGGCATACCAAAGCCTCACTGTCCCTGTGGGAAGGAAACAGTAAGGGCTGGTGTGTCGTCCCTAGGCACCACCTGTTGGAGGACCCTCCGTCCAAAGGAGGTGTCTGCAGAGGCAAACTTGTCAACCTTATAATGCCTCACAAATGGAGAAGGAGAAGCCCATGTCGCTGCCCTACAGATATCCTCGATGGACGCCTGTGTGGCCCATGCCGTAGAGGTCGCAGCACTGTGGGTTGAATACGCAGTAACATGACTTGGAACCGACAGGGAATGAGACTGATACGCCCCCACAATGCAAGCCCTGATCCACCTGCCTATGGTCGAGGCAGATACCTTCTGACCCAGAGAAGAATGGTGGAAGGAAACGAAGAGGACTTCAGACTTGCGGAAGGCCGCTGTTCGCTTGATATAATAACGTAGCACCCTGCGGACGTCCAGTGTATGCCATTGCCGTTCCAAGTCATGAGACGGATTAGGGCAAAAATCCGGCAGCACAATCTCCTGAGCCCTATGAAAAAGGGTGTTGATCTTGGGAATGAAGGTAGGGTCTAATCGAAGGACCACCCCGTTCTGGTGAAAGATACATAGGTTATCTCTGATAGACAGTGCCGCAAGCTCAGAGATCCGCCTGGCTGAAATAATAGCTATCAGGAAGGTGCCCTTGAGAGATAAAGACCGGAGAGCACAGGTTAAGATAGGCTCAAACGGCTGTCTGGTGAGGGCCTTTGGACCCGCGGCAACTCCTAAGAAAGAGGGATACCTATGAAGCACAGGAGGCTTTGTGTTGGTGGCACCTTTAAGGAGCAAATCCTAGGATGTCGGGCCAAGGGCGCTGAATTGTCGCAGATAAGTAGCGAGGGAAAGAGCCGCTACCTGTCTGCAGATGGTATTGGGCGCCAATCCCGTCGAGCCCTTCCATCAAATAGTCTAAAATCTTTGGGACAGTCATATCCGAGATGTTTAGTTGCTTTCTCTCGCAGCAATGGCAGAAATTTCGCCACGTGGAGTCGTAAATGTGGTTGGTTGCCGGCCAGCGGGAGGCCTGAATCATTGAAATGACTTGTGACATATAAGATTCTCTGGTTAGAATCCTGTGTTCAAGTGCTAGGCGGTTAACTGCAGCCACTGAGGTTCTGGATGTTGGAGAACTCCCTGGCTGAATGCTATGCGATCTGGGGGAATCTGCCACAGGGGAGATCGGGAGAGGTTCACGAGGTTGGGGAACCACGGTCTTCGTGGCCAGTACAGGGCCACGAATATCACCTCCGCCCGTTCATGTAGTAATTTGCAGATGACTGCCGGGATCAGAGGGAGTGGGGGAAATGCGTAAAGCAGGCCTCCCGGCCACGGGCTGCAGAGAGCATCCGCTCCTTCCACTCCCGGAGATGGGAACCGGGAGAAGATCTCGGAAGTTAGGAATTTACCGGTTGGCCGAATCTCTGCGATATTTCCTTGAAAAGGTCCGGGTGCAGGTGCCACTCAGAATGGTTCACTGTTGACCTGCTTAGAAAGTCCGCCTGATGGTTTGCCTCCCCCAAGATGTGATCAGCCCTGATGGAGGCAAGGTTGGTCTCTGCCCAGCAGCCCAACAGTTGGGCCTCAGCCATGAGGGTCCTGGAATGGGTGCCCCCTTGCCGGTTCACATGGGCCTTTGCCACCACGTTGTCCGTGAGGACCAGCACGTGCCGTCCTGCCACAATGTTGTGGAAGTGGCGGAGACCCAAGTGTATGGCTCTGAGCTCCAACCAATTGATGTTGTGCCTTAGGTCTGCTCGGGACCAGCGGCCCTGAGCCAGCTGTGACTGGAGGTGCACTCCCCAGCCAAACATACTGGTGCCTGTCGTAAGTGTGAGCCAGGCAGGTTCCTCTGGCTACCACTAGGGAGGACCCCCACCGAAGAGACACCAGAGTTTGAGAAGGCACCCTTACCCTTTGGTTGGAGGACTTTTGAAAGGGGAAAAGGAACCACTGAAGATTCCTGGAGTGAAGCCTGGCCCAAGGAACTATCGCAATGCACGATACCATCTTTCCCAGCAATTGGGAAAGCAGACCCAGTGTCACCATGCATTCCCTGTGTACCTTGAGGACCAAGGCCCGGATGCTGTCCTGGTGTTCCCAGGAGAGGTACACCTGGCAACGGACTGTATCTATGACAGCACCTAGGTGTAGGAGTTGGGACGAGGGAACTGTTTGACTCTTTTGGAAGTTGACCGAGAATCCGTGATCCTGGAGGACCTTGATCACCAACGTCAGGTCCAACTGGGTGGCCAGAAGGGAGGATGACTGGATGAGAATGTCGTCCAGATAGCATTGAATGCGTACCGGCACCAGTCGCAGGCATGCAGCGAGCACAGCCAGGACCTTGGTAAACACCCTTGGGGCTGAAGATAGGCCGAACGGCAGGGTTCTGTACTGGTAATGGTGGTCCATATAACAGAACCTGAGAAAATGCTGGTGGTTGGGGAGGATGGGGATGTGGAGGTATGCTTCCGTGAGGTCTATGGACGACAGGAAGTCTCCCCTCCTTACGCTGGCCAAGATGGACTGGAGCGTGTGCATCTTGAATTTTCTATATGCAATATGGGAATTCAGACCTTTGATATCAAGAATCGCTCTCCATGCCCCCGAGGCCTTGGGAACCACGAAGAGGATGGAATAGAATCCTCTTCCCAGCTGACCGGCCGATACTGGTTCTATGGTTTGAATCTCTAAGAGGTGTTGAATGGCTTCGTGCATGTTCTTTTTGACCGGATTTCTTGATTGCGGGCAAGAAAGGAAGCACCCTGGGGGGGGTTGGACACAAATTCCAAGGACAGACCATAACATATGGTCTGAAGGACCCAAGAGTCTGTGGTGGTGACTTTCCACTGGTGGGTGAAAAGAGTCAGTCTGCCACCTATGGAGCCGCCTCCCAGGAGTCACTTGAACCTTCTGAAAGGGCATCTCCCCGAAAGGGCCGCTTGCCCTGGTACTGCTGTCTGGGCCTGGAGCCCGATCTGTCAGACGGGCAGTCCTGTCTAGGCAAGAAGGGGCGGGGGGCCTGTGCGGAGCCGGAGCCTGTGCTCGACCGAAAGGACTGCTGACGGGCATACGGATTAGAGCGCCTGTCAGCCCGCCTGTTCAGGTGAGTCAGGACCTTTCGCTTATCCTTATTCTCAGTCAGATAAGGTGCTAGGGCGTCACCACACAGCTGACCCATCCTGGTAAGGAGCCGCAGCCAGGCGCCACTTGGACTTGGCATCCGCCTACCAATGTTTGAGCCACAGTAGTCAACATGCAGTGACACTGGAAGCTAAGGTTCTAGACGCAAACCTGGCTGCATGCAGTGTCGCATCGGAGACATATTCCGATGCTGCAACTAATTTGCTCAGGTCTTGGTGTGTTCGTACCTCCTCCGGAGGAATTCTGGCCTGAAGTTGACGAAGCCAGAGGAGAGAGGTCCTATTGAAGAAAGATGAGCAAGTAGCTGCTCTTACCACCCACGCCGCCGCCTGGTGAGTCCTGCGGAATGTCAATTCCCATCTCCTAGCCTCAGCTTTCAACACCTCGGCCATATTCCCCGATACCGCCGATGGGGACAAGAGGGGAGTGAAGGGCTCATCCACCGTTGGCACCTCAAGAGCGTCAGCCAAGGCCGGTGCTGTGCTGAAAAGTTTCTTCTCTGTTCCCCCTAGGAAATGAAAGGTGCCAGGCGAGGCCCATTGTTTCGAACGGCGTTCAAGAACAACGAAGGACAAGGGACATGATGCTCAGTCACAACGGGCTCAGCAAACACCGGATTGGAAGTGGAACTGGGTGGGGAACCTGGCTGAGGGGCCATATCAGGACCTATATCTGTGGTGTTGCTGGCTTTGCGGAGCAGAGGCAAGAACAGGGCCTGGTTAAAGAGACCCCCAAATGTGGAGGGTCGTGAGGGGACTCCTCCTCATCCAACCATGGTATATCCACTTGGTCATGCTCCAGAGGAGATGATGCCCTGGTATAAGAGGATTGAGGTGGCGATGGAGATCCCTGGTAGTCGGGTGGTCCTGACTGGGGAAGATAAGATGGAGGCAGGAATGCCACCAACTCAGATCTGGACATGTGATGAGACCTGGTGGCAAGGGCCTGGTTGACTGCCTGTGCGATTAGAGCCTGAAGATGTTCGGTGAAAGGAGCCCCTGGAGATTCAGTCATCCTAAGCCCAGCAGCTGTGGGGGTGAAGGTGGTCTCTGGGCCCGAATGTGGGGCCCATGGTGTGGATGAAGCCTGGTGGAGATTTGGATCCTCCCCAGAAGGGAGGTGTGTGGGAATCCCCTCCGGGGACCAAACCCCCCGAGCAGAGGTGGAGGACCCCAGGGGAAGGTCAGAGGCTGAGGCCTCTGCCTGTTTCGTCTCTGCTCTGGCTTGCCTCTGCGCTTTGGAAAATTCCCTCTCCAAAACCTGCTGCCTGCTAGCTTGCTTTTCCACCAATTTGGAAGGTTTCCTTCCCGAAATGGCCTTTGCCAGTCGCCTCCTGTTTGGAGGACTTATGCTTCTTTTGGCTAATGGATGGAGAGGCGGTGTCTTGTTACTGGGGCACCATGGTATCCTCCATCCTCAGGCGAGATGTCACAAGGGTACTGAGAGGGAACTCGAGCCTAAGAGACCAAGTAGAAATTGTGACAGTGGGTCACCTGGTGGTTGGCTACAGTAGTTGGAGCAGATGGATGCTTAAGTACTGTGCGGCTGAGGCACCCTGCTCCCTGGCTACCTGACCAGGGGTGCACGTAGGTGCCCCAGTCGTGTCCATGGCCGTGGCAAAATCACATATGTGATGACAGCCTGCCAGTTTGTGGGGCGCTCAGTGTTGACAAGGCCAATGGTTGGAGAGAGTCAGCATGTGTGTGCGGTGGGTTGAGTCTGCGGAGGTGGCAAAATCACAGGTGTGACGTAGCTGGGACACACACAGCCCGTTGAATGGTGGCCAGATGAGAAATGAGGCACCAGTGAGGTCTGTGTGTGGAATATATATTTCACCCAGTTCTTTATGTTCACTTGAAAAACAATTGCTTTGTGACCTGGGAGAGAGAGGCCTCTATTACTGTATGTATTTTGGCAATTGTGACACCCTGTACCCCTACTAGGCCCAGTCCTTCAGGTAGGTCGTCTCCTAGTGACTAGGCCGTTCCAAAATGGTGGCCACGCCTGCCACGGTCTGCTTGGCTGGCTGCCCGATGACTGTCCTGACAGGAAAGAGCCCAGAAAGAAAACAGCTAGGAACAGCGGCCCTTGTGTGGGCTGTATGTTCTGTAAGAATCAGCAGCCAAAGGGGGAAAGGAAGCCTCCCCCATGTGAATGAGCCCTGCAGCGGCGGCAGAAGACCACGTGGTAACCAAAATGGTGGCCGCGACAGTCGGATTACAACAGGGGAGCCTGCACGGGCTGCGGAAAGCGATTGCTCACTCAAGAGTTAAAGACAGGGGCTAGTTGTCAGGGAATCGCCCTCAGAAAGCCTCTGGGAGCCTGCTGCAACTGTCCGGCTGCAGAGGAACAAATGGAGGCCTCAGCGATCAATGCAGAAGGTGTGGGGGTTGCCGGCTATAACGCTGAGCCCAGCGCTGCTCATCGGCGAGAGGGGCAAAGGCAAAGAGAGGGAGAGCAGAGGCCTCTGCTCTGTGTAGGCTGAAATTGAAAGAGAGCCTAGCTTCCAGTGATCAATCAAGAGCAGCGCTGATCCCAGCGTTGCTGAGATGACCGAGGAGAAACAAGGGAAAACCACCAATGGGAATAGTTCTATACTACCTGCAGCTAACTGGGAGCCAAAATTGTCACGTCCGTCTGGGCTGGAGACTAAGTCAAGACTGGGTGTGTCCTGACCCAGGACGGGCGTGGCAATTTGACTGACTTAGTCTAATGGGCAAGAAGACAGAGCAAACCCATTGGTGGATTCTCCATCTCCTATGCTGGAGAAAGAAAGATTCTTCAGTAACAAAGCCTTTTTTAACTTATGCTTCATTTACATATAATTGAGAAAATTATATATTTATATAACAATTGTTCAATTAAAGCAATAGACACAAAATACTTTTATGCAATTGTTATTCCCTAACACTCAGTTATTATTTATGCAGAAGAGGAAAAAAAACTTACTTGTATTTGACTGTCTGAACTGTCTCAGTAGATACATTTTTAGCAATGCATTTTGCAGCACATTCCAAACCCTGCCAAACTGTTGAAAACCCTGCAAAAACAATTAGAACCAGGAGATAACTAATATATAAACAATTAACTTAAAATGCATTGACAGATAGCTATTTTAATTTGGTTACCTTGAATTCCGCTTGCTGCTACAACTAGAGCACCATCCAAAGTTGATTTTCCATCTTTGTCTTTCTTAAGGGATTCTGGAACCAGTTTGCTTCCGTGTTTCTTCACATGAGGGGCTAATTCTCTGCCAACACAACTTGCCACAGAACAAACACCTTCAACTAAAACAGAAAGCACTATTGAAGTTGACATTTTTTGATAAAATACTTGGTCCATTCTGTACTCTGTTCAATCAAGCCTTATAAACACATTTTGCTTGACATTTCTTCCAATTTTTTATTCGTCAGAAGGAGCAGCAGAAGTGGTAACATTTCAACAGATATTCGTTCCCTTTAATTCATAATGCAATTCAGATGACTTAGGCTTCTAAAAGGGATACCATGTATCTTAAAAAGGCAACTCTACTTTTTTCTTAATATTTATAAAACAGACAAACAAATCTGAAATTACAAAACATAAGAAAGTATAAATCATGCTAAGCAACTCAGACTTTTCCAAGAAAACTGGATTTCCATGTCTTACCCAAGAACTGACTGACTTTGACTGCTCCCCCTGTAGCTTGCCTTGCCACATGCAATCCCTTTGCTACAGTTGGGTTGACCTCCAAAGGTTTTTCTTCTGGGTGAATGTGTTCTCTTAATTTAGAGGCTCCTTTGTGGATTGCTTTTCCAGTATATTCTGCTCCTTTGACCAGACCCCAGCTCAACCAGGAGGCTCCTTTATAAAAATATATCAATCAGTATTTATGAAGTAATAGTATCAATAATTAGCCCTCAGGTCAAAATTTTGTCCTGTTAACTCTAATCAAAGTTTTATTATTCAAATTACAATACTAGGAGATTCATATAGCCAGAAGACTTTTCCTCCCACACATGGTCTCAAGACCAGTCAAGAAATCTCTCTGTAAAATGAAAATAAGCATGGGATTGTTTCTAAGTCATGGTATATAATTTCTGAACCAGCTGAGAGTTGAGCATCTCTTAAATGAATATCTTGGTTTAGATTACCATTGATTCACTGAATTGTCAGGGAATTATTTTGGTTTACTTGTTACCTTTTAAAAGAACTTTTATTGCCTATCTGAAAACATTTTAAGACTCACATTTTAAAACAAGAACTTATCAGTTCAGGTAGTTCTCAGTTGACATTGGTAATTGGGATCAGAATTTCCATCACTAAGTGCTGCAGTTATAAAACACGATATCACATGATCACATTGCTTAGTGTAATAAGCCCAGCATGTGAAAGGAAGACTCTGGCTGGTGTGCAAACAGAGGCCCTGGGAGGGGCACAAGAAATGCCCTGGTTGCATCAGCATGAAAGTAGACCATGGCCAGTATAGCAGTGGTAGGTGATGCAGCAATGGTAGGTAAGACCAGGCTGTGAAGGTAGCTGGCAGCAGCTGGTAGGTGGATGGCCAAAAGGTAATAAATGCAGGTGGGTCTGATTGGGTCCAAATTTTGTTCATGTGACCACAGGGGTGCTGCAACAGCTAAAACTACCAGGGCAGGTTGTAAGTCCCTTACTTCAGCACTGTTGTAACTTTGGTTGCTGAACAAATGGATGTTAAGGGAAGACTATCTATGCCAGCGGTTCTCAACCTGTGGGTCGCGACCCTTTTAGGGGTCGAACGACCCTTTCACAGGGGTCGCCTAAGACCATCGCAAAACACATATTTCCGATGGTCTTAGGAACCGAGACATCGCTCCACATCCATCTCCGCATGGCCTCCTCCGTCATTTGCAGAGAGAGAGACAGAGAGGCACTTTCGCTTCCCTTCTCTCTCTTTCAGGCGGATTTACCTCCTTCAGGGCTCCTGATTGGCCTTGTGCCTGGGTGCTCCACCTCCTGGGAGAAGCGCAGCCAGGGCCTCGTGGCATTGGAGCCGCCCAGGGAAGCCCCGGGATCCCTGCTGGGAGCAGCCCATTGGAGGCTCCCCTGAGCGGGCCAGCCCTCCCGCAAGCTGCGGCCCAAGGGAGACCAGCCCCTGCGATCCCCAGCCAGCCCGACCATTGGACCCGCTGCCCAGGAAAACGCGCTGGAGTCCAGGCTGTCAGGAAGGAAGGAGATTCAGCAAAGGTAGGAGAGAACCGGCTCCTGGAGCCCAGCGCTGGCGGCGGCTTCCTTGCCATCCTCTTCCTCCTCCTCTTCTTCCTCCTGCTGCCCTCAAGGCAGCTCGGGGGGGCGCCGGGACAAAACAGGTGCCTGGGGGAGCAGCCGGGCTGGCAGAGGGGCTGGCAGGGGCCACGCAGCACCAGCCCCCACCGCGGTTCCATCGGATGGGCGGAGGGCGAGGCCAAGCAGCACGGAGTCCTGGCTCGGGCAGCGGCGGCAGTTTTCTCGCCCTTCTCCTCTCCTTCTTCCTGCTACCCCCAAGGCGGCTCGGGTGGGCACCGGAAGAGGGGTGCCTGGGGGGGAGCAGCCGGGCTGGTGGAGGGGTTGACGGGCCACGCAACTCCAGCCCCTACCGCGGCTCCATCGATGGACGGAGGACGAGGACGGGCACCGCACAGTCCCGGCGGGAGTGGCGGCTGGGCCGGGGGCGGCAGGGACCCCCCGATGATGCTGCCGTAAGAGAGAGAGAGAGAGAAACAGAGGAAAAGAGAGAGGAAAGAGAGAGAGAAAGAGAAAGGGAGGAAACAGAGAAAGAGAGAGAGAGAGGAAAGAGAAAGAGAGGAAAAGAGAGGAAAAAGAGAGAGAAAGAGAGTAAAGAGAAACGGGGAGAGGAAAGAGAAAAAGAGGAAAGAGGGAAAGAGAGGAAAGAGGGAGAGAGAAGAGAGAGAGGAAAGAGAAAGAGAAGAGAGAGGAAAGAAAGAGTAAAGAGAGAAAGAGGAAAGAGAAACAGGAAAAGAGAGAAAAGAGAGAAAGAAAGAGGGAGGAAAGAAAAAGAGGAAAGAGAGGAGAGAGGAAAGAGAAAGAAAAAGAGAAGAAAGAGAGGAGAGGGGGGGGAAAGGAATGGCGCTTGTTCAACTAGGCTGGGCGGAGCCGGTGGAGCGGCCTTCCTGCCCACCCTCCCCGGCCAGCTGGATGGGGAGTTGGGGGTCACCACAACATGAGGAATTGTATTAAAGGGTTGCGGCATTAGGAAGGTTGAGAACCACTGATCTATGCTAAACGTCTGCTAACTCCCTTTCTGTCTCAGAACCATACTAGTATGTTAAATTCAGACCTGGCTTTCAACTAATGAAAATTTGCCCAAGACAATTTTTAGGGAAGGTGTTCATACTGCACACTAACTTTTCTTTAACTAAACCTCTAAACTCTTAAACAAGGCAGTTGCTTTCAAATCTATTAAAATAAAATTACTATCAAATGATAGATATTTTCACCATCTTGATGTCTCTCTGGGATTGAAGTGCAAAATCGGAAGCCAACTACTATATTCAATTTTTAAATATAACTATTTTTTTTTAAAAAAACCATCTTTGCATCTAATATAACTAATAATGAACACAAATCATGTTTGCCTGCAATTTCTGTTTATAAGATTATAACATGGTTTTATTAAAATTGGATTTACTCTGTTTATTAGCTATCATGGTTTTAGTCAACAAATTTATATTGGCATAATAGCAAGAGATAAATTAAGCATCAGTGCAGATTTACTCAATCAAATGCCATACAGATGCACAGAGATTATAATTTCCATAATACCCAGCCATACTTGGAAATTTGCAGCATATAGTATCTAAACACTGTTTTCTTCCAAGTCCGAGAGTACCTGATAAGATGCCATGTGCTATTTTCTCGCTCCAATCAGGTAATTCATGTTCTCTCTCTTCAGGCATTGGTTGAATATGTACAGTCTGACCAAGGTTGATCACATCACTTGAAGCTTCAGCATTCTAATATGTGAAATTAACATCCACAAAAATAGAACAACAGAAAACCAAAGCAAAACAGTTATATATTACATTAGCTACAAATTGTGTCATCCTATGGAGCAGAGGTGTCAAACTCAATTTCATTGAGGACCGCATCAGCATTGCGGTTGCGCCCTTGGGGGGCTGGGTGGGTGTGGCCAGGGTGGGTGTGGGTGGATGGAGTGGGTGTGGCCTACTGGGTAGGCATGGCCAGCTCTACATCATTCGCGTCAAAGGTGCCTGTGGGGGCCTGGGCAGGAATGGGACAGATCTGAGGGTCTCTGGCAGAAAGGGGTGGGACCAGGGCAAGTACCAAGGCATGGTCCACTGGAGGAGCCTCACTGTTCCTCTCAGGCCATGTGGGGGGGCCTTATGGAGCTAAGACTGAATGCGTTTCAGCATAGATGGCCACCACAAAATTGTACATTGGCTCCCGGCCGGCCTGGGCCAGGGCAGCGGGAGCCGTTCCCTCACTTTTCCAGGATGGCTTCGTGGGTCACATGAAACCACTTCGCAGGCCGCATCCGGGCCCTGGGCCTTGTGTTCGACGTCTGCTATAGAGAATTTACTTTGTGACCAAAACATTTTCTGATTTGCAACATGTACATTTTAGAATACTGTTAAATTTGACAAAGTATTGCATAACAGGCATGCATATTTAAAAATCTTCCTCATCTTAATAATTTGAGCATTATCCTTTGATAAAACTTTGCAGATTTTGTAACCTTCTCACTGATAATATACTTAAATATTCTTTAAAAAATAATGTTTCTCAGAGTTGCTAGACAACTATACTGCATTCTTGATCACATAACTCTAAATTATCATGATTAGGAATTTTACTTAAAATATTTTTATATAACATACTATTAAAATCAAAACAAAGTAAAATTCTGGAATTGAAATCCCAATAAATCTGATAATCATTAGATCAGGGAAAGACCTTTTACACAAAGAGATTCCCTCTAGAAACCTTGATTTGGAAGATTATTTATTACTTCCTATCTATTTTGCCCTGATGGGCCCTACATGATCCAAACAACCTTATTCAACATGTGCAATGGGAAGGATTGTTAGAAGTTTTAGTTCAATAATTTCTGGAGGTTCACCTACTCTCCAGCTTTATTTTAATTAATTTCAATTGAAAGTCTTTAAAACAGCATATCTTGTATTTGTTTACTAATTGCTTTACTAATTTAATTTAATTTAATTTACTAATTGTCAGTCCTAGAGAAGATCAACCCTGATTGCTCTTTAGAAGGCCAGATCCTGAAGTTGAAACTCAAGTACTTTGGCCACCTAATGAGAAGGAAAGACTCACTGGAGAAGGGCCTAATGCTAGGAAAAATTGAGGGCAATAGAAGAAAGGGACGACAGAGAATGAGGTGGCTGGATGGAGTCACTGAAGCAGTAGGCATGAGCTTAAATGGACTCCAGAAGATGGTAGAGCACAGGAAGACCTGGAGGAACGTTGTCCATGGGGGTCGCGATGGGTCAGACACAACTTCGCAACTAACAACAACAACAATTAGGTACATAGAAAGGTTATATAGAAAGTATTCTTTCAGCTTAAAGAAAAAGCCCACTATTATTTCATTCAGTGCTCTTATTTGTCCTTAAAAATTGCAAGCCTTTGTTCAACTGTTCAAAATTGAAAGATGGTATTCTGGGTGTTCCCCACCCCACCCCCAGGAGCAAGAATAAAAAGGGTGAATGAACTTCTATGTGTTCTACCCTCGCAAACAAAATAAAAGCATTCATTCTATTTATTCTGGGTTTTTCTCACACTGGCACAGCCAGGAATAGAACAAACACAATAATGTGATAGTTACATGGCCCCTTTTGTCAAAGAAGTTACCAGCTGTACATTTTGGATTAAGAACTAGACATCAAAAATAAAAATGTCCAGGTAAATTCATTTCAAGATTAATTATTTAGGCACTGAATAAAATGAAGGTGAGATAAAATGTGGAACCATTATCACTGCTAAACTCAATTAAGCCTCCAAAGATCCTACATTATTTTGGCATTATTTCTCATCAATATCTCAATATTAATGAGACTATATATCACAATGCTAATTCTATGTTGAACATCTATCTTGTACATTCATGAAATAATTGCACATTCACAGAATATGACTATTTAATAATGCTGGACTGATATCATTATCTATGGATGATTATTAGTTAGCATATATGCTTATTGGTTAAAAATGGCCTTTAGAGAACAGGAACCAAATGTAAGCAACTGCTCTATATTAATGATTAATCTTCACTAAATTCATTAAATGATTACTGTGAAAAAGAAAGAGATATTGGGTAAGCCAGATTAGTGTTTATTTATGCCACAAAGGTGTAGCTGAAAAGATACATTGTTTTTAAAAAACATTTTATTAGTTGGTCATTCAGAACTTATAAGATTAGTTATAGTATTCTTTTTTATTTCATCAACATTACAGTAACTGAAAAATAATGTAATATTGAATCTGATAATAAATAGTTTGAAAATGGAATCATCTGACCGGAATTGTTAATGGCTAAAATTCACAAGATGATTTTCAAAAATATAAAAGTAGACATTTTTCTAGAATTGTCCCCTGAATCTTGTCAAAAAGAATTGCTAATCAATTTTCTGTGTGTTTTTTTAATTAGAGCTGCTTTTAAATATAAATGTTGCAGGAAACTGGTTTAAGAAATTCACACAACATGCTAAGCTAAAAATAAACAGCTATATTTAAATATAACATAATTTGTGAACTAGGCTCCTAATCTACACACTTAAACAGTGAAGGATGGAAATTGTATTCAATTGTTGTTGAGTTCTACTCTCAGACATCTTTTATCATGTGTTTTTTTAAACATGGCAAACATACAGATTGCCAAACCACCATTTTCCAAATCCCTATTTTTTTAGATATATCAAATATTTATTGGTTCAATAAAACTGGCTCACGAAAGAACTTTTTGGTGACACATACATATTTTACAATAAGTAAATATTGCACATTGCAAAAAAGGCAACTTGCAAAACTATGCCACCACCATTAAATCATAGTCCTCAAATTTACCTTAGTTCCAAGATCTGATATCTGTTTTAATATATCCTCAATAAGTTCTTTGTAAGATCTTTGGCATCCTGATGGAAACCCTACTCCCTCATGGGATCTTGGAGCCTGCAGTACCATATCAAGGACATCAACAGTTTGAAGGCTCAACAAAGAATCCATTTGGCATTCTTGCATAGTAACAGCATATAAATCCCTTACAAAATTATCCTTTTTAAATGAGATGCATTCAAGTGATTTCAGACATTAATAAAGATCATAATTTGTTTTTATATTATGAGATCAAGAAAAATTCAGATTTTAGAACCAGAATAATATCCAAGGTGAATAATAAGCAAGTAAAAGTTAAATACTGAAATAAAACTAAAGTGTAATTAAACCAATTATTGTTTACTATTAAATAATAGATTTTCAAATGTCTACAAAGTTTCATATTTAAAATTTATCACTTTCATCAATAAAGAGTGGCAATAATTATCTGCTTTTATATACATATTAGATGACTATCATTTCCATTTGCCACCAGCTAAATTTTCTACCATCCTAACACTTCTAATTTTTCTTTTCATTTTATGAATGGGATAAATAAATTATATCGTCATAATCTTATATACAAATGTCTGGTTTAAGGAGATTTATTTAAATATCTGGAACAGATATTTATCTTTGCTCTGTTATGAACAACTGGACAATTATTCCCATCATTTTTATTGTAATAGTGTCTTCCTGAATCTACCTGAAGATTTTTTGGGTGAGGGAAGAGGAAAACATAAATAATTTAATTATACAAAAATGCATAATTCTAGTGTCTTACTCATCACTCAGGCCAATAATTAAACCCCATAACCAAAATCAATAAGGTCAATGATTTTAAAAAGCCACAACAGATATTTTAAAATGTCAAATTATAGAATAGAACCAATACTTTTCCAATACCGTATTTTCTTAGAAATCTCTTTGCCATGTTCATGTCAGCTGGGCTAATATAGAACTGAGATAAGTATACAGAGATGCCTGTCCAACAACATATATGCTGGGTGATATGAGAAGAAATTCTAGTGCTCTGTTTAAAGTTCTGTGGAACAGCTGCATGAAATAAGCGTTTACCTGTATTCTAAGGTCAGTCATCTGTTTCAGCAGATCTTCAAATAGTTCTCGTTCAGCGATTGGAAGCTCTGAAGACAACACTACTCCTACATAGGATCCTGGTACCCGTGACATCATATCAGGGAACATATATACTCCGGAGCTGCATGAGAGAACAGGTGACTGGCCGCACATAAGGGGATATAGCCAGTCACAAACCTGGAAGAGAGAAAGCCAAATAGGTTGAGCTTTTAATGAACAATACAAATACATTCATTGTTTAATTTAAAAATCAATATAATAAACAAAACTGATATTTTCATAGCTGCTTTTTTTGTTGATGGGAATGAGGAATTACATTTATACAGCTATTTTCAGAATTATACACGTATAGCTTTCAGTGTATGAAATGCTCCCAAAGAACTTAACTAGTTATAATTGTGTCCCACCATGACTTAGATATTATCCCCAAATTAATCATATACATAACATTCTATGCAACTGATATAGACAGCCTTAAAAGTGTACTTAAGAATCTATAAAAGAGGCTTTTCTGGTAGAGGCTTAACAACAAGCTAGCGTTGTATGATAATGGTTTTTGCTAAAGCCAGTGAAATGTATATACAGTACATGGTTTGGGGTGACAGCATAGCAGTCTGGTTCATATCAAGTCATATTAAGTAGTCCTTGAGATGACACATATGCCTTAACAGTAGCTTTCCAACACTTCCTTAATACACATGGAAATACTCATGGAACACTGACTTCAGCCCTTACAGCTAACTAAACAGATTTTTCATGGCTTCCAAAGAACTGACATGTCTTAGAATGCCTCATGAAGATGGAACTTCAAAGCAAAATATATGCTAAAGTGAGTTCATAGGTTATAAAGAATGGGAAAATTTATAAATGACAATTTAATAGCAAGTCAAGATAATAATAAATCTCAACATAAGAATTAAATAATAGATTCATGGGTGCCTATTAGCCCACACACTAGGTTTGCTTTGGCCAGACCTGTTGGCCTTTACTACTACCTTACTTGAAAAACACATCTTAGGAAACACTTCTTAAAAAATCTTCAAATGAATATAGTTTGAAAATAATCATTTCCTAAAGCACAAGTAGGACAACTTTGGCCTCCTAAAAACTGCTGGCACTTCCTCAAGATTCCTATCTAATAGCTTGGGAAGACTACAAGTACAAGAGAGCAGGTATTACCTGAAGGAAAGCAGGAGGATGATTCTGGGCTGTTGCAACATCTGTATCCAAAAACTTTACAATGCGAAGATACCCAGGATAGGAGGGAGCACTAACTTGTCCATCAGGGGTGACATAGAAAATCTGCACACCATGGGGAATGAGGATTAATTCATCAGCATCTACTCCAAAATTATCGACAGGAGGTGGCTGAGTACATTTTGTATAGTAATCATCTCCAACAGATGAGAATTCCCCAGATTCTGTCCCATAAGACACAGTATAGTGGCCATCAGTGGCCTCTGGAGTATAAGCAGGCGGTGCTTCATTGGGCATTGAAGTTGATGGACTCACTGCAGCCATCTGCACTTGGCTTGTAGATCCAATATGTCCATGGCTTGAAAGTGGTTGAGGAGGTGATGTCAATGAGCTGGGCACCAGAGGCGTCTCAGTCTTTTCTTTAGATGGAATTGTTGGGTATAATTTGGGCATCCTTATATCAGAACTAATGGCAGTGATACTTGCTTGAGAATTTTCATCTAGGAGTCTCAAACGAGCAGTAACATTTTCTAAAGTTTCTCTCATCTTTTGCTGCATTTGCCTAATATGTACAGCATAGCCCTTGGTGCCTTCAAGACCTTCTGATGGAATACTAACTCCTTTGCATAAGTGAGTAAGCCCCTGCCTATAATAATTCTTTGCTTCTTCTATTTGACCCAATTCATCTGCATTCAAAGCTTTATTAACAAACACAAAAGCTTTCTTGTACTCATCTTCAATTGCTCTTGCATTTTCATTTTCTTGCATAGCTGAATCCTGACCTTGATCCATTACTGCACATTGAAACATAGAATAAATTAAATGGAGATATTGAACAGAAGAGAATACATCAGTGGAAGTTATGTTCCAAAGGTGCTTTTTTCAAGACATAGACAGTGGAAGGTCACACACACACACACACACACATACACTGAACTGTAATATCAGATATCAGATGACGTCTTAAAAGGACATCAAATGATATTTTTCTTAAATAGTTTTCCTTGTCTTCAAGTCTGGAGAATCTGCAGCCCTTCAGATACTGCTCAAATTTAATAATCCAGGTGACAGATTCAAGAGCATTACTCAGCAACATTTGGAGAGCTATAAGGTCTGTATTCCTGATCTGCAGCATCATTTATTTAATCCATGGATAGGTTGCCTTAGTCTCAACAGTTAACTCTAAGCATCTTGCAAAGCATAAATAATTAGGATTTAAACAATAAGGCAAGAGCA
This sequence comes from Bothrops alternatus, assembly GCA_034064705.1. Taxonomy (NCBI): domain Eukaryota; kingdom Metazoa; phylum Chordata; class Lepidosauria; order Squamata; family Viperidae; genus Bothrops; species Bothrops alternatus. Next base: position 4,105,069 of record JARGCV010000008.1, read on the forward strand.
AAGCATAATTAAGGTAGAAACAATGAGAAATTAAGTATATAATGGAATTCCATCAGTCAAAGAATTCTGGCTGGTGGGGTCCAGGAGAAGGACCTTCTCTGCCATGTCGCCTATCCTTTGGAATGTCTCACCCCCTGAGGTGGGATCAACTCCCACCCTTCTGACCTTCCATAAAGGCCTGAAGACTTGGCTCTGCCAGATGGCTTGGGGCTCCAATAGGGGAGCAACACACTGGAGGTGGTTGATGAATTAAGAGACAATCCCACCTCCTCCACTCTGTGCATCCTGCTCCCCCTCCCTTTCTCCCTCCCCTTCTTTTAACTATAATTTTATTTTTCATTGTAATTTTCATTTATTTCCATTTTTATTGCTTTAAAAATACTTATCTTCTATGTTTTTAATGCTTTTAATGCTGTAAGCTACCCAGAGACACTTCAAAACGAGATGGTGGCAAATAAATTTAATAAATAAAATAATGTTTTCTAAAGTGACCTTTTTGATGGGGAATAACAAAACTGATTGAACACCATTAAATATTCCTAAATTACACTGTTCCAAGGACTGTTTTAAAAAGGAGAGCTTCAAGGCTTTCCCCAAATACCAGAGGTTCAGGGCCACACAAACTTCAGGAAGAATATTGTTCCACGGGGCAGGAGCATCCATAAACATCCAAGGTCCTGCAAGATGGCATTACTTTCAGTAACAGAACCTGGAACAAGTTTTACCATACTGGTTTCTTCCCAATGTTGCATATTTCTGACTCACAATTTTTTTTATGAAATTCTGACCTGATGCAAAAAAGATAGAAATGAAGGCCCCCCTCAAGTAAAGTCACCTCCTAAAATTATCTAGGTTTCTCAAGATTCTACATTAGCAAAGTAATAAAAAAAATCTTATTTGTCTATGAACTGGGATTTCTGAGCATTTGATTTTTCAGCAACTCTTCCAAAATAATAGACTTTTTAACAGCAACCCTTGCCAATGTCAATAGAAAATTATATACTTCAACATCCTGTCATTTGGAATTCTAGCTTCCAGATAGGCCTAATTCAAAAATACATTCATTATGAATATGAAATTAGCTTCTGATTAAGGAAAAGGAAGTGCTCATTAACTGCATCTGAAGCAAAGTAAAGCAATTATAATGTTCCAATATGATCAGTATCTAAAACTTTAGTCTTATATAAAGATGGTTTATATAATGTGACAGACACAATTGATATAATTATAAAACTCCAATGGTAAAAGTATTTACTTTATGGAGAAAACACATCCACCTAATAACTTACTTTTCTAAGTTCAGAAAGGTTGACCTCATTCACTGAGGAAAGCAATAACATTTAAACCTCTTAGTTGTAGATTAACTTGCACAGTTCTGCTGTTTATTTTACAATTATTTAATACATTTTGGTTTTAAAAGAGAAAACAATTGTCATCAATATCCCCATAGGCTAATTTAAGCTGAAGAATATTTATTTAGAAGAAAGTCCACAAACTGTTTATTAAGGGCTACAGCCGTATTTCGAGAATCAGTAATCTTAGTTATCTCCTTTACAGTTAAGTGAAATCATAGTCACCATCTGTGACTAAATCTCATTTGCCCATCCCTCCTGGAGAATTACTGTTAATGGATGGTATCAAAACTCAGTATAATTACATAAATGGTTCATGCTTGTTTAATTATTTTTACTGAATAAATCACAATTAGATTCAGATAATATATTAAACCTGGAAATAGGCAGTATTTCTAAACAGAAGGCCATATTTAGCCTTTGAGTGATTGGCAGGGGAATACACTTCAAATAATTGTGCATAGAGCTAAAACTGACTGCTCTTCAGCATCATATGACATTATCCATTACATTAAAAGCCACAATTTAGGGGGTTCTCCATGGATTCTACCAAATGCTTCCAGAGGTCAATATAGCCGTGAGGTCAACATAAGCCAAACTTTTTGCTTATAAGTCACAAAAGCTGATTCCACATATTGTATTGTGGATTAATTCTGAGTTGGGCATTTTATAAACTTTCTGAGTTTAAATCTCTTCTAGGAAATGAGTTATTTCAAAACCTGTCATGGGGTGACTGCTGCACTGAAAACATTTCCTAGAAATAATAGTTAAGTTTGTTATTTCAGGACAGAAAATGCCTCTGACTGCAGTCACAATTCAACATTCTGACAACAGTAAACATCAGCAATGCATTTAAGAAAGCAAATATGCTAGTCAAGAGGTTATGTATAATTTAACTAACTTCAGATTCAAGTTACAAAGTTTTGCCTCAGCTATCAGTATTCTAATCCATCACAATCTACATACAATAGATGGAATGGCTTGAGCTAGAACAGATAATATACCATAGTTTACCTGACTAATCCCAGATGGCTATAATTCTACATTCTGTAGCAGAATTGCCTGTGTTCACACAACATATGAAACCATGACTTATAAACTGCTGAATCAAAACTAGATCATGGTTTAGCAAAAAGACCATACTAAACTATGTGATTTATTCTGGTTTAGCAAACTGTATAAATACGGCCATTACAATTCAGATTGCTACAGCTCATTTCTACACATACTAAATACAGTATGTTCTGCTACCCATAATTTATGGATGTTGGCATGAATAAATTCTCCCAGTTCTGATTTATTCTGAGAATTATAAAATGTAAAAGCTATAAGAACTCTGAAGAGATTATTTAGGTCAATCCTCTGGCTGCTAGTGAGCAACTAAGGTTAAACAAGTGATGACTTGCCTACGATTAACCCAATTTCAACAAGAGCTAGCTCTATAATCTAATATGAAATATAGTATGTCTCAGCATGACCTAAAGTTTTTCACTTGACGTCTGAAGGAGCGCATACTCTTGAAATCCTGTGCACAATTTACCTAAACAGAAGTGCTGCTGAACCGTCCTGGGAACCAGCTGGTAAATGTACTGGTTTGAACATAAATACCACGGAACGAAATAGCCTGAACGTACTCACAGAATCAAGCCCCTCAGTAGTTATTTTAATGCATCGATCAAAAAAAACAGCGCAACCTTCTTTCAACGCTGGAAAGTGAGGTTTCAGACTTCAACGCTATTTCTGATTATTCAATACCCACGACTTGCGTTACCAGCCAAGGAACCTCCTGCAAGTCTAGACCAACCAGCCGGTTTTCGCGAGGCTCGACCTTTGAATGTATAGGATTCTTCCTGCCAAGCCTGCACCAACCGCAGGGCCTCTACGCGCCTGCAGTCCACAGGTCACTTCCAGCACCGCAACATCGCATCCCGGCTGGGTCGAAAGGCCGGGGACCGGAGGACGTCGTGAGGTACTAAAGCCGCGGCAGAAACGCTGGAAACCCCGTACCTGTCTATCCAGAAGTTTCCCTTTCACCCGGGTCAACGCTCATCCTCTCACTTCTCCCGCTAGCTGTCGCCGTCCCGCCTCCCTTTTCACTCACCCCAACTTCCCCGAGATTTGCCGCAGAAACACCTGTCCAAACCCGCTGCGAGACGGCTGCTTCAGTAGTTTGGGCCGCGGCCCATGAGGCGTCACGTGAGCGGCTGCCGTCAGCCGTCAGCCGCCAGTCACCAGATGAGTCTTTCCTCAGCCAGAAGCTTCTGGTTCGCTTTCAGTCTCTTTTGGCCGCCAGGGGGAGCTGCCGTCCCTCCTCCTGAAACTGCGCCCGCCCGCCCCCTAATTACCGTAATTCTTGTAAAACATAGTGGTTTTCCCGCTTTGTTAGAATAAAGTAATGGTTTTATTCCGGAAAAGAAGTGGAGTCGTGGTACCCTTTCGCTTTGGAACGCTGGGAATTGTGCTTTTAAGGAAAGTATCCCGTTTACCCTTTAAATAGATGGTCCCCTCCAGGTGTTTTGGATGCTAACTCCTTACTGGCTGGCAGACTATGGGAACTGAGATCCAACTCCTCTATCTCGGGCTAGTTCATGATTCTATATGAGTCTGAACAGTGGAATCCCTCTTACCCGCTGACCTGTTGCTTCTATGACTGCAGCTTAAATTAATATTGTGCCTTGCGTTCCCCCCCCCCCCATCACGGTAAGGAAAAGTGCTGAAGACAGGAGGCCAGGTTGAAATGCAGGAGCCTTGTGCCTAAAAAAGTTGTAGCATGGTAGGATTGACAAGAGCCAGTTTGGTATAGTGGTTAAGGCATAGGACCAGAAACCAAGAGACTGAGTTTTAGTCTGCCCTAGGCACAAAACCAGCTAGGTAACCTGAGCCAGTCACTTTCTCTCAGCCCAAGGAAGAAGGCAATGGAAAAACACTTCTGAAAAATGAATGAAGGTGAATATACCTGCCCCAGGATAATGTTGCAGGATCCGATCTGGGTCTGTCACTGGAACCAGGGTTCTGAGCTTTCAGACTCATACTGAAGCCCACCTTCAGAGAACTTCTCTCTCTAGCCTTGAGTTTCATTCCATACAGCATTAACCTTGCGAACTCTCAAGCTTCCTTCTTCCGTTATATATTCAAGATGGACAATATTTAATATTTATCTGCTACGTATATGTAGGGATGTGGGTCTATACATATGTTGTTCATATGTTTAGGTGTGTGTCATGTATGTGTTTCACTTTGAGAGCGGGCAACTTCATTTTCATTTTTGATGTGTGCCATTGTGCCCACAATATAAAAATGACAATAAAAGTTATCTATCTTATGTTCTGAAAAATCTTGCCAAGAAAACAGCAAGGACTTGTACAGGCAGTGTCTGAGAATCAGGCATGATTGAACAGAAGAACAAAAAATATATTGTGAAAACCCACAATAGTTTTTTTTAAGGAAATGAAATTGCTGCCAGGATTTGGCAAATTTTAGAAGGACAACAATCATGAAGTAATTATGTATGAAGGAGTCTTATGGGCTCTGATGAGCCTCCAGTAGGCCAGTTTGATGGCAAAGATAGGGAGGAATACTAGTCAGCTCAGTATAATCAGCATTTTAATTTTCTATAATACACCAGAGGGATGCTAGAACAGGAGCATTGTGGTATATAAAAGTACAGTATAATTAAACCCAATTTAAGAGTGCTAAACAGAATTTTTAAAGTGTGCCTTGCTCACAAAATTTGAAGCCTAGATTTTAACTTGAGTTCAAGTATAATTTCATAACAAAATGCTTTACATATTGAATTTCCACTTGTCAAGCACTTAAAGCAGTGGAAATCACTCTATAATAATTTTTATACAGAATGTATAAAAAAGAGATGTAACACAATCTAGACTAGTGGGTTATGTAATGTTTTAATTATAAATCTCAAGAGATGTTATGCAATAAATTTTGCTTAGAAACAAAGGCAAACCAAATATTCGTATGTTAAGGCATTAACAAGACAAAAAATTCCCAAGGCATTTGTTTTCTAATTTGTGTATCAACTCACTTTACAAATATAAATATAACAATGCATAGTATAGTATAGTCTTAACATACAAATACAAAATGTAGCAATGATGATATGATAAAGTTGGAAAGGACTTTGGAGGTCATCTAGTCCAACCCCCTGCTCAGGCAGGAAACCCTATACCATTTTGGACAAATGGCTGTCCAGTCTCAACCCAATGCGCAGCAGCAGTAAAAAAAGCAAATTCCATGCTTGGCATGATTAGGAAGGGAATCGAAAACAAGTCAGCAAGTGTTGTATTGCCTCTGTACAAATCGATGGTGAGACCACACTTGGAGTACTGTGTACAGTTCTGGTCACCGCACCTCAAGAAGGATATAATGGAACTGGAAAAGGTGCAAAAAAGGGCAACAAGAATGATCAAGGAAATGGAGCGCCTCCCTTATGAAACCAGATTGCAACACCTTGGTCTCTTCAGCCGTGAAAGACGGCGTTTAAGGGGTGACTTGATCGAAGTGTATAAAATCATGCATGGGATAGAAAAGGTGGATAGAGAAAAATTCTTTTCTCTATCACACAATACCAGGACAAGGGGGCACTCCCTAAAGCTCATAGCTAAGAAAGTGAGGACAAATAAAGGGAAATATTTCTTCACCCAGAGGGTCGTTGATTTATGGAATTCACTTCCTGAAGGGGTCGTGACAGCTGTCAGCCTTGACAGCTTCAAGGCAGGGCTAGATAGATTCATGGATGCAAAGTGTATCGGTGGTTATTAAAATGGATGTCCATGTGCCGCCTCTATGTTGGTTGAGGCAGGCAGGATTCCCTTGAGTACCATTTGTTGGGGGTCAAGGGAAAGGGAGGGTTTTGCCTTCTCTTTCTGCTCAAGATCCCCATGTACAATTGGTGGGCCACTGTGTGACACAGAATGCTGGACTCGATGGGCTTTGGCCTGATTCAGCATGGCTCTTCTTATGTTCTTAAAAAGTTCCGGTGTTGGAGCATTCACCGCTTCTGGAGGCAGGTTGTTCCACTGGTTAATTGTTCTAACTGTCAGGAAGTTTCTCCTTAGTTCTAGGTTGCTTCTCTCTTTGTTTAGTTTCCATCCATTGCTTCTTGTCCTGCCTTCAGGAGCTTTGGAGAATAGCTTGACTCCCTTTTCTTTGTGGCAGCCCCTGAGATATTGGAAGACTGCTATCCTGTCCCCCCTTGTCCTTCTCTTCATTAAACTAGACATACCCAATTCCAGCAACCATTCCTTATATGTTTTAGCCTCCAGTCCCCTAATCATCTTTCTTGCTCTTCTCTGTACTCTTTCTAGAGTCTCAACATCTTTTTTACATCGTGGTGATCAAAACTGGATGCAGTATTCCAAGCAGGGCCTTACCAAGGCATTGTAAAGTGGTATTAACACTTCACGTGATCTTGATTCTATCCCTCTGTTAATGCAGCCTAGCACTGTGTTGGAGTGTAGAGGACAGTCTTGTCAAATAATAAGGACATTTCTTCTATGCAACACTTCACTTTTCAACAAAGAAAGCTTTTGTCAACAAAAGAACCAGTTTAAGACTCATTCACATGTACATCTGCATTCCAGAGAATCAATTACAATGTCAAATTGCTCCAATTAGTTACTAGCATGGTTGTACTGGAAATGAACTGATATTGAAGGCATAGATATTGGACAATCACATACAGATGTTCTTTCTTGACTTTTAAGATGGGATGTCTCCTCCTGGCCGCCTAAGAAAACATAAAAAGGGGCCTTCGCACAACACATTTTATAATTTAAACCTCCTACCATGTGATACAACTCCAGAAAACAAACATCTGAGTCAAAATCAGGTCACCAAATCTAAAATACCCCAAGTAATCATTACTTATCTGCTGAGTCAGTAAAGTAATTTGGACAGCAAATCTTGGTCTTAGAAAATTCCCAACATATTGGGCTAATCCACAACTGATCTCTGGATTTTTTTTTTAGTTTACAGCTTTTTTACCGTTGCTAATCAAAATGGGGAGCAAAATAAAATGAGTTAGTAGCAATTCGTCCTCTAATAATTGATAGAAGACCCAACCCCAATCATGGTGCATATTTTTAAGTATCCAAGTTGGCTCAGGTGGCACAATGTACACATATGTGATTTGTTGAAAAGTGGTTTTGAGTAGGCTTATATGATGGTTTGGTTTCAATTTTTAAAAGATGCGTTGGCATATACGAGGACATAAATGGATCGGTTATGTGTAACTTTTAAAGCATCTGCAGTTTTTTCCAGGATGATCTCTTAGCTGCATGATCCAGACAAAAGATGCAACTGCTTTAAACAGTTGCAGACTAGTGCTACATTGGGACGTCTGTGTACTCCAGACCACTTTTTCTACATTCTCACAATCACTGCACAATCTACTGAGGAGCAGATAAAGGAGCATTTTAACCATTCCTACAGATCTTTCTTCTATCCTTTTTTTCTTTCAGTGTGTGATTTTCTCCACAAACATCTTATGTGAGGGGAAAAAAGTGGCTGGAATAAAAAGATTAAACCATATTCATTGTTGGATCTATCCAACGAATAGTATGCATTCTTCTTTCACTAGTACAATTTATAATCCTTTTTCTTCTATCATCAAAACCCTAGTTTCTGTAGAAATCATATTTTATTACAGCATACTGTATGTCAATATTGATTCAAGATAGTTCACTGCCTGAGGAGAAGCTCGCATGACATCTGCACCCCTCAGCGTCATCTAAGAAAGATCAAAATCAGCAAGATGTTCCTTATGTTAGTATTCATGTTGTGAGCCGCCCTGAGTTCTTGGAATAGGGCGGCATAGAAATCTAATAAATAATAATAATAATAATAATAATAATAATAATAATAATAATAATAAAAAGATGGAGGACAGGGTGCTGCTATGTAAAGTCAATCAGAATAGAGCTGGAAGGTACCTTGGAGGTCTTCTAGTCCAATCTCCTGCTCAAGCAGGAGACCCCATATCATTTCTGACAAATGCCTGTCCAGTCTCTTCTTAAAAATCTCCAGTGTTGTAACACCCACAACTTCTGGAGGCCAGTCATTCCACTGGTTAATTGTTCTCACTGTTCAGGAAATTTGTCCTTAGTTCCAGATTGCTTTTCTCCTTGATTAGTTTCCATCTGTTGCTTCTTGTCCTGCCTTCAGGGGCTTTGGAGAAGAGGTTGACCCCCCTCTTCTTTGTGGTAGCCCCTCAAATATTGGAAGACTGCTATCATGTCACCCCTGGTCTTTCTCTTCCTTAAACTAGACAATTCCTGCAACCGTTCTTCATGTGTTTTAGCCTCCAGTCTCCTAAGTTTCCAGAGTCCCAACATCTTTTTTATATCGTGGTGACCAAAACTGGATGCAGCATTCCAAGTGTGGCCTTACCAAGGCCTTGTAAATTGTATTAACGCTTCACGTGATCTTGATTCTATCCCTCTGTTAATGCAGTCTAGCACTGTGTTGGCATTTTTGGTAGCTGCAGCACACGGCTGGCTCATATTTAAGTGATAATCATTTTAAAAGACTTTAGAGGATTCCTCATAAGCTGAACTATAAACTTGCTCTTGATGGCCTTTGGAATTTGTCCTAGATGAATTTTTTTTAAAAAAAACGGCAATGTTTAATCTCTTACCACTTTTGAACATATATGTGAAGAGACATGAACCAAAGAAGGAGGGCTTGTAGTGGACTCTCTGTCCATCACCTTGCCAATTCTGACACACTCATCCTGGATACTGCTATGCACCTTTTTCCTTGATGGGCCAATACTTTCCAAAATCTTGTCTTATTGTTTAGACATGAATTTCTGCTTTTTGTCCACCCTTCTACTAAATCACTAAATGAAGGCAATCATTTTGTTCTACTATTTATAAGAAACTAGGTTTCTAAACATATATATGTAATAAAATAATACAAATAAGCATAGCAAATTAAAAGCATACAACATTATCGTTTATTTTAGAAATTTAATGTTGAAATTTAGAAATGTTATGTCAATTTACCACTGGATGGCAGTCTTAACATTGCTTCTGAGTAAGACAAGGGGAATCATTCCTATATAAGTTTAGGAAATGTAGTCAAATGTAATTCAAGACACCTCCAGCATCCATCATTTACTGCAGTATAAAATTGAAGTGATTGTCAACCAAACTGTGCTTCACTTAAATACATCAGGTAACAGATTACTGAAAAATCATTGATATCCCCTACTTGTTTATTGTGCTGCTATTTATATTTAAAGAAGGGCAAAATACTGCTTCCCACTCTAAAATAATTTACAAAAACAAGGTGCATATAGCATGCCATGTCCTTTATTTCTATCACTTTCCCATTTGTTACAGATGCATCAATTCGGCATTGATGCTCAAATCATATAATTTGCAACAAATAGAAAGCCTATGGAAATCACAGGTTCCTTGTGGTAGAAAACAAATAGAGCAAAAAGAAGTAATTTGGAAAACCTGAAAATCATAAAAAAGAGACTAGCAGAAGATGAGAAAGTTGGACCATATTAGAACATCAAGCATTTCCTACAGATAATTCTAGTGACCTCTTGTCCATGTGATCTAAAGGATGAATGACTGAACCACAGAAAAGAGACATAGAGTCTAACTCCTATGTTAATTTTTATGAGTGATTTTAGTATAGGAGTCACTTTAGTTCCATCTTATGAAAATGTGCAAGTAGTAAAGCTTGGATACAAATCAGAAACACCATTTTTATTACATTACTGTAGTTTTTTTATATAAGGATTATAGTTACAATGCAGGAGGCGCTATGGCTAGCAGTTAAAAATGCTGAGCTTGTCAGATGGACAATCTGGGTTTGAGACCCGAGAACCACACAATGAGGTGAGCTCATGTTCCTGCCCCAGCTCCTGCCCACCTAGCAGTACAAAAGCATGTAAATGTGAGTAGATTAATAGGTATCACTTAGGTGGGAAGGTAACAGAGTTCTGTGTACCTTTGGTGTATAATCATGCTGGCCACATGACCACAGAAAATGTCTTTGGACAACACTGGCTCCCTCAACCAAGAAATGGAGATGAATACCATGCCCTAGAGTTGGACATGACTGGGCAGGGAAATCTTTACCTTTATAGTTGCAATAGCAATTTCATTGAGGGGAGAAATATACATATGCAAGAGCTTCATTTTATTGGTAGACAGACAGAACTTTGATATTGACTTTGATGTAGCCATCCAGTCAAATAAGCCATCCAGTCAAATAACACTTTTTAGTAAGATAAAGAAGGTATAGACTAAATTATAAGCTTTAGCCATATCTATGCTGCATGAAGCATCTCCTGGCTATCATGAGGACAATACCAGTCAATGGTGATACATTTGGGCCACAAGCACAACCGAAGCTGCTTTTATGTAGAGGACATGTTGCAAGCCAACATACTGCTGTCTGCAGCTTACCAACTAGGAAATATAAGCAGCATACTGATACATATTCAGAATGCTAGGATAGGGTAGAAAAGATAAAAAGATATGGAGAAAGACAGAATATAGAATTAACTTGTTTTAGCTTTATTTTTACTCAGGCTGCACATTCAGTTCATGGTCCTCTATTTTTTAAAGAGTCAATACATTTGCTACCACCAGCCTGAAAGATTTGCTACTGAGCATCTCTAAAGCCTCCAGGCCTCATCATCATTATCAGCTCTAGCATTGCTGTCACTGTGGAACAGCTAATTGATGGGCCAGATGTTCCTTTGCAATCCGTGAGGTTTTTTTTTAAATTCATCAATATGGCACTTTGCCTTTTCTGCAAGTTTGTTTTAACTCATAGTCCTTTTCTGCATTCTGTATATGCCCTTAAAGGTGATATGGATGTATGTTTGTGTGTGTGTGTGTGTGTGTGTGTGTGTGTGTAGGTAGGTAGGTAGGTAGGTAGACAGGCAGGCAGGCAGGCAGGCAGGCAGGCAGACAGAGATAGATAGATAGATAGATAGATAGATAGATAGATAGATAGATAGATAGATAGATAGATAGATAGATAGATATGCATAATACATGTAATACCTGTGCATTGACAACTACAAGATGTATATGTTACAAAACTTTGCAGAGTGGAACATTTATTTTTATTATATTCCAGCCAGTTCTATGATTTGCCAGTTCAGTTTCCATCATATCTACTTCCCTCCTATCAAATGCTACCATCAGGATTTGTTTGTTTTTTGTGGGCAGTGAACAAGTTACATCTTCACTGAGTAATTTGAGGTGTTGTCTCAAGGTTTTTTTCCATAAAAATTATTTACTCTCTCAAAACTATGTTGTATCCTAGAATTTCTCTATTCCAGCTCTACTAAGGGAACACCAGCTTTCTTAGGGTTAAAACAACAAGATTTTGAATGTGCTGGAGGGAGAAAAAATGTAAGTTCTTAAAAGAGAAATCTACATTTCCCCCATCTCATACATCAAAAGCTTATTGGAATGGCTGCAAAGTTTTGTTATTTGTATATTTTTCTCATCTTTAACATACTTCTCATCTCTTACAAATCAAAAAGAAGGGAGAAAAGGACTTCCGGTTCCAGATAGCGGCACTCGCAGCTGATTCTCTGCTGCCGGTAGACCCTTAATCGGGTCGAAAAGCTGCCCTGTGGGGGCAGCTACTGGTGAGGAGGTCCTCGTTGTCCTTGGGAGAGTGGCAGCTTCTTCCAGGGACCGAGATTGCTCCTTTGGGCCAACGGTGGAAAGAACGGCCAGTAAAATGACCGTTCATCTAGCCACTGCAACCAGAAGTCAGAAGAACATCTAAGCATAGGAACCACTGTGGCTGAGCCGGGTGAGATTTTTTTTCTCTCACTCTCTTGTTTTTTCTTTTTTTTGTGCCTGTAAAAAGCACCTTTGAAATGATTTCCCTACTCTAAGAAGGCGGTGTTTGTGAGTGTGGGGAAAAGAAGCTTGGACTGAATTAACTTAAAGTAATTTTTTCCTATTTTTTTCTCTTTTTTCCTTCACTTCGGGGTCTTGGAAAATTTTGTCAGTATTGAATCTGCTATTGGGTTTGAATGCTTCTTTTTTCTGTATTTTCTGATCTTGTTTATGAAATTCTTGGTTTCTGGGAGAAGATTTTACATGCTACTGAGAACACCTTGTGGAAAAACTTAAAATTGCAACTTTAATTAGTGACTTAAAATTGCAACTTTTTCCTTTGAGGATTGGATTAACCTTGACTTTCAGATTATCATAAAGGGGAAAATACAAAGAAGATTAACAGCTGCACTGGTGGGGGTGGACACTGATTAAATGTTCTCTGAACACAGCCCCTACTAAATGATACAGACTGTTTTTGATTATCTTTGAAATGGAGCAACCCTTGGCTCAACTTGACTATAAACTTATACTGGAAAAACTTTATGAAGCTACTGATGAAATACATTTGCAAATAAAAGAATTTACGATGGAAATAAAAAAATAGAAATCCTGCTTTGAACTTCCAAACTGACTCCCAGCCTTTGTCTGAGTACTCTGTGGGTCAAGAAATAATAGAAGCGGGATTAACTAAAGGTAAAGAAGATTCCACTTTACTCTATACGTAGGCTGATAAGTTCTCTGAGGAATTAAAAAGGACTATAATTAAACCACTTACAACTCTAAAATTAACAGAAATGGACAGAGAAGCCCAACGAACTGAGAACGATGCTAACTTGGATAAAAAAACTATTAGGTACAAAACTGGACGTAATTGAGCCGGCTACTCAACAGTTTCAAACGTGGAGATTGGACCTTGTTAAACAACAAGGGGTTATTTACAAAGGAGCTAGGTTCCTAAAACAGAAAAGAAGACCTCTCTGTTTGATTCAAAGGACATGACAAGATAAAAAAAATGACTTGCTTATGGATATAGTGGCCTTGTTATGGAAACCTGTTTGGCATAAAAGGAAAGCTAGAATAAGATTTAAGAATGTGATTGAAGGTTTTATGTAATGATTTTAAAAGGCTTATTAGATATGGATCGATTTATGGCTTATGACAGTTAAATAAGATGTTAGATTGAATAAAAATTAATTAAGGGTCTGAACTTAATAATAAGGTGTTTATCTATGTATTAATATCCTTTGGATATAGTAACTGAGGAGGTTAAAGAAATGTGATACTGATATTGAGGGATTGATTATTAGATTATAAAGTATAATAGAAATAGAAAGATATATTTTTTTACTTTGCTCTGTTTTGTTCTTTGTTCTTTTTCTTTGTTCTTTTTTCTGATATGAACTAATATACTTTTTTATATATACATTAGAACTGATGGTTATTTTATAATGGAAGAAGAATAGGGAAAAATAAGAAATGATATTAATAAATGTTTATTGAATATGTTAAGGAAAAGGTAATGGAGAGACTCCCGAAGTGTTAATTATGTACTTAGATTAGAAATATGGAACATAGTAACTGAAATAAGTAAACTTCATACAGGAGTTGGATTTGTGGATCTATTTAGATGAAAGGTAATTGAGGATTGATAGGATTGACCTAGTTGTATTGAAATATATCAATTTGACTATAATAAGTTATTAGAGGGGAAAGAGAGGGGGTTTTCTGTTTTTTTTCTCTTTCTTTTCTTTTTTTTCTTTTTTAATGATTTAATCTGATTTTTATGGGTATGACTTTGTTGTGTGGATAATTGATTGCCCTGCCACCACATTGTTTCGTAAGCACTTGTTTGTAAAATGAAAAAACCAATAAAACTTGTTTTAAAAAAAAAGAAGGGAGAAAAGAAAACTAGATCATATAAATATTTCCAATTACTTATTTAATCATTTTCCCCTTAAACTGGGGAATAAGATTTTCAGTAACTCCCCCATGTATTATTTACAGAGGAAAATACATAGTCAGCTCAAACTAGTGGATTTGATTAGTTACAAGGTATTGAATATGCTTTAAATATATAATTGAGTTAAATATAATGAACTAATCTTAACACTAGCAATAGTGTTGATAATTTCCCTGTGCTTTTTATATTGTAATGATGTTATTCCAAACACAATATTTCAAGTGCACCATTTCAACAGTTTGTATATTTCTCGAGTTCAAATATAAGCCCTCAGTACTTCATTGTATTAAATCCCATGATGATATTTATTTCCTATCTCTTTTGAACACTATATATGTAGTAAAACACCCCCCCAAAGGCACACTTTTGGTGTACAAAATGATCGTGAAACCTAAATTGGCTTGGTTATCCTTGTGTCTTGGAAAGAAGCATTCGTTGAGCTCATCGCTGTGGAGGAGAACTGTCCCCCATCAAGCAATGTCCCTGTGAAAATCCTGGGACAAATAGCATGATTGTCCTTGCCATCTAAAGTTTCACTACATAAGAGGCTCCTATTGCATTTCAGTGTAAGATGACCTGAGTTCTACAGAAACACAATGTAGCAGGGCTGGCTGAAAGGCTTTGTGGGAGCCTGCCTGGGGAGAGGGAAGCTCAGACAGCTGCCGCCGGTTTTGGGTGTGGCGGGTGTGACTCGGGCGGAAGGAAAAAAAAGGAGAAAAGAAAGGTGGTGGAGGTGGTTGCTGTTGCTATTGTTGGGGAGAGACCAGGTGAAGTCGCAGAGGGATTTGAGGTTTTAGCTGATCCCTCTCTTTGAAGGAGAGAGAAGGAGAGAGTGAGAGAGAGTGAGAAGATGGAATTTTATTGCTTTCTTTCACGGGGGGGGATCCTGAGTGGAGGCAAGAGAGAGAGAAAGGAGAGAGAAAGTTGCTGGGGTTGCTAAATTCAGATTTTAACAATAAAGGAAAGGAGAGAGGGGTTTTTGACACCGACGAGACCTGGGACCGCGAGCAATGACAAAAGAGAAGGAGAGGCTGGTCGCTACTGCTTTGGAGACTAGCGGCCATCCGAACTTTGATTACTGTTACTTGCACAAGTTGTAGACATTGTGGGGAATTGCCCTCGCAGGGTGAGCTGTTATTGCAGAACGCTGACCACCTTCGTTCATGTTCCCAGCGCTGCCTGGAGCCGGTGTTTTCCCCACCCCCTTGTTTCCAAATGGTCACTGTAAAATCATTGACTATTGCTGCTACAACTGCTGGGGGCTGTTAAACACTGCCACTCATTAACTATTGGGGATAGGGGCTGGTCATCTTCATTCCTGAAAGCCCCCCCCCCTTTTGACGATGAGAATCTGCCACCTCCTCACTTCGCATGAGCTCCTGCTGGAAAAGACACTTTATTAACACCTTGAGAGTGCAGCTGCTGAGCACGACGGAGGGGAGTGGGGCTGGGAGGGCCTGGGCTTTGGCGGCCTCCGAGGGGGTAATGCTACAACAATTTAAATTTGGTTATATTTGTATAAAATTAAAAACATTTATATTTAAAGCTGCAAGTCTTTTACTCTGTTCTGTAATGAAGATATCAAATAGATATGCTGTTAATAGAAAATAAGTTGTTCAGTTATTAACAAACTGAAAACAAAGAAATCACCAAATTCAGGAGATAATCATGGTTTAAATACAAAATTTCTGATGTTGTAATGAAGATGTGCAACTAGAGTCCAAGATCAGCCATTACCAGATGATTAGAAAATTCCCATTGCAACATCAGTTTTTAAAAAGAGCTCCAGGGAAGAACAAGCAACTAAGTAGTGTAACATGAGTTCCACTTAAAGTATTGGAAATAAACATTACTGTTAAAATATACCAAATAAGTGCAAATGATGCCTTTCTGACCCACAGTCGAGATCAGCATTCCATTTCCAAACTATGCAAGCAGAACTAATTTGCACATACTCATTTCTTGTTTAATGTGTCATCATTTAATAGCTTGTCCATTAATGGCTTTTGGCTGACAGTATAATCTCCTTCCTTTGAAAAGCTTTGCCTCTCCTTAAATGTTTGACTGTAATGGTTATGTAACCTGTGGAAGTGATCGATATTATTATTTTATATTTCAAACTCATCTTCAAAATATGTTCAAAGCAGCTTGCAAAAAGTAAATAAATAAATACATAGTGCAAAATATTGATAAAACCACAGTGAAAAGAAATGATTTAAAAGCAGCTACTTCTTGTCCTGTTGCAACTATGGCAACATTTTCAGTAGATGTGCAAATATGCAAAAGGGTTTGTAGGTGAAACATTCTAAACTTGGGATATTTTGCTTAATATTTCCATATCATTCCAAACACATCTGTGATGAAGTAGATTCCCGGGAAAGAGAGGGGTGCATTCCAGAGGATAAGAGGCAACTCAGTCCAGATATAGGCAGTTCTCAAATTATGACTGGTGGCTTAGCGACCTTTCAAAGTTATAGTGGACCCTGAGAATGCTAAGGTTTTACACCTAAGCAAGAAAAACCAAATGCACAAGTATAGACTAGGTGGCATTTGGCTCATTTGCAAGAAGGATCTTAGACTCCTAGTCAGCAATCGCTTAAATATGAGCCAGCAGTGTGCTGCAGCTGCCAAAAAAGCCGGTGCAGTCCTAGGCTGCATTGATAGAGGGATAGAATCAAGATCACTCAAAGTGTTAGTACCACTTTATAATGCTTTGTAAGACCACACTTTGAATATTGCATCCAGATACCTTATTTTGTATACTTCTTGTTGTCAAACAATATCCTGGCAAGGACAAGAAATATAGAACAGGAGTCCCCAACCCCCGGTCCGTGGAGCAGTACCGTGCCACGGCATGCCAGCAACTGGTCCACACAAAGCCCCATCCGTGAGATTCAGACAGCACACAAAACCATGTACACTCCAGTTCATGGAAAAACCTCTTTCCATGGAACCGGTCCCTGGTGCCCCAAAGGTTGGGGACCTCTGGTATAGAACAGCCAAACACTAGATTTACACATTACACTAAGATTTAATCAAGACTTATTGAATAAATCTGTCTTACAACTTTTTCAGTGCTGCTTTGAAGGAGCTAATGTGCAATTCTATATTTTCTGAAGCGGATGACATATTTTTCCTATATTATGTCAGACATCAATAATGTCTAAGAGATGTTTTGGAGACACATATAAAAGAAGGAAGATTAATCTTCCAATTTAGACTACAGCTTGAGTGATTTGCTGAATGCTTAAATGATAGTTTATGATTCCCTGGGTTAGGCTCAAAAAGCAATTCAAATTCCTAGAATTTATGCAACTTTAGTGGAGAATCAATAGCTCCACTGGTGGTATAAATTATTCTAGACATTTAGTAAACTGTTATGCGTGCAAAACACAATACATAGAGCATCAAAATAATTTATTCCAAGTTTTTTTTTTAAAAAAAAAGAACTTTAGATATGTAACCTATAAAATATAAAATCCACTTAGCCTGGAATGTCTAAGTATAGGACAACTATTTTATCAAGAAATTTGTATGTTATATAAAATATAAATTACTCTATATTTCCACAAATGCCAGAACAGTTAAGATATCAAGGTCAGCTATTTGTGATGGAATACAGTATTTGGGCTGACTACATTCCCAGAAAAATCATCAAGAGTTTGAACTGAATTGCAGGGGGGGGGTCTCTAATGACTTGCTGTGTGGCTGGTGCTTGCAGCTAAAGAACAGATTACATGTACTCCTCAAACTTACAACCATTCATTCAGTGACCATTTGAAGCTAACTACAGTATTGAATAAAGGGACTTATGACCAAAGCCCAAAGTACAAGCATTGCAGTGCTCCCATGGTAATGTGATCAAAATTTGGGTTCTTGGCAGCCCAACCACAATTACAACAGGAGTGCTTTAATTCCTTCACTCCTTATCTCCTCCCCATCTACGTCCTGTGCTTAGCTGCCGTAGCTGACCTTTGCCGTCTTCTTTCTCCACTGCTGACAAGGCATGCCCATTCTGCTCCTTTATGCCAAAAGCCCCTCTGCACAAAGCCAGCAAAAGTAAGCCTCTTTGTGTAAAGTTGATAAAAGCAAACCCCTTTGCACCATGCTGCTGGCCTGAACAGGGGCAGATGTTCCTCGTTTGTCATGGATCTGGGGCTACTACTTGTTTGTTTATAAAATCAGTTATGAGATTTCCATCCTGTTGCAATGTAATCAGACTCTTAGAAGCTTACAAATAAGAGAAAACAATACATGGAGATCAAGAGCAACAAAACATTACCCAAAAACATAAAACATATAGGCCCAAACAATCTATGTCATCCTGCCCTCCAGAAGAACTCTGTTTCTTCCAAGAGAAAAGCTCCTTTGATCTCTAGTGGGAGGCCATTCGAGACAACCAGTGCTGCTTCCCCCCAAAATACCTCTGAGGACCAGTCCCTTGGCTTGTCAGAAATGGGGAACAGTCTATCATCAGGAAGAAGCAAAAGGGGCAAAGCTTACAGCACAACTCTGCCTTTGCCATTTGTCCTCTATCCCAACCCTACCTCAGATGCCTCTGATGGGAAAATATTAGGAAATTCAGGGCGCAAAGTCAGATGAAGAAACTTAAAGTAATAAGGCATTTCTTCATTATTGCCAAAAAAATTATACAGATGTGTCTAGGAACTCACAAGGAGTCAGACTTCCTATAAAGGAGATTTTATCTCTAATGGCTTACTGCACACTGATTGTTATCACTGCAGTGAACAGAGCCAGAAAGCCATCCTTATCTCATGGGCAATTTATACAGATAAACCTTTCCTGTTATTTTCTACTGGTTTGAAATTCAGTCTGGACACATGACGCGTAATCAGATGAGGTCATTGTAAAATCATATATTAATTATATTAGTAGGGCCAGTGGAGAACAAGAAAGCTTTTGAGATCAGTTGTGTCATAGTTTCCCATTTGTTCCTGTAGAGCACAGCTCAGAAAGGATATCAGAAAAAGAGTGGAGTTGCTGTTTGCACAGTGACCAAGAAACCTTTACCTTTTTGCCTTATACAAGATGCCTGGTTTGTTATCCAAAAAGCTCTGTCTAATTTGGAACAATCTGTTGTCGTTGTTTCCTTTCCTTTCCTTTCCTTTCCTTTCCTTTCCTTTCCTTTCCTTTCCTTTCCTTTCCTTTCCTTTCCTTTCCTTTCCTTTCCTTTCCTTTCCTTTCCCTTTCCCTTTCCCTTTCCCTTTCCTTTTCCTTTTCCATCTTTCCCTTTATCTTTTTCTTTCTTTTATTGTCCCCTTCCCTTTCCTTTTTGTAGAACTCTACCCTGCTGGACAAGAGAGTGCCCTGGTTTGTTACATTGACAGCCCTCAACTGTCCAACATCTTTTGTTTGATCATCATTCCCATGTGAAGAGAGTGGTAGGTCTTGGCCCAGCCCAGATTGCCACTTACAATACATTGTAGCTACTGCTATGGCAGTTGGTACCTTCTTCTTCTTCCTGCAGATCTCTTTTGGCAGCCACTTTTTGTCTAATGCTGGTGCACCCTAATCATCCAATGCTATTGCTCCTTATTCCTATGGTCATAGTTGTCTCTTGACACCAGGCTAATACACGCTATGGATCATGTGCATTATACATTATATCCTAATTACTAAATGGCAGTGGTAAAAGGCACTGTGTCCTCATCTGCATCTAACCATTGTTGTGCCAGAATTTTTATGCCACATTCTCCATGACTTTGCCTTTATTTGGTTTCCAACTCATGAGAGACTCCACTTTAAGTTGTCTTTAACTTTCCCACTAGTAAAGAAGCATTTCTTCCATTTTTCCAACATATTGGAGCATGGCCTCATATAAATCCTGTACTAGCTTTGTCCTCCACTACTTTGGAGGGAGGCTGGCTGATTTCAGTGACATAAAAGAGAGACACTAGAGCAGGGGTTCTCAACCTTGGCAACTTTAAGACTTGTGGACTTCAACTCCCAGAATTCCTCAGCCAGCTTTGCTGGCTGAGGAATTCTGGGAGTTGAAGTCCACAAGTCTTAAAGTTGCCAAGGTTGAGAACCCCTGCACTAGAGGCAGGAGAGGAATTGAGAGTAAGTACAAATTCCATGCAGACTATGTAATCTGCTGGGGTACTATGCTGATAGTTTTCTGTTAATGGACGGATCGCTCAGTAATACAGGTAGGATATCTGGGTGGTAACTGTTTAGATTTAGATGACTGCTGGATGGAAGGAAATACTAGTCTTAGGGCAGTGTTTCTTAACCTTGACAATTTTAAGGCATGTGGACTTCAACTCCCAGAATTCCACAGCCAGCAACGCTGGCTGTGGAATTCTGGGACTTGAAGTCCACATGCCTTAAAATTGTCAAGGTTGAGAAACACTGTCTTAGGGTTTCTGTGTCCTTTAGATGCCATCTAGTGGAGTTT
Source organism: Bothrops alternatus (assembly GCA_034064705.1). Lineage (NCBI taxonomy): Eukaryota > Metazoa > Chordata > Lepidosauria > Squamata > Viperidae > Bothrops > Bothrops alternatus. The sequence continues at coordinate 4,125,649 of JARGCV010000008.1, forward strand.
GGCAAAAAGGCCATATATCTACATTGTACTTCAGTAGTGAAGCTCATAGTCAGCTATTTCTGTTTATATTGAAGAATCCAGTTTCCAGATTGGAGACTCTTCTAAGATAGGGAGGGGAACCTGGTGTTTTCTAAATTATTTGATCTTCCCATAATCCCAAGCCAATATAGATCACAGCAATAGACTATGGGTGTTGTAGCCCAGAGTGTCCTCCATAATCTAACACTTCCATGGCACTGGAGATTATGGGATGATCACTATGCAGTTTCAGACCCAGGGGAAACCCAAGGTTTGTTTTAACAATGATGTATTAAATATTTGTTAAGTTACTTAGTTCATACATTGCCAGTCTATGAACCATCACCCCAAAGCCCATTTTATCTGATGATTGCTTTGGTAGCAGCTCTTTCTCCGGTCCTTTAAGGCTAGTCCTCTGTTGTTCATCTTGGATTAATTTTTCCTGAACAAGGATGGAAATAATACTTTTCCTTCCCCCTGTGCTCAGAAAAATCTGATTCAAAGAGAAATTGGTAGCTCAGTGTACAATTTGATGAATCCAGTACCTGAAACTGATTTCATTTCACTGAAGTGAATTAGTCTTGATCAGATTAAATCAAAATACTTTGACCAAAAATCTTTGTGGATCAGAGAACACCAGTAATTTTAACTGTGTTTTCTTTAGGATGGAGGACAATTCTCCTTTAAAATGAGTTTCTTTTTGAACTTAGTTTTGAAATTTTATATTGAATGTATGATACATTTGGGCAATTAACATTGTTTTTGCCTGGAAGGCATTAATGATATCAAATCAAATCTTTATTATGGCCTTTGGGCCAGAAAGAATGATATCAGTATTGTGGTTTATGACATTTTTCCAGCAAATAACTGCATGCAAATATTTGAGTCAGCTCAGAATGAACATTTTAAAAGATCCTTTGGGTAAACAGTGTCTCTTGAATAACTTTTTTAACTGTAAACATTGTGAGTCAGTGATAGTCTATTTCCTTTAGGCAGAAATGTGTGTGTGTCATTACAAATTCATTTGTTATTACCACAATCTGTCTCCAGCTCTGAATCTTTTATTTAGGATATAGAAGGAGTCACCTTGTTTTATTTTGTTCATCTCCTGGTCTGGGCAAAATTATGCAAGTATTTATTTGCATTGTATATAACCCTTTGTCAAAATTGCTAGTCAAAGTAAATTGTATGTTTTTTTATTAAACGCATGTATGTGTTTGCCTTATGCAGACTCTTATGGTTTTGCAAGTGATCTTTAAGTAAAGGAATTAATCATAATCACACCCAGCAAAGAGATTCCATAGAAATCCCAGGGATGATGGATGGATGCATGATTACATATTCATGAAGGCTTAGAGATTGCCTCTCCTCAAAGGAGTGTAATTAAACTTAATATTGGAACACTGAAAACCAAATGAACCACTAAAAAAATCTGCATTTCAGTTTATACTGAATAATCAAATCTCATTAAAAAGTTTCCAGGAATCAGCTCCATCACATTTGTTGCTTTTTCCTTCTGGTTGCTTGTGTTAGATTGGTCAAATGTTACTGTCAGTTCACCATGGAGGACTGTCCTCACATTTCCACACAATAACATGTGTGGCTGATTCCCAATTATAGGGAGCATTTCAGTACATTAATATAACTAAAGGTGGTGTAATATAATGCTGAATCTAAGAAGTCTGTAGCATGGCAGATCACATGCTATATGACTTTGTTTATGAAATAAATGAAAGTAGCACCCAACTTTGGTTTATTGGTTGATTCCAAGTCCTTTTATATATCAGCAGGATGCAGATAATAAAATCCAAAAAAGTGAACACATTTTTACAGAACAGATACATTGAGGCCTTTGTTTCTATGCTTGATAAACTGGATTTACTTATGTACAATGTACCAATGAGATTGTACTCCATTTAAATGAGTAGGGACATCTTTGAAGCTACTTTGGATCCTGCCATTGCTCCTGGAAAGTCAAAGTAATTGTTGGGGCTGTAGAAATACCTCTGGCTTCCTTCAGTGGATGTTCCAGTTATGCAACTTCATGGAGAAGACAGATTTAGCCCTAGTGAGTCACCCATTAATTATGTCCTGACTAGATTATTGTTGTCTTTAGGAGCATGCATTTGAAGTGTAGTTGAGAAACCAAAGCTAGTACAAAATGTAGTAGTTATTTCATTGGCCTTGCATGATTCTGAGCACAATTTAAGTACAGAGCATTACCTGGTTTGGGACCAAGAGCTATGAAAATTTGCCTCGACCTTTATAAGCCTGTTCCTAGTTTCCTTTGAGGTCCTTCTGTATTTACACTATCCAATAAAGTGCAGTTGGTAGAAATGGGGGAATAAGATATTTCTTGAGATGCAATCCAGATTGTGTTTTGAACAGTTCCTTAAAAGCTTTTTGTTCCTCTTGGCTGCCAACTGATTTTAGGTACATCTGTTCTACTTTATTTTAAATATTTTCCTTGTCTTAGTTTTGCTGTTTCATTTAATTAATAATCCTTAATTAGATAGCAATGTAATTATATACCTTTTAATAAAATATATTTATTTCATATAGTATGCCATAGAAAACCCAGACAGCTGACAGCCTTATCACACAGATAGATACCGTAGATAACCTTTACTGTCATTTTTTACTGTGGGCACAATGGCAGACATTAAAAATGAAATTTAGTTGCTTGCTCTCAAAGTGTACACATACATAACACACATATATGTTCACTATATACAACATATGTATAGACCTACACCCTTACATATAAGTAACAAATAAATATTAATCACTGTCCATCTTGAATACATAACGGAAGGAGGAAGCTTTAAGGTTCACAAGATTAATACTGTATGGCAGAAGTCCCCAACCTTTTGGGCACCAGGGACCGGTTACGTGGAAAGAGGTTTTTCCGTGGACCAGAGGGGGCGTGGTTTTGTGTGCTGCCTGCATCCTGTGGATGAGGCTTTCCTTGTTTGTGCGGACTGGTTGCTGGCATGCTGCGGCCTGGTACTGGTCCATGGACCAGAAGTTGGGGACTCCTGCTGCATGGAACAAAACTGTGACTGAATCTGGATGTTCTGCTTCAGATACCATGAAGCCTCCCCCCAGAATGTAACAAAGAAAACAGGTTGTGAAGAGGATGTGTAGTGTCCCAGACTACACATCCTTGTGGACCCTGCTCAAGCAACGCTTATATGCTATGTCCTGGATGGAAGGGAGGGAACTGCCAATAATCTTTTCAGCCATCCTCATCACTCTCTGCACCACATTCCTGTCCGAAGCAGTGATGCTTCCAAACCAGACTGTGATGCTGTATGTTCTTTGAAGCATTTCATCTGTCGGAACCATGACAACAGGAGTACGTCTATGTACTGTACGTCTTGTTCTGTAGAATATAAATTCTAATTTTTAAATTGTCACTGGGCTTGGGAGTCTCTTTCTAGCCAATGGGTGATTCAGAAATGTTCTTATAAATAAATATTTAAATAACATTAAGATGTTTCTGTTAGAAAGCCTGCACAAGTAGTTAATTGGGGATTGTGATTTATGACATATTACTGGAGTGGGAAGTTCAACTTTGTAACATTGTAAGCTTTGGGGGAAAATTCAGTCTTGGGTTCACTTTTGATCGTGCTGATACTATATAGCCAAATAAATATGTTCTTTAAGAAAACTTTTTTGCCTTGGAGTTCTTTTTACTGATCTCATCTATCGGAACCATGACAAGGTATTTGCTATATGGCCTGGAATAATGCTCTTTGAGAAATGTAAATCTAAATTTACATTTCTCAGATTTGGAACCATAACAATAACTGTGCAGTAATTTGAATCCATGCAGCAGTAACTGCCAAGGGTAAATTTATAGTAATTGTTTATATCTCTTGCATTACCTTACTCTATTTGTAGAGTACAAAACAGACATCACACCTCGCCCAAAGAAGTCTCCAGATGAACTAATAGCGAAAAGTGTTCATTCGAACCCTCATCCAACTAAAAAAGGCCTGACTTGTCCAATTCACAAGTTTTCACACTCTCTAAATGATTGCAGAGAATTTAGGATGATGACCGAAAGACCCTACTCAAAGAGAATAGGATATGTTTCAAATGCGGTGACTCTATGAAGCACATGGCCAAAGACTGCACAGCTAGGGTGAAATGCCACCTGTGTGGCAGTAACAAGCACCCAGCAGCCTTACATCTAGAAACTAAGAAGCCTTCTGAGGGGACACAACAAGCGACTTCAACGACGGAGACTCAAACTGACTCCGAAGAGCAGCCAAAACAGTACGGGACGTACTACACAGATATATGAGGCGACTCACCATGCCCTCCTTCATGCTCACCCGTCTGTCTTGCAAAAGTCTACCCTGACAGGCAACCTGAAAGGGCCGTAAAGATGTACACCATACTAGACCCACACAGCAAAGTTACTATAGCTAAGCCTGCCTTTTTCAACCTCTTTGACCTCCCAAGTGAACTGAAGCATTTTGCAATAAATACGTGCACAGTACCAATGCGCACGGCAGGGAGGAAAATCACTGGTCTACGCATGGAAGCAATAGATGGAAGTTCACATTTCTGGTTACCATCAGTGTTAGAATGGGAGACCTTACCAGATGTTTGCAGCGAAATCTTAACACCAGAGGCGGCAAGAAAAATACCTCACTTAGCGCACATAGCCGATTTAATCCCTCCTCTAGATCCTGAAGCTGAAATCCTACTCATGGTGGGAAGAGATGTACCAGAGTCCATTGGCTCCAATGAAAGAAACAAAGGTCCATCAGGAACCCCAGTAGCCATCAAGACGGAACTCGGATGGGCCATAGGAGGGACAGTTTGTGTTGATCAATCACAAACCCCAACCCAGGTGACCATCTCAAAAACCTCCATTCCCAGTAATGGAACAACACCTCACCTAAAACCACATCTAGAACACTGCACGCTCATGACAACCAAACCTGCTTTGGAAGCAACAGTGTTCCAGACCAGTCAGAATTATGACAACTTAGCTTTGTCCATAGAGGACAAACAAGACAAACAACATCTGCAGCTATGCGCGTTCTCCCTGAACACCACACACTGGGATGAGCCATGTCTATCAGAACAGAAACAAGACCGGGAGTCATGGAGTGTACTCCCAAGATGTCTCCAAAGCATGCAAGTGCAGTGCACGTATGTCCCCAGCTCACCCGCCACAGTGCAAAGGAAAGAATTGTACGCTTCCTTAGATGTGTCAATGAAGGCAAATGCAGCCTTAAGATACGTCTTACTCTACAGCGGGGAGAGCCACACTTACGTCATCTTGTTTGCAACCATAAGATGCATCAGAGTCTACAGCGGGGAGAGCTGCAGTCTCGGTGTCTTCTTCGGAAAAGCAAGACTAATAATATAAGAAGGCCACACCGTACCAAGGTTAGAGCTATGTGGTACCACTTTAGCTGTAAAGCTCACCAACTTGACAGCGAAGACGTTGTGCCTTGAACTACAGTCTACCACCTTCTATGCAGACAGCAAGGTGATGTCAAGCTACATCTGCAAGCAAAGCAGACATTTCTATGTCTATGTAGGCAACAGAGTGAAAAGGATTGAAACATCTTTAAGCCCTGAACAATGGCAACATGTGCCAACAGATAAGAACTTTGAGAACCAAGTGAAGTGGCCCAACCTTGCCACACAGTTAACAAAATTGATTTGGCTAGAAAGTCCCGAGTTCTTGGGCTGTCCAAACAGACAGATGCCACAGAGACCAAAACGCTACGTACTTCCAGCCTCAGATCAACGTGACAACCTTCAACTTCAGGCACCCAGTAAACATCAACCAATCCGCTTCAAATCCCTGTCTAAATGGAAGCACCTGAGATTAGGCATAGTTTTGATCGTCTTGATCACTTGTCTTAGCATACCAAGAATTAGCCTTGTAGGAGCCTTCAAGGACTTACTGATTATTGAAGATATTTGTCATGATCCAGCGATTGACAAATGTCTGAAGGCCAAAAATTGTCTTCCCCATGCATCTCACATGGGTGAAGTGTGCATAGGCGAAGTGTGGGAGCACATGATTGGTGCACCCCGCAAAATCTTGGACTCTATGTCATTAAAGACACCCACACCCACACATGAAGTCCTCACTACCCTGGTGGTAGCAGCCCACTTCAATACTGCATTGGTGGTTCCAGATCCTTCAGTTCCCGAGTCTTCTGAAGCTGCTGTTGTTCCTGATTCTTCAGTTCCAGCTGTTGTTCCTGATTCTTCAGTTCCAGCTGATGTTCCTGATTCTGAGTCTTCAGTTCCGGCTGTTCCTGAGTTTCCAGCTCTAGCTGTTCCTGAGTTTCCAGATGTTCCTGACTGATTCTTCAGTTCCAACTGTTCCTGAGTTTCCAGATCCAGCTGTTCCTGTTTTTTCAGGTTCTTCAGTTCCTAAGCATCCTGTGAATCCAGTTCCCTTTGTTCCTGAGAAATTTTGGGTTCCAGTTTTTCTGTTCCAGATTTGTTTCCAGTTTCTTTTACAGGAAGAAGACCTTGTCTCACTGAGAGACAAGTATACATACCAGAACTATTGGCCCATGAGACTTGCGCACCGGGCCCACCCAGTTGATAAACTACTACGCCAAGCTGAGGTCCAAATCGTGAAACCACGTGAGTCAGGTCGTGACTCAAAGATACTTGTACCAGGCCAATCACTGATTTGGTCCTGTTGCTGATGAAGACTGAACCAGAAGATCAAACCTCAAATTATGTATTGTCTTTATGCATTGTTTGATGTAACACTTGCTTGTTTTTTTGCATAATTGTGCATACTTTATATTTACTTTATAGTTATGCATGTTTCATACCAAGTTTTTACCTATTTAGTCACAAGTTAGTTAACATTGAGTACTGTATACCTTAATGCTATGTTTTTTGCTCTTTCAGTTAGTAAGTAGTGGAAATATAATTTCCAAGCAGGTAGCGTTCTGACCCATATAGCTCTATGTAACCTCGTATAGCTCTATGTAACCCTAACTAGAGAGCATGTATCAGTATGTTAGAATATCTGGCAGTTATTGGGTTAAATGCTGGTTTTGTTGATGGGTCAGTGGGAGGAGTTTCTAAAGGGCATTGGGAGACTTCCTGGACACAAGCCTGAGGGGAATGCCTTTGTTCATCCAGCCTCATGGCCCCTAGCCACACGGCTTGGAGATCTTATGCTTATGCCAACATGTGATGCTTATGCAGAAGAAGAGGGGAAAATCCATTATCAATTTACCTATGGAAATGAACAGAGAGATGTAATATACAGAAGCAACAATGTAAAAGCAAGTATTCCTCTGAATAAACATTTATCTGTTTTATAATCATTTCTATTGAGTTATCTATCTGTACTAGATTGAACTGGGAAGGAGTCTGTTCTGTCTGGAACAGTATATAGGCCTTTCATTCATGTTCATACAAGCTGTAGCAGAAGAACTACCGGTAGCATAACTAGTCCAAGTGACACCTGGCAAAATGATGATGTATTGAGCTATAAAGCAGAACCCACCTGTTTGGCTTGACATTTGATCAAGGACAAATCCTCATGAACAGTGTATGTTTTGCATTAGTAAAAACCTAAACATTTTATACTAGATTTTTATTTAATATCTTTTTGTTATTTATCTAAATTCAAAGTATGAGAGAGAGTGAGAGAAAAAAAGAGAGATCACAGATTCAAGTACCAGAAATAATTTTTCTATGATATAAAATATTTTAATTAAGGGATTAGGCAGAAATGGAATTTCAGTCTCTATTAACCATAACAGCTATATGAAATCATGCAGTTTGGCAAGGCAAACAGAAGAGTAGCAAAAAGATGTTTTAGGAACTACATATCTAAGATTAAACAAAATGAGAAGTTAAAGCAGCCCCCCCCCTCCAAGTCAGGCTGCAGGTTATTAGAACTTGTCTTGTAATGTTTGTGCTCAGTGTGAAAGATGGTATTTATAAATAGTCAATTACTCATAAAGTGTTCTATTTCTCAGGTGGATATAATTCATGACCGAGCTTGCAATTTCTAGCTTCTGACACTCCTTAGGGCTATGTTACATGACACACTAAACTTCTACAGGAGGTTAAAGAGACTTTGTGCATGGTCATCTTAATTCCATCCCTATTGAGTGTGATGTTAAAGCAATTTCTGAGGTTTATTGATAGGGTCAGGGTTTTTTTTATTCATGACTTTGAAATGTTGAGCAATAGTTATCAAAAAAACCCTCTTCCTACAATTGTAATCTTGAAAATTTAACTTAGCAAATCCTTAGATTTTTGTCCCATTAAATGGGGATTAATGCCAGAAGTGGAAAAAGTTGAACAAATACTACATCAGGAAATAAAAATCAGGAAACTATACCTGCAGGTATATTTTGGTCTTAGAGAATTTTGTGGTGTGAAAACAAAGAACAAGCTTAAGCTCAACTCTAGAAAAACAGAAAAGTTGTAGGCTCTTGGACCACCCAGTGCAGGTAACAGTCTTTTTTGTCCTTTTTATTGTGTAATTATAAAAGTCTTGACACATTATATTATTTCCATGCAATCATATTTATATTATATAATTACAAATTCTTGACACTGCACTATTTGGATAACTTAGAGAATTGGAAAAAAAAATCTTCTTTGGAAAGACTGCTGTTTTAACTATTGTGATCTTTGCTGTCGTTGAAAAGTAAATCTTATAATTCAATACTCTTACCTTTCCTGCTAACTTTCCAACAATCTCATTTTTATTTCTCTAGAATACAGTTCACCTTTGTCTTTTTCTTTAGTCAAGTAAACAAAAGTATCTACCATCTTTCTTTAGTGTCAAATGTCAGTTTGCTAAACCTGCTAGTTGACATAACTTTTGCTTTCTTAATATTTAACATTAATTCAAATGTTTCATTTTCTTTATGAGTTCTTATAAGTCTCCTTTGCTTCCAGTTCACAAAATGGTGTGATCTGTAAATATCAAATTGCTAGTATTTTGAATTCCAATATTGATTTCAGCTCTCATCTTTTCCAAGTGTTTATTCTTATATGGTATTTTCTGGTATAAACTATCTGAGACAATATGGATCCTTGTCTTACTCACTTCCCTATTGTGAGCCATTTTGTTTTCTATTCCTCTTCAATCTGCAATCATTACACTGTCGTTTCAGGCAATTAGTTAATTTAACAATTAACCTCCCTCCAATTCATATTGTTTGTATGAATATTCGACAGGGTTTCACTGTAACTGCTATTTCCCACTCTTCAAACCACCACAAACTTGAACAAAATTTTAATTATAAAGAAGAGCCTTGAAGATATCAAGCAAGGAGTCCTGAGAGGAGCCCCTCTCCAAAACAGAGACCGAAATCAGGGAAGGAGAATAATGAGATGCTTAAGGCTCAGCTGTATTAATTTTATGCTATACCTGATTAGATAGAAAATGTTTACTTCTTTCAGCTTTAAATCTGGAACTCAATCACATTTTAAAATATTTTTTAAAACAATATTACCTGGGAATTACTTGCAACACAAGGAAATTAAACAGCAACATGTTTTCCTGATGGATTCTGTGTTTATTTAAGAATTTAATGTTATGAAAGCTTCCAGAGCAATTCAATATGTTTATTCATTCTATGGATTAAAAGACTATCAGTGCAATCCAAGGAGTTCAGTTAAACAGACCTTTAGATAAGTATATACATAAGCATATGTGAATAATACATACATTATTACTGCTTAAATGTTAGGTTAGATCCACTTCAACCATATATATTAATGATCTACTTTAACAATTATGTTTTAATCCTGTCTTTCCTCAAAGACGCTATAGGTTGAGAATTGTATTCCACATGTCTACTATGTACCCTAATATCCAACAGTATCGTTGCCTCTGGATGTAGACTCATAGATGTTGCTCAGATTCCTAAAGCTTTTAATTCCTGGGGATTATAATACTTATGCCATGGATAGTTATTTGGAGTAAACCAAATTCATGACCACCCATGACTTGCACACTTGGGAGTTATTTGTTTTTGTAGCAAGATAGTAAACTGTGATTGGGGAACACAGAGGTGACTCCTTATATAGATGGGTCATCACCTGGTCACCCTATATAGTTGGCATCATCCGTCCACTACAGGAACATAGGGCCAGTTTAGATAGCTGGTGGTTTTCTTTCTTTCTTGGATCTATTTGATATTATCTGACAATTATCATTTGGCTCCAAGACTTCTAATCATTCACATAGATAAAACTGGCTCCATGACAGCAATCCAGACTTCTTACCCTTTTAAATGTTGAGAATAAATTGAGATCATTTTTATCTTAACTTCCAAACAAGCATGTTATAGATCAGGATATTCCACCATAGATGAATGTCCCAAGTTTCATTTAGTGGAGAAATACACTAGTTCCATCCACCACATCCTTTATGTTGTCTTTATTGATTACAGGGCAGCCTTCCATTCAATTCCTCATGAAAACCTATAGAGGAAATTACTCAGAAAATCCATTAATCTTCACTTTCTCAGGTTGATAATTCTGTTCTATCAAAATACTACAATACAGATTAGAAACTATTGCAATGTTGATTTAACAACCCTATTCTTAGCTTCTGAAGGATCAAACAGGGCTATATTCTTGCTTCTTATTCAGTTTCTATATAAATAAGAGATTGTATGATTTCTAAACAGACATTCACCCTCCAATACCTTCATACTATTCTATTTCAATTATTTTGTATATGGATGATTATGCATACAAGTACCTTTCATATATTCCTAGTTGCTTTCATGTAGTGCTGTTCTAGGGAGCTTCTTGAAATCAGGTACTCAAAAGCTGTGAGTATAAAGGAAGAAAAGGAGGAAATGTTGCAGCCAAGACAATGCTCAGATAAGAGAAATCTAAGCCCAAAGCACGAATGGAACTTTGGAAAGCATCCCTGACTTGAGTCTTTATAGCAGTGATTCTCAACCTGTGGGTCGCAACCCCATTTGGGGTCGAACGACCATTTCACGGGGGTCGCCAAACAATGCAGTCCGCCATTTTTCCCCCTTTTCCTTATCTATGCTACTCCCTCTTATTCTATTGGCTTTAGAAAGCCAATAGAATAGACTCTCTTGAATAGAGTCTAATTCTATTGGCTTTCAAAAGCCAATAGGAATTGTCCGGGCTGTCTCTGCCCTGCTGAGCCCGCCAAAAGTCTCAGTCTGCAAACGGCACTGCAAGTTGTCTCCACGCATGCATGGTGCTACCCCGTGCCGCTCATGCGTGGTGCTACCCCCTTGCTCCATGCATGTGTGGTGCTGCCCCCTGCGCCACGCATGCATGGTGCTGCCCCTGCGCCGGCTGAGGCGTAGGCCACCACCCATTTGGGGCGGCGGTAGGCAGGCCCAGGCGCTCCTGGGCATCCGCAGCAGCAACGGTGCAGGGCGACCATGGGCTGGCCCAGCCCAAGGGAGGTAAGACACCCGCCGGGCCCCACGCACACCAAAAACCCTCCCTGCGCCCACCGCTGCCCCGCTAGCCTTATTTTCACTGCCGCCCATTTGGGGCAGCGGCAGGCAGGCCCAGGTGCTCCTGGGCAGCCACGGCAAGCAGCAGCGACCGTGCAGGGCGACCACCGGCTGGGCCACCAGCTTGTCCAGCCCAAGGGAGGTAAGACACCTGCAAGGCCCCACGCGTACCAGCTGCCCTCCCTGCCCCCGCCGGCCTCCCACCCCTGGCCCTCTTTTACTTACATTTTTAGTAGTTGCTCAGCAGGGAGGGGTGGAAAGTTCCGGATAGCTCGCCTTCGCTGCAGACAACTTGCAGCACCGTTTGCAGACTGGGACTTTTGGCGGGCTCAGCAGGGCAGAGACAACATGGACAATTTCTATTGGCTTTTGAAAGCCAATAGAATTAGACTCTATTCAAGAGAGTCTATTCTATTGGCTTTCAAAAGCCAATAGAATAAGAGGGAGTAGCACAGCTAAGGAAAAGGGGAAAAAATGGCGGACTGCGTTGTTTGGCGACCCCCATAAAATGGTCGTTCGACCCCAAATGGGGTCGCGACCCACAGGTTGAGAACCGCTGATCTAGATGTTAACCTGATCTAAAGGCCAATTGATCAGGTTAAGAAATTCAAGTATCTAGACATCCACTTCAGATTTTCACCCATTGGTATAATTAGTTGAATGAAGTTTCTATTACAGCTCAAAAAGCTTCTAACACAGTGGTTCTCAACCTTTCTCAGGTTGAGACCCCACTTGCCCCGCCCATGCGCACCGCGACCCCGACCCGGGGGCGCACGCGCAAAAATTTTTTTTAAAAAAAATGGCGGCTGCGACGGGCGGATCCGCGCATGCGCGCATCCGCCCGTCGCAGGCCGCCATTTTGTTTTTTTATTTTATTTTTTTTAATTTTTTTAAATTTTTTTCCCTGTGCGACGGGCGGATTTGAGCGTGCGCGGCGTGCGCGCCAAAAAAAATAAAAAAAATTTAAAAAAAATTTAAAAAAAATTAAAAAAAATAAAAATAAAAAAAACAAAATGGCGGCCGGCGGTGCCCGGCGACCCCCGCGAAATGGTCACGCGACCCCAAATGGGGTCGCGACCCCAAGGTTGAGAACCACTGTTCTAACACAATCTTAAAACATGTCAGTCATCAAGGTAATAATTACATTTCTGTAGCAAAAAAAATTGTACAAAGTAAAGATCTTGGGTCTATTGCTACATATTGCACAACTTTGTGTTTATACTTTAAAAGCTATTCAGTCCCAGTTTCTGAAAGCCAAACTTCATGTCATTCACTATTCCTACATTACCCATTATATATCACCCATTGTGTCTTGCACTCATAAATCTGATTGGCAGAAAGTTTAGTTGTTTTTCTGATGAAGAAATTACAATCTCATTTTTGCAAGACGTAACTTTTGACTTTTGGCCCAATCAGTGCTTGGAAGATATGTTCTGTGACTTTCAAACTTGGTAGCAAGCTTTAAGCAAGAGGACTGGTTAGTGCAGGGTTAGCTGTCTCTGAACTACATTGATTTCTGGGTTAACGCACTACAGTGAATTCATTAATAATGTAGTTAAACTACTGTGCAAATACAAAGATAAAATTGCAAAGAACATTAGAAAAAATAATCTCATGTCACTTGCTCAACTTCAAATGTCCTTGTTCAGCTAGATTCTAGAACAATTATCATAGTCTCACAGCACACCATCTTGAGTTTTCTTATTTGTAGTTTAGCAAATTCAGAAAACCTAGTTTGAAATTCGTGGTTTGTAACTCATTGTGTTGTTAATCTGGCAAATTACAGTATGAGTACGAACAGCGACAGTCTCCAGGTCTTTGTTGAGGGACCGATACGCGTGTGTGTAGGACTTGACTTAGTATCATCCCAGTCATAACTGATCTCCCAGCCCAGCGCGTCTCTGAGACTCATCACAATAAGAAACAACAACAACAAAGGAATGAGAAGTCACGGAGTGGCGGGGAACCTAACTCTCTGCAAACCAGTCCATTTGAAGTTTTATTATTTTGGCTTTCCAACCGCAAGGAATCCCCACTTCCATCCAGGCGGTACGGCCCTCCGCGTCGAGAGAACGGTGGGAACTCGATGTCAGGCTAGGCAAATTTCTCCTCCCGGCAAGCGGCAACAGATCTCTATGGAGATCCCAGGTTGCCACGGGAGCTGCCCTCCGCACGCAAGCGGCGGAGCGGGCGACCGCCGGCTCTAACTGGCCGTTCCCAACAGACGCGGGCGGCTTGAAAATAATTAGAGCGCACGCCGAAGTGCCGGAGGACAAGGCGGTACGCCGGCGTCGAACACTGATTGGCTACCGGCTATATAGGCTGGGACGGGAGGCCGGAGGGGCTGCGTTAGGTCCTTGTTTGGCTCCGTTTGTTCCCCTGGACTAAAGGAATCCCAAAGGAACGCCTTTCGCTACAGGTGGGGAGGGGAGGGGAGGAGCGGCGGGGTTATTGCAAGAGAAATGGGTCACTGTCGCAAGGTCCTTGGGGGCTGCTCCCGGCAGCACTTCTTTTGGGGAATAACCGAGCGGCGATGAGAAGGAAGATTCAGCATTTGGGGCGAACCGCTCCTTCCCCCACCCTTCCCTCCTTTTTAGTTTGTCTGGAGTTGTAGTTCCAACTACATCCTGAACTCTTTCCCCTTCTCTCTCTCCTCCCCGCCCCTCCCCCCGGCTCTGAATGTGATGCGGAACTTGGGGGAAGTTGTTCTGCTTTTGAAAGCATTTCGCCATAGCAAAAGATCGTGTGTGTTTTTTTCCAAAATCTTGTTTGAGGATACTTAAATAAATATTATTTACCCCCATAGAAAGCTTGCATGCCTTCCAATTCTTTAATTAGTACCGGTAGTAACAGAGACTGAGGGAGCTGAATATGTCTTCTAGGACCAGGGGACTAGCGGCTGGATTTATGCAGTTTTGTAACCATGATTTGGTAAATAAGCCCTATTGACTCAATGGTCTTATTTATACTCCATCAAAACACTGTAGCCTTGTGATGCATGAATACTGTATAGCCTATGAATCATGGATTTTGACTTGTTTTCTTGGAAGAGATTGACAGATTTGGTTTATGGATGTATTTGCATAGCACACTGAACTATGAGATAGTCTACCATATAGTCAGTGTGTGAACTCAGCCCATTTGGTTAGGTAATAGATTAGCATCTTGCTAACTCAGACTGTTGAGTTAATTGAATATGTTAGGGATATTGCAAGTACATTACAGAACTGCAGCTGTGTTCTATAAGATCTTCAGCTACATGGCCAATCTTAAGTTGATAGCTTTCAAATGATGAAATTGGCCTGGGGAAACAGTATTAATACTGTTCTTCCAAAAGCTTATTAGATTTAAGGATGAACATAGATAGGGAGGTATGATAATCCAGCTCTAATGTTTGAAAATTAATGTATAGGTGGAGTGGGCAATTAGCTGGATGTTTGTTGATGTGCATTTTCTCATTGTGAAAATAATGGGAGTGCTATTGAAACCCTGTGAAAATGTCACATGTTTGAAGATTTTTACTTGAATGTGCTAAGCCAAAGAGTAGCAAGCTGATTTGAATATATAATTAATGACATTTTTTGGTTGTTTTTTTCCCCCAGTATCAGCTGTTGATCTGCAGGAAATGTATCATAGCAGCAAGGATGATGAGATGGTACAAGCTGGACTTCGGGGTGCCCTGCCACTTCCAGTTGTACCCCATGACAGTCAAAATTCCCAACACAGAGTTGTTCTTGGGGAGCTGCGTGAAAATGGACAGTGTCTAAGATCCTCTTCCCACGTAAGTTGGAGGGCATTTTGGCTAACCAGGTGTCTAGGTGACCAAGCGAAAGGGAAGAGAGTAGTGACTTAGTGTTTCTATTTTAGTCCTTAGAACTTTTCCAAATGTATTCAACTTCTCAGAGTTGGAAATCTAACACATGCAGATGATGTCAAGGTGGGGAAGCTTCCTTTAGCCCTGCTGCCCATGTTGCTGCATGTTGGACCAGCTGAAACTTTCGAATGCCTTTCAAGGACATGGTGGACATTACAGTAGTACTTGGCAGACTACCAAGGCATGAGTGACCATGAGCAGTGTCTCCAAATCTGTGAAAGAGTACAACTAGCACCCAAAATATATGTGTGCAAAAATTCTCTTGACCATGGTTTCCACCTGCTTTTGAACAGGAGCTGTGAGTCCAGGAAGATTTTCAAATTACACTCTGATTAGAGGAATGTAACCCTAGCCAGAGTTAACAATGGCAAACCACAAGATATGGGGTACCCTAAAGCCCCCAGCTATTCAATCTTATCAGGGTTGAGCTGAATCTGGTTCATTCCCATACAGATTCCAGGCAGTGGCAAAGCACCTGCACAGCCTCACTTGGCCCAGGACAGAAATGATTAAGACTTTTATTTTTAGGGGTCTAATTTATTTTTAAAAGAACAGAATTTAATTAAATCAACCAATTAAATCAATTTCCTATCCTGAAGTTTCTTAAATTATTTTCTTAGCTTCTCTATTGATACTCTTGGTCAAGATTATCAAAATTATCCCGGATGCCAATAACTTACAGTAAATAAATTCTTTTCCATTTCATTTAGAAATATTTAATAACAAAAAGAATTCCAGCTTCATTTACCAGAATTATTGACAAACAATTTCTGTGGTATCAAGGTACTGCATGTTTTTGGCATCTTAATGTGGTTATTGTTCACAAAATACCATGAAAACTTGAAACAACTAGGTATTCTGCAAATAAGTTAGCTGAATGAGAAATCGGTAAACTAACTACTAACTAGTGAATAGTTCAGTTTTTTAAGCAATTGAGTGACATTCCTGTAATAGCATGAAAGCATAGAAAGAAAAGTAAAGAGTTGGGTCAAAAGACTAGACTTATATGCAAAGCCAAAATATACAGAATTATAATAGCAATTTATATCAGTGAATAGTATAAGGTATTTTCGTATAAATATGCCAGGTAATTCCTCTGGTACATCATGGCTTTCTGATCTTGATGTGCATGTGTGTGCCTGATTCACTAGCAATGGTTAAGTTACCTTAGTTAGGAAATTCAGTGTTTAGCCTGGAAATAGGTAGTTGTGCATTCTCCTTAAGAAACTATTGCTTGACTTGGCTATTGTAGATAATTATTGGTCTGTTTCCAATCTTCCTTTTTAGAGAAAATAATTGAGAATGTGATGGGGCTGCAGCTGTACATCTCCATTCTAGGCCATTCTAGTGTGTGGGGGCTATTAAATGGGAAAAAACCCAAAAGTTAGACTTAAATCCTGTAAGACAAAGTAGTTGCAGATTTTAAAGCTGACTGATTTCAGGAATAGCCCATCCATTCTCAACTGGCACATAACGTGAGGGTTTTCTTAGACTTGTAACTCTTGCTAGATCAGCAAGGGAGATCACTGTCCAGAAACCTTTTGTGCAGTTACAGTTTATGTATCAACTGTTGCCATTCTTGGTATGGGGTGCTCATCTCCATGCAATTCACTGTACCTGTTGCTATCCCATTCAGAAGCTTTAGAGGTGCCATATGTGGTGCATATACCAAGGTTCCTTTATGTGACACTATTACAATAGGGCCCTATCTTGGTTGATGATTAGATTTTGGATAAAATTCGGGGAGTCAGTTGTTTCTTTGAAGTTTCACTTCTACGTAGCTAAGAGCCTGGATATTTCTAAGACTGCCTACTTCAGGCTGAATCCAAATATTCAAAACTGTCTCATCTTTATTAAACTTTCAAAGAAAACCACAAGAACATAATTCTTTCAGACAACGTTCAAGGACAAGATGGAAAATTATATTTCTGGGATGTAGGTACATTTTGTTGGATATTATTTTGTTTGTGGTATTTTACTTACCATATAAGTAAAAAATAAATATAATGAACAGTTTAGGGAACTAGGTATGTGTAGCCTAATGAAGAGAAGGATCAGGAGTGACATGACAGCTATCTTCCAATACTTGAGGATCAGTCATAGAGATGAAGAGGTTGACATGTTCTCTAAAGCACCTGAAGCAGGACAAGAAGCAATGGATGGAAGCTTGTTAAAGAGAAACCCTATCTGGAATTAAGGAGAAATTTCCTGACAGAGCAGTTAAGCTTGTCCCTCCACTCTAGAGTTGTAGGTGTCTCATTGCTGGAGATTTTCAAGAAAGCATTGGCCATTCATTTGTCTGGGATAGTATAAGGCAGTGGTGGTGAACCTATGGCACGGATGCCAGAGGCGGCACTCTGAACCCTCTCTGTGGGCACACGTGCCGTTGCCTCAGCCTTGCCTCTGCCCGCGGCCCCTTCCTCACCAACAACCCCTTGGAGGAGAGTCGCCCCTGAGTGTGGCCCACGCGGAGCAGTTCAGCCAAAGACATGGCAGCCAGGCAGCGTAGATAAGACTCTGCCCTCACACCCCATTGCGCACAGTTGATGCTGTGGGGTGTGGGCAGAAGGCGTGGCTGCCATGACGCTGCTGAGCTGCCTGGGTGATCTATGGTGGGCCCTGAAGGCGGCGATGGCCTTGCGGGCAGGCAGGGTTGGGTGGAGTGGGGTGGGACAGGGGTGGGGTCAGATTTTGGGCACTTGGTCTCTAAAAGTTTTACCATCACTGGTATAAGGATTCCTGCCTTGGGCAGGTTGTTGGACTAGAAGACTTCCAAGTCCCTTCCAGCTCTATGATTCTGTGATTCTTCTTTGAAATTGTTTATTGTTAAGTGACTCAGATTCTCAGCATAGACTCTCTTTTACTAAATTGTAATAAGTAAATCCAACCTTACCAAACTTGTTTTTTGGCCTAGTGACTTCCTTCTGTTCTTATGAAGTCATAATTTGAGGAATCTTTAATATCCATCTCTGCTTTATCTAGAAAAAGTATTTAGCATTTTCCTGTGAGTTATCTTCAGAAATGAAAGAATGTGTTCATTTCCTATATCACAGTAACACAGTTCTATGATCAAATTAGTTACTTCTGATCCTGGGCTGATGGAATTTGAGTTATGGTTCCCATCATAGCCATGCAGCATGATCTTTAGCCAATGATAAGAATTTTTGTCCAACATTTAAAGCACAAGGCTGAACTGAATAATATTATTTTTTAATTTTTTATACAGAACTATAACCATTGTCTGGAAGTTGAGTCATGGCAACTGGACTTCTTTCTTTTTGATTTAAAATGTTTCGCTGCTTATCCAAGTAGCCTCTTCAGTGTATTCTTTTTCAGGGACCTTCCATAATGAGACCGATGTCTGGATCTGAAAATATTTTTCCTATGACTGGCAAATATCTAATGCCAACCTCTGTGTCATCCAAGAAAAGCGTTACTGTTTACATAGATGAAGTGGAAGAGAGAAGCAAAAATAATTTTATAGTTGCAGAAGAAGTGGAACATAGTATGTGTGAAACCGAGACCAGTACAATAAAACCTAGTCTTCATCTACTATTGAACTTAAGTACAGGTAACTAATCATTAATCTAATAGGGAAAAGATTTTAACTTCTTGTGTTATATGTTGCCTCTTCTGAAAGCAACATTTGAATGTTAAGGAGCACTTTTTGAATATTTTGCTGGTCTAGTGTCTCCAATGTTGGTGGATAAGTCCCTACAAAATGAAGATTGTGAGGATAACGAAGTGGACATGAATATTGATGAATATGCAGAAGATATTCATAATTATTTAAGAGATGCAGAAGTAAGTACAAAAATAAACAGGCTTGTTATTGTCCTACGTAATATTGTCCTGTAGATAATGGCTATGTAATATGTATACTGCAAGAGTTTGAATCTTTCTTTGATGACTCTGTCTCTTAAACCTCATCTTGGAGAATGTTTCCTTCTTGTGTAATATTCCTAGAAACTGCTTCCCATTCTATCTGAACAGCTTTAAGATTGATGCTGTTGATTTTGCATTCCATAACTTACTAAGAATGGATTCTAAAGGAGGATATTTCAGCTCTCTTGTTTGCATAGCTCTATATGCATTTGTGCATTGATGTCTCTCTGCATATTTTAATTTCTATGGCCACCTACTTGTGAATGACACTGGGTTGGTAGTAGTTTTGAGAGACAGTTCTTTATTTGTACCACTATACATTCCTTACTCTCTTTTCCTTTCTCTGTACTAAGATAACATATACCTTGCAGTTTAGATTACATATATCTGACAAAACAGATTCTAATTAACAGAATGCAGTAATTCTTTTATTTTCAAGACACAAAATTGCTTCTGTGTCTGTGCTACAGATGGTTTCATGTTGATTTGGATAGTTTTGATTTAATTTTAAAAGAACTCAAGGTTCTTACTCCTACACCAAAATGATTATAATAATAATTTCTGGACTTATGTTGGGCACAAAAGAGCGAGAAAACCTGCCTTTCTTAAAACAAAGCAGAGAAGACAGTTAGGCTTAATCATAAATGCTTCCCAGAAGCCATTTTTGCCAAATCATTGTGTATCCTCCTGTTCTCTAATCATGATTGGTTCTGTTACCTTAAAGGCAATACTGTCTTCTGCAGCTCTCCAAGAATATTGGTGTACTACTTCCAGAATTTTCACTTAGTGTAGCTTCTGCCTCATTTTATCATTTGACTTATAAAACTTACAACTTTTCAATATTTGGAGGGATCCGCAAATTCAAGAGTTACACTTAGTGGCAATTCTTTGAGCCACACATATAAACAGCAAATCTATTGTCCATTTGGAGATTTCCACAGACGCACTCTAAAATGCTTTTTAAATCTTAGCTCACTGAATCCATGCATTGTTGCTAAGGCAATTTATATCTCATGCGATATGTGGCAACTATCTTTGTGGCTTTGCACTAACAATACAAAGATATAGAGGATAGCAAACATGTTAGAGGATCAGGTGGAATTTGACAAGTTGTAACAATTTTCACATGGACAAATGCAAAGTCCTGCACTAGGGTGGAAAAAATCAAAAGCAACACTGTAGGATGAGGGAGTACTGGATATACCTACTTTATTCTAGTGCATATAAAAAAGTAATTGGCTGCCTTGGTCACAAGGTAAATATGAACCAGTTATGTGATGGAACTTCAAAAAAGCAAATGCAATCCTGGATTTCCAAATATACATACAGAAGCATCCTGTCAGGATCCTCTCTTTTCTATGTTGGGCAGATCCCAGCTGAAACACTAGGCCATCAATACATTCTAGGAAGGACATTGACAGACTGAATATGTCTACATGAGAGCATCCAAAATGATGAAAGGCCTGGAAGGAAAAAAAATAGGATTGATTGGAATGGCTGAATATGTTTAACCTGTAGAATAGAAAGCTGCAGGGGGACATAATGACTACTTCCAAGAATGTTAAGTTTATCATGGGCAAGATGAGATAAAATTATTCAGAGTGGTTCCAGAAGACATAGCAATAAATAGGGGATTTAAATTACAAAGAAGTAGACATCAGGAAAAAAATGCCGTAATGGTAAGGAGTGTTCAACAAAGGAACAGATTGCCCCGGGAAGAGACAGACACTGTTAGTGGAAGTATTTAGATCAGGGGTTCTCAACCTTGGCAACTTTAAGACTTGTGGACTTCAATTCCCAGAATTCCTCAGCCAGCAAAGCTGGCTGAGGAATTCTGGGGGTTGAAGTCCACAAGTCTTAAAGTTGCCAAGGTTGAGAACCCCTGATTTAGATAAAGGCTGGAGGGTCATTTGTTGATGCTATAGTGATAGATTTCTGCATTGGACAGAGAACTGAACTACATAGACTCTAAGGTTCTCTCCAATCTTTATGTTCCATGATTGGTAGTTATAATAAATTATTTTAGATATAATTGTTCAGAGAGCCACAATTATACGTCTCCCTAAAGTAATATTTTTATGTTTTCATCCAGTCCAAAAATCTTAACATTTGCCCCAAACTGGTAAGGGGAGATGGATGAGTAAACTTTTATTTCTTGCCCAATGGCTGCATCAGCCAGCATTTTTGGAACAACTTGGAACGTTCATAGATAACTTTTCTGATAGAATATACTCAGCATTCACATGTTATATTAGGGCACAGACTGTCTACTGAGTGTCACAGTTGGCTGACATCACGTAGCACATTAAACCAAAGTAAAGCCAAACATATTAGGGCTTAGTGCAATATGTATGGAAGATATATTCCCTTTGCCTATTCTAAAGCTAAACCCTTTCTGTGTAGGTAAGATATAGGCCCAGACCATGCTACATGAGGAAGCAGCCTGATATAACCTCAGGGATGCGTGCCATCTTAGTGGATTGGCTAGCAGAAGTTGGTGAAGAATACAAGCTTCAGACAGAGACTTTGTACCTTGCTGTGAACTACTTGGACAGATTTCTTTCTTGTATGTCGGTCCTCAAAGGAAAATTGCAACTTGTAGGAACAGCAGCAATTCTCCTAGCTGCGTAAGTATGTTTATATAAAAGACAACCTGTGGCAGATGACTGTTCTTGGCCAGCTTATCAAGGTGATAGAAACGGCTGAAAAATGCAACAAAGCATAAATACACCTCCAGTTGGTTCCCTATTTTTCCTAACCTCCATTTCCCGCTTTTACTGTTCTGCACCAAGGCTTAAAACAATCAAGAGTTTTAGAGGGATTTGCAAGGGATAATTGTCTTTGTGTTCATGCATCCGAACATAGCATATCCCTCTTACGAAAGCATTTTGAACATCGGCCTGTCTGGCAAGCAGGAAAGCTACATTCACAACACATCCTGCCTATCCTATCCTATGCTAGAGATAAAATCTGATATTGGATCATCATTTTGGATCTGCACCCTAACATGAACTTTACCTTACATAAGCACACGTTGATGATTTTGACAAGTCCCCAGGGCAGGATTAAAAGACAAGCTGTTTTGAATGCCCATTGCTTAGGAGGCATAGTTCCTACTTCACTGTATCTTGCATTTCTGCAAATGCCCACAAGACAAGGCAGACAAGTCTGTAAGAATTTAATATCAAATTCCCTAGCTTGTCTATATTTATATAATCCCTTAATATTCAATAATGTTAACTGATACATTAATGAATTGGTTATATAGACTGCTTAGATATTAAAATATTACAGACTCATGCATGAATGTTTATAAGAAAATGTAAAAGTGAGTCATGAATAAAAAAAAACTTTGAGGGGCAGGAGATAATGAGGTGACTGGGATGAGTTGAGTGAGAGATTTTAGCTGGTATAAATGTTTGAATGACAGTAACTATAAGTAGGTAAAGTACTGAACTAAGAAAATTTAGTCCATCCTCAGCCTTGTTGGTTGACTTTGGGCTGATCACACACTCAGCGCAACCTATCTTGTGAGGTTGTTGGTAGGAGAAATATGTTGGGGGATCTTTATGTAAATGTCACCCTGAGCTCCTAACTGAAGGGGAAGAATTAAATTAGTAAATGAATAAAAGTAAGAACCGCTCTGTAATGAAAATGTAGCTCACCTGTAAAGATTATAATGCTTACACCAAGTTGTAGTCATGAAAATGCGGTTGAGATACAATGAATCTTTCTATACTGTTCTTTTTTCCCAGGAAATATGAAGAAATCTATCCCCCAGAAGTAGAAGAATTTGTGTACATAACAGATGACACTTATTCCAAAAAGCAACTGTTGCGAATGGAACACCTGCTTCTTAAAGTACTTGCTTTTGATTTAACTGTGCCGACCGTCAATCAGTTCCTCCTTCAATATTTACAAAGACATGGTGTAAATCTTAAGACGGAGAACTTTGCAAGGGTAAGTTCTTTGCTTTACAAGTTATTCTTTGTTTTGTAAGCATGTAAAGGACATCGAGACCACAAAACAAATAGCCACCTATCTGCACTGTGGTATCTGTTTTCAAGATATATTTGATATGTTATGTTGAAATTACATTTTTCAAAAACAAATGGATACTTCCGTGGAATTTCTATCTAGATCTGTTGTATCTGATTAACAAAGTTCATCTTGGCATTTCTAAAAGAGATGAACTCTGTATTACTGATAGGATTTGCAAACTGAGGATACAGAGCTACACATTTCTATCCAGTCTCAAAGCCTTGGCTATGACAACTCTTCCCAAAATTGCTATTAAATTATGAACTCATCATGTTACAGAAGATGGAATTGTCACAATGAACATATTACTATATTGAACTAATTTAATTTAAACGGAAATAAAATGTGATTTATTAGGATTTGAATCCAAACAAATCTAATTATATTTTAACCCTGTCCATTTATTGCATATGATTCCTAAGACACCATTGGTACAACGTATTTCGTATTTGTGCCTTGAGATAATTTGAAAGAAGTGGGGCAGAACCAGAATAGTGAGAATTACCCTCATCTCTTCCCACTCCAGGGATAAGTGGGGGAGGGACAAGAATACTATTTGCAAAAAACATAAATTCCTTGCAGGAGCCATTTGAAGAGAAGTCTGAAATAAAATGATATCATTTAATAACAGTAGAAGTAGTCAAGGATAATACAACTATGAAAATACAGAATTGCCAAAGTCAAAAAGCAAATACTTCCTTTCCATAGTTTAGAAAGCAAATAGATCAGTGTTACTTTGCTAATGATCATAAGCAAGTGCAACAAAAAGATGGGAAAGGCCTGTTAACTTTTTCAGCTAAGTAGAAAAATCAATGTAAATATGCCAAACCATTAGTAATATTGATATCTATCATCTTTCCTAATGTTCCTTCCTTAAAAAAAAATGTTCTGTTCTTTTAGTACATAGCAGAATTGAGTCTCCTTGAAGCAGACCCATTCCTGAAGTATCTGCCCTCACAAATGGCAGCAGCAGCTTATTGTCTAGCAAACTACACCGTGAACCGGCATTTCTGGGTATACGTTTATTTTAATTTAAAGGGGGTTGAATATGTCTGGACATTTTTCAAGAATGAATTATGAAGGATAAGAAGGTTTCTTATGTTTCCTTTAGCAGCATTTTATTTTTAGCAACTAGCTTCAGAAATGGCTATTTCAATGTAATGATCAGTACTATGACAAAACAATTTCCAATGTTTGTTACTTAGGCTATGCCTCTATAAAGAATGTTTACAAATTTTAGTTTTGGCTCAACAGCTGTTTATTTCAGCACCACAGGCTTTGTCCTGGCACCTTGTTCAGTATTTTATCTCAAACTGAGCAGATGTGAATTTGTCTATGCAGGAATGAGGTGAGTAACTACTGAGTGTAGCAGTTTGTTCCAAAAACAGTCCTAGCAATACAAGTCTGTGTTGGGTTTTTTCAGTTTTATATCAGGGAAATGTTTCCATTATGTAGAGCAAAGACCCTAAAAATATTCAGGAGACCTGTCTAGAAATTTCCTTCTAGGTATATACTTTAAAAATCAAAATATAATGTTTAATGTAATGGAGAAAATTATTAAATATAGAGGAGTTACATGAACTGTATTTAACTAATTAATCAAATCAAGATTAGAAGATAAATTTAGTTTTTGCTTACTACAAAAGCCCTGCCAAACCTGACAATATGATAGGATAATACGACCAAAGTTTCATAATGTGAGCTTTTTAAAATTTAGCAAATCTTTTTGCCTAATATGAGCAGTTTGAATTGATTTCTTTCTGGATCCCTATATAATGTTTAAGGTAAGGTTGCTGATTTGTACAAAGTCTGTCCTAACTTAATAGCTGATTCAGCATAAGTTTCTTTCCAGGTCCTTTCTTGTCTCTCTGAATTTATTTGTAGTACTGAAGCTGTAACTCTGTCTTCTCATGAGCAGCCAGAAACTCTTGCTGCTTTCACTGGATACTCACTGAGTGAGATTGTGCCTTGCCTAAGTGACCTACACAAAGCATGCCTCGATGCGCCTCATCGACAGCAGCAAGCAATAAGGGAAAAATACAAGCTGACTAAGTAAGTTCTTGGGTCAGCAGCTGCATCTTGTCCTTCTAATTTCCGTGTCAGTTCGTAATGCCAAATTTGGAAAAATGGAAGCAATCTAGTAGAATTCAAAAACTGGGAAGGGGGGGAGACACAGGAGATGGCCTTTGCAACAGTGTACAATGTTGTTGGACCAAAGTTCCTTTTATCCTTTATTATTGGCTATACTTAGCCAACATAATACAAATTGGAGTTCTTAGGTTGCTTGTCCCATTCAGACTGATAACACTGAGCAGACTGCGTCTATCTATTCCACACAGTATAGGGGTGATTGATTCACATGTATGGATTTTTATTTTGCTAAATCATTGTCTTTCTGTTGACAGGGAGTCTCTAGTTATTTGAGGTAGTAAAACTCCCCCATTATATATTTATTGAATACTTCTTTGGGGTACATTATTTACTGATGTTCATATACTTCAAAATTAATTATAGAAATCTGAAAAATTACTCTTATTTCTTCCTTGAGTATTCTCCAAGAGATACCTATTCAAAATACAGCATCATTTTAAAGAACAGATAAATACCATAAAGCAATATAATAAGCATCAGTTCCAAAGATACCTAACTCTTGCAGATAGAATATAATTTGGGCATGGCAGAATACCCACAGTTCAGAAACATAGATTTTCCAACATTTATTCCTACGTGGAATTCTGTAATAAAACCGTGTGTTTTCCTGAGATTGTGTTTGTGCCTGGAAAAGATGCAGCTGCTTTAAAGTAGTTCATATAGGTGCTATGATTCTGTTTGTGGATGGTTTGATGCACATTCCAGAGAAGGAAAGCGATCAAACCACTGATCTAGAGCACTGGAACTTGGAGACTGTCAAGGTCAATCTGGGATCAGTAATAAATGGCTTCCTTCTTTACAGATATATGCAAGTATCCCTTCTGGAGCCACCAACTGTTCTACCTCTACATTGAATTGCAGCATGCCCAGAAAAACACAGAAGCTGAAGCACTTGCCTCCTGATCAATAGAGTTGATCTGGCCAATTTATTATTTTTATAGGGCACTGCAGGTCATGTGTCTAATCTGCTGCTAAAACTATTTTTAGATAACCTTCTGATCTATAGCTGTATTGTATTACAAGGACTCAGTATTGTAGTTTTTATCATAAACTAAAGACACTTTTAATAAACATCTTCATCTTCAAAAGAAAAAACACTTGATTATTGACTTCGTATATCTCCTTTGGTTTTGAACAGTTTTAAACAGGTGTGGTAATGAAAACTGGTACTATATCTTAAGGAGAAATGGTGGAGAAAGACTTTATTTAAGAGTTCAAATTCTCCTTTTTTTCTCATCTCAAGATAAAGCAATTTACTCTCTCCTATAATTAATTTGTCTGTTTATGTGACAATTCTCCAACAAAAGGAAAGAACCGGACGGTTATCCAGGATGGTCACCTTCTAGAAATCAAAGCTGGAAATAATGTGAGAAACATTAGAGAGGTGAGATGCTGGTAATAGGGGAGAATTATTAGTACTTATTTCATGCTGGAAGAGAGCTAGAAATTCCTTATGTAGGGAATGCTGTAAATAGACATTTTATAGGTATACATTAGGGATTATGTTGTTGTTTTGGTTAGTGACACCTTTAAAAAAGTTGCTATTTATGAAAAAAATTAATTTGAAGCTGTTAATTGTGTTCATTTCAAAAGGTAAAAATTCCCTTGAATCAAGCTCAACACTTGTGATTACATGGACATGTTCATTTAATTCACTTGATAAAATATAGGAAGTGGCTTGACATTGAAATAATAATAATATTGATAATACTAATGAAAATTAAAAGAATCAAAATGCCCTATGGAAATAATGCCAAGAGTCTGAATGAAAATGATCACTACAAGTGCCTGATAGCTTTCAAGCTGACAACATCAAGCACACTGAAGTTAAGGAATACAAAACTGGGGGAATATTATCAAGGAGGTTAACACCTGGGCAATTCCAGTAATTGTTCCAGAATATTTTATTGTCTTTATGCAAAATGTATATATAGGTCAGGAAGCCACAGTGTGGACAGACAGGCAAAAGTGAGACAAGACTATATACTCTCTTCTTATTAATTCAATCTGTATGTTGAATGTATATTAAGGGGAGTTGGGTGGGAAGAAGATGAATGTGATTTTAAAATTGATGACAATTTTAAAATTGTGATTTTAAATTTGATGACATTTAAAAATGCAACCGATCTGCAAGCTCCAGTAATAAAAGGTAAAGAATACAGTGGGAAAAAATAGTTTAAAATTAAATATAAAGGCCAAACTAAATTACAACAGGTACAACAGCCAGCCTTAGAACTGAATGTTTGCAATTATTTTCTTTCATATGGATGTAAATTAATCCTATAGACTGAAGGGAGCCAAGATGGTGGACAGGCAGCAAAGGCTGTAAAGAGCTCCTCCATTATTCAATTCCTAATCCTTGCTTCTTTTCTCTAACCAAGTATAAAATAAGTTCCAAATTTGATAATGGTCTGTATCTTCTTTGTCTTTTAGCCTCATGGTTAATCTGTCCATTTCTGCACATTCCAAGATCTTCCTGATTATTTCTTCCTCTTGTGGCAAAGCTTCATTTTTCCAATATTGTGCAAAAATTATTCTTGCTGCTGTGGTGATATGTAGAATTAGATATAATTTCTGCTTATTAGTCTTTTCAGGCATAATGCCTAATAAAAAAAGTTCAGGTTTAAAGTCCACCTGTTCATCCAATATTTTTTCTAACCACATGTGTATATTTTTCCAATAAACCTTTCCACACGTCCACCAAATATGATAATACGAGCCTATATTATGTTTACATTTCCAACATCTATCTGACATATTTTTAAACATTCTTGCTAGTCTTACTGGTGGAAGGTGCCATCTATAAAACATTTTATACAAATTTTCTTTATATGAAGTAGACATTGTCAGTTTATAGTTTCTCTCCCATAACAATTGCCATTTTTCTAGTTCTATGTTATAACCAAAAATTTTTGCCCATCTTGTCATTGTTTCTTTCGCTTGTTCACTTTCCATATCTAAAATTAACAAAAAATTATACATTTTCTTAATCAATTTCTCATCTGAGGTCAACAAAATCTTATCAAACGCATTTTGATCTTTATAAAATCCATACATTTTTACATCTTTTTCATATCTATTTAATATCTGTAAATGTGCCCACCAAGATAACTTAATTCCTAAGTTTTCCAATTCTTGTTTGGGTTTTAATTTTCCATGAGTATCTAAAATATCTTTATATGTCCATATTTTCTCAAGGTCCACTAGATTCGGATGTATAAATGCCTCCATCGTTGACAACCACCCTGGGATTTTAATATATATTTTAGCTTTAATTTTTTCCCATACTGTTAATAAAGCATTTCTTACAACATGATTTTGAAAATATTTATGGATTCTGTTTTTCCCATACCATAAAAAAGCATGCCACCCCAATTGTAGATCATGTCCTTCTAAGTACAATAACCTTTTGTTTCTAAGTGTTATCCACTCTTTCACCCAAGTTAACACCGAAGCTTGATAATACAATGTCCATTCTGGCAATCCAAAACCTCCATTCTCCTTAGCGTCTTGTAATGTTTTCATCTTAATTCTAGCTTTTTTCCCCTGCCAAATAAAATTCGAAACCAATGAATTTAAATTTTGAAAAAAAAATTTCTCAAGTTTTATCGGAATTGTTTGAAATAAAAATAAAACCTTTGGCAGTACATTCATCTTTACTGTAGCAATTCTTCCTAATATTGATAATTGGAGATTTCTCCGTCTTTCTAAATCCAATTTTATTTGCTTCAGTAATCTTATGTAATTATCTTCTTTAATTGACGAACATCTAGCTGAAAGGTAAATACCTAAATACTTGACTTTTTCTCTATTTGTACCTCTGTTTTCTATAATATTTGTCTTTTTTGTTTATCTGTAAGATTCTTTACTATTACTTTAGTCTTATCTTTATTTATTTTTAATCCTGCCACTTCTCCATATTTTTCTATATTTCCCCATAGTTTAGGAATCATCTCTAAAGGTTCTTCCAGAATAAATACTAAATCATCAGCAAATGCTTGTAGTTTATATGTTTCATCTTTTACTTCCAATCCTTTAATTTCTATATCTTGCCTTATCCTTCTATTTAATACTTCCAAAGTAAAAATGAATAATAAAGGAGATAGTGGACATCCTTGTCTCGTACCTTTTTTTATCTCAAAACTCTCAGTATAATCTCCATTTACTATCACTTTTGCTGTCTGATTACTATAAATTGTTTTTATCATATTTATAAAGTTTTTTCCAAAATCCATTATTTGTAATTGTTGAACCATGAATTGCCAAGAAACATTATCAAATGCTTTTTGAGCATCCAAAAACACTAATGCTAATTGCTTCCCTGGGTGCAGTTCATAATATTCTAATACATCCATTATCACCCTTAAGTTATTTTTAATCTGCCTCTTCGGTAAAAGGCCATTTTGATCTGGGTGTATAAACTCAACCAAATATCTCTTCAGTCTCTCCGCCATTATTGAAGTAAAAATTTTGTAATCCACATTAAGTAATGAAATCGGTCTGTAGTTTTTGATATATGTCAAATCTGTATCTTCTTTAGGTATCAAAGTAATATTTGCTTCTATCCACGTATTTGGAAGTTTGGCCTCTAACAGTAGTCCATTGCAAACCTTTTTCAATGGTTCGCTTAATATATCTTGTAAATTTTTATAAAGTTCCGCCGGTAGCCCATCTGGACCAGGTGCTTTCCCGTTCTTTACCTGCTGCCTCAAAACTTTTGGAGGCCAAAACATTGGCGCAAATTCTATATGGGGCACAAACAGGAATCCTGGCAAAGAAAAACTTGATGGAAACAAACCAAATTCCTGCGAGCCATCTTAGCTGCACCCAAAGGAACCCCAAATGCCCAATTAAGAATTGAGACTTTCATGCCCCAAATCCAGGTAAGAGCCTGGAAGATGATGATCATTCACTGGCTTAAAATGCATTTCTTTCCAGAGGGATTGTCCCCGTTAGTGCTGACTGACAACTTTCCTTCCCCTTGGAAGCAGACGATAGATCATAAACTGGGCTCTTATGGGCTCTCTTTAATATTCTTAATGTCCCTAGGCTTTGACCAAGCAAAGCAAGTAATATCCAATAGAATAAAGGACATGGAGTTCCAAGAAGAACTAAATAGGTTGCCTTGCCACAGTAGGGATAGAATCAAACAGGGTGTGTGGGAAGTGGCAAGATATTTGAATAATCTGACCTTCCCAAAACAAAGAATAGCTTTTTTCAGAGCCAGATTTAACATTCTTCCCTCAGCACTCCTACAGGGCAGGTATAAGAGAACACCAATAGCAGAATGGGTATGTATATGTGGTAAAGGAGAAGTTGAAGATATCTCACATGTTTTATTGTACTGTGAGTTATACCAAGTTTATAGGACAGCGTATATTCTCCCTTTATTAGAGAGATTGCCAGGGAGGGCAGACAATTTTTATGTAGGCTTTCTCCTCCAAGACTCAAACCCTTCTATCACGCATGCAGTGGCAAAATACTGTGTTGCGGCAATGTCCACAAGAAAAAAATTGGTTACAGATTTATAGTCGTCAACTTGTGCCAATTTTTTGGAGATATCTCTAATTATGTTTGGAACATTATATTTACTCACATATTAATCGGCTATCCATTCATGTAAATTAGGGAGTGACCCTAACATTTTGAGAACATGTATTTTCTTAACAGGGATGTTATTATTTACTATTAATGTTTGTACTATTTTTATTATTATTTAATATAGTGTAAAAAGTGATGGCTATTGCTGGTCTATGACCATAATAAAGTTTATTATTATTATTATTATTATTATTATTATTATTATTATTATTATTATTATTATTATTATTATTATTATTATTATTATTATCCTGTAGACTAAGAAGCAGTATTACTAATGTCACATCATGAGGGCTGGGGAGGAAGAAGTAAACTTTCTACTACTGTCTTTAAAAGATTGATACTGTTTACTAGATGGGCAATATTTCACAAATGAATAATAAATCCCGCTCAAATGTGTGCATGAAACTGATAAAGGATTTTTTTCAGCCTTTGCTTTGAGAGGAGACATTTTAAAAATTTGCAAGCTCTTTCCTTGTCACAGTCAGATTCAGAGTTCAGATGAAAGCCCAGTACAGACTTTGATGGGATAATTTCATGATCTCCAATACCCAGAACACTACTTAGATGGTGCTAATGACATCTAACAGTGATCTTGACAGCATTCCAAGGTGCAGTCTGGGAATAAATGTACAGAACATACCCATTCCTCATCTCCTGAGATAATCTCAAGATAAATCACAAGACAAGAAGACCTAGGACACTTTGAAAAGAACAAAATATTCTAATGCTAACTAAGTTAGAGTCTCGACTTTTATTGTAATTGACATGAGTAGTTGTGAAAGCTGTTGCTGTCTCCCAGCCTTGGATTTTAAGATCAAAGCTACTGCTAGATTCTCCTTGTTCCCTGTTCATAAATCTGAAGCCTTGGAGGACTCCACCATAAGACAATTCTGAGTTCATAAAGCCAGGATCATTGATGCATTGATTAAGCCTCTTCCATTTTTGTATAATGTGTATTTGTCCTATATATTATAGTCTGGATGACCAATTCTATCCTTTCAGTTACAACTTGAACCACTTGTCAGGGGTGAGTAAGGATGTCAAAATTCAATTCCCTGAGCCAATTATGAAGTAAGCAAATTTTTTGAAGTGTCTTAGCCCAACATTCTTCAATCATTGTATATACAATTACAATATTACAATTGGAACATCTTTTATTGCAGAATGTACTTTTGCATGTTTAAATTATTTGGTTGTTTCAAGATTTATAAGGCTAGCAACTCAGATAACGTGACTGTAGACAGCACACAAGATAAATACCCAATAAATAAAATAATAAAACCGTCTAAAAACAAACTCAACCATCCCCTAATGGCTGTCGGAAGAGCCAGGTCTTAAGAGCAACCTTAAAGGTAAGATTTGGGACCTGTTGTATATGAAAGGGGGAGGAGATTACACAATTAAAATGTGTTTTTCTCTCTAGATTACTGTCCATTAGCTTTATGGCTGAATAATCAAGAATGAACAGCTGTTAACATTGGGGATCCATATGCATTGCACCCATTTAATGCCCCCACACGTGAGCTACTCTTCACTTAAAAGTGAGCCCTTAGAGGCTTTCAGAGGCACTAGGCCCCATTTTCATCATAGTCTCATGAAAGCTTAGATAACATCTCAGAAAACAAATCATGTCATCTAAAACTCCTACATCTTTTGTGATATACTTGCCTTCTTTAGCACATTTTTCCAGCTGAATAAGACCATCGACTGCATTATGTGTGCTTCCAAACTGAAACTCTATATTTTTCTAGTTTGTGTTTGTTTCATAACTACCCAGGACATTATTCAGTTTTGAAACTTTTTTTTCTGTATACAAGAGTTTGAATGCATTCATGTAAATTCAGGACACATGCCTTAGTAGTCAACAATGCAATAAGCTGAATTTACATAATGAATCTGGCTGAAAATAACAGGCTGATGTTGGCAGTGAAGATAAAACAACTACATTAAAAAAGGTGCTTCTTTTGGCATTAATAAAATCTAGGTCAAGCTTAATCAACAGTTAACTTTTATGTTTTATGTCTGCATAAGTGCACATGCAGAGTATATTCCTATCACTTGGTGTACTAAGCCATGATTTACATTCGCAAAACCATAATTGGATCAATGTATACAACATTAAGAGCCAAATTGTAGCTTAACATAAAACAGATCTGGATACTCACTAATGCCAGATCAGATCATTAGTTTGTTTTATGCTGTGCTGAGCATTTTTAGGATGGTGACCTTAATCTCTTATAATTTGGCCCTGTAAATTTTTAAGAAAATGAGATAATAAAAAACAGTTATGAAGATCATTCATGGTGTTAGGCAGCAAAGTCTTTTAATCTATTATTCTTACTTTGTGAGTTGAGTTTTTCCAGAGATGTGTCATTTTCTCTCCTAGCTCATTTGTCTATAAAGGAATAACATGCAACTCTCCCATTTGTCTTTAGATTTCTCTAGATGATTTTTCTTTTGTCAATACAGTTCTCATATCTTTGGTTAGCTATTTGCATTTGGATGTTATTCATGATTCTAATCTGTCCTTAAAATTTTCATGTTAGTGAAGGGACAATTTTAATAAATTAATAGATAAAATAAATCGTTAAGCAGTGACATCAGCTTTAGTATAGGTGGAAAGAATCCAGCATAATAAAGCTGACAAAATGGAGGAATATTGTCATTTTGATTACCACATGCTTTTCATAATGAGAATTATTCTAATACATAGCCATTGATGATCACAATGCCATGGCTAATAAATTTACATGCTTCTCTTGAAGAGACATCAACTTTTTGTCATATGACAAACCTATAAAAGTTCTACCTTGTCATCTGGAGTTATACTTGGTCTCAGTCTTAATTTCACTGTAATAATTTATGGCAAAGGTTCACATTTCTTATGCCTTTTTCCCCTACAAATTTACTTCATGAAAGACACTTTTTTCCTAATCTGGCTAGATTACAGAAATAATTGTATTTGTCTTTGTTGCTATCTGATCTCAGTGCTTATTAACAATGCTTTAGAGACTGATGGGATTATTGGAATTTCTGGGAGTTTTATTTTCATTTATTTTTGGCCAAAATGATTTTTGGCAGATTAATGGAAAATGGAGAGAATTATGACCATCGATTCAGATATCAAACAGAACTTAGACTCAGAAGGGAAAAGACAGGTCAGTTGCCCCAAACTAAGAATTAGTAAGAAGGTTCTGAAACCTTTTGAGTTCAACTCGCATTACAGACTACGACATGCCTCTTATGCCACCAAACAAATATTTCAGCTGTGAGTTTTTGCTCACAGAATGCATGGCTTCATCTAGAGCGGAGTTTGGTACTGGTCCATTACCTGTTAGGAACTGGGCTGCACACATTGTGGGCGAGCGGCAAAGCTTCATCTGCGCTTGTGCAGAATCTAAGTTGTGTGCAAAACCATCCCCCTCCCGCCACCAGTCTGTGGAACGCAATTTTTCTTCTGAAATTGGTCCCTGGTGCCAGAAAGGTTGGGGGGCACTGATTTAGAAGAAGGCAAGGCCTCATTAAATTCTTTCAGATCATGTTACAGTTCTAGATTCTATCC
Source organism: Bothrops alternatus (assembly GCA_034064705.1). Taxonomy (NCBI): domain Eukaryota; kingdom Metazoa; phylum Chordata; class Lepidosauria; order Squamata; family Viperidae; genus Bothrops; species Bothrops alternatus. The sequence goes on from JARGCV010000008.1 coordinate 4,160,279, forward strand.
AAGATGCAGCACCTCTAATCAATGCTTGATTTTTTTTAGTATGTCTGTGTTTCACTGTCTATCTTTTTTATTCCAGTTTTTACTGAACCGCTTGTTTCCCTGACTGTCCAAGAACTACATATGTCCCCAGATATAATAGAATTGTCTAGAACAAAAATAGGGGAATCAATATTAGAACAATAAAGCTACTGTAAAATAGAAGTTTCAAATACTTTTAAACAGCTTGTTCTATGAGCAATCTATATGATCTTCTCCACTTGAAAAATGCTGGGCTGGATTGTTTTTGCTTTAATCTTTGCACACAATTGAAATATTTAGTCCAATAAGTACTGAATTTCTTCCCTGTTTTGAGCTTGGAAAAATATGTGTTAATCCTTCTGGACCAGCTTCAGAGACATCTTTATCAGTATTCTTGGAGAAAAATGAATTTGGAACAAAATGCTATTTTGTAACCTTAAGTTTTATTTGAGCACTAAACCTATGATGTATTCAGTGCAATATGAGCTTAGTTGTTTGCTTGCAGATGTTTTATTATCCAACTAGATAATATCATCAATGAGAATGAATGCAGGCTGGCTGCCTATGTATATGCAATTGCCCTGCCAGTTTTCATGGGAGTGTTGTTTTCTTCTTGATGGTTCCTTGATTAATCCAGCTACACCAATGACTTCACTAGAATTTGGATTCTGGTTGGGAAGATACTTTGGAGGTGATGGAGACACATCTGAGCCATTATCTGGGAGGAGTTTAAATCTGTTACACTGAAGAAAGTGAACAGGGTCCTTGGGACCTGGAGCTTGACCACCTGCATTCTTGATCCATGACCTTTCTGGATGGTTGAGGCTTCCAGGGAGGTGACATGTTGTGTCCAAGTGGTGAAGGAGGCAGTGGTATAACTCCTTTTCAAGAGACCATTCTTGGAGTCAACAGTATTAAACAATTTTCACCCATCTCCAATGTTCCATTTTTAGGAAAGCCCAAAGGTGTTTTCATGAGGTAACTGAACTTCCTTGTTTTTCTTTGAAGACAGTTCGCTTCTCATCGAAGAAGCTTCTTCAGCTCTGACTGGATGGTGGGGAATGGAAGGATTTATACTCCTTGCAAATAGATGGTCATTTGCATTCTTTTAGAGAGGCTACCTGGAGGTTTATCTGTGTCATCAAGGTCACCTCAGTAGTGCAAATGGGTGGGGAGCCTTCTTGGAACTGTTGAAAGGACTTTTGTTGTAGATGGAGATAAATGATGTTGTATCCTTCTCCCTCTATTGAGAGAGGCTGTTCAATAGATGGCCTGTTTGACCGACCTCTCTTTCAAACCAGTGGTCCTCTCTGTCCAAAATGTGGACTTTGCAGTCTTTGAAAGAGTGGCCTTTTTCTTTTAAATGCAGATGAACTGCTGAATTCAGTGATCTCTGGAGGACTCAGGTTGGGGAGTTGTAACCATTTTGACTCTCCAGGACCTCTCAGCAGCTTTCAATACCATTGATCATGATATCCTTCTGGACCAGCTTCAGTGATTGGGAATGAGAGGCTCTGTGCTACAGTGGTTCCCCTACTTCATCTTAGCTGGTTCCAGTTGGTGTTGGTGGGAGAGAGAGATCAAGTCCTAGGTCAATACAGAGTGGCTCTGTGTTTCTGGTTCCCCAGGTCCAGATGATATTTTATCTTTGACTCTGGATGGAATAGCACTCTCACAGATTGAGTTAGTGTGCAATTTGGTGGTCCTCCTAGATTCACAACTCCTGCTCAAGAAGCAAGTAGCAGTCATGGCTAGGAGGGGCTTTGCACAGATTTGTCTGGTGCACCAATTGTTCCCTTTCATGTGCTGAAATACTTTGTTCATAGTCCTGTTTGGATTGCTGCAATGCATTCTACATGGGGCTGCTCTTGAAGACCACCCAGAAGCTACAACTAATCCAGAATTATGAGTACAGTAATCCCACTGTTGCATGAGCTGCATTGGGCCCTAGTTTCTTTCTGTGTACAGTTCTAGTTGCTGGTTATACCTTTAAAACCCTAAACCCCACAGGGCCTGGTTACATGCAAGATCACCTCTCCCTAAGGATATCTATTCATCTACCAAATCAAATAGGATGAGCATGTTCCTAGTCCCTTTCCTCGTTAAGCTAGGAAATATGCCTTTCCTGTAGGAGTCTCTGCCCTAGGCAACACTCTTCCCCCTGAAGTTACCAGATTACTATCCTTCTATCTTTCTGAAAAGCACTGAAGATCTGGCTTCCCACCCACTTACCCAAGGGCTCGGATAGATAATTTTATGAGGAACTGTATATCAGAACTTTAACTGAGTGCCATGTTTTTATTATGTATGGTAGTAATATATGCTTTGTTTGTTGCAAAGTCAGCCAGATGTTCAGATTGGATTTGGCATTCCCCCCCCCACACTTCCCAATGACCTGGGATAGACAGATGTTGATATTGATGGTGTTAAAGCTATTGTTGCCAGATGTAAGCTGTTCCAAGTAAAGCTGCCTTTTGGGATTGACTGATGGTGATTTTGTCAATGTTGATGATGTTCAAGTGGTGCTCCAGTTGTTTTGGGAGGCACCTATTAATACTGATATTACCTTTACTTTCTTTTGCCACAGTTGTTCTATTTCTACTGTATTTGTCCTTTGTTATCTTCTTCAATTTTTTCTCTTCTGTTCTGTATTATTATTATTATTGATATTGTTTATTTGTTTATTAGGAGCTGCCCAGAGTTTGATATAAAATGGGTGGCTATATAAGTATTTTAAATAAATCAAATAAATTATTCTGATGAGATGACATCTTTTCTACTTCTACTCTTGCTTTTCATTTTAAATCTTTTTAAAGTATTTGTTTTAAATTATTCTTATTATTTGAAGGGGGGAAAACCAAATCTGCTACTGTCAGAACTCATATTTAAACAAGGGGACCAATTTGTTGTACCTAGCACTTGCTGGAAATGATGAATTCATTTCTACTCATAAGAAACAGTGAGCAAATTTGGAAGCTTTGATAATATAAGAGAGCTGAGTCATTTTCAACACCTCAAGGCCCTTTGAGGAATATATTTCTTTTAAAGGGAGTGTATTGATGTAGTCAGGTCTATGAACAAGAACAATCTACAGAAACAGCAGTTGGTTTCAATAACATTTTCAGTAACTAATTATCTTCAGAGAGTTAGGTCTGGGAATAGATAGGAACACAATGTCAGTGTTCAAAGGAGAGGCTCTCTTTATCTCTGTAGCTGTTATTCAGCTCACACTTCCAGGTCATTTTTATTTTGCCTTCTATGTACCAGATGTGACAGACATACAGATGTACATCATGCAGAGTGAATATATGTGAATGGCTCAGTATTATCCAGTTCTCAGAATTTGCAACAGGATTTTTTTCTTGTTAAGACATGGCAAGTTTTATTTCATATATTTTAAAATGTGTAATGGGCAATGGACAAAAAATGATTACAGAGCACTAAAGGGATAAACATTTAAAGTACAAGAAATCATTTGTTTCAAAATGAGAGCCCTTCTTCAAGAACATTTACCAAAAGCTAGATAATAACTAAAATATGCTGGTTTTTTCCTATAATGGATACATGTGATTATGAGATAATTTTGAATAGGATATCATACTGCTTATTGCACTAGTATAATTTGAAACTTGAGGTACATCTGCCATAAATTCTTTTGCATATCAATAATTGCATCTAAGTATTTTATTTTTCTAGTTGCCAGGTACTGGTCAGGAAAGCTTACAGCAAGATATTTTAATAGAGAAACAACAGGAAGAGGGGAAAATTGCTGCTCTATAGAATGCTGACTATGTGCTATACTGTACAAAGAAAAGAAGAGAAAGCCTTTTGCATCAGCTAACCAGGAAAGGTGTAAAGAAGTGTTTCTCAACCTTGGCATATTTAAGGTGTCAAGATTGAGAAATTCTGGTGATAGGAAGGCTATTCAGAATTATTTATTCTTTCTGTAAGGGCATAATAACTATGTCCTGATAGGTATCTAGATTCATAAAAATAACAATATACTGATCTCTACATGGGGCTCCCCTTGAGGTGCACCCGGAAGCTCCAACTTGCCCAGAATGCGGCCGCACGGGTAGTGATGGGAGCGTCGTGGCGCTCCCACGTAACACCGCTCCTGCGTGAGTTGCACTGGTTGCCGGTGGTCTTTCGGGTGCGGTTCAAGGTGTTAGTGACCACTTTTAAAGCGCTCCATGGCATCGGACCCGGATACTTACAGGACCGTCTACTGCCAGCAAATACCTCCCGCCGTCCGGTACGCTCCCACAGAGAGGGCCTCCTCAGGGAGCCGTCGGCCAGACAGTGCCGGCTGGTGACCCCCAGGGGGAGAGCCTTCTCTGTGGGAGCTCCCACGTTATGGAACGAGCTCCCCCCTGAACTCCGTACAATAACAGATTTACGCACCTTCCGTCGGGAACTAAAAACATTCCTTTTCCGACAGGCCGGCCTGGCATAGAAGCTTCGGTTCCAATAGGGTCAAAATATTTTAGGGGGACTGAGTATTTTTAAGATTTTAAAAATACTTTGTATGTCTTGGGTTTTAAATGGGGATTTCGGCCAAACTATTTAATTCATTTTTAATTATTTTAAATTTTGTATATCTATATGTTTTTTAAATTTTAGGCTGTACACCGCCCCGAGTCCGCAAAAGAGGATAAAGGCTGTTTTGAACATCAGCAAAACAAAGTGGATGTTATTGTTAAATCCTTCGTTCACGTGCAAATGATGAAGACACATAGTGACAACTAACAATGCTTTATTCTTCTACTCCAACTCCAAGCAAAAAGCTCTAATGCGCTAAAACGGCATTAGAAGTGAACAAGGCCTTAACCCCATTGAAGCTCTTGTCATGGACTTTAGTCCACTCCCAAGGAGCCTGCTTGTCTAAGAGCCTGCTCTGCCACTGCAGCTTTGTGTGGGAGAAATGCATGGTAAAAGTTTAAGAGCCCCAAGAAGGCTTGCAGCTCACTCTTGGACTTGGGCTTGGGGCCTGTTGAATAGCTTGTAGTTTAGCTTCAGAGGGTGAATGCCTTGGGCATCAATCCTGAAGCCTAAGAAGTCAGTGGAAGTAACTCCTATCTTTCATTTATCCTGCTTTAGCTTAAGACCTGCTTTTCGAAAACGAAGCAAGGCAGCCCTTAATCTTTCTGCTAAATTTTGAGATGACTCCCCAGCAATGAGGACGTCATCGAAGTAGGGACAGACCCCAGGAATACCTCGAAGTGTGCTCTCCATGACACTTTGGAATATGCCAGGGGCTACATTGACCCCAAATTGCAGTCTCTTGAACTTGAAGCCCCCCCTCTGAGTTACAATAGTCTGGGCCTCTGCAGCTGCCTCATCAACAGGTAGCTGTTGATAGGCCTGTGCCAGGTCAAGTTTCGCAAAAATGGACCCCCCTTTGAGGGAGGCCAGGATGAGGCTTACAACAGGGACTGGATAAGCGTGCTGTTGCAACACCTTATTCAGTGTACACTTGTAGTTGCACATATACGTATTTCCCCATTAGCCTTTAGAGGCGTTACTATGGGGGTTTCCCATGCACTAGAATCCACAGGTTCTAAAATGCCCTGCTGGAGCAATTTGTCCAGCTCAGTATCTATCTTACCCTTGAGGGCAAAAGGTACCCTCCTAGGCTTAACCCTGATGGGTGTGATGGTTGGGTCTAACTGTAGTGAAATGGGAGGCCCCTTGTAGGATCCTAGTTCTGAACTAAACACATCTGCAAACTCCTTGCAAACCTCTGCAAGGCTCAGCGTTTGCAAGCTGTGCAGCCCAGATACTTGGATTCCCAGAGCCTCGAACCAATCAAGTCCAATAAGACTCGTACATTCACCCCCAACAACCACCACATCTAGGGAACCTTCAAAATCCTTATACTGTACCTTAAGGGTGGCCTCCCCCTTAACACACACCATAGAATTTTGAAAATCAGTGAGTATGGCCTGAGTTTAACTCGAAGGCCACTACTGCTGCAAATCCTTTTGAAGGTATTAATTGAAATAATGGAAAGAGTGGACCCAGTGTCCAACTCCATCCGTAAGGGAACCCCTTGCAACCTTACATTAATGGAAAGTTTCTTGTTAAGGGGCTTGTGTGTCCCTGTTCTCAGAATGCTCCTGCATGATGTGCAGAAACCCACCCTGTGTTGGCTGGGGACCCTGGTACCTTTCTGAAGCAAACCTTCTGGTGACCCAAACAGATGGATGCAATGTGGCCTTGCCTGCCACATGCCCGGCAAATGGCAGAGCGGAACCGGCAATAAGCTTGCTTGTGGCGTCCTCCGCACCCGAAGCATTGAAGAGATGCTGGGGCCTTGACCAGACGTCCCTTCTGTCTCCTCTCAGCTGGCTGGTGAAGTCTGTCGACCTCCTCTTCAGGATCCACTTCTGATCCTTCTCGTGCATCCTCTTGATGGACAGTAGGTGTGTCTGGATGTTTCCTGGCGAGGCGCAAGGCCTTCACAGCCCCGCCTGCGGCTTCCTCAGCTGCCACCTCTCGCAAAGCATCTTGGAAGGAAACACCTTCTTTTGCAAAAATCTTTTGTTGTAAGTCTCTGCTCCTTAAGCCGCAGACAAAGCGATCTCGCAGCCTCTCTTCCAGATCCTTGAACTCACAAGGTCTGGCTGCTTGCCTTAAGGCCGCAATAAAGTCCGCAGCAGATTCACCTGGCCTCTGGTCTCTCTGCTCGAATGCGTGCCTCCAAGCAATGACAGATAACTTCGGCTGGAAGTGTTCCTTCAACATTTTCTTCAAGTCAGCATATGTTACTGACTCTAGAGGTGCAGGGGCCACCAGATTTTCTGTGATGTCAAAAGCTTCTTGTCCACAGGCACACAAAAGAGTTGCTGCCTTCAGGCTGTCTTCTCTAATCTGATTTACTCTGAAGTAGTTTTCCACCCGTGCTACGTAGGAATTCCATCTCTCTGGGTGGGAGACATCGAAATCAGTCAAGTGGCCAATCTTCGACATCGTAAAGTTTACGATCTTCACCACTCGCTTCCTCTGCAAGCTGCTGTTTGGAGAAAGGATCCTTTAGCCGAGCTCACCCTCCAGTGACGCTATACTGGCAGGCTGGGACGCTGATTCAGATGCCGTCTTCCCCTCTTCAGGACTTCCAGGGTAAGTCCTTAAATCTTTTGTTTCAGCTTACAAAGGTTCCCACCTTCATTGCCAGTGTTAAATCCTTCATTCGTGTGAGAATAATGAAGACACATAGTGACAACTAACAATGCTTTATTCTCCTACTCCAACTCCAAGCAAAAAGCAAAAGGCACGCAGGCCTTTTTATAGGGCTTGAAACCCAGACAGAGTGAACCAATAAGAGTTCTTCTTTCTTCGCGCCTTGCGCATGTGCACAAGGCTAGCGCCACTCTGTCTGGTCCTGGGCAGCTTTTAGAATGACCGGGACCATTTGCAACAATTCTGGGCCTGCTGAGTTTTCTCATCAGGCCCAGGACACAACAGTTATATTAAAAGATGGTTTATAGAAACCTTTCTAAAAGGCTCAAATGGGGAAACTCTTATCCTATCAGAATCTGACCAGTCACAACTTCCTGGATCATTATCTATTGCATTTGTAATAAACATTTCTGATACTCAGGATGAACCCCCCCTGAAAGGTCAGTGTAAATCATATCTTTAGAAACAAAGTAGGAGTATTATCAGAGTTTAGGTCTGTTTTATATCCAATTTGCTTTATGTTCTATTTAAATGTTATATTTTATTTAACTTTCTATTAAAAGTTAAACTTTAAATTAAAACTTTGCCAAAGGAATGTGTCTGAACCTAATATTAAAACCTAGCAACTCAAAATCCATAATTACCTATGGACCTTCAACACTGTGAACATCCTTAAATCAATTGGGACTGTCAGGATGCTAAACTAGTAACACTTAACTTTCAGGTGCAATATCTGAACTAATATAAAGTAACAGACCTTGATTGATTTTCCTCCCCACAGCAAATAAGTAGGCTTATATTTGGAAGGGAGATGTCAGTAATTTATAGGAATGTAGCCTGATGGGAAAATCAAAATATTATCATAGAAGACAGTGGTGAGTTATTTCTATATTGCTGCCAAAAAACCACTATATGAACATGTCCTTGTCAAGAAGATTTTGAGGACATCTTTATCTTTTCAAATAGATTTGATGAACCACCTCAAGATATTCCTTTTGTCAATTTTGGCTTAAACAATGGATGCCATTAATAGTTGGTGATAAGCAAATGTAAGGAACATTGCCAAATATTCTCATACTTTCAAGGTTTTTATAAGTTTTTTTAATGAACAGAAACCTATATTATAATTGCAAATTTTTAGTCCTAATATCTATGTTGATATTTAAAGAGGGTACTTCATGTGAGATGAATATCAAGCAGACAGTGAGGTGAATGAACTGTTCACTAGCATACATTCTGCAGAGAGTTATGAAAAACCAAAATGATTTATGTACCATGTTTCCCCAAAAGTAAGACCCTGTCTTACTTTCTTTTGGGCTCTGAAGTAAGCTCTAGGTTTTACTTTTGGGAAGGACTTACTTTTTGCTGGTACTGGCAGCAGTAGGCCGCAAGCATGTGGGGGTGGGCTGGGGCCTGTTCATGGGGTGGAGAAGCAATGCGGCGGCAAGAGCATGGTGGCAGACCAGTTGCTTCCCTCCACCTGCCAGATACCTGGTGAAGAAGCACAGGATAAGGATAAGGTTGCCGTGGAGGGGGGGGATGGAATTGCTTCCCTCCACTTGCCAGACACCTGCTGAAGCCACGCAGGATAAGGTTGCTGCACCTGCCCCTGCCCAAATGCCCTCGCCTCCCCCAAGCATTTTTTTTTACTAACTTGCCTTTCAGCTGCATTGCTTTTCTCTATTCGCTTCTCACCCTTTGCCACGTGTTTGTGGGACTACTGGTAAAAAAAAAAAGTTCAATCAGACTTTCTAACTTCTTGCGAGATCTCAAGAAGTTAGAAAGTCTGACTAAACTTTTTTTTTACCGGTAGTCCCACAAACACGTGGCAAAAATGCTTGGGGGAGGCAAGGTCATCTGGGCAGGGGTGGGCATGGCAACCTTACCCTGCGTGGTGGCGGGAGGGTGGGGCGCATGCCCTTCGTGTGCCAGGCCATCCCCTGGGGTGGCCATCCTGGACGAAGGCAGGCAAGAAGCCAAGGTGGGGGCTGCCAGCCCAACCAAAGTGGCAGGTGGAGTGCCAGAGGCTCAGGGAGGGCAGGTGGGAAAGCAGTTTGGAAACAAATGGGAAAACCCTTTTTTTCTCACCCAAGTTTTTCTGTTTTTTTCCCCAGGGCTTCCCATCTCCCATTAGGATTGAGGGGCAGTGGGGGTTAGAGTTAATGTACGGTAGGCCTGGCAGCGGCATTGGATGCGACCCGTGAGGCGGCAAATGGCTGCATCATGCCAAACCCGGCTGTTTACTGCCTCCTGCCCAATGTCGCTGCCATGAGGCCGCAGAACAAGCCAGGTGGTGGTAGGGAACCGGTATACTGGTACCGTGGGTCAGATCTCCCCTCCCCCATTGGCTTTGCCTCGTCACAGGCAGGCTGTTTGTGCAGGCCCTTAAGTAAGGCTTACTTTTGGGAGGAGGACTTATATTAGGCCCACCCTCCAAAAATCAGCTGGAGCTTACTTTCGGAGGCAGATTTACTTTCAGGGAAACACAATAGTTCACAGAATTCAGCTTTCCTTAATTCAGGAAACCGGAGTCGACAAAGCCCTTTCCATGGTGCTTAAATGAAGACTAGATGTTGCAGTAGAATTGTATTTACAAATGAATAAACAAATGATAGTTGTGAATTTCTGCTGCTACAGATATCCAGGCATAACCATTTCTGTTCAGAAAAGAGCCCTGCTATTGTGTGTTATTTAATTAACACTGCTTAATTAATGACAGTCCATATCCTGCAGTTTCCAAATAAACTGCGACATTCATATTAAGTGGCCTCTACAACAGCTGCAGTATGACTTCACAGTGGAGTCAGTGGACTGAGTAAAGATTGCAACAGGCACAAGATATCATGAGTCATTACACTGATTGGTTGTTAAGATAGATGAGTGTCCCAACTTGCATTAGTCTCAACAGAATAAGAATTTTAATGAGTTTTAATTGCTAATTGCATAATATGACTGAGTAGCATGCATACAATCATAATCAAAGAGCTATATTCAGAATTCTCCTCAAAGAAGAAAAAAATGAGTTATGACAACAGGATTGACAACTACATCATAAGAAAAGATATATTCTGCTTTGTGATTAGTAAGTCTTCAGGCAAGGATTTGTCTGTGAATCATCCAGGCTTGTTCTTTGAATATTGTGTGTCTGAGGATAAGTGATTGGACATAGTCTTATTCCCTTTGGAATGATCTCAAAATGTTTCTCAGCTACTCATCAGAAAAAATACGTAAAAGAAATTATAGAGTAGCTTTGCTATGTACCTTCTGAGTAGAATCACTAGGAATCCTCTACTGCATAAATGGGTCCTTCTAGATAGGGAGTTTCTAGCACTATATAATCAAAGAAAAAGTTATTTGAAATGGACGTTTCACACAATTAGGAATTTTCCAGACTTTGTCTAAATGGGTCCAGTGTGTTTGCATCTTCTATTTAGGAGTGATAGTGAGGAAAGAATCATTATAAAAATTTAAACATATTGTCCTGGAAGCATCACTTCATGGGCAGAGATATGTAGAAATAACCTGAATACTAATAAGTGGCTGCAATTATGGCAGATTGGGAACAGACCTGCATACTGAAGTAGATGTAAATTTATTAGTGTTGCACTTAACTTCTATCACACAAGTGCATCTAGACCACAGAGCTGTGGGTGGAAATAAACACCAGGATACTGGACGCTCCACATACCTGAAGAGAGCTGAAAGTGAGTATAAGTGCTAAGATGTAGACAATAATGAGAAGAAATTTCTTCCACGGAAAGCAGAGCAGCTCCATAATACAGCAGTTCATTTTTTCGGACCTACAGCAGTGCAGTCATGTGGCTTTCAAAGGAGGCAAATAGGTTTATTTCCTTGGGTGAAAATGCAGAGTGAAGAAGGAATACACATCAGATTAAATATGGCATCATGAAAAATTCCAGTAGATGGGGAATTTTGGTTGGCTAACCAAAAAGGGGGGGAAAATGCCTATGATATATCTCCTTTCATCTATACAAATATATGGCATAATTTTGTTGTTGTTGCTACTGTTGAAAGCAGGCCATGTAGTGGTGAAAACAAATGTTGGCTATGATGTAAGCCAGTATTTCCCAACCTTGGCAATTGTAAGCTCAACGGCATACTATCTGGGGAATTTTGGCAGCTGAAATCCACACATCTTAAGAGTTGGCAAGGTTGAGAAGTACTGGGGTAAGCTGTGATTCCAATACCTCTGGAAAACAAGTTATTTACCCATCTCTCCTTTTTAATGGTTTATTGAGATTGTTTAATGATGAGTTATGCCAACCATTAAACATCAACAAAATGCTCCTAAACTTAGATTTCCTTAAAAAAAAAATCAAGCAAAACTTCTGCTATTCCAGGGGTTCTCAACCTTGGCAACTTTAAGACTTGTGGACCACAAGTCTTAAAGTTGCCACGGTTGAGAACCCCTGTATTCTTCCAAGCTTTTATTTTACTACAACAATAGTTAAAAAGCAACAGTAAATGTGTTGAGTGGACATTCACTTTTCATAGTGATAGAGGAATAAATATGAACAACATTAAAATGAATGTATGAATAGAGCCTGGGAAAGAAAATATTTGAGAGACCCTTAACTACCTCTCCCCACCCTTCACTCTATTTTCTGTTACTGTACTGGATAACTATTATTGTGGATTATTAAAATGAACTGGCTATTCAAGAGTTTGGCACATTTATGAATTCACGTAAATGCCAGCTATATTAGTGTAAACCAGTGGGCATCTAATAATTGGATTTTAAAAATCACAAGCCTATTCAACTTGAAAATATATCTGCAAAAATATATAAGAAATATTACGTTTGCCTTTCTGAAAATAATTTTTGCACTTACATCACAAGAATCACCATCTTGTCTTGTCTCATTTGCCAGGTTTAATGCATCACTTTTTCCAAAGTTGACCTTTCCATTGCTTCATAGATCAACTACAACTAAAATGTAAAAGATGAAATATGAAATATGACAGAACAAAGAGCTATCCCCTGCTTTACCAGTTTAGAGTCTTGGAAGTGTTGAAAAAGGATGGTGAATATCTAGCCATTGACATTTTTGAGAAGTCAGTGATCTCTGAACTAGATTCAAGACCTACATGGTAATATGGTATACTTCAAATCTCAACTAAAAATCTTTTTCTTAAAAGGCTATTTATAAGGGAAAACTCAGCACTAAAGTGCTCAGAGTATGGTTATTATGAAGAATGTGTTCTCAAATTGTGGATTGTAGGCAAATTGGAGAAAGGGTGCAAAATGTTTTAGATTTGCACAAAAGAGCTGTTTCAAGTGATGTTAGAGGACCATTGCTTTCGTACCATCTGTTTGAAAAATCTGTTGAAAAACTGTAAGTGGATAGAAGCTCTGAAAATGTCTGTATTTTACAGACTGTTCATTTGGTCAGTGTTTTCAACTACAAGGATGTATATTGACATTTATTTAAATAATTATTTCTAAACTGGAATGTCTATATTCCTATTATATGATCAATTCTTTTTGAATCACAATACAACATATATGCATTTTTTCTTTATAAATATATCTGTTACTTAAAAAAACATAGTCACTCTATGAGGGAGATGGATGGTTCCTAAATATAATAAATAAATAAATAAATTTTAAAACCTTGTTTGTTATATGAGAATTAGTATTGAATATAGCAGAGAAGTGTGTAATAGTCAGGGTACAATTTTAATTTGTTTACAATATTAGGTTAAGCAGGAACAGGATAATTCTGTAATCCTATACCCAGTCATAAATATTTTCTGACTTTTCCGAGACAGGCAGTTACATTGTAGAATCATTCTACACATCCCATCTCCTGTTAAGGGGAGAGGTAGGAAGTGAATCAAACATGCTGAACAGTTGCATGGAAGTTGTGAACTGCAAGTGTAGAGAGTCTGTTCCTTTCCAATTTCTTCTGGACAAGAGTACCAAGGCTTTGGAAGTTTGAACATGCTTTTTAATTTGCAGCTGATTCTTATCTTCTCAGTGTTTTTATTCCAATTTATCTTAAATGTGATACTGCTATCTTTCTATGCTTCCACTGAGAGCTACCTGTGACCAGCCAAAGTGATACCATCAGGACCAAAATAGCAAAGGCAGTTGGTGACACAACTTCTCACCAAAGAAAGAGCTTAAACGGTAAAATCATAAAGAACCTATTGAAGGTTTAGGTGAGGCCTCCAGAGAAATGCTCTGCATCTCTTGCAATGCTGATGCTGACGCTGCAGCCCTAATTGTTTGATAGGTTTTTGTGGTAGATACTTTTTTGATGGGAATATATGAAATGATAAAAAGGTGCTAACAGAGGAACAGAAAATACCCATTTCTACTGGAATTAGCCTATCAAAGATCAAACCTTCCTCCAGGCCATTTCACACTGTACAGAAAGGACTGGACTTTCTCACTTGGCATCCATTTGCTGTGTCTGGCTCAACCCTAACATTCAAGAAGCAAAACAGATAGCAAGTAAACTAAAGAGAACTGCAAAAGCCCTTTAAGACATTTTGACTCAGGGTGTGATGACTAAGTATAAATTGATACAAGCAAAATGCTACATCTACGACTTTTATTCCTGGGCTCAACGTAAGTATCATATTCCCATAGCCAGTTTCTTCAGATAACTGAAAATTGGAGAAATACCTGCTTATGAAAATAGAGCATTGGTACCAAGGGACATACTAGTTTCCCAGTGCAGGCCAAAGGTATCATGTTACAGAAAAAATAGTGAAATCAGTTCAAAATATCATCAGCAACTAAATGTAATTAGCTGAAAATTAAAATTTAATCAAACACATTTAATGTGGTTATTGTTCAAATATTGATAACTTTTTTTTGCTTCCTCAAACATTAATTTTTTTCAGCAATCTTTGGAATGCTTCTGCCAACAGAGATATAGGGATATATAACCAGGGCTTTTTTTGTCATAGAACACCCAGAACGGAGTTCCAGCACCTTTTTTGGATGGAACCTTGTAGGGTAGGCAAGACAGGTTGTATGACGTGTGTGAGTTCCAGCACCTTTTTTTTTTTTTTTTTACAAAAAAGCACTGTATATAACTATATAATTAATCCATCACATCACAGCAGTTTTCATGAAATAATTTCAAGTTGTATAATTTTTGTATAAACCATCTTGAAAATTCTGTGTGAAGGATAGCATAAAATGTAATTAAATCCCATGCCAAATCAAATAAAATGGAGCTGATGAGAAGCCTATGTATTCATCCATATCTTTCACACTGTTTCAATTCTGACATTTTGCAAATTTTATCAAGTGATAGGTTAGTATGTCTACATTGTAGAAATCCATTTGAAAGCTGTTAATCTAGTTAAATTATCTTCAAGTTTACCACATTCCAAATTCAACAAATGTTCTTCTTAAAGTCCTTTTTACAGGGAATTCTTTTTTTACAGGCAAAGCCTGCAAGTAATAAATATAAGTGTCTACAGAGTTAATCTCTAGGGGTCAGATGGGATTGTTGTTGCTTTCCATCCACCATGCTGCATGGTGATTTGCTAAATGTATTTGGAAAGCTAAATCTATTTACAAGGATGTATGTATTAGATCCATTGCCCTACTTCAAGATTACTCAGGATACAACAAGTGGTTGGATCCAGGCAGTGATAAAGTCATCCTTAAAGGAGGATTGTACTGGAAAATTCTGAAACCATGTGCTGAAAAGGTGATTTGAGCTACACTTTCAACTTCAGAAGGCCCTGGGTCCTTTCAATCACTTTTAAAACAGGATATAGCATAAAGCATGAAATACATTTAACAAAAATAAAGGATTAAATACAACTGTAGCACACCAAGATTTAAACATGGGATCTGCAATGTTATTGAGGTTACAGTTTTTCAATACAGCTTTAGTTGCTTAATGAGTTATATAACATGTTTCACTTTTTAAAGGTTTAAATATTAATGAATTTTTAATCACCATTAAGCTTTAAACCACAACAAAGCAACAACTGTGCAATATTTATGTAATTGAGTTGTTGATTAATGATAGTACAGAACCTGCTTGTGTGAATTTATCTGACATACAACAAAAACATTTTGGATACGAGATTTTATGAGTAGAAGCTGGCCAAAAATGAACAACATTTCAAAGTGATGGGTTAGAATCTTTAGACTATTTCTAGCATTATTTTCTTTAATAGTCAAAATTATTTCTTAAAACATACATCAAATAAGTGATACCTCAGTTATTTACAATTCAATACTTATTCATATTTAGATTTTAGATCTAAAAATAAGATTGATTTCAACCTGTAAACCAAATAAAAATGTATGAAAAATATTCCCTCTAGGTAATTTGCCTATAGGAGCTTTAGTTTATTCCTTGTAAAGGGAAAATCTTTCTGATTGTCTGAGGCAGCTTGAAAAATGAACTGCATATGAAATTTATTAATATAGACTAAGCCCAGTTCTGACTGTAAAACTTCATTAATGAATGGTCCAGAAATAAATATTTAAAAGAGCCTCAAATGTTTTCTACATCCCGTCCACATCATAGCACCATTTGCAAATTAGGTAGAAATATGTTGCTAAGCTGGGGACATCATTCCTCTAAAGCCATCAGGATGCATTATCACTCTTGAATACAGAATACAGCTTGTTTTACATTTCCATGCTGCACACCTTGGAATTTATCTTGGAACTTACCCTTCTGAATCCTGTCAAATATATGCTCTTAGTTATCTCTTTTCCCACTGTCTTACTACCCCAATGAATGCTCTGATGGAAATAAGTCAATG